>CANSGD010001296.1:0-1200000 GCA_947645195.1 Patellifolia procumbens | reverse complement strand
GATAATTGGGCACAAGGTATAGATGAAACAGTCACAATATAGGGAAGTATTTATTAGCCAGTCATGTTTGAGCACCATTAGCACAATATACGCTTGAATAGGCCAATTTGTTCAAAAAAAATCCAATGTTCAATTATTGTTTTTGTTTATGGACATTAAAACAATAATTACTAATCCGCATCTTACAATGGCATTGCAATTATTTTGAAAATTTCCACACAACTGAACTGGACTAGCATAGTTAGAGATTTAGGTCATGTTATTTTGGAAACTGAACTAGACTGAATTTGGTTTGAACTGAACTGAACCGGCATTAACAAGACAAAACTGCGAAAGGAAATTAAAACATCTTACCTAGACTAGATTTGTCTGAGCTAGCTGAACTTAGTTCAATCCAAACAAAATAGGCCCTTTGATTTAGTTTATAATGTTGAAAGCTAAGTGATCCAAAATTGAATAACTAATATCCTAAATTAAGCTAGTAGTCTAGTACTGCATATTTAATTGATTTTAATAATTCTTAGTTGTTCATTCCTTATCTGAATTAATTATTGTTGTGACGGAAGAGGCGCTAAAGAATAATAAAAACGTGAAAGATAATAAATACACACAGAGTTTAACGTGGTTCATTAGCAATGTGCTAGCTACGTCCACCAGACCAGAGGGAGAGTAATTTTATTAGGAGAGAACCAGAAGGGAGAGTAGTTTTATTAGGAGAGCACCAGAATACAGATTAGTGTTAGGCAATACTAAGATTAACTGTATAGTGAATACGGTAGGTTTATTGGAACCAACAGATAATTCAAGGCATATCTAACAAATCTCTACCTTGACTTGAATTCTCCCAAAACACTAGACTACAGATATACGAGATGCAACAGCCAAGTTGCCACGTCTATACCAGATTGCTCCTATGAGCTCGGATTCCTAGATTGCCTCATTAGAGGCCCAAACTCTCAGAAAAGCTTCATCAGAAACCCCAGATTATGAGATTGCCCCTAAGGGCCCAGATTGTTCCATAAGGAACTCAGACTCCCACTTAAGGGAACATACTCTAATGACTTAGAACATTTATCAATTCCAAGCAATGTTGCAACTTGCCATGTGGAACATACCACGTGAACATGTCTGCTGGATTATCAGTAGTACCAACCTTCTTCACCTTGATCCTCTTCTCGTTCCTCGAGAAATGATATGTCACATCAATGTGCTTAGTCCTCTCATGATGGACTTGATCCTTAGCTAAGCATATTGCACTGAGACTATCACAATAAACCACAGCCTGATCATGATATAAACCCAGATCACCAACTAGCCCCTTTAACCAGATTCCCTCTTTAGCAGCTTCAGTCAACGCCATATACTCTACCTGAGTAGTAGACAAAGTTATTGTAGCCTGTACAGTTGTCTTCCAACTCACCACTGAACCACCAAGAGTGAACACATAGCCAGTCATAGATCTTCTATTGTTCACATCTACAGCATAATCATAATCAGAATAGCTAGTGACTAAATACTGTGCATCATTCCCATAAACAAATCCCACATCAGATGTACCTCTAAGGTACCTAAATATCCTCTTCACAGCTTGCTAGTGTTCCTTTCCAGGTTGACTCATGAACCTACTGACAACACTCACGGCATGTGTAAGATCAGGCCTAGTGGAGACCATAGCATACATCAAGCTTCCTACTGCACTAGCATTCGAGACTCGAGACATGAACTCCTTCTCAGCTTCAAACTGAGGTGCAAACACAACAGATAAACGCACATTCACAATGCTAGGAGTATCTATAGGTTTAGCTGATGACATGCCAAACCTATACAATATCTTCTCAATTTAGCCCTTTTGTGAGACAAAGAGCTTACCCAGATTCCTATCCCTATAGATCTCCATACCCAGAATTTTCTGTGCAGCACCAAGATCCTTCATCTCAAACTCTGAACTGAGAAGAACCTTCAACCTCTGTATATTAGACTTAGACTTTGCAGCTATCAACATATCATCTACATATAGGACCATATAAATCATCGAACCATTAGATTGTGATACACACAACAATCATACGGACTCCTAATGTAGCCTAACTCCACCATATAGTTGTCAAACCTCTTGTACCACTACATAGGAGACTGCTTGAGCCCATGCAAGGACTTTTTCAGTTTGGATGCATGGTCTTCTCTGTCAGAAACTTCAAACCCCTCTGTCTGAGTCATATAAATCTCTTCTAGATTCTGATGTGCCACCATAGCTAGTAACAACCTGATGGAAGTGTGTCTGACCACTGGCGAGAATATCTCATTATAGTCAACTCCCTCTCTCTGTGTGAACCCTCTTGCAACAACACGAGCTTTATACTTGATTCCCTCAGATGGTGAAATCCCTTCCATCTTCTTGAAGACCCATTTGCAAGTAACAATCTTCCTCTCCTTAGGCTTCTTTACAAGCTCCCATTCTGACTCTTGTCCAGAGACTCTATCTCATCCCCTATTGCAGCAAGCCATTGTGCAGACTCACTGCTAGAAACTGCTTCTTTGAAAGTAGATGGATCATGAACATCCATCTCCTCAGCAACCTGTAGAGCATATGCGACCATATTCTCAAAAAAGTACCTCTTTGGAGGTGTGTCCCAACCAAGCTTCTTTGGACGTCCAACTCCACCCCTTCTAGAACTGTCAGGGACTAGATTTGGTTGAGACTCTGACTTACGAGACTTCATCCTATGAGACTCTGATCTTCTCCAAGACTCTGATCCCTGAGACTCTGGCTCACGAGACTCTGACCCACCAGTTTCTAGCTGGTGAGTTCCCAGACTCTCAGACTGTGCATCTCCAGACTCTGACTTATCATGTTGTTTATATTCTCCACCTTAGTGTTGTAATTTACTCTCATCAAGAGGAACTTCCAACTCAACCTGTTTATCAGCATAACATCCAACAGCAGACTTCGGAGTGGGGTTAAGCATAGAGTTTTCATCAAATACAACATTTCTACTAAGTATAACCCTACATTCAGAGGGTGACCAGACTCTATATAACCCTTAACAGTAGACCATTCCCAATGCCCACAAATACACCCTTCTTAGCCATAGGTTCTAACTTACCTTCATTTACATGATAGTAAACAGTACAACCAAAGACTCTCAATGAAGAATAATCAGCAGGCTTACCAGACCACACCTCATAAGGTGTTTTACTAGTCATTACCAGTGTGAGGTCCTTTGTTGATCAGATAGCAAGCTGTGTTAACAGCTTCTGCCCAAAATCTCCTAGCCAAACCAGTATTATAGAGCATACATCTTGCCCTCTCTAACAGAGTCTGATTCATATGTTCTGCTACTCCATTCTGTTGTGGAGTATCTCTAACAATGCGATGACGAGAAATACCTTCATCTATGCAGAACTTATCGAACTCAGACGCACAAAACTCTAGACCATTATTAATTCGCAACCTCTTGGTCTTCTTCCCAGTTTGATTCTCCACCAATGCCTTCCAATGCTTAAATTTCTCGAAGGCTTCACTTTTATGCTTCATCATAAATATCCTAGTGATTCTTGAGTAATCATCAATCATAGACACAAAATATCTGTGATTTCCAATGGATTAAACTCTACATGGAACCCAGCAATCATAATGGATGTAATCAAGTGTGCCCTTAGTCCTATCGACACCCCGCATTGGAAACTTGGTGCGGTGAAGTTTCCTAAATACACAATGCTCACATAATCCGCGATTCTGCAACTTGTGCCCGCAAAGAAGATCCCTTTTTGCCAGAATCTGCATTCCTCTTTCACCCATATGACCCAACCTCATGTGCCAGAGTCTGGTCATATCTTCCTTAGGAACTATAAATGATGCAATAGTAGCACAACCTATCAATGTACAACCCGCAAGAAAATACAGAATACCACGCTTTACCCCTTCAGAGCCACCTTTGAATGGGTAAAGCGTGGATAACTCCACCTTCACCCTTGAAACTGAACCCCTTCTTGTCTAGAAGACTCAATGATATCAGATTCTTTGTTATAAGTGGAACATGCCTAACTTCATTCAAGGTGAAGAAGGCACCATCATGAGTCCTAATCCTGACTGAGCCAATCCCAACAACCTTGCAAACAACACTGTTGGCCATATAGATATCACCTCCATCTATCTGCTCATAAGTTGAGAACCACTCCCTACTAGGACATATATGGTAAGAAAGCCCGAGAGTCTAGAACCCACACATCACTATGACCAGACTGTTCATTGACTACTAAGGCTAGATCCTCCTCTGAATACGTATCAGTTTCTGCCACAGCGGCAAAACCCTTCTCTTACTGCTGCTTCTTTTTCTTAGGACATTCATTTTTCCAATGTCCATTCTCCTTCCAGTAGTTACAGACATCAGTGGGCTTAGGACCCTGCGAACCCTTAAAATTCGATTTCTTTTTACCAGATTTCCCAAACCCTTTATTGCCTGTAACAACTAACCCAGATGTCTGGCGAGACTCTCTAGTATAAATTGTAGACCTAACTTCCTCTAAAAACAAACTGTACTTCCCAACAATAAAAGAATCAACGAAATTCTCATATGACAGGGGCAAAGACATTAACATTAGGGCATTATCCTTATCTTCTACTTTAATAATAATGTTTACGTAGATCTAACATAATAGAAGTTAATCTATCGAGATGGTCCCTAAGAGACGTACCTTCATGCATACGCAAGCTGAATAGACGTTGCTTTAGAAGCAACTTGTTGGTTAAAGATTTAGTCATATACAGAATCTTAAGCTTTAACCACAGACTAGCGGCAATTTCCTCATCTGCAACCTCAGTGATGACGTCATCAGCCAAACAAAGCATTATGGTTGAGTGAGCCTTCTCCTCAAATCTACTCATACCTACGTCATCAGCACCCACTTGCTTTGACTTCTTCCCTAGTGGTGCCCACAGACCTTTCTGCTTAAGCAAAGCTCGCATCTTGATCTGCCATAGACCGAAACTATTCCTCCTTGTGAATTTATCAATTTTCACGTTCACTGCAGACATCTTTGATGCCAAACAGATTGCGGAAACTTCAAAACCAGATGAACGAGACTAGGCTCTGATACCAATTTGTTGTGACAATGGAGGCGCTAAAGAATAATAAGAACGTGAAAGATAATAAATACACACAGAGTTTAACGTAGATCACTAGCAATGTACTAGCTACGTCTACCAGACCAGAGGGAGCGTAGTATTTGTAGGAGAGAACCAAAATACAGATTAGTGTTAGGCAACACTAAGATTAACTGAATAGTGAATATGACTATAGGTTTAACCTAATGGTTTATATATAGCGAGACCCCCGTGCTTGGTTATTCAAACCAACAGATAATTCAAGGGATATTTAACAATTAAAGTTAATGGTCATGTTATTAAGATCTTGTGGGTGACTCTCCTAACTTCTAGTTGTGATTTGTCTGAAATTGGAGAACGTACTCCATTACCCTCTAAATTTGTTGGATATGATGCAAGAAAAGCAATAAAATGTTTTTTTTTTGTGCATAACCACCTTTACTTATCACGATTTTATAAATTCCCACCTTTCTGATTTTTTTTCCTAAATTTCCATCTAAATTTTTCAAAATGTTTTGTAAATTCCCACTACTTAATCAACAATTTTCTCTAACTTTATTAAGTGGTGGACCCTATTTTAATTTGTTATCTATTTTCCCTCCAAAACATTCATTTCCTGCTTCCCCTGTTTGTCATTTAATTCCCTCCAAAATTCTCCCTCATATCAACATCAAGATTAAAAACAGCACCGACTCCATACCAAGCACCCCACTACCCTTAGATCACCACCATCAACAACAAGACACACTGTCCGATTAGGTCATCTCTTCTAACCTTCAATCTCCAAACTATATAAACCCCCTCATCATTTTCATCGTCTTCTTCCATAGCTGCAAAACCACATTATAGTTAAAGGGTTTCACACTAGTAAATTATCCATTAACAAAATCTCTGGAGGTGAAAGAGACGGCGTCGCCTCCCTGTCAGCCTTCACAAAGCACCACTTTCAGGTTCGTCTTGGCCTTCGATTTTGTTCTTTTCTTTGTCGTTGTACAATTAAACCCTAAAAAATTAATCTCAGACCTAAGCCCTAATTTTCGGACTTCCAAACACGAAATCAACAAAAATGGTAGTGAAACCAACAAAGTAGAGAAGAAGATTGCATACGACCAGAAGCTTTGCCAATTGTTCGATCAAGCTTTTATTGCATCAATTGATAAAGTCGGTTCGAATCAACTTTAGGGGATTAGGAGTGGTCTTATAGGGTATTATGCCAATCGATTTGGAGGGGAAATAAAAAATAGAGGAACAGGGAAATAGATGTGTTGGAGGGAAAATAGATAACAAAACTAAAGTGGGCTCCATCACTTAATAGAGTTAGGGAAAACCTGTTAAATGGTGGGAATTTAAATTTTTTTTGAAAAGTTTATATGGAAATTGAGGATAAAAATTCATAAAGGTGGGAGTTTCTAAAATCGTGGTAAGTTAAGGTTTTTTTGCATAAAAAATCCTAAAATCTTTAAGAGAAACTAAAGCAATAGCGAAGCAAATAATTAATTGTTGGCTACGTCCACAAGGGAGAAACTGATATATTAATTATGTGACATAGTACATATTACAAACTAATGGTGGCGGCAGAAAAGGAGATCAGAGGTAGGTTGCAACCAGTTAGAGGTTATCAGGGCCGACCATTTGGGTGAAAGTGCACATTTACCCCCCTTTTAAAGGGCCCATTTTTCTAAATAACAACCCTAAAGAAAAAAATAAAATTAATCGCACACTAATAAAGACTGCCATGTGACATGCAACATACACTAGAGTATAACAAAGTTTTGAAAAAATCATTAACCTTTCATCTTACACATTTATCTACATTTTTATTGTGTGACATAGTACATATAACAAAATAATAATGGAGGCGGCAGAAAAGGAGATCAGAGGTAGGTTGCAACCTGTTAAAGGTTATTAGGGCCGACCATTTGGGTGAAAAGGTGCACATTTGCCCCCTTTTACAGGACCCATTTTTCTAACAAAAAAAATAAGGAAGAAACCCACACTAATAGGGATTTCCAAGTGACATGCAACATGCACTAGAGTATAAGAGAGTTTTGAAAAAATTTCTTAACCTTTCATCTTACTTTTTTTTATCTACAGTTTTCATCAAAATGTGCCCTTAGAGTAACGTATGTGCAACAGTATCATATATCTCCTTTCAAATAAAAATTTAAAAGCATAAATTCCTCATATCTTTGCTTTGAAAATCATATTTTTATCCCTCTTAATTTTGTTTAGTTCCTATTATTCTACATTACGTTAGTAAAACATTAAACGCTTACAAACTAATAAGCCTGTACCGAATCTTGATATAAATATACTTGTTTCCATTATTATATACCAGTTGTATTATTATAAATAAGAGACCAAATTCTAATTCTAGCACAGGGTATCCCTCAATGATTGAACGACACTAGATGTTATCAATTCTATTGGTTATGATGCATGAAAAGTAAGAAAATGTGGACGTGGAACAGAAGCAATAGACAAGCAAATAATTAAGAACGCAAAAAAGGAAAACTGAGAGTTAACGTGGTTAGCTAGCAATGTGTTTACTATGTCCACAAGCAATGGGAGAAAAAAATTTAATAATTCTGGGACAAAGTATAGATTACAAAATAGTAGAAGCAAAATATTAGTCGTTCGAAGTGCCACATAGAGTGATTCAAGGCATTTCAACATACTCAATTATCCTAGGATATAAGGTTATTTTCCTTTCAGGTAAGCCTATATTAAGCTAAGTTGGGTTTTTCATGTATGCATGCAATAGAGTTTCTCTTGGAAAAATTTCTCCTTGCATCATATCCAACATGTAATACTACATATTCAGAAGCATAAGTTAGAACATTTGGACCATTTCTTATTATAGTGATTATCCTTAGCTTAGAGAAAACACATCTGCTCCTCGATTTTACAGAGACTTACTTGGATGGCCTTGAGGTATGTGAATGCGCCTCGAAGCTCAAAATCAACAAAGCAGATGTACGTGCAAAATGTCAAAGTTGGAAAACAAAAGAACACAGCGGACGACGCTAAAGAATTGGAGAGCTTCGCAGAGAGAGTTAGCACTCACATGTTAGAGGCTACACTTATTGCTACCGTGACCTTTGCAGCTGGTTTCACCCTTCCGGGAGGTTACAATCAATCTGATAATGATCCCAACATAGGCATGGATGTTTTGGCGAAAAAATGGGCGTTCAAGATGTTTGTAATATGCAACACAGCCGCACTATTTAGTTCCATCCTATCAGTGGTGACCCTGATTTGGGCACACTTGGGTGACCTTAAGTTGATTCTGCTATCCCTGGGATTTACACTGCCAATGTTGGGATTTGCGCTCATTATGATGTCTATGTCCTTCATGATGGGTATATTCGTCGTGTTGAGGACTGTATCTTGGCTTTCCTATTTGGTTTTGGGCATGGGGTCTGTCTTCTTGTTCGGTGTGATTCTTTTCTTTTTTCCACTCTATAACCCATGTTACATTAAGAATTCTATGGTGCGATTTTTCTCTTCGGGAACCTTTCGGTTATTGTTGTTAGTGTGTGAAAAAAGCCCTATTACATATCCCTAAGAAATCAAAATTAGACGATGTCATTAAGATTGAATGTTATGTTAGTAAGGCAGAATAATACAGGTTGGGACACTAAGTCTGTATTATTTTGATGATGATAAATACGTATTATAACAGTTTGATGTGTGTAAACAGTATTCTAAGCAAAGTGATAGCGCAGATTTCATGAAAGCGCAAGTGACTGAAGAAAGACGCTTAGGATTAGTTATATATCTCATTTGTTGTAATTAACTAAATGTAACATGTGCTATAATATAGTGTGAGTTTTAGGTGACGAATCATTTCTTATTTCTTGAGAAATAAAGAGTCATGATTAAATTCACATTTGAAGGAGATTTTGGTTTTATTAACAATTGTTTTTGGAAAAAGAAAGCAAAAACTTTTTATAAAGAAAAATCGATTTTAAGCTTTTCGAAAATATTTCAAAGCAAATAAAAGTTTTTTAGGAAAAATCTTTGTTTTTAAATCTTGGTTTTACTATCTTTTATCTTTAAGTAATAAGATTAGTTTTCATAAAAAAAGGTTTTGACAAAAAGGTTTAACGATTTTTATGATAAAAATCTGTTTTAAGCTCTTAAAATATAATTTAAAGATTTTAGAAAACAGTTTTGAAGAGATAAAATCTTATCTTTTAATATGATAATTATTCCTTCTTTTAAGGGATAAGGTAAGTTTATTAAAAGATTAGTTTTATCTCTACTAGAAGTAGGATTGGGTCTACCCTTTAAATAGGGTCAGGCTTACTGCTAGAAAACATACGTTTTCCCGCAAGAAACAATATTGTGAGATTTTACAAAACCTAAATGGATCCCCAATACCCTTTAATAGCGCAATGCTACAACTACATGAAAGTGTTGTTATTGTTCTCGTATATGCTTATCTAATAAGCAATTGTAAACGAGGCTTTAAATCTTTCTTTAATATGTGTTTAGAGAGTGTCAAATTGGGTCGGGTGTGTTTCCAATTATTATTTTTTTTGATACTAAACAGGAAATTGGTTTAAGTCAAAGAGATTACAAAGAGGTCCATCACAGTTAGGACAAGGTTTGGGTGAGGACATTAATATCCTCCAAATACACTTCCTTACAAAAGTCTGGAACATATAGTTTAATTCCACAATGTCATGAACAAAAGCTCCATGTTTCCTCATCTCTTTAGCAAGGCAGTCTGCAAGCCTATTACTTTCCCTCGAAACCGCTTCAATCTTCAAACCAGGCTGGAGTGAAATGAGTTCCCTGCACCTCAAAACAATGTTATAATTTTCATCTCGAGTTATATTGTTGGCCAATATTTTTTCCCTTGCATTAGCACAATCAATGATAAGAATAATATTACCATTAGCATACTCCTGGGCTAGGACAAGGCTTTGAGCAATAGCTAGTAATTCAACCATCAATGGGGACGTGGCTATCATGCATTTAGAGAGGGGTTTTTTGGCAAAAACCACCTATTCTAATAGACAATATAGGTTTAACCACCTTTTGTAATTTTTTTTAAAAATAACTACCTTTTATGTTTAAAACCTGTAGGAATCACTACCAAAACCACTTTCAGGCCAAATTTTTGTGGTTTTCCGTCATCTTCTTCATTTCCACCCAATTTTCCTTCGATTTTCTCATTCAATCCATCCTTAATTCATCAAATTGGGGGAAATTTTAGTGGTTTTCCGTCATCCCAAATGAATGATTAATTGAAAAAAATCTTTAAATTTCCCCCAATTTGATGAATTAAGGATGGATTGAATGAGAAAATCGAAGGAAAATTGGGTGGAAATGAAGAAGATGACGGAAAACCACAAAAATTTGGCCTGAAAGTGGTTTTGGTAGTGATTCCTACAGGTTTTAAACATAAAAGGTAGTTATTTTTAAAAAAAATTACAAAAGGTGGTTAAACCTATATTGTCTATTAGAATAGGTGGTTTTTGCCAAAAAATCCTTTAGAGAGGCTCTTCACCCAAGTTCCATGTCTATTTCTAATGACAGTAGCAACTGAAGAAAGGCTTTTTTTGTCGACCCAAGAGGCATCACACGAAAAGATCCACTCATTTAGATCCCTGTATTTGTAAAGAACATTCTCCTTAGGTCGAATTTGGGAGAAAGTATAGCCACAAGCTGCCCAGAAATCACATGCCATCACTCTAGCCTCTCTAGAACATTCATTTGGTGAAGTGTGAGTATTGTTAAAAATTTACTTGTTCCTTCTCAACCAAAGGTTCCAACAAGCAAAGGAGAATAAAGTGGCCCAAGGTATGGTAAGGGAAGATGGGCAGTTGGTTTAGAGGTTGAGGTGGAGCCATTCCTCAAGGTTAAGGGTAAAGAAATTCTGGGGTAAGGGTATGAAAAGCTGCCAGAAATCCCACGCAAAGGAGCAGTCCCTAAGAATGTGGAGGGATGTTTCTGGTTGGGTAGGACAAAAGCAACAAGAAGGAGAGGGGGAAATGCACCTAGTGTGGAGGTGTTTCTTGTGGGGTAGTTTATCAAGAGCAACCAACCAAAGGAAGAAGGCTACCTTAGGAGCGGTGTGACTTTTCCAAATCCAAGCCAGAGTAAAAGAAGGTGGTTGATAATCAATGGCTTCGAGAGCCTTTGAGAAAGAAAAATTATTAAAATTCGTGAGCCCCGAGTCGAAGAAGTCATCCTTGGTAAAGTCCAAGATAGGGGTAGCTAAAATCTCAAGCTTGATATGAGGAGGTAGGTAGTAGCCAATATGGGAGAGGTTCCAGGAACCTCTATTTATACAACTACTAACATTGGTAATGACATCGGTTTGGGACAACAAACCAAGGAGTAGAGAGCTAAGAGGGCCCAAACTTAACCAGCTATCCGACCCAAAGGAGACATTGTTCCAGTTCCCAATCCCCTATTGAAGTGATTTTTTGAAAGTAGGTCAAACGTTTCCCAAACACTTCAACAAATGGGAACCATTTTTGAAGGATTTGAAGGACGCCTCGGTTCTTTTGTATTTTTCTTTAAGGACTCTCATAGCTAAGTTATCTTCAACATTAAGCATTTCCCACCAAATCTTAAGAAAGTGAGCCGAGTTAAGCGAGCTACAATCTCTAATCCCAAGGCCACCCTTACCAATGGGCTTTGCAATACTCTCCCATCCCACCAGAGCCATCCCATTGCCATCTTTTTCACTCTAAAGGAAATTTGCCATGATTTTGTTCATTTCCTTATTTATATATGTAGGGAACATGATTCCCTGCATATAATAATTAGGAATTGAATTGATAGTGGACTTGATAAGAACTAGTTTACCCGCCTTATATAAGCATTTAGCTTTCCAAGAGGCTAACTTAGTTCTCATCTTGGTAACAATGAATGACACTTGATTTCTAGTAAGTCTTTTGCAAGAAATGGGGAATCCCAAGTAGGGACTGAGGTCTTTAGTTTCCTTCAGGTCAAAGATGTCAAGGAAGGCAAGTCTAGCCCAATCTTGGGTGTTGTTAGAGAAAAAGACCCTACTCTTGTCCATGTTAATGGTCTGACCAGATTTGGAGCAAAAAATATCAAGGACATTCTTAACAGCATGAAAATTTTCAGTATTAGCTTCCCCAAAGAGCAGGATATCATCAGCAAAAAGTAAGTGACTAATCCCAAACCCGCCCTTACCTATGGGAAAAGGCGTTCGGACACCTACATTAACAGAATCAGCAATGCCCTTGGAAAGAATATTCATGCGGATGATGAAGATATAGGGGGAAATGGGATCGCCCTGGCGAACACCTCTAGAAGGGAAGAACTTGCTGGTAGGGGTGCCATTCACAAGGACAGAGGAGGACACAGTGGAAAAACAACTCATAAGGAGGGAGACAGAAGGGGCATCTAAGCCAAAATCCAAAAGAGAAGCCCTAATAAAACTCCACTATCATAGGCTCTCTCTAGATCCAGCTTGATAACAAACCACCCTCTGTTTCCTTTCCCAACAGTTCATAGAATGGAGAATCTAAGAGCAGACAATGACATTATTCTCTGCTCCTCTACCAGGGAGGAAGCTGTTTTGAAAAGGGGATATTTTTGCGGAGAGCAAAGGTTTGATTCTGTTGGCCATAATCTTAGACATGATTTTATAAACATTTTACAAAGATTGATCGGTCTAAATTGTTTAATAGTCTCAGGGGATTGGTTTTTAGGAATGAGAGTGATGAAGGTTTCATTGATCTCCTTCGTAATCTTTCAAGATCTGAAGACATTACAGATGAATTCATGAAGGTCCTTGACAATAAGGTTCCAGAACTGTTTATAAAACAGATATGGAATCCATCCGGCCTAGGAGCTTTGAAAGATCCCATCTTGAAGACAACCGACCTCACTTCCTCAAGAGAGTGGAGAGAGGTGATTGAGACTTTTACCTGACTTGAGTTTACATTAAAGGGGGGGGGGATCCCACTCCAAAGAGTTATGATTAATTGAAGTAGAGAAGAGGTCATCAAAATAAGAGCTGATGTGAGCAGACAACTAACACGATGTGGGCAGACAACTGACACGATGTGTCTAAGGTCTCACCCACATCATTCCTCAAGTTGACAATCCGATTTTTTCTCCTTCTAATAATCACCGTTTTTTGGAAATAGGCAGAGTTTCTATCACCACAAGCTAACTAGCTATCTCTAGATTTCATCTTCCAAAAAAGCTCTTCTTGGTCCAGAATTGAGGCGAGTTCACCGTGCAGTTTGTCTTAAGCCTTTTGAGGGAATTGTCCCAAGGGTGGAGGCAAATTGCACGCTGGACCCCTTCAATTCTAGCAAGAAATCTAGCTTTCTTCTTAAAGACATTACCAAAATAGGCTAAATTCTAGTTCTTGCGAACGGGGATCATGGATTTTAATTTAGCATCAAACCAGCCAGAGTTCATGCGCCAAAAATTATCAACCACCGAGGCAAATGAATGGTCAAGACACCACATGGGTTCAAACCTAAAGGGCTTGCAAGTTTTTGGACTTTGTTGTGAAAGGTTCAGAAGTAGTGGGCAATGATCAGAGGAAAGTCTCGATAGGTGCCTAAGGGTTGAGGAAGGAAACAATTCAAACCAAGTGTCTGAGCCCAGCACTCGATCTAATCTTTCCATAACAGGGTGAACTCTTCTTTTGTTAGGCCAAGTATAACGTTGGCCCATAAAACCTAAGTCAGTAAGTCCAGCATTGTTCATAAATTCATTAAAGGCTCTAAGTCTCCAATGCTTTACTGGTCTCCCCCCAAATTTTTCATTCTAGTGCGCCACTTCATTAAAATCCCCGATAGTAAGCCAAGGTAGATTCATGAAGGAGCTCAAAACTTCAAATTCTTGCTAAAGAAGTTTCCTCAAGCGGAATTTTGGACTAGCACAAATATTTGAAAGGAAGAAGACTCGAGTAGAGTTTATTACCTGCACAATGCCGTGAATTCCCTGCTTGTTCATCCTTATGGGTTCGAAGCTCATAGACGATGAGTCCCAAAGCACCACAAGCCCTCCCGAGAAACCTTCTGGTTCAACCATAACCCATTCATCAAAGGGAAGCTGCTTAACAATCTCTTCTGTGTTAAAATAGCTGACTCGGGTTTCCGAAAGGATCACCATATGAGGATGGTGGTGTTGGATTGAAAGACGCTACAATTCCAATATAGAATCATAGACTTAGGCTTAAGGGGGGGAGGCAGATTTCCCAACCCTAGACTCGATCCTTCTTTGATCTCGGCTTCTTCCTTTGTGTTTTGGTGCCACAACGAAATCGGGACCAAAGAGAGATATATTGAGTTTTCTTTCTTTGGTTCCTTTTCGTTGTTCCATAGAAGATTCAATGATATTTCCTTCTCCCAACGTGTTGTCTCTATCATCAACAGAGCGTCCGTCCATCCTTTTACATCCAACTTAATTCCCACACAATCCAGTAGGATGATTTCCCTATGTGATGGGACACACGGTGGTGGGTCCATGATTTTTTCCATTTCTCTTGGGATAATTTCCCGTGCATTCTCCGTTTCCAGCTAGTTCATTCCCCATAACAGAATTGTTTTTGCTACCACCGGTAGGAATTCCAGATCTGGAAAATGGGGTAGATATGCCGGAACAAGGTCGCCTGAATTCGTTAACATTTTGAGATTCCTCCATTCGTCTGGAATTTCTGTTGGTTTTAGTATCAATTTCCTAATTACACTTGGTGGGGTGAGAAATATCTCTTTCCAATGGTTGAATTTTCTGAGATAACCCACTGAGTTGAATTTCATCTCACTGAGAAAGGATTTCGGAACATCAACCATGGACATCGATATCTTTTTCGTGAAGAAAATTGTGGGTGGAGTTTCGGCTGTTAGTGGGTGTTGGGGCGATTGAATTGGTGATCGAGGTGTGAGAGGGGATGGTGGGGAGTAGGGTGTAGATGGAGTTAGCCGCCTCTCCCTCTCCGATGAGAGATCCGGTGAGGAATTCATCGTTGACGGAATTTAGGGCTGCAAAGTTGTTAGAAATTGGGTTGGGGTTTTTTGCTGGGTCCGTGTTTTTGGAAGGTTTTGGTATAGGAGATTTGTTGGGTGAGAGTTGAGTAGTAGTACAGACTTGGCTACGTGGCTCAATATGGGCTTTAGGATTGGAGTCCCATCTTCTGCTTATTTGTGTTTTTGCACTCCCCATACGTATGACCATAATTTTTACATCCTTTGCAAAAAACAGAGACATTTGGTACCACTACCTCTTGTTTTATTTTTCCAATCCACACAAACCTTGGAATTTTAGCATTTGTATGGATTTGAACACACAGTCTATCATACCTTACTCTCTCAATCAATGAAGTTTTCACATCAATCTTCACAAGCATTCCAATGGCATTCCCTATTTTTTTAAGGATGTCTTTGTCATATAGTTCAATCGGCAGTTCGGGTAGTGTAATCCAGACCACCGCCGTATTAATCTCGGCGAGTGATGGTTTAAACCCCGGCTCCCATAACTTGAGGAATAAAGGGAACCCGGCTACATTCCAAGGTCCATGCGAGAATACTTTTATCCTATCTTCTTCACACTCAAAATTTAGTAGGAAGAACCATTTGCGCAGGAGGTGAATGTCCCATTTTCCCATACTAGAAAACGTGGAGATGAGTTTCTCCTTAAGAAATTCAAAGGAAAAGCTCTTTCCTATTATCTTAGCAATGAGTGCACATCTCCATTTGGCACAAATGGAATTGCATAACTCTTCTTCCAGCGGAATGAATATATCCTCATCGAGGTTTGCCTCGACGGGTGGTCTGGTTGCAAAAGGTAGGTTGGGGTTTTGAAGTGGCTGTGAGCTTGGTATCATGGCAGAGGTTGAAGAGATACCAGGTTGGGTTTTTTGTAGGGGAGGGGAGGTGGGTATGTGGGTAAGTGCAAGCTTATACGTTCCAATTTGATTAGTAACATTTAGAGTTAAGTGTTGGGGAGCACTATTAGGGTTAGTAGTGGGGGAAACGAGTTTGTTTAAAAGGATTAATATTTTGAGTTAAATATTAATAGATCTCAGAGTTGGGATCAAATCACGATAAATCTATGTGCTTGATTTATTATTTTCGCTATTTAATTGTGTCACGAAGATCGTTTTACGATAATTCGATATTCAATTAGCCACTCAATTAAACCCCCCTTCTTGGGTGTTCCCTTGCGTTCCAACAAGTTGTATCAGAGCCATCTATTCTTAGAAAAGCTAACCCCTTGAGAATAGTATGACTACGCGAGGAATGCAAGTTATGGGAGAGTGCAACAACAACTCCCACATTTGTCTTGTGACGAAAAATTCTACCATATGTGATGAAGATGAATCAGAGGTAAATCTTAATTCTTTAAAGGCTGAAAATCCCTTTACTTTCTATAAATAAACTTGTCTGATTGCTTAGTAATATTATTAATGATTGTCAAAGTATTTACTATACTTTTTATGACATGCAAAATAAATTAAAATTTTGACCAAGCAAAAGGTAGGATTAGAAATGGAATATAAGATTTATTGGATGAAGACAAATGTTTAGATTCAAGAGTTGTTCAACTTGAAAAGGTTATTGATGAACAAAATTTGGATCTAATAACGTTTAATTTTGAAAAATCTCTTAACAACGGTAACACTATGCTATCACTACTAGAAATGGTAGTATTAACGACAACTAGACCTATGCAATGGGGTGGGTTCGGTCCAGGCCGGGTCAGTTTGTAAACGGGTCGGGCCGGGCTAGGTCAGTGAAAAGCTATAACGGGTCGGGCTAGGTCAGGGTCATTTGACCCGGCCCGGCCCAACCAGCTTTTTTTTTGTTAAAGATGTTAAGAACTTTGGGCCACATTTTAAATCACTCTAAAGACCAATTGTTGTACCATTGAGTCCCCTGCCATTTAAATTTCTCAGCCTCACAAAGAGTTATCAACTTGTACAATGATTTATCACTTACTAACTTTTATAATGTCCATTGTAGACTATAAGAAATCAAGAAAAGGAGTAAAGCTGTAAATTATCTTATAAGATAGCAAGAATGAGAATAAGAGATGAAGATAATAGAAGCTACTGACTCCAAGATAGAACATTCATTTCAAGTTTTAACACATAAATGTAGCAACAGAGCTAACAACTTCATTTGTCCACATTAAAATGTCTTTCTTTCTGTTTTAACTTCTAAGCTGCTCCTTCTGTAAAATGGTGTTAAAATTTGCTTTTTGATTGTGAAATCAAACTACTACTTACCTATTCACCCTGTTTGGATAGTTGTTCATAGATAAGGATTGAATATGGTTTTACAAATTATCCGCATTAGTAGTTAAGTTATTTCTCTTTTTCTCTTCCTCACTTCATATGATTAAGATCAAATTAGCTATTTCAATCATGAACATAAATATTACATGAAATGAGACAACTGTTTTCTTTCACGGAAGCACCTACAATGGCTCTGGTTCCTCCATCATCCACGAACATAGCAGTAGCTTCACTTTATTGTCGAACCGCACCCTCCAAGTTAGAAGGCAAGCAACAGTCAAACAAGTGCAGTCACATCAGTATAATCTTACTTATGAAGAAAAAGGAAAACAAGTAAACCAAGCTGGTTATACATACTGGCATTAGACGGTAATCCATTCTGATCAAGTGCTCGTTCGGTCGCAAGCAAATAGAGGGTGAAGTGAGACTTCCTAGAAATTGCGTATTTAACTTATTATTTGGCTTTACTTTCATATGGTAGCTAGTTAATACTTTCAGTAAATGTACTGCCCATTGATGCAGTAATAACATGCATACATTTACAACTGTACTGCCCATATACACATGGTATTCATTTTCAAAAATAACTTTACTCGGCTAACTTGACAGCAAACAGAAATATGTCAAAAGAAAGAAGATTGCCATTTACCTGGTAGAAGTGGATACCATCATCATCCTTGTTTTCCTCGCTAGTTTCATCATCCGAGCTAGAATCACGATCAAACTTCAACGATAAATTATGTTCATCACGACGCCAAACTTGTACGCACACTAAGGAGCTTCGATTCAGAGATATTATCTTTCCCCCAAACTAAAAGCCGACTCTGAAGCCATTGTACTAACCGAAATATATAGCAAATCTCGTGCCAACATTGCAAGCACCAGATACCTCACTACATTTTGTTGCCAAAACTCTAGAACATCCAACTCTAACTTCAATGCAAGAGCCGACTCCTCTAAATATGAGTCAAGTTGTGACTTTGGAGGTAGATTTGTAGTTTGTATAGGATTTTAAGTACCATAATCATCAAATGACTCATCATCATCCATTTCACTACTCATGAAAATGGGGGCAACAATGGGTGAAGTGGAATATTGCAACTTGTATTCGTTAAACAAAGACCTCAAGGTAATCAAAACCACTTTAATTCTTACAATGGCTTCTTCCAGGCCAAACAATATGTCAAAACAATACTCAACAAACTTAACCTTGAATCTAGGATCAAGAATGGTCGCACAAGATAGATACACATTATACTCGGACCAATATTTGTCGAATTTCCCTAACATAGGCACTACCATGTCAACTAGAAAATCATGTGGTCCTTTAGATGTTTCAACCAAACGACAATGAACCAAATAAGCACCCTTAAAATACAAGTTGGAGGTGGGGGATTTGTTGGCCGAGAACATACAAGTCACATCGTAAAAAAGCTTCAAAAACTTGTGAACAATCTCCGATATTTTTCATATATCTTCCGAAGGCACTTTATACTTGAAAGATGCATGCACTGAACCAAAAACCCCTAATACATCCTTGTAATATAATACATTAGCAAGCATCTAATAAGTTGTTCCAACGAATTTTCATATCCAAACGAAGTTTCCTCTTCACATCGAAATGAAAGTTTTTTTTAGCGGTGTCATAAAAAACTTTGCCTCTAGCGGAAAATCTTGTAACCAATTTTATCAAGTCCCTAATACTTTCTAAAATGAACACAATAAGTAGTAACCCGGATTGGACGATAAGATTGATAATGTAGGCACAACATCTAATATGAAAGAAACAACCCCCACTAACCAACTTCCCTCTTGTTGCCAAACGACTTTGCATATGACTAATCATAACATCATTGTAAGAAGCAATGTCCACCGTCACGCTAAGCAATTTGTTTTCTACTTTCCATGTTAAGAAACATATAAATCTCTTCCAAAATGCTTTCTCCATCATAAGGAGGAGATAATGCTCTAAACCTAAGAATACTCTTATGCAATTTCCAATCATAGTTAACAAAATGAACGGTTATGCATATGTAATGTTGCCAAGTATGAGATGACTTCCAATTATCGATTGTTAAACATAATCGACCGGGTGCCTTTGACAATATTGTTTTTAGCTTTTCTCTATCGGAGGAGTACAAGGAAAGAGGTCTCTAGTAAGAGTTGTCCTACTAAACGACTTAAAATGCGGATTAGCTTTAGGCATCATTCTCCTAACACCCTTTTCTTCAACAGTTAAAAATGGATGACCTCCCTCCACAATGTAAAGCAAAATTTATTTCCTTAATTCTTTCATTTCAAACACAAATTCACCCTCATCCCCCTCATCACTATCCATCTCCCCAAGTGGAAGTCCAATAGGCCTTTGTGGACATCTACCTAATAAATGACGTTTCATATACGATGTACCACTTTTAGACCCCAAAACTAAATCAATTGTACAATGCCCTACAAGTAGCAACAATCATACCTTTTTTCATTTTTCCTTTTCAAGAGTTCACGCCAAAACCATAGATTTCTTTTTTCTCTTGTGTTTGGGGAGGATATATTCATTATAACCATCCTCCGCGGGCATCGAATTGGCGGTTGCCTTGCTTTCCATCGATAAGAAAAGCTGAAAAGAAACACAATTCAATCGAAATTTTGAATCAACCTAGATAATGAAACTTATTGCATAATAGCAACTATTGCATTAAATTATAAAATGTGAAAACCACATCAATTAAAGACTAGACAGTTGCATAAATTATAATTAAAATCATTACACAACTTCTCCAGTCTTCACCCTCTTCCTCAATAAATCATTCAATTCATCTCTGTTTTTCCTCCATGGCTTAAAATAAGAGCAGTAAATCGAGCTGCAGCTAGCAGTACAGGTCCAACTTCCTTCATTTGTTCACTTCCTTCCTGTTTGTGCCTTTTGTGGCTAGTTTTGTTACCATTTCATTGCATTTTGTTTGTTAATTATACCTACTTGCCAAAATAGTATACATTGCCTTTGGCCCCTCCCCAACCAACCCAAAATAATTGTGATAAAGTGACACAGTGGTGAGAAGTTCTATAGTATACACCAAACAATTTAGGGTCAAATCTACAGTCACTGAGAACATACAATCGATTAATCGACAGAAACATACAATATCAAATCTTTTATAGTATACATCAAACAGCATAATATCAAATCGATAGTATACAATTTAGAATCAGATATTGAACAATACCGATTAATCGACGAAAACCAGATCTTGGGAGGAACGAACGCCAATTTGAGAGAGGGACGAACGCAAATTTGTGAGGACAAAATTTAGTGTTTATGAATTGGGGAAAATTTTGGGGAAATAATTCTTAGGGTTTTTATTTGGTGATTTTTTGGGGAAATTTTGGGTCAAATATTGATATTAACGGGGCGTTTGGTACGTGGGAACGGAAGTTTGGAGATTAGATGAGGAGTTAAGATTACTTGTGGGTACTAAACTTTGCATTTTATTGCAGTTTGGGTATTCATGTTTCAATAGTTGCACTTTGGGTACTCTCCTTTAACTTCCGTTTGGGTACTAAACTTTTGGGTGAGTATTGTTGGGTTTGTCACGCAAACCGAGGAACTCATAAAGAGAGAATAATATTTCAATAAGTAGATAGTGCACAAGGGAGCACCATGAGCATGGTGCTCCATGCTGACATCATAATGTACGTCAGCCTGGTGCTCCGATGTACATCAGAAGCATTCTAATATACACAAGTAAAATTTTTGAAATTCAAAAATTTAATTGGCACCACAAAACTTAAAATATGTTCAGTGACCTTATGCTAATGTTCATTCTCGATATTGACCATGTTCGATTAGAAATATCATATGTACATCATAAAATTAACTCAAATTTTTTTACAAAAATTATTCACAATAACTTGACATAGGTTCATTTATATAACTTTATTGTTCATTATAGTTTTCAAGATGTTCATTTATTTATATCTAATGTTCATTGTAAAATCACTTTCAATCTCAAAAAAGTTTTTATTCCAATTAACTTTGACATTTATTCTTTTATATAACTTTTTTTGTGCATTATGGTTATTAAATAGGAAAAATTGATAAGAATAATCCGACCTTTGGCCGGTCTTCCATCAATGGTACCACCTTCATTTAATCCAGCAATAATCCCACCTTTGACACCCATATTCTCTCAACTGTACAGGATGATGGCAACCTGTTTGACCGCCAAAATTACCGTTGACTTTTGTTAAAAAAAAATTTTAAAAAAAAACCCCTCCCCCCTTCCCCTGCCACCCTCCCCTCCCCTATACCACAGCTGCCCCCACTCCCCTCCCCCTTTCCCTGCCTCCCTTCCCCTCCCCCGCCACTTTCTTCCTCCACTAACCCCGCGCAATTCTATCGTCACCCAATCCCACCATCACCGGAATCCCCACCCTTCCCCATCCCCTGCTACCACTTACTAACCCAAAATCACACACACACGTCAATAAGACAATAAAAAATCATTGTCAGTCATATTCAAAACTTGCCACAATGCCACTTCATTCAAAAATCAGCATCAAGGTGACCCCAAAAGCGCATGAAATTGTATCACCAGATTGCAAAAATGGTAGGTTCACAAATCACAAATGAAGGTGGGAGGGAGTAGTTTTGAGTTATAAAGACTGAAATTAATACACATTTCCCAAATTAAAGCGCGATCCACCAACGCATCCATCTCATCTTCATCATCTGCCCCTCTTTCCTTCCTTTCCTCCATCCTTTTTCCCCTGACAGATCGGGTTGATGATGTCGTCGCGGCCAATGAGGCTGAGATCCTTATCAGATGGAGATGGATCATCGCTTATGTTGAGCGGTCAGTTAACGAAGAAGAGACCTAAGTTCCAGTACTCTGGCTGGGTATTCCATCTAGGTACTCTGGCTGTGATTAGAAGCTTGTTTATGGCAGGAAGGAGAGGAAAGAAACAGGGGAAGGGTGGCAGAGGCGGGAAAGGGGAGGGGAAGTGCAGTAGAGGCGGGGGAAGGGAAGGGGAAGGGCGGGAAAGGGGAGGGGAGGGTGGCAGGGGAAGGGGATGGGAGGGATGGCAGTAATGGGGGGAGGGGGAGGGGTTTTTTTAATTTTTTTTTAAATTTAATTGATAAATTATACTTAACTAGTGGTTAATTAAGAATTTAGGTTTAAATTATATTTAATTAGCTATTAATCACGTAATTAAGAGAGTTTACCTGTAATTGTAGGTCACCAACAGGTGAGGGACCATTGAGAGAATATGGGTGTCAAAGGTGGGATTATTGCTGGATTAAATGAAGGTGGTACCATTGATGGAAGACCGGCCAAAGGTCGGATTATTCTTATCAATTTTTCCTATTAAATATGCTCATTTATTGATTTCAAATGTTCATTGTAAAATCGACCCAATTTCCCATTTTACTTTGACATGTTTTTTACATAAATCTAATATTCATTTGCAATGAACATTTGATATCAATATATGAACATATTTAATAACAAAAATGAACATTAGTATTATGTAAAAATATATGTCAAAGTTATTTGGAACTAAAACTTTTTTGAAATTGAGTGTGACTTTAGAATGACATTTGATATCAATAAAGGAATGTCTTAAATAATCATAATGAACAATAATGTTATATAAAAGAACATATGTCAAAGTTAATTGAAACAAAAAACTTTTTTGAAATTGAATATGATTCAATTAACATTTGAAATAAATAAATGCGCATATTTCATAATCATAGTGAACAATAAAGTTATATAAAAGATCATATGCCAATGTTAATTGGAACATTTGGAGGGAAATTTTTGAGTCAAATCAATTCAAAATGTCAAATAATGGAGGAGAGAGAAGAAATTGGCCTCATAATGTTCATTAAAGATGAACTAATGTTCATTTCGTATTTTATTTATTAAGATGTCTGAAAATTGTTTCTGTGTACATTGGAAAAAAACATAATGTACACCGGGAGCAGGATGTGCATCGTGGTCCCGGGTGTAGGATCTAATTTGCGATAATATTTTGGCTTTTACTTCTCAGCATTTTTAATTTTTTATATCCTATTTTCTTTTACCTTTTCACTTTCCCTTTCACTTTCTCTTCCTTTCTTCTTTCTTCGACCATCTGCTCATCTCATCCCTGTTTTCATTTTTTTTCTCCATGTGGTCTTCTCTAAAAGGATCAAGTTTGTCTCCTACACAACAACATCAAGGTAAGTCTGCCTTTTCTTTCATTTTCATTTTTTGATTTTTTGATGTTTTGATTTTTTGTTTTTTTTTTTGTGGAAATTGTTTCTTTTTGGTGGATTATTGTACTGATTTAGTTTGATTGTGAGTAAAATGTGAGTATGGTGTTTGTCCTATCTACCTTAATTTAGCCATGTGATGGAATTACCCTATAAAATTATTAGGATTTAGGGTTTTGTTAAAATACTAGTTAAAGACTGATTTTTTCATTTTGAATACTTCAAAGACTCTGTACATGTTTTGGTTTTGGGTTTGCTATAATTTTTATGTTTTATGAAGTGAATTTATTGAATCTAACTACTATGATGTATTAAAATGATTAATATGAAAAACAATTACTTTTGCTACACATTGTCATTTATATATTGCATTTATCTCTTTATGGAATTGTACAGAATTGGGATTGAATCCTTGCTTGATAGTACACCATGGGGGAAACTGGTCGAATGGTTGTGAGTTCATATACACTGGGGGCACGGTGAATATGTTTGACGACATTCCTGACACTGTTGATGCATCTTACATCAAAGAGATCATTAACAGTTTGGGGTACAGGAACATAATTAAATTGCATTTCCATGATCCTAGGAAAGACTTTGAAAATGGGATTAGGTACTTGAGCTATGATAAAAGTACCATAGATCCATTTTTAACACTTCTTCTGAGGTTTAAAGTGCTACATGTGTACACCGAGCATGACTATGAGAATGATCATGGGAGACGGTCTTTTGTTGAACTCCTCAGTTCAAATGACAGTGAAACCGCATCTGAGCAACTCCTTGGTAAACAACAACCAACACCACCTTTCATTCATCGTGAGATGGACTATGACTCAGAGGGAACTGATGAAGATGATGTAGAGATGGTGACAGCCAGGGATAAGGTAAATGAGGAAAGAAGAAAGGAGTTGTCATATGAAGAAGAGTTAATGATGTTAAAGAGGTTAGCTGAATCAAACGGTAAGAATATTAATGACATCCACAATGAGTTAGATGGAGGCAGTGACCTTGACAGTCCTAACGAGTCAGATGAAGAGGACTGTGGCTACTTGGTTGCACCTGAACCAACCCAAAACAAACAAAACAAGTACAAGTTGTTAGAGGAAGGGCAAAGTAGGTCGTCTAAGTTCTACATTGGTCAGTATTTTGAGAATGCTAAGACTTTTAGAAAGGCAATCATTGACTACTCAATTGAAGTAGGGAGGGATATTCCTTTTTCCAGAAATGACAAAAATAGGATAGGGGCACACTGCATAAATAAGGACAAAGGATGTCCTTGGAGGATTTGGGCATCATGGGAGACAGGTAAAAGGAATTTCATGGTTAAGACACACATGTCTGAACATACATGTGGAAATCACCTAAGTTAAGGAAGATGACTGCAACATGGATTGCTGCCAACTATCAGACCAAGTTTAATATTAACCCTTACTTTAAGCTTTATGACATCATTGAGACAATATGACTTGAATGGGGGATCAAAGTAAGCAAGTTTATGGCTTACAGAGCAAGGAAAAGGGGACAAGCTTTGATTGTAGGTGAATACAAAGAACAATATTCATTACTACCTAGGTATGCAGCAGAAATCTTGAAGAATAATAAAAACAACACCGTAAAACTGAAATTGAATGGGAATGTGTTTGAGAGAATATACTTGTGTTTTGAAGCTTTAAGAAAGGGTTTCAAGGCGGGTTGTAGGCCATTTATATCCCTTGATGGTTGTTTCCTCAAGGGCCCTTTTGGAGGGAAGTTACTAGTTGCGGTTGGGAGAGATGGGAACAATTAAATGTTCCCAATTGCTTGGGTTGTGGTTGAAGTTGAATGCACAGACAGTTGGAGTTGGTTTTTGTACCATTTGGCAGCTGATTTGGAAACAGAATAAGGGGCAGGGCACACTTTCATGTCTGACCAACAGAAGGGATTAATAGCAGCGGTTACAGAGGTATTTCTAGCAGCTGAAACAAGGGTTTGTGCTACACATGTTTACTGTAACTTCAGAATAATTTTTGGTGGTGGAATGGAATATAAGAAACAATTTTGGATCATAGCAAAAAGCACTACAGAGAATGAGTTCATGGCTCAAATTGAAGTTATGAGGGGAATTTCACATGAGGCTGCGGAAGATCTTTTGAAGAGAAACTACAGAAAATGGTGCAGAGCTTTCTATAGTTCAGTGCCTTGTGGTGACAGTGTAGACAACAACATGAGTGAAGTCTTCAATGCATATATTCTCAACAGCAGACATAAGCCAATTATTACAATGCTTGAGGACATAAGGGAAGTTTTAATGGAGAGATTACATAAGAAAAGAGATGAAATAGAAAAAAAAGAATGTACATTGTGTCCTAGAATTCAACAACAAGTGGAGAAAAATAAGGTATTTGCAAGAGGTTGGAATATTTTGGGATGGTGGCTTTTTCTATGGAGTTAGGGAAGGAGCCACACAAACCAAGTTTGTTGTCAACCTGGCCGAGAGAACTTGTAGTTGTAATGCATGGCAAGTGAGTGGCATACCGTGTAAACATGCGGTGGTAGCAATATGAAATAAAGTAGACGAGCCTGAGAAATATGTGAGTGACTTTTTCAGGAAATTTACCTATATGAAGGCATATGAGTATATGTTGGAACCATTAAATCGTCCACAAGAGTATCCAAATTCTAAGACCTTAGTAATGGCACCGCAACTGAAAAAAGTGCAGCATAGACCTAAGATAAAAAGGAGACTTAAAGTTGGTGAAGTCACCAAATCTGGAAAGTTGAAAAAGGTGGGGACTGTTATGACTTGCAGTTTATGTGGCATACAAGGACACAACAAGAGGGGTTGCAAGAATGTTCCAAATGAAGGCAACAAAGGCAAATATGATCTCGCAACCAATAACAAACAATCAGGGACCACTAGCACACCTATGCATAACAGGGGAATAGGTGTTTATACCTATCCTAATGGGTATCAGAGAGAAGCAATTGTAAGTTAAAATAGCCTCATTCATGCTTTGTAACTTGCATTTTTTTATTAATATGTATCATTGTATCTTGCAATATGTACCTAGGTCTGATACAACACTTGGGGCACAATCGTCAAACACTCAACACATACCCAGAAGTGCTGCATTCTACTCAGATTTTGAGGGGAACAAAGTGTGTACTCTTTCAGCCAAGAGTACCAGTGGTCACAACCTGAAATTGAATCCCAAAAATCAAATACAATCACAAGCCAAGCATCACAGGATCTAGCAATGGTTAGAATATTACAACATAAAGGTCAAAATAATTGAGGAAAGTGTATAAGCATCACATTTATCCACATATTTTTATTCTCTCCAGCATCACATACACTTATTTGCAGTAACTTGGCATGCTTGCTGCATAGCTTTTGTGTTGGCAGCCAAATATGAATTTTTCTGTCTTCCTTTGCGCTTGTATTTCTAAGCAAAGAACAATTCGTAAGGTACACTTTGGTTTGATTTCAATTAATTTGGTTTTGTCTAGTTGAGATTTGAGTTGGTGTTTATATATCACAAAGACTGCTCTGATTGTTTTCTTCTTTGGGCTTTATGTCCTTTACCATGACTCCTCGTATCCACCGTACTAAAATGTGTTTCTCCTTGAGCGCATGGCTAAAAGTTTCTTGAATTTGTTTTTCTTTCATGACACACTTTACACTAGTGAGTAGTACCCTAATAGCTTCGAATTTTAAGTCTTTATGGATATATGTGCTCTATCAAATTCCATTAATTGGTTCAACTGACTTGAGCACTAATACAGCTTATACTGCTTTTTGTATAGTAGCCACACAAATGTCATTATGGAAGGTGCCCACTGCCCACCTGGTGAACTCCCTTGCGCTGAAGAGTGTCCTTGTGGCCATGTCTGCAAACTTAGGTTAGTGTGTTGCCTGATTTATCGGAAATTCAATGTTTAAAGTTTTAAAAATGACTCTCACTCCCTAATGAGTCTAAAATATTATTTTTTTGGTTCAAAAATATGCAGTGACATTGGAGTCTTGAAGAGGAAGGAGCAGAATTGAAGTTTTTGGATTTTGGAGATGTAAAAGAAAAACTGATTTTTTGGAATTTGGAGATGAAGGAGAAGAAAAACTAATTTTTGGAATTTTGAAATTGTACATGTCGAATTTTCTATGCTGATTGAACTATGATAAGATCATTGATGATTTTTGGAATTTCGGAATTTTGCAGAGGGAATTTTTGTAGTTGGCAGCAATCCACAATTGAGTACTCTGTTTGTATTTTTTTGGAACGTTAAGCAACCCTGGCTTTCATTCTCTTTCTCTTTTTTTTTTAATTAATGCTCAAAGTTCAGTACCTTGACAGAATATTGTGTGGAGTTAACTGCCATTACATATTAGTACCCAAAATGCTACTTTTGAAACATGAGTACCCAAACTGCAACAAAATGCAAAGTTTAGTACTCAAGTTTGTGCTTTACTCGAGAAATGAGGATTGAGAATTAATGGGTGAGATAAAGATAAAATAAAGTCTATCCCTTGTTTGGTATGAGTTGGGAATTGATTGAGATTAAATTATGATTTTACTTCAATACCCTTACTAATCCTCCACCTTCTTTCTTTTCCTTACTTTTCATTAAAGGGTAAATGGGTTATTTTATTCTAAAATTTAATCCCACCCCTTAATACCTGCCCCCATGTCTTATTTTGGTGGGATTAGGGGGTATTTAATCCCACTCCCAATCTCCCTCAAAACTCTCAATCCCTCCAAACAAACATGGGAATTCTACCCATTGGGATATATAATCCCAATCCCTCCCTCTAATCCCCTTAAACAAACACCCCTAAGAGGAAGTCAGCTAGTAAAGATTGAGTCAAAGGGGAGAGAGTCATTTAAATGATTGATAAATGATCATGTGACAATCACATGACCCAACCATATTAAGAAAACTTAATAAAAGCTCCATATAATGATCCATATAAAAGCCCATTTTTAAGCCTTCTTTGAGCCCGTCTAGAACCCGCCCCATTTAGTTTTTCACACGACCTGTTTCAGCCCGCCCCATTTTAACCATTCCATAAGCCAAACCAGAAAGGTACCAATTGCTCATTTTCCCGTCTTTGAATTCATGTTAGTTAGGGTTTAATCTCATTTTGCCCAATTTGTTGCTTTAAATGGAGTTAATTGTTGTGTGCTTCTAAGGTAGTATGCCATAAGCATTCAGGTTTGATTCTAAATCATCACTGTTAGTTTATTAAATTCAAAATAAAGTCTTGCAAAAGCATCAAGCTTAGGATAATGTACCGAGGTAGTTATGACCCAAGAAGTTCTTAAATACTCTGCTAATGTCTAATATATCTCTTTTGATTAAATGTAGTATTAAAGATATTCTTATACTTTATTTTATGGGGAAGGGCAGGACCAATTTAGCGCATATAATTCACTCATTGAAGTTAGCACTGTACCATTCCCAACTCAGGTTTATATAAGTCCATGTATTATAAACTTAGCCTAAGCCTCAAGCATGATCTTGCATTCCTTTGTTATCATTTTGCTGTACAGACTCACGGTTTTACATATCCTGAAACCGTGTTAGTTCGAGTACAATCTTGACAATAGAAAGTAATAAAAGGTAAATCTTGACTCCAATTGTTTTGGACTAACTGTAAAAACTGATACCAATCTCACTGCTCGGCTTACTATTGGCGAGACGTTCTAATTTATGGATACATGATTTAAGTGTCAACCGTTTGTCTGGTGTGATGCCTCCTGCTTTTTCTAGACAATGTGGGCCTTTGAGAACCATCAATTTAGCTAAGAATAAGATTTCAGGAGAGGTCTCTAAGACTATGAGCTCTTGTGCTGGACTTACTTTGCTTAACTTGTTGGTGTTTGATGTTGCCGATAAGGCAAGTGTTTCAGTCTCAGTGTGTACTTTGAAGCATCACTTGTCCTTGTTTTCCCCAATTCAATCTCTATTATCTTGTATAAGAACTTTTAAATTATACCTTTGTCCATGTTTTCCCCAATTCGATCTCTATTATCTTGTATAAGAACCTTTGAATTATTACTTGTACTACCTAGATTTGTGAATACGATGGCATGCTCACCTACCCGACCTTCAATTTTTAATTCTTTTTATGAATGTGAACATAATCTGTTTTTATATGCATCAACAAATTGAGATTTCTGTGTTGCCACTTTTGTGAAGATGGTGAAGCTGTGAAGGACAATGGGTTAACTGAAAACCAGATTGTCAACATGGAGTTCAGAATGGATATTTTATGAAGCATGTACAACTACTGATGCTCGAGTTTTGCCTCCACCATTGGTATTATAATTATTAGTTTTGATTAAGGATTTTTTGGCAAAAATCACCTATTCTAATAGACAATATAGGTTTAACCACCTTTTGTAATTTTTTTTTTAAATAACTACCTTTTATGTTTAAAACCTGTAGGAATCACTACCAAAACCACTTTCAGGAAAATTTTAGTGGTTTTCCGTCATCTTCTTCATTTCCCCCCAATTTTCCTTCGATTTTCTCATTCAATCCATCCTTAATTCATCAAATTGGGGGAAATTTTATTGGTTTTCTGTCATCCCAAATGAATGATTAATTGAAAAAAAATCTTTAAATTTCCCCCAATTTGATGAATTAAGGATGGATTGAATGAGAAAATCGAAGGAAAATTGGGTGGAAATGAAGAAGATGACGGAAAACCACTAAAACTTGGCCTGAAAGTGGTTTTGGTAGTTATTCCTACAGGTTTTAAACATAAAAGGTAGTTATTTTAAAGAAAAATTACAAAAGGTGGTTAAACCTATATTGTCTATTAGAATAGGTGGTTTTTGCCAAAAAACCCTTTGATTAATCAGTTATCTGTTGCCTATTTAGTCGTGATGCTGACAAATTGTTGCTTGTTTATGAAGTTGAAGTATCACGAGAGTGGGAAAGAACGATAATCACTTGCTCCTGTTGCCATTGTTGTTGTTTCCACCGTGGTTGGTGGGTTCACTGAAGGAATATGTCCTTAGACAATTTCCGCAATTACTAAATATAAATAGGATTGAATTTATGGAGATAATATAGTTAATTATTTTAGTAACCGTATTTGCTTGCTAGAGAATAAATTACGGTTTGTAGACAAATTGGTTTGGGCCTACAACTAAGATAATTAATCCTATGAGGTCACACAGAGTAACACTGATTAATAAATAAATTATGAGCCCATAAAGGCTTATAAGGGCCGGCCACTATAAGGGTGATTAGGGTTTTAGTTTTTCCTTTCCTCTTAACCTAATCTCTATTTATTATATATAGATATAATAAGAAGAGAGATGAAACATTTCAGTTTGTCGGTAACTTGACACAAAAGAGATGAAAAGAGAAACCCTTCTCCCTCTTTAGTCTAGGTGCCTAACCCATTAAAAGTAAGAGAGTGAATTGTTCATACTCTTCCGTTCTAGCAGACTTGGGTATTTATCGGTGTTCGTGGACTAAGTAGAGGAATTACAAGTGTAGTTCTTTATCTCTAAAGTATTAGATCTGTGATAATACTTTGCAGTATTCAAACCCTTCATACCTGTTCAAGTCACGAATAAAAGGTTGTTTATTCTCTACTCTATGTATCGATTCATATATTGTTATGCATGCGATTCTGTCATAGATGTTAGGAAATTGTTTCCTGAAATTCCGCTATTCGCATCTATGAATTCCTATATTCACTGCTTTTGTGCTGCTGATATTCCGTGGTTTTGATGCCGGTCTTCCCTAAGGTTCAGTCCTTCTTATTCTCTTTATTTTACAAGAAGAACCATGTCATTTATAGGTCAGATTCAAAGGTAAATCTAAGCCATTCTTTTGTTTTATCAATGACACCCAAATCGAATATCCTTTGGATTATGATTTTAAAGTGAAATTTCCGATAGCGGTAACAAATAATTACAGTCTTCCTCTCACCAAAAGTGTGATTCAATGTAGAATCCACTTTATAGTGCAGAAGAGATTAAGCGAGAGATAGCATATTTCCATAATCTCACAAAATAATATGAAGTCCTCAAACTCAACCCCCTATTCCCATTAATTCATTCACAGAACGAGTTTTATTTAACAAATCAAAATCTAGTCTTTGAAGCTTGAATTCACCCGTTGAAGCCTTCTTCTAAGTAGATTTCCTTGTGAAGGCTACCACAATCTGCCGATAGAAAAGCTACAGTGTCATTGATTATAATCTTTAGTTCTTTTGTCAAAACTAAAACATTTAACACAATATTTAAGAGAAACTTCTACAATAATAGGCCCTATTTTCCTCATTTTCGAATCAGTTAGAAACATGTCATAGACAAATTTATCCCTCGAATTAAAAAATAAGAATAACTTATCGAAGGGAGAATTAGAGTAAAGATAATAGAATCTTGTCATGGTGCTTTTTGACGGACTGAAGTTCTGTTGCGAGCTGCTTAGTTGCTAGTTGCTAGCACGTGCAAATCTGCAAGTGTGTGTGCAGCAGGTCTGTAGCTTTATTTGGTGTGGGTTGTAGGCACGGTTGTTTGTGTTAGTTGTAGGTCTGCTTGGAGAATCATGTTTGGCATGGTTTGCTGTGAGTGGGCAGGTCTGCTGTCGGTTTGTTGGTGTTTGATTTCCCAAAACAAATCCTCTCAAAACTATAGTATAGGCTGGGTAGTGGTATTCAAGGATTTTTTGTCAGAAACCCCCTCTAACTTTCAACTTGTTGAAAACAACTTTCAGGATCTTTCACTTTTAAAAATAACTCCCCTAACCTTTCTAAACTTGTTGGTTGCACTCCCAAAAGTTAACTCTGTTAAAATTTTCCGTCTATTGGGGCCAGTAACACATTTTCCCTCTTTAAGCACATGATGAAATTACTAATATAACCCTCAGTAACTCCACCTCAAATAATTTCCCTCTCTCCTCCATCATTTCCCTCTCTCCTCCTTCAATTCGATTTCACTCTATAAAACTCATCACTTTCCAGACTGTATCTCCATATCTCTCTTCTGTGAAACTCAGTAACTCCACCCTAACTGCTGTAGAAATTAGGGTTATTTTTACTAATTGTACTTGGAATGGAATCTGGTGATGTCATGGGCGAAAAAGGGAAGAAAATTTGGGCTGTAAAACAAGAAATTGGTGCCCAAATGAGGTAAACACTATTTGTAAACCTAGTCCCTTTTTTATACTTCGATTTGCACACCATTTCAATTTTTTATTGCTGTGTTGTTATGTTTGCTTTGTTTAATAATAAGAATCCTAATTTTTAATTGCAATTGGGCTCAATTAATTGTTAAATTGAAACCCTAATTTGTACTGATTATTTAATTGAATCACTTGCTGTTGCTGATTATTTATAGTGTAATTTGTAGGGAAACTGAAACATTTATTCGATTGAATATTTATTTGGGAGGTAGTTTTCAATTCAGCAATCATAAGACAAGTTATGTGGGAGGTTGTATGTACATGAAGGAGGGGTTGGGCCTTAAACTTACTGATATAAAAATGACAACAATGAGAGGAATTGTGATGGATGCACAAAAGCATGTTGATTATAGGGTGAATGACAGCTTCAGCATGTGGTATAGGATGCATGGGAGGAACTTGACAAATGGAAGGAAGCAAATTGTGAATGATTCTAATTTTGAAGGTTTTTACCTAAGTCGGGACAAGAATGATAGGGCACTTTTATATGTGATTGATGAGCCTAAGCCTCAATTAGTTGGGCCTCAGTTTAGGAGCAAGACAAGCACCTCTTTTCCAAGTACATCAGACTCTTTTCCACCATCTAAATCGCTTTCTCAAACCTTTCCAAATCACTCATCTCAGTCCACTAGTATATTGCCCAAGACCAAAGCAGTTCTGCATCTCAGCCCCATCCAAAGATCCAAATATCCACCACATCTCAACCCAATTCAAAGGCCCAACAGAGCTCACAAATACATGCCCTCATCAAGGATTCAAGCTTAAAAATCTGTTCTCCAGTCAGAAGAAGTCAAAGGCTGCCACAAGTTGTTTTGCTAAGTAGTTTTGAACCACTCACATAGAGCTCAACCCCTAAACATAAAGCAGCCTCCCCCATTCTGATCTCACCATCAAAAACTACCACTTCTCCACCTCTTGCAGTTCAGAAGAGATGCACACCAAGGGTGAAACATATAGCAACTAAGAACAAGGCAAAACAAGCTAAAACCACAAAGGGAAAGGGGAAGGAAAAGCAGGGAGAAGGGAAGAAGAAAGCAAAAGAGAAACTGTTGAGGGAAGATTCTGATTTAAGTGGGGAAGAATGGAGCGCTTCTGACATTAGTGACTTTGAGTATGGGCCTGGAGAAGAGGACAGGAAGGAAGATGTTGAAGATGAGCTGTTCTTCAATTCAAAGGGGGGTGGAGCAGATCTGTTGAAGGGGTTTGAAGGTCATAAACCTATTACATCTAAGGGCAGTGAGAGGAACAAAGAACCAAGGTGGACCAAGGAGGATTTTAACCTTGGGAATGTGGCTGAAGTTGACTGTGATTCAGATGAAGCAAGAAGCTTACAGGGATCAGATGATGAGGGTGATCCTTATCCAACCTTCAACCCTGAGTTTGATTTAAAGGGACAGGTAAAATTGAGTCTTGGTTTGAAGTTTGAAAGTATTTATGACCTGAGAAAAGCTGTGGAACATCATTCCATTCAAAATAGGTATGATTACTATTTTTTGCATAATGGAGCTGGTAGATTTGATGTGTATTGTAGAAATAAGTGTGATTGTGATTGGAACACAAAAAGGGAAAGTTTCAATATTGTCAATGTAATGTGAATGAATTGAGGTGTTTTTTTAAGGTTCATGCAATTCAACTGCCAATGTCTGATCAATACCAGATTAAGAATCTTAGGCTAGAGCATAATTGTGGTTTTTTCCATTCAAGTAGTAAGGTCACATCTGCATACTTGGCTGAAAGGTACTTAGATGAATGGAGGTCTGACCCTGATTGGAAGCAATCAAAGTTTACTGATAGAGTGTACAGGGATCTTGGGGTTACAATTAAGTATTTTAAAGCATGGTTTGCTAGGGCTAGGGCAAAGCAAATACTGTATGGGGATGCAGCTGATCAGTATGCTAAAGTGTATCAGTATGCCTTTGCAATTTTGAAATATAACCCTGGTTCCACAGCTATTGTTTGTGTTGAGAACTCTGAAAATTCAGCCCCCTATTTTTCTAGGATGTGTGTGTGCCTAGAAGCTTGTAAAGTTGGTTACAAGCTTGGTTGTAGACCAATCATAGGAGTAGATGGGTGTCACCTAAAAGGTGCATACCCAGGCATGATTTTAGCTGCTGTAAGTAAAGATGGGAACAACAACATCTATCCCATTGCTTGGGCAATTGTGGAAGTGGAAAATACCTCAACATGGACATGGTTTTTAGAACTTTTGATGAAGGATACAGAGCACTTTGATGGAGTAGGACTGACTTTGATGTCAGATAGGCAAAAGGTAATAATTTCATTCCATTATCAGTATGCCTTTTAGATTTCTCTTTGATTAGTGTTCCTAATGTTTGGAATTTTGATTTGTTAGGGACTGTTGGAAGCTATAGCCCTGATGCTCCCAAGGAAGATGTGAGATTTTGTGTGAGGCATATTTGGGCCAGCTTCAAGTTGAAGTTCACTGGCACAATCTTCAAGGAATTTTTCTGGAAGGCTGCTAAAGCTACTACTCTGGTATGTAACTGAATATCTTCCTTTGATTTGTTTTTTTGTTATTTTTGTTTCAAATCTGATTGTAAAATATCTCTAAATATATTTAATGGTGAATGCAGCAAACTTATGAGAAGCAACTTGCTTAAATTAGGTTTATCTCAGAAGAAGCCTACTTGTACTTGAAAGCAATACCAACAAAGCATTGGTGTAGACATACTTTTAGCACAACAGCAAAGTCCAACATGGTTACCAACAACATGTGAGAGACTTTTAATGCTGTGATCAAAGAAGCTAGGGATAAACCAGGGATTACATGCATGGAGTGGATAAGGAGGTATATCATGAAAAGGCATGCTGAAAAATGGGATGGGATTCAAGCATACAATGGGAGGTTTATGCCTTATATAGATAGAGTTTTGGGATGGATTATGGAAGGTGCCAAGGGATGTATTCCTGTTCATTCAAGGGCAGATGAATGGGAGGTGGACACCATTGATGATAGGCTTATTGTCAACCTTAGGACAAGAACTTGTAGTTGCACTCACTTTATGTTGACTGGCATACCTTGTAAACATGCATGGGCATGTATACAAGCCAAAAGGGGGAAACTAGAGGATTATGTGGATGATTGGTACACTAAGGACAAGTACTTGCAAGCATACTCTTCACATATAAGACCCATGCATGGTTTTAACCACTGGGACCCTTGTTCAATGCCAGAGCCATTACCCCCTGTGATTAGGAGCATGCCAGGGAGGCCAAGCCATAAAAAGAGAAAGAAAGAAGCTAGGGAAGTGGAGGAAGGTAAGGCAAAGAAAGTGAGCAAAGCTGGAGGGCAGCAAAAATGCTCTAACTGTGGACAGTATGGGCACAAAATATTAAAGTGCACAAATCCCAAAGCTACAAAGCCTCCACCAAAAAAGGAGGAAGCCCACCTTCAAATGACCCTTGGGTGGTGGCAAATAGGAAGAAAAGGGAGGCTAGGGCAAAGAAGGTAAGCATTATGGACTGCTTCTGATATTAGTGACTCTAATTTGTTTTTACAGCCCCTTAATTATCTCTAATGTGCTTTCTTTTTTGACTTGCAGATGACTTATGTCCAGTCATCTAGCAATGAGGCAAGCACTAGTCAGAATGTGCAGTTTCCCCCTTCTCAGTCAAGCCATAATGTGCAATTCCCCCCATCTCAGTCAAGTCAAAATGTTGAATTTCCCAACTCTCAATCAAGCCAAAGAACTGATAAAGATGTCATCCCCAAAGCTCCTACTACTAATGCGATGCCAGCTCAAGATGCTCTCAAGGGTGCAAGAGTGAAGTTACCATTGAAGCCAACAAAGAAGAAGATGAAAGAAATTTCAAAACTCTGATGCCTAGGGTTTTTGAACATAGTTTCAGTTATGTAGAAGCCTTTTTTGTAATGGATACATTGGATTGATGTTGTGACAGTTTTTAGTCTAACCCTATTTAGTTAATCTTATGTAATGAATTGTAGGATTGATGGTTGAAATGTTGTTAATGTTGAGACATTTTCTTTACTTATAAATGTGAATGATGATGATTTGAGGAAAAGGCTTCATTTCATTGCTCCATAACAGTTACAAATATGGAAGTGCGCAAACAAAACACAACCAACTTACAAATCTTAGTTTTGCATTCAATAACTACCCTTTACTACTCTACATAATGCCACCCTTACTTAGCTAACTAGTACATAATACTTAGAATCAAGCAAACAATCACCAAACACCCAAGGGCCCCAATAATCATTCCTGACAAGAATCCTAAACCACTAACTGTTGATGATCCTCTTTTCCTCTTAATTTTGTGAATTTCTTCCTCTGCTCTTTTTCTCATGTCTTGATTCTTTGCTAATTCATTCTTGAGGAATGCCACTTCATGGTTCAATAATCTCTTCTCCAAAAGAAGTTCATTGGTTAGAACTCTTTGCCACTCCACCATTTCTTTGTCCTGCCATTGAAAAAAACCACACCCATCTCTTCCACTATGAAAATCAGAGAATTTGCAAGCATAAAACTTCCTTCCAGGATTATCATTAGTCCAAGACCTCAACACTTTAGCTGCAATCCCACACTTGCATTTGATAGCCATCTCTTACCTATTCCAAGAAATTCAGCAGTCAAAGAACAATTGAGCATAATTCCAGGTAAAATCAGCACACCCCAACTACAATTACATAAGTATAAGTCATGGTTCAACATTAACAAACCCTAATTTCACAATTTCCCCAAATTTAAAGTTCAATTTACTGATTTTCGACATGAAATTACAAACCCTAATTCTTAAAAAAGAAACCCTCTATGCAAGAAAATTTTTTACCTGAAATTGTACAGCTTTAATTTCAACAATTTGGGGATTAGGTTTAAATTAGGACTTCGAGTTGATTGGGAATGCAAATTTGATGCTCAATTGGAATTGGGTTGAAGAACTTTAGAAATGTTACCATTGTGTTCAATTGGAATAGGAAGGTGCTAGTTATATAAAGTTGTTACTGGGCGCCAATAGACGGAAAATTTTAACGGAGTTAACTTTTGGGGGTGCAACCAACAAGTTTAGAAAGGTTAGGGGAGTTATTTTTAAAAGTGAAAGATCCTGGGAGTTGTTTTCAATAAGTTGAAAGTTAGAGGGGGTTTCTGACAAAAAATCCGGTATTTAATTATGATTTCCCAAGATAATCCTCTCAAAATTATATTGTGGGCTAGGTAGTATGATCTGATAAGTCCATTTGAAGCACAGACAACATGTTAAGGGAACACTTTAACATGGTAGGAGGCGCAGAATTAGGCAAGTCTATATATTAGAAGTCGAGCCAAATTCTACACGTCACTATAAATGATCGTAACTGTATTATGATCTGTGTATCTTATAGTCTGGTCCTCCATCAAATCAAAATTTCATAGCCTGCCTTCATCATCTCATTAGCGCCTTTCATGATTTCATTGGTCTGAATTCAGACTATGTTTCAGGAGTAGCCAATAAGGGTATATATTCACATTTCTCACACATAAAAAACTCTGCACCAAGTTCCTGGATTTTGATTACTTATGATGCTTCTATTTGTGACATCTAGCGTCTAAAAGCCTTTGTCTTGTATATACTAATGTATTGTGCTCTTTAATTTCATGGATTATGCTGAGCAAATATGGAATTAATGTTTTCTCACAAGTATGTGGGGTTTGATGCCTTGTCTGGGAAGGCTTGAGATGTTAGATACCACACTTGGAAGTACTTGGCTTGAGATACCAAGGGTGCTGATGTTTTGCAACTTTTAGGAATTATTTGTTTCTTATTTGCATAAGAGAGATATACATATATTTTTAAGAGAGATATACATATTTTTTCTAAGTTTAGCATAAATATTTAGATGGTCCAAGTTTTCTTTGAGCTCAAGGTAGTGTTTTTTTCTCGTATTTTGCATTGTCTTTTTCTATGACGGGAACAACCAGCCTTCCAAAAGACTCTTATATACCAACGATAGAGCATAGAGTAGATCATTTATGCCACAAGATCAATCTTTGATCTTTGACTGTTGATTATATGATTATTAATTACTCCCTCCGTCCCAAAAAGCCTACACACTTGATCGGGCACGTATAACTTGTTTGGTTATCAATTGTATTTTATTAAAAAAATTAGATGTGATAGGAGTTAATGGGGTATTATTTTATTTAGAAGAGAGATAAAGTGGGTCCCAAAAAAGTAAAAGAAAGAGATATAAAAGCTGATTTTCATCAGTTTACGTGAGAAAGTTTGTGATATAAAAGCTGGTTTTGTGAACTGACAGTACATAGAAAAGTGGGGGAAATATTTCCCTCCAAAAAAATTATTTCCAAAAACTAACAGCCTACAAACTAACAGCTTTATACAACAACAACCTACAAAAGGTACATTGAAAAATGAAACCCAAATTCCTTCATAACCAAATTTTCAACATAGAGAGATTGACTTTACCTCCTTTTTTCTGACCATTTGTCTTCCCATAAAAGCCTTCAAAGGCATTTATTCACCAAGTCTGCAAACAATAAAACAACCAATAACGAGAGCAGTGAGTAAAAATGGGGGGGAAGGGGGAAATGGGGAAGTTAATGTTTTTAAATATTTTTAATCCCTCAATTTAACATTATCGGGGATTAAGGAAAACCCTTAAGTGAGCCTCATCAAACTAAAGAGAGAGTATTTGTAGTCTCTTTAATTTCTAATTTGGTGGCATTAAAGTAAGGGTTTTCATGTGTTTAACTTTCATTTGTTTTTTCTAGTTAGTAACCCTCGGTTTAAAAACATCCTTGGGTTTTGGGAAAACCCTTAATTGAGCCTCATTAAATTTGGTGGCATTCAAGTAACAATTTTCATGTCTCAACCAAATAGGCGTCGTGAACTTACCTGTGAAGAACGGCAAAAAATCGTTGAATAATTGCTCCAATAGCATAGTAATGGCAAGATGAGAAGGGGTACAATTATATAAGCATCACTTAGGTCGAAAGTGACCAGATAAATAATCCATAAATTATGGAAAAAAGCCAAAAAAACAACTAAGCAAGGTCAAGTAGTGGATGTTCAACAACTAAAGAAAGGCAGAGTAGGTTTAAAAAAAACTTCAATGTTGAAAAGTGGCTCAAGTTCCACTAAAGAACAAAGTTACTTGTAGGGCAACTACAAAAATAACTGTATTTTGTTACGGAAAATTTCCGTTAAAAACATCAAAAATCCGTTGCAAAGTGTGTTTTTGCTACGGAAATATTCTGTAACAAAAGAGGGTGTAACAAACTGAATTTTACAACGGATGAAGTGGATCCGTAGCAAATTTTTTCTATGGGAACAAACTTTTTGCTACAGAATATATATTCCGTTGCAAAATTTTGCTACGGATTTCTTATCCGTAACAAATCATATTTCATAGAAAATTTTTGCTACGGATTTTTTCTATCCGCAGCAAATCATATTCTGTTGCAAATTTTTGTTACGGATTTTCTATCCGTAGGTAATTTGAACTTCTACCCCCATCCATCAGACCTGAGCTACTACCATCCATAAATCCCTTGGAAATACTCTTACACAAGGCTTACGAAAGTGGAGTAGTTCCCAACTTATACATGATGCACATACTCGTAGTTGGCTTACGTTCTTTATATTTCTTCTTAATATTACGCCATCAATTGTATTCCGCAGCAAAATTTGCAACGGTTTATAAAGTTCGTAGTATATTTTGAAATGGAATGATTGCAAAAAAGTTCATACTCTAATGCAAAAAAGATATTGTGCGCGATGAGCATGCCTTACGAGAAAATCCATGCTTGCCCGAATGATTGCATATTATATAGAAATGAGCTTGAGTCGTTGAATAGTTGCCCTGTATGCAATACCTCACGTTACAACAAGAAGGAAGGAGTTCTCACTAAGATTTTGTGGTATTTTCCAATTATACCACTATTTAAACGTCTTTTGGCTAATGCGAGCGATCCAGAGAAGTTGACATGGCATTTTGATGGTAAAAGTCGAATTAAGGATGGAAAACTTAGGCACCCTATTGACTCTCCTCAATGGAGGTTCATTGATGCGAAGTATTCAGATTTTAGTAAAGAAGAGCGAAACCTGCGTCTTGCATTGTCTACTGATGGTATGAATCCATTTCGTTCTCTTAGTTCCACATATAGTACTTGGCCCGTAATTTTGGTTACCTATAACCTCAATCCTTCGTTGTGCATGAAAAGAAGGTATATGATGCTATCTTTGTTAATTTCGGGCCCTAGACAACCTGGAAATGCAATTGACGTGTACTTAGCGCCTCTTATTGATGATTTGAAGATACTATGGGAAATTGGAGTTGAGGTGTTTGATGCACATCGAAAAGAGACATTCAACCTTAGGGCGATGTTGTTCATGACCATTCAAGATTAACCAGCATATGGTAATCTTTCCGGTTATACCGTGAAAGGAAAATCGGCTTGTCCTGTATGTGAGGATGGTACGAAGGGACAATGGCTTACTAAATCTAAAAAGAACATCTTCGCTCAACATCGTCGTTTTTTTCCTGGTGATCATCATTATCGTAAGCAAAAAAAGGCATTTAATGGGGAACAAGAAATTCGTGGACGTCCAAGAATCTTGACCAGTGAACAAGTGTTTGAAAAAGTGAAAGACATCAAGACTACCTTTGGGAATAGCCATGGATCCATCCTTCCAACACAGGGGTATAAGAAATGCTGTGAGTTATGGCGCTTGCCTTATTGGAGAGACCTTTTTGTTCGACATTCTTTGGATGTGATGCATATTGAGAAGAATGTATGTGATAGTTTAGTTGGTACGCTATTGAATATCTCAGGAAAGACAAAAGACGGTGAAAATGCTAGGGGTGACTTAAAGAATTAGGGATCAGAAATGAACTTCACATTGTTGAAGGGAATAATCGATTTTTTTTGCCGCCAGCAGCTTATACACTGTCGAGAAAAGAGAAGAAAGAATTTTGTGAGTGTTTAGCAGGTGTGAAAGTCCATGAGGGCTATTCTTCGAATATTCGTAGTCTTGTTTCTATGGAGAATCTGAAGCTTGTGGGTCTTAAGTCTCATGATTGTCATGTTTTGATACAACACTTACTGCCTGTGGCTATTCGTTCAATTTTACCTTAAAACGTTCGATCTACTATTACTAGACTGTGTTCTTTCTTCGATGCGATATACAACAAAGTCATAGTTTAGTGATTTAGATTCTTTAGAAAGTTCGATTATCGTCATCTTGTGCCAACTAGAGATGTATTTCCCCCCGTTATTCTTTGATGTAATGATTCATTTGACTATTCATTTGGTGAGTGGTTAGATTTTGTGGTCCCGTTTATTTATGAAATCAATATCCTTTTGAAAGGCAAATGAAAACTTACAAGGGATATGTTAAGAATCACTTTAGGCCCGAAGCTTGCATTGCTGAGCGAGCCTCCTATGAAGATGCTGCTGGATTATGTAGTGAATATCTTAGAAATTCTAAGACATTTGGTCTTCCGACATCACGACATAGTGGAAGGATGAAAGGAGAGGGGACATTAGGCCGTAAGCAACTTGACTTGCTTCATGATCAGTGGCTAATGGCTCATACCTATATTCTGATTAATGAGAAGCAAGTTGAACCGTATCTTAAGGAACACATGTCATACTTAAGGCGATACAATAGAAAAGCAAGTGAGAAATCAATACCAAGCGAGCATAACAAAACATTCAGTAGTTGGTTCAAAGATCGAGTTATGAGAGAGCTTGAAGATCCATCTCAATCTGTTTCAGATGGACTCAAGAGTTTAGCTTATGGGCCCAATTACAATGCCACTTTTTATTCTGGGTATGTTATCAATGGTTGCACATTCTACACTAGGGATCAAGATGAAAATAGTACTATGCAAAACAGCGGGGTAACGTTGGTAGCGGAGGCTATGCATTTTGCTAGCGCTAAAGACAAGCGTCCCGTGTCTGACCAAATGGTGTACTATGGGGTCATTGAAGAGATATGTGAGTTACATTATTCTGATTTTTTAACACCGGTTTTCAAATGCAATTGGGTTGATTCTCATGCCAGAGTCGAGTATAACGAGTTATGGTTTACTTTGGTCCACCTAAAAAAGCTTGGTCACAAGGAAGACCCTTACATATTAGCTCGTGAAGGAAAACAGGTGTTCTATGTGACTGATCCAGCCGATAAGAGGAGGTTAATTGTAATAACACCGAGATCTCGACATGACATTGATGATTATGATGAGGATGAGGAGTTGGAAGAAAGGCCATCAATCAAACTTTTTCAGCATGATCTTGCCCTTGACAATGATGTTTATGATTCATCAATATATGCACGTCAGGACCATAAGGAAGGGGATTGGGTTGGCAAAAGAAATAAAATGATACAACTCGGAAGCGTCGACGTAAAAACATGTGAAGTTTGTTAATACTTTTAAGCTTTTGGTACTTGATGCAAGCTGGGAACACGCACTTCTGGGCAATGAACGGTGCAGCAGAAACTTGCAGTAGTATTTCCTCCAGTTACAGACCTTCACATATTATGGCTATTGCATCTATGTGATGCACATCAGGAAATGCAAGCCTGGGCAGAAGCAGCAGAATGTGCACTAGCTGTTTCTCGTGTTGTTATGCATGTGTTAATTTAACTTTGATTTTAAGCCTTAATTTGAATTGCACTCATTTACTATTGGGTTTTGTAGTGTTTAAACTTTAAAGTTCCTCTTACTCTTATCTTTTTAGTGACCTTCCATTTGATAATTTTTGTATGCATTTTGTATTTATGCAACTATACTAAATAACTTCTGTATTTGCAATTTTGTAGGTTCATGGCAAGAAAGAGAAGACAAGTATGCTCTTCTCGAGGAGCCGAGTCCTCAGATTCCGATGATTCCGATGTTGAAAAGGCTAGACGTGAGGATGAGAGAAGTCGTACTGTCCTTGCTCAGGTGGGGAAGGCTATTCAAATTGGGATCAAGATTCCTTTGGATTGGCATCCAGTTCATAGAGTTCCACGGGGTACATATCGGCGCACTTTTACCACATATATCTAGGGCTGTTCACCGGTCCAGAACCGGACCGGACCGGACCCGCTGGACCGGCATACCGAAAATAGGAGATTGCGAGGACCGGAGACCGGACCTGAATCATCCGGTCCGGTTCCGGGCTAGACCTGTTTTTCCCGGTCCGGTCCGAGTTTTGACCGGTTTGGATCTATTATATTTATAATAAATTAACAGTTGCTACGATTCGAAAAGAAAAAAAAAACAGAAAAACAAAGCAATATGCTACAATGCTACTCTATACTTTCCATAATATATATAAAGAATTATATTTACATAAGAGAGAATGATTAAAGATCTGAGACCTAAAACAAAAAAAAAGGACTAACATTCTTCAAGTTATAATTTAACTTGTCATTAAAATGCACATTCCACCCTATCCCTCAGTCATTGGAAGGATTTACTTTTCATTTAAGCCCAAATTACAAACCCAATATATAAAACAGAGAATAATCACAAAATGTACTCTTTAATTGCCGTTTGACGAGTTGCCGTCGTCGTCAAATTGCTGTTAGGGATTGAATTACCCATTAATTAAATTTGTTTGCTAACGCACTAATATAAGAATTTGCAGGTTACTTCTAGTGCTTTACTTCTACCTTCTCTGTCTTTTTTATTTTCTTTGTCTAATCGACTTACTCTGCAACCCACACACACCTTATTTTCCCTCTTCAAGGTATATGTGGGCCTTAGTTTGAAATCTTTTTATATTAGCTATATCACACGTCTTTCAATCCTATGTGTTGAGCAGTTTTTTTTAGCCCGAAAACAAAATTATGGTCCAATCCGGTCTGGACCTGAATATTCCGGTCTTAGACCGGACCGGAAACCCGGAATAGCTATTTTCTATGGACCGAGGACCGGACCTGAATATGCCGGTCCGGTCCGGTCCATACCCGGTCCGGTATGATTCCGGTCCAAAATCAGGTCCGGACCGGTTTGTGCACACCCCTACATATATCGGTGTTGTTGTCCGAGAACGAGTGTGCATCACCTACAAGACATGGAAAGATGTTCCAAAAGCCCTTTTGGACGAATTATATGAATTAATCATAGTATGTGCATACTCTAATGATCCACTTTTAAGCTTCTAGAGTATTTTGTGTTTTCTCTTAATGCTTAAACTGTCTTTATATTACATTCACATTTTTTTCCTTTTTTCTTATATATGTAGAAGTGGTTTAAGACACTAAAAGAGCGTAAATAATGGATCTTATCTCGAGCTGAGGATCGATGGAGGGCTTTCAAGACGAGATTAAGAAAACGATGGTTGTACCATAAGACTTCTGGAAGATTAAGAACAGGGCCACCATACAAATATCCTTGGATTATGCAACTTGCTTGGGATAAATTTAAGGAGCTATGTACTAGCGAAGAGTTCAAGGTGTTAGCTTTACTTTATTCTTTTATAGTCTTTATGTTATTCATCCATTTTCTTGACATGTTCACAGCAACCAGGGGGTTCCACAAAACTTCCAAAACTTCTCTTCCACTGTGACAGTAGCAGTGCGCACTCACCCACGATGCTAGCAGCATCGCTGCACACACAACAGCACCCACGAACATGCTGCCAGCACACACAGTGCTAGCAGCATTCCTGCACACACAGCAGCAGCCCAGTAGCATCCTTGTACTCAAATGCACTTTCCGTTTCTTTCACCGTTTATGAGGCTGAGTTTTACTTCTTGGCAGCAGTAATTGCACAGCAAAACGAGCAACAATATATAACTTCTAACAGGATTCAAAGCACAATTATAAAATCTAAATTTGCAATTAAGTTCGGTAAAAATAAAAACGGTTTTTAGCATGAAGCAGAGCTGAGCTGTGACTGAATATCATCTTCAGCTAAATATTCAAAGTCTAATCGAAAACAAAAAAAAGTGTTCATCTTTCGTATCTAGAAAGTAAGTTTAATCACGAATGATAAAAGATGAATCAGGGGAATCAAAAGGTTGTGTGTTGTTCTTGCTTTTGTGTTATTGTTGTTGTTGTTGAAGGAGTTCATTTGCTAATGAAACATGGGAAGTTTTTTAGTCTTTAGCTTGGAATATGTATCCAAAATAAGCAATGATATTCAAGGAATTTGAGGTATTTTAAGGGGGAAATGAGAGAAAGGTGTGGAGTAGAGAGATGATAGAAGAAAATGACGTTGGGAGGAGCAGAGAGACATGAAACTCGGGTGGAGTAATTTAATTAATTGATATGGATTTTCTCTTGGTTGACTTATATTTTTATCTCTTTTCTATGACTAAGATTCTAATTTCTATTGACTTTCTTTGTTTTGTCTAAATACTTTTTTGTATTTCGATTTTCGTACTTTTTCCATATTATGTGAGTAGATGTGAATATCATTATGGGAATAAGACTTTATTGTTGTTGTCGTTTGTGTGAGCAAACGTGAATGTAATTTCAAAATTCTATTGCGATATGCAATGGGAGAACAACGATGCAATATATACTCTAACTCAAATGCACCCTTAAAAGTAAGAAAAATGTTATATTAGTATTATAATATATACTCTAACTCAATAAGTGTAGCGCCATAATTATTATACTTTCATAATATAGAATTGATAATCAATCAAAAACTTATCATACAAAATTATGTATTCGACCGAGTGTCAAGAGTAGGGAATAGTTTTTCTTTAAACTTGATAAGTTTCTAAATACAATATTTTCTTACTCTATAGTAATATGTAGTCTCCAATATCATATCATTCATATTTCTCTCTACACTACCCCCATAGTCTCCATTTATTCCTTCCTTGGGGCTGTTTGCATAATTCACTTACATGTAAGCATATCAACAGTTGAAGATCTTTAACAATAATAACGTTGAGGATTTTCATCTTTTCTATATGAAAGAATTGATACTGAAAATTACAAAAATTAATTTGTTTGGAAGCAAAACATAAGACATAAGGGAACCTGAGAGTGAGAGACATGCGAGTGATATTTCAACTGTCAAACCTCCAGTCTGCTCTTCTTACTGGTGGCAATGCGGCCAACGTTGTCTTCTTAGATGCTGCTCGTCCTGTCTTTCTCATATTTCTCAACACATAAGTCACATCTCTGTATTTCTTGTATTGTGCTGCGAAAATATCTGTAACGATAAGTCTTTCTCATCTCTCTCAACAGATAAGTCCCATCTCTTTATTTCCTGTATTGTGCTGCGAAAATATGTGCAACGACAATCCTAGCGGTTTTGGTTTGATAGTGAAAATATGAGTAACGACTTATCAGTTCTGTTTACTTTATGGGATTTGCAGATTTATTTTAACGGTTACCACAATCCTATAGTCAATGGAAAGATGGGGGTTTTAATTTGATAAAAGTAATTTTGGCGTGATGCAATGAGGGAAGAGTATTTAGTAAATGAAACGATTCTAGGCCCCTAAGATTACTTGATAATAATAATATAGATAGTCTTTATGTTAGTTAAGCTGAGTATAGGCTTCTATGAGCTCTTAATCATTTTTAAAAGCTTTGATTCGTGATTGTTCTTGGAGGTTATTCATTCATTTTTTTGACATGTTCATAGCAACCAGGAGGTTTCACAAACTTCCATAACTTCTCTGCCACTGTGATAGCAGTATTGAGCACTCACACACGATGCTAGCAGCATCGCTGCACACACAACAGCACCCACAAACATGCTGCCAACACACACAACAACAGCCCAGTAGCATCCTTATAATACTCTTGTAATACACTTGCTGCACACTCATTTTCATTTGCCTTTTTATTATTTAAAGAAAATGAGTGAAGAAAGTCGTGCACGGGCAATTCTTAATGAGTCAAGGTACCGAGGAGGCTCCCATGGGTACCAATACTACGAAGAAAAGATTGTAAGTTTGATTGTTATCATTTAATTTATAGATATGATAGATTTTTTAATCTGCTCACTACTATCACTACTACTTAATAAGTTTTTATGTAATGTTAGGACAAAGAACTTTTGGATAAAGGGATCCATGTCGATCAAGTGCCTCGACATGAGATGTGGATTAGAGCGCATTCAAGAGACAAATATGGAGTTCTTACCTATGATAATCCAAATGACCGTGAAACTGGAGAAGCTATTGTAATAGAATTCTCTTCACATCTTAGCAGTTTAATTTGTTATCCAATGTACTCTAACTTGATCTTTTTTGTTGTTGTTAACTTCAGAATTCATTGAAGCCACAAGTGGAAAGAGGTGAAATTGTCCTACAGGGTGGTCGAGATGATATTTTGGCTAGAGCCCTCAAGAAGCCCGAGCATGGTGGACGTGTTAGAGCCATTGGATCAGGCATCACAAACACAGAGTACTTTGAATGTTTTAAGCCAACGCCACCTAGCCACTTGCGCTCTGAAAATACTGGTTTGAGGTCAGATATGGCGCTCATGAAAAACAGCTACCAATTTTTGACGAACTTCATTATGTCATTTATGAACCAGGAGCAGATGAAGCTTTTCATGACCGGTGTTAGTCAGGTTGGGAGTTTTGGTGGCCAGGGTGGTGGCCAGTTTAGTAGTATGCCTGGCTTTAGTCAGTTTGGGAGTTTTGATGGTCAAGGTGGTGGCTAGTTTAGTGGTATGACCGGTGCTAATCAAATCGGGCTTTTTAATGTTCAAGACAGTGGTGGCCAAGGAGCTACTTTTGGTGACCAAATAACTTCTTTTGGTGGCCAAGGATTTACGTTTGGACAATGGAAAAAAGATGGATCTTTTACCCAACTACTAAACAAAGGTGATGACGGATATAAAGGTTTGTTAAGTCCTGCTTCCCAATCGCAACGTTATGATCAAGAGAAGGAGCCTGAACCTTACATCGTTCCTTTGCCCGAAGAACTCATGGATGAGTAGCTTAATCCGTCCACCCCTGCTCCTTCAAGCAAGAAAGATATGACAACGAACCTATTAGTGAGCATGTATTTCCCGAGGTATTAAGATATTAGCAATCTCTTAAATTACGTGTATTACAATGAGGATGCCAGATTTCGATTTACTTTCTTTGCTGTAACTCAAACTAAGATGTGACGTAAGAAAGTGTTTGTGAGTTTAGGCACTGCTTTTGATATTATGGTGCTCTTGAATATGCTTGCAAGAAGGATTAGTTATAACTCAAACTAAGCTCCAGGGATGTTCAACGGCAGTGGGTGGGGGGCAGTGAAGGGGGCTGCAGGGATGATCAGGGGCAGTGGGTGGGGGGCAGTGAAGGGGGGTGGTACAGGCACAAGGGCAGCGTATACGAGCCATCTTAAGAATAAATAAATATGAACTCATAACAATCACACTTAGACATAAGCCATTTTTATTATAAGCATATAGTTCCAAGATTCATTCATATTTAGATTAGTTACTTATTTTTATTATTATTACTTAGTTGAAATATGTATTTCTTATTTTTGGTTAATGGACTAGGGTATGCATGATTGTTGCTTGGCAATTGAGGTTGAATTAGAAATTCAAATAGTCGCAATTGGACAAGTCTGCATACCCAGGGTAACGGAAGTAACTTGGAATCATTTCACAAGTTTGTCCCCAATGCACCCTTGTCGTGTCCTCATGAGGAGTACAGTTATGTTTGCCAAGCCCGTAAAGCATTTCTTCCTTGGCCTGCTCACTTAGTTTCTCCAAAGAAAAAGGTATATTCATTTCTCGATCATAATGTATGTTCTTTTCCCTAAACAAAATGTGATTTGATTATATTGTTGATTTTTTTTGCTATCGTTTCCCCTGTAATAGAGGATGGAAGAACAATTAAAACAAAAGTCTAGTTCCTTAACACTTGGAGAGAGGATGCAAGAACAATCAAAACAAAAGTCGGGTTCTTTACCACTTGGAGAGGTATGTTCATCCAAACCCTCTCTTGTAATATATGTTACTTCGAAGTGTCTTTCCTTCCCTGCATTTGTGGCAAGTCTAATCATATTCTATGTGTCTTTTATTAATTTCTTAAGCATCCGAAATATGCCCTTGCCTCACGATCACCATCAAGCTCTCAAATCTATGACGTTACTCAAGAGGATCGTGCGAAGTTGTCCTCTATTTTGTTAGTGGCTTTAAAAAAAGAAGCTACGGGGATGAAAAAGATGCGTGGAAACATCATCTTATCCATCTCGGACAACGTGTTTTACAATGAGCAAGAAATTAGACTTGATTATGAAGACTTGTTGGATTGGTGCTACCAAAAAGAGATAGGATCAGCTCACATATCAATTTTCATGAAGTATGTGCCTTGTTAAGCCTTTGAATTATTTTTTTTAAAAGACCATTCTCATTAATCGTTTTTACTATTTGCGAAGGTATTTGATCGAGGAATGTCACACAGATGGCATTTCGGGAATTGATGGATTTTGTGATCCTTCTTTTCTTTCTCCATTGACCCTAACGGAAGAAGGAGATCGGTCTGATTATTTGTGTCGAGTTTTTGGGTGCAATGGAGGCAAGAATCGCAACCAACTGTTCTTTTCACCTTATAATAAAAAGTAAGTGTACTTTATTTTTATAATCTTTTAAAAATATATTTAACTTACCGAATATCATTGCATCGTTATCTATACTAATAAGTTGTATACAGTCGGCATTGGATGTTAGCTGTCATTAGTCCTTGGAATGGGTTAGTTTTTTAGCTTGATCCAGCAGGAGTAGAAAATGAAATTCGTGATTTTGCGCGCGAGAATATCAATAAGTGTGATCTGATCTATGTTTAGTAATAATTAAAATATTATCTTCTTAGACACTTTTCATTTGGTAACTCGATTTTTAGGGCTATCAAAAAATTCACCCTTCTTTATCGCAAGGATATCAAGAAAATGAAAAGGAACCCTGAGATTAGGTGGATCAAAGTATCGGTATGTAACTATGTGTAATTTCACTATACCAAACAATGTGTTTCAATCCAAATACTTGGTTATGTGAAAATTGATCGGTTTGAAACTCATTATGACAGTGTCCTCATCAAAGCGAAGGCTCGAAGGATTGTGGATATTATGTGTGTCTCTACATGACCGAGACTATAGAATGTAGACGACCGAGTATTCCTAATGAGGTAACGTCTTAACTCGTTTATTATCTTTAGAATGCATTGGAGAACAAGTATAGTTTCTTTGAGTGTTATTTAGTTTTCCCATGATAGTTTGGTGCAATATTTATATAACTGCTTCTGATAGAGGCTAAATGCCTCCTTTGCTTTAATGAAGTCTGCATGGATCTGATGTTGATCCCTAGCATCCATATTCTTCAGTTTATTCTTGAGCAGTTTCAGCTTTTGCACACCACCAAACATTCTGCATTACCTGATGGTCTGCTGTCAAACCTACTCTATCAATGGTTAAAACTGATCATGCACTAAGGCACCAGAAATTATGAAATCTGAAAGGCCTCTTGCTAGGCTGGGATGGGAATGATTTTAATACTATAGGACTATGGTCAAACTTTTCCATTCAAGCAGAATGTGAACCTCAGTATTAGGAAACATAGGGATCCACAGGTCATTACACATGCATCTATCCATTTTGGAAAAGACCCTAGCATCGCCATCTTATTTTAAGGGGTCTAATCGCGAAGTTTCAGTTATTAGCAAAGGACCTCTATCTCGTTTGAGACGGGCCTGCATTCAACTAGCGTACCATTCCAGAACGCATTATAGTAAATGTGGCAGTAATAGCATTTTACTAAATTTATAGCACTCAGTATATGTAAGTTTTTGAGAGCTTTATGACAGGCTAAAGTCGTATCACCTAGTCAAAGATAATTCCTAAGTCCTCTAATAATGATAGTCAAGGGAAGTAGGGTCGAATCCATAGAGAGACGAAGTTCTAAGTTAATATTCAGCTAAACAGCTACTTCAGACAAGATCAGGGAAGAATAAGCTGAACTACTAATTAAACACTAGAAAGCAATGTAAAGAGGGATTTTAAAAAAACGTCAAAGGAACCAAACATATGACACATGTTTAGTTAAATAAGTGGTTTCTCACATTTTGAAACCATTGCCACCTAATACCTGGTCTCTTAGGTATAAGGCGGGAAACCAAAATCTCCCACTAAAAACAATAAGACACGTGTTGGAGTTCATTATGGTTTCTTAGATATACTTTCACTTTTAATAATAATATTTTCTCCTAAAATCTATCTTCCCCTAAAAAATAAAATAAAAATAAAACTAAAACTAACAAAACCTAGAAAGCGTCAAAGTCTCAAAGAGTGAGGTAACTGTTTCATTGCCATCCACGTTCACTCTCTCTAGCGCTCTGTTAACACTTCCACAACAATAACGCCGGCGACACTACAACAATCCACCACCGGCGTCGAAACGCCGTTACCAATTCCAAAGCATTCAGCCGTCGACAATTGATATCAAAGTTCAAATTATTGAGTTTTCTCAGAGGGGAGCTTCGAACGACGCGTAACAGTGTATGAACTCTTAATCTATTTTATCCATCAAGCACAATTTGAATCATATTTGCGTGATTATCTGTGAATTGAGGATAAATTGTAGGCTGTAATTGTGCTTTGTGCTTCATTATCTAGTTATGTTTGCGTTATCAATTCCAAAGAATAATCTAGGCTGCAATCATATTTGCGTTATCAATTCCAAAGAATAATTCCAGATTAATTGAACTCTTAATCTAGTTCTGTTTTTGCTGCCATTGAAATGAAGGTGTGATTTGCTGCTAGTTAACCACAAAAAGAATACGATTCTTTCTGCTAGTTAAAAATTTAGTCTTTTCACTTCAAATTTTTTTTCTTTCAAAAATTAAATCACGTTTTGCAGTTCCTCAATTGAATATGATTGTGTTAAGCTTCCAGAAGCTAATTTGGTGTTAGCAAAGGAGAAGGTGTAACATTTGATTCTACATTTCCCTATGGAGTTTTGACGAGAGAGATATTGGTGCATATCTCATTAGAAGTGTCACAATGTGCTAGTTAAGATTAAAAAGAGATTCAGATCTCCTTAATTTCCTGGAATGAAATTATTCGTTGACTTCGTAAACTAAAGAAAAGAATAATAAGAGAACTTGTCCATCGAATTTGGGTTCTAATTATCTAGTATAGATGAAATGAATCAGGAAAAAAACTGGAATTAAAGAGGATACAGAAGTAATTTAGTGTATAACAGGTTTAGACTCTTTGGGCTACTTCCCATAATGGGAATGGAGTGGATATAAGATAGTGAATTAGTAATCATACTGAGTGATATTCAAGCTTCCAGGTAAGGAAATTTGCCAAAGAGCGAAATACAGTTTTATCCTATTAATCTCATATACAGGCACATCAAATCTGAGGGCCATAGACTGCAACTCCGACTCACTTTCTCATATACAGGCTCATGAATGGGAGGAAATGAAATTTGGGCTGCAAGGGGGGTGTGCAGTGGGCTGTGAAGGGTGTACAGGGGCGTGCAGGGGGTGTCAAGCAAGGGGGGAGTGAAGGGGGTTGTGCGGGGGCGTGCAGGGGTGTGAAAGGCCGCTGCGAGAGGGAGTGCAGGGGGCTGTGAAGTGTGTAGGGGTGTGTGCATGGTGCTGTGAAGGGTGTGCGGAGGGTGTCAAGCAAGGGGGAGTGAAGGGGGTTGTGCGGGGGCGTGCAGGGGTGTGAAAGGGGGCTGCAAGGGGGGTGTGCAGTGGGCTGTGAAGGGTGTACAGGGGCGTGCGGGGGGTGTCAAGCAAGGGGGGAGTGAAGGGGGTTGTGCGGGGGCGTGCAGGGGTGTGAAAGGGCGCTGCGAGAGGGAGTGCAGGGGGCTGTGAAGTGTGTAGGGGTGTGTGCATGGTGCTGTGAAGGGTGTGCAGGGGCGTGAACATATTCTGTTTGTTAGTCCTGTCTATTATGCCTCTATATACACATAAACAAAGCGTGAACATATTCAGTTTCTTGAACTTATATAAACTTATTTTATTAATCGAATAGGTAAATTGGTTTCTGTAATTTGTTGTCAAATTGAAGACTATTTGAAGGTTTGTGTTCATGTGTTTTCTTTTAAAAAATTATCTTCACTTTTTTTTTTAATCTATTTGAAACTAATTATGTATGGAAATCTTATAGAGCTTTTGGAATTGGCACTCCGTATGCAGTATTCCACCAACACTACTACAAAATGCGTCGTTTCTCGGCGCTTTTTAGGCAATATCTCGGCGCAGTAAAGTGCCGAGAATTTATTTCTCGGCGCTTTGGAGGAGCGCCGAGATTTTGGCCGTCGAGAAATTCTCGGCGCTTTATAGCGTCGAGATTTCTCGGCGCTTTTGTGCGCCTATTATGACCTGAGGCACTTAAAAGTGCCGAGATTCTCGGCGCTTTTGTGTGCCCACTCTGACCTGAGGCACTTAAAAGCGCCGAGATTTGTGTGCCTCCACCAATAGAAAAGCGCCGAGCTCCTAGACGCTATTGTGCGCCTTGACTAACCCTCGACATTTTATAGTGCCGAGATTCGTGGCATTTTTGTGTGCCGAAAATATACCGCTACTAAGAGATCTTTTTTCTCATTTATTTTATTCATTTTTCCTCACCATTCGTCTTGTTTTATAAATCATCTCATTGTTGCAAATAAACGTCGAATAATATAAATAAAGTCAAGGCAAAAATTAAAGGCTAATAAAACAATCTTATTTATTATGAATAATGATATAACTAATACTACAATCTTAGTGTTATAATTAAGATTACTTAAAAGAGAAATGAAAAGGTACGTAAGACATACTACATATATGAAAATCTTTATACATAGAGCTATATTACTAATATTTATGTTTATCACTTAAATCTAGCAAATTCCAAGCCGCAAGAACGTCATGCTTCGAGTTTCTTGTCATCATTCTCCACTTCCTTCTAAGATTACTTGCAAATTTTGCAATAGCATACTAATCTAATCTGTAGATAGGAAAAGAAAACATTAATAGTTCAGCAACAATAGATACAAAAATAATTCCGGAGCAACAATTAACAATGAAACTACATCAACTAATTTTCAGCTTGATCATTTGCATTCATATGACTTTGATCTCGGGCTGAATTATCAGTTGGTTCGCCATCACTGTCCAAGAATATAACAGCTTGAAATTTGGCATTTCATGACGAACGAGCTGAGGCCGATGCTGAAGCTGCCGAAGCACCCGACACCCAACACACCGGATGTTGCATGAACAGCCAGGATACAATCCCTAACAGCCCCTTAATAAAGTCCCCAATCAGTCCCTTAAATCCTTAATCACTTGTACGCATATAGGACCAACAGCCGCGGATCTACAACCCATAATATACGACCCGACACACTATAAAACTCACAATACTATGCAAAGCACCAACACCAATCCCAAGGAATTATGCTCATTGAACTTCAGAACGTATGATAACATAATACTTAATTGGAACTGAATCCAGCAGTCAACAAACAGAGTGTGAAGATGAACCTTAAACATAAACATAAATCTCAACATAAAATCCAACATATAAGGCCTTTTAGTATATAGATGTGCTAAAGATAGGAAATTAGGATAATAATTGAGGCAACAACGAAAGACTTGACTGAATGACGTACCTTGTTCGAAACTCTAGTATAAAAGGGTTGCCAACGTCAAAGATAAAAGGGTTGGAGTTTGGACATGAAAATGGAATTTGAGATGAGTCATTTCAATTCATGAGAGATGCTCATTATGTATATGGCAACACAAACCACACAAAACAACTATAAACAAGTGCATATGCCACAAACAATTAAGAGATACTTATCAAAGGATAGCTAGTTAAGCTAAGCAAGAGAAGCATCCCACTCACATAAAATTGAGCTTTCTTCATACTAAAGAGCAGGAGCTAACAATAACATGTATTTTTTTCTTTTGCCGTACACAAACATATATAAGAGAAGCAAAATCATTAAGCATGACCGAAGGCACTGAAAGGATAGCAAGAAAATAATGTTAGATTACCTTCTATTGTATATCCGCCATTCAAAATATGACCAAACATGTCATTACTTCTTTTGCCATTGCAAATGTATAAGCTGCAATTGTTAGTGCTTTTCATCAATGACAATTGATTAAATATTATTTCACAGAGCTAAGAACTGAAACGGAGGCGACTAAAATCCTTATCAGCATGTGCCAGTTCTGAATGCCATGCATCAGAGTGTTCTAAGGACCTTAAACAGCTTATTTCAAAAGGTGAAATTTGAAGGACTGAAAATTTCCAATGTCCAGATGCTTGATCAGTACCAGATTTTGAAACACAACAGTTTCTAGCCACTATTTCCAAGATGGAAAACAGCAAAGCAAAAAAAAGGAACTATGCTAAAGAAAAAGACTGATCATTTAACGAATAAAGGCAAATCAAAGTGTTATCACAAATCATTCTTCTGCAAGAAGATTAAGCAACACATAAGAAAAAATTATGAACATTGTATTAACAGTAGAGATGGCGTGAATCGACACAAGCAAGTAGATACAGCGGCATCGCAAAGCAAGAAAAATGAACAAAAAACTAACTTACTTATCCCTATTAGAAGCAGCCTTTTGCCGGACTTCTTGTATCCTTTCTTTGTCATTCACTAAAAGCACAAGGCTTTGAGATTTCCTTCGCACATTGTTTCCTTGATCTCTTCCACTGGAGTCAATATATTGACAATCGGACAATGTCTAAAGGAAATTTAGAGCATCACAAACAAGTAAGAAAAAATGAGGGCCTCTAGTTATAGACATGGAACTGGTGAAAGTGAAATAAAATGGACAAAACTTTAATCCAAAGATTGAATTAAAGGTTGAATAAAATGATGAATTGTCACCTTCGAGCTCAAATGGCTCCGACCCTCTGTGGAAGCATTTGTGGCGACTTAAGATACCACCAAAGGTCAGTAACTTTTTATGGAGGGCTTGCTTGGATCTTTGGTGAGCATAGCCTGCAGCAGCAAGAAGAATTTGCAATGAGAGCTTGGCAGATTTGGAATTGCAGAAATGAGTTGATCTTTCAAAATATTATGTGCCCAGCTCAGTTGGCGAAGCAAAGGGCGTCTGATTTGCTGGCTGACTACCGCAAGTACAATGCGAAGACCACGAGTGCTACGGCCAGAAGACAAGCACGTTGGCTGGCTCCTGATGCGGGTAAGATCAAAATTAACTTTAATACAGCTTTATCACATTGTGGTGAGAAGGTGGGGTTGGGACTGGTTGCTAGAGATCACGAAGGGAGACTTATCTTGGCCAAATCCAAGACTCTTCTACACGCTTGGAGTGCTGAAATGGCAGAGGTAGCAGCAGCTAGAGAAGCAGCGTGTATGATTATTGAGAAGAAATGGAACAATGTATGTGTGGAAGGAGGTGCTCAAGGAGTAATTCAAGCTTTGAAGGGGCAAGTCAGTAGAAGAGGAGGAGTCCAACTATTCGTAGAGGATGTTTCTCACATGGTTTCTCAAGTTAATAATGTTGTATTTCTGTTTTGTTATCGTGAATGTAATGAAGTTGCCCACCGTCTTGCTAAATGGGAAGCGACTAGCTATAGTGATGAGGTTTGGCTCGACGAGGGTCCTTTATGGCTCTCCGATTTGATTGTAACGGATTTCGGCACTTTGCCCATTTAATGTTAGCCTACCTTTTCCTCTCCAAAAAAAAAAAAAACTCGCTCAGACCTATGTGCCACCAAGTACTCCAAAACTGTCAAAGCCTAAACTCTACAATCATCCGAACTCTACAACAAATCCGCCTTAGTAAAAGAGGGCTGACAGAGAGAGAAAGAGAAGATCTATAATAAAGGTACAACACCTTACCAGTAGTTGAATCCCAAAGATGAACAGGATGGGCACGAGTAGTAGTTGCACACACACAGTTCGTCGTATCTGAAAAAGAAAACAGAAATCAGATGATACTATATATTAAGGGTCCGATGGGAATAGCCTCTTTGCAATCACTATTCTAAGATCACAGTATAACACAACATCAATGTCTACATCATGCAGCATGGGAATATGTGAGAAAAGCTCAGGTCACAAGTCTTTTGTAATCAACACCACTTCACATCACATAGATGCCCCAAAACTGTCTGAAAAAATCCCGATTTGTAGCCCGAAAACTGCGAGAAACTACAACACAAACAACAACAAAATCGACACAGAAACGACAACAACAATTACACCAATCTGCAGACCATACAGCCCAGAAAACATACTTGAAGTAGCAACAAAGACAGCAATGATATAGCCATATTGACAGCACAATTGCACCCTGATACAGCACTACAATGTAAAGAGAAACGCTTAATTTTATCAATAGAATTAAAAAAATTGGCGTGAATAATGTAAAGAGAAACGCTTAATTCTGTCAATAGACTTAATTCTGTCAATAGCCATCCCAGGTAATGTGTCCTAGAAATGCGATTGAAGGTCAGCATTGTTGGAGCGTTTGAATTCTAGGGTCATCTTCTCTATATATACACTAGAGCTGGATTATAAAAAATTGACCGTCTATGATGACAACTTCTGATTTTCATAAATTAGCCACATAATGGTTTAATGGTGATGAGATTCTTTGAAGTTTTGGCTCTATTAATTCGAAGCTCTGCTCTGATATTATTGCAGTGAAAATCCCACACATAATTTTTACTGAGCTGGAAGATTATAAAGCTCGAGGAACTCAAGCATCCCCCTATTTTACTGTTACACACTACACAGAATTTGCTGACAGCAAAGACATGGTACTTGTCCGTGGAGATGTAGTTTTTACAAGCAAGCTCTCAGACGAGGAAGCAAAACAGCTTTTGGAGACCACCCAATCTTTTTATCTTAACGATGCGAGGTACAAATTGGTGGAACGGTTCAACAAACAGACTCGTGACTTTGAGTTTAAGGATGTATTGCAAGCCTTGAATATGCCTTCAATGTAATATGTAAATCAGCAAAACCTTACTCCGGCTTGATTCTGCTGGATTTGGGATACTAAGCAGAATAAAACACAAGATTACAGATAAGTTTTTGGCTTTCAGCAGGATTTAGTTTGTAGCTATGCCTAAATTAGATACTACTCACTTGATAACGCGCTTGGGTGCTTTAGCTTCTATTTAGAAACCTAGCTAATAGTGTATAGAGGTGCAGGTTTCTATAATACAAAAGGTATAATCAAGAGCATGAAAATCAGTTAACTTACATGAATAATTATCAGGAACTGCAATTACAACGGCAGGTAAAGAGACGGGGGCTGCTGTTGCTGCCCAATGTTCGCTGTTGCTGCTTGTGGATCAACTTTTGCAACACTGACATCATGTACCACAGAGTATTGACTAATTGTTGAAGTTCCCATGAAGTGATAAATAAGGTTGTCTTTTACAGAGAAACGACTTTGGCGATCATTGATCATAACTCCAGTAGATGTGAAAAAGATAGGACATTAGGATAAATGCCAAACATTTAAAATCAAACTAAAGGCCATGATGAAAAAGAAACATACTGAATCGCTTCCCTGGGAAAGGCCCAAGAGGCACATAATCCCAACATTGAATGTCTCTAGCTGCCGGAAACCATTTGTAGTAGAGAACTTTCACTATAGAGAGATGCATATGGCAAGATCAAGAAAGCAAAAGGAATAACAAAGACAATGTATATAGAAACTTAAATGTACTCAAATACATAATATTGTCCTACTTCAAAAGGCATAAAAAAGTAATTCTTAAAAAAAGACCATGCAATAAGCTTCCAAAAGCATGCCCTAAATCCTAAGCATGTTGTAACATACTTAAGCATAACGTAAAAACTCATGTCATATAAAAATCTGTCGTATCTTCTAATGTTGATTGAACATCCTTTGCTTCACGTTGCACCACCATCATTATGAACAGCATCATCGTTCACCTTCAAGAGTATACAAGCACGAAAAAAACATTCTTTACCATCATCGTCCACCTTAAAGAGTATACATAAATGAGAAAGAGAAATACCTCTTGATCAGGCATTTGCAAAGAGAATTTCAGAGCATCAATAAGTTCTCGTGAAGAATTTCCAGAACTCATTGCATCCAACACCAGCGAAACTCTTCTAAAAACATTCTTTACCATCTTATTGTTCTCACTCAATTGGTTGGAAAGCTTTTTGTTTTGCTTCTCCAATTCTTCATTTTTCTTATTCAAAGCTGATATATCCATATTGGCATCAAAAACCACAAATTTCTCTTTAATCTTTCGGTGACCCTCTTTTCTAAGTGTACCTTGAACCCCGAAAACATCACTTTTCTTCACCCCAAATCCAAAACCCTGAGGCCGTTGAGGTATTTCTTCTCCATTAATAACAGCTTGAAATGCCTCTTCATCGATTTCAACATGAGACTTGGAAGCAGACTCATCGACAAGCTTCATGAACTCTGCCTTAGCCTTCACATCATCCTGCAACAAACGTAGATATTAAGCTACTTTGGAAAATAAAGGAGTTTAAAGTAAAACTAAGAAAAGCGGAATGTATTAGTTTGTACCAAAAAGTCCTCAGTGGACGTTTCTTTTAGAAAGCTACCATCCTTTCTCTTATGAGTTTCTTCCCAAAGCTCAATGAGGCTCATATCTGCTCCATGTGTCTCTTCCTAAAGGTTGTGAAACATAAAATTATTATAATTAATCATGCTTGTTTTGATAAAGAGTTACTTGTTATTAGGTATGGAAATTTAACATTAAGAAAAGATAGATTTGGCTAACTGAAATTGGTTTACTCACATAATCAGCTCGACGGTTAGCATAGCTACCACAACCCATTGTATGTGGCTGATTTTGTAATGCGCGTGCCATTTGACCATTTTTTGACAATTTCTACACTTATAAATCCTTTTGTTAAACCATTTATTAAATTATACATGAACGTATCGGAAATAAAAGAAATTACGAACCTTTCCTTTATCAGAGTACCAATAACCAACCAATGTTGCCCAATCAGTATCCGAGTAACAATTTGGCGGGCTTTCGTAATGTTGTTCCCGAGTTTTCTTATTTGGTTCGAAAAACTTTCTTTTGAGTTCACATTTCCAATTCCTCCAACATTTGTCAATGCGTTGAAGGGCCAATGTGTCATAGATCACTTCATCAGGTATCACAAATTTTTCCTTAAACAAATGAGCAATTAGGAAGTGCAACATGTTAATCCTTGTTACCCTTTAAGATTAATTCAATAAAATAAATATAAAAATAAAAATAAAGCTAAATAATGAAAAACACTACACCAAAATAATAGCACGTACTCTATATATTTTCACGATTGAGCTTTTGCAAAAGTTGCTGACATCATTCCAATTTAGTGCTGTAATTGGGCAGTAGCTCTTCATCTTTGCAAGAAAACCAAGAAATCTAACAGAGAGATCCCCACTTTTCCTAAGTGGTTGATGCATGTCATTGAACTCAATGAAATACCTCAATCCATTACTATTCCACACATCTATCGGTTGTATCGATCCACTCATTAACTTGTAGTTACCGTTAGTTTCTGCAAAAAGGGGGGGGGGGGAATCTCTAAGAGGCACCATTTAATAAGTCAAACAAAATAATGAATCATAGGAGTACTGAATTCTCATAATGCAATTCGACATTTTGTAAATATTGGTTGTGTGACTCTACCTAGTTATACGCATAACATTATGTAAACAAGGGGGAGGGGGCAGACAACTTAAAAAGGCTTAAAAGTTTTGCTAAAAATTCCTTACCGAGACATAATATCTCTTCCTTAGCATTGAAATCAACCTTACATTTCCATGCTAGTATGGTAGCTGGACGACGAGGCACAAAAGAATTCGAAATGCTTGCTGCTTTGACGTTTTCTTGCTGCTCATCTATATTCTGGTGTGCCCCTGATTTTTCAATACCCTCTGTATGCCTAGTAGTAGCAGTAGCAATGCCATCTGTATTCCTTGCTCTGCCCTTTGTATGATTAGCAATAGCAATACGATCTGTATTCCTTGTTATACCCTCTGTATGCCAAGTAGTAGCAGTAGCAATGCCATCTGTATTCCTTGCTCTGCCCTTTGTATGATTAGCAGTAGCAATACGATCTGTATTCCTTGTTATACCCTCTGTATGCCTAGTAGTAGTAGTAGCAATTCCATCTGTATTCCTTGCTCTGCCCTTTGTATGATTAGCAGTAGCAATACGATCTGTATTCCTTGTTATACCCTCTGTATGCCTAGTAGTAGCAGTAGCAATTCCATCTGTTTTCCTTGCTACACCCTTTGTATGACTAGCTGTGGCACCATCTGTACCCCTGGCAGTAGCAGGGGCATTGAGTTGTGAAGGACCAAGACCAATATTCTGTGGCTGCGTCTTAGATTGAGAAACATTTTGATGTTTGGGTGGATCATTCCTAGGGGGTGCATTCGCTTGCGAAGTCACTACGTGCATCTTTCCACTTTGAGCTTTCATGTTTGGTTTTGATTTCATGGTTGGAGGAACTTTCCAAATTGTTTCAGATCCACTCGCTTCAGTGGTATGTGATGGGGTATGTGATGAGGTATGTGATGAGGGTTGCTCACATTTTATGTGGGGCTTAGGGTTTAGGGTCCCCATTTATGTGGGGCTTTGCATGAGGAAGATAAGAACTCGACCGAAGAATCTGGAGCATGAGTATCTATGGGAGTCTGAGACTTTGTTTGTGGCTGAACTAAATTATTTACATTTGATTTTGGTTTAATTGGAGGTAGGTTAGTAGCGATAGGTTTCACTGGTATATGTTTTGGAGCTAATGGAGCTGAAAGTGGTTTAGGATCTGCATGTTTTGTAACCATAGGTTCTGAGTGGTGGGTTGGCAGAGGAGTTTGAGCTCTTTTCATCGTAGACAATAATGAACCGGAACCCATAGGTATTCTCTGAGGTTTTGAGCTTAATACAGAACCCGAAGCAATAACAGATTCCGAACCAATAAAAGCGCCAGAACCAATAACAGCACCAGAACCAATAACAGAACCAGAACCAACAACGGAACCAGAACCAATAACAGAACCATGAGATTGTGGTGGCACTGGCTTCTTCGAGGACAATGATTCATCAGTTGCAAAAGACCGTGTTCTTTTACTACGGTAGGCCATCTTGATCTCCAATGCTGTTTCTACACAAAAAAATCATTAAGATGGAAAAGAGGCTTGGCAAATACAAGGATACGTTACCTTTAAGCAAGAAACGATGCTTGAACGAAAAGAAATTTGTTAGAGAGAATCAATCATGTTATCGTATACCTTAACATATAATAAGAGGGTTTTGAGAGATTCACTAAAACATTCAATGATAGCAGCCCCATAACATGTATAAATGTGTGATTTATGAACATCCAATAATAAAACTTTAAAAACAGAAAAAAAAAAAAAAAAAGGTTGAATATTAAAAAAAAATACCTACTGCTTCCGGCTCTTCTGGCACACGGAAGGAATGATAGATTGTTGTGCTTTGGCTGATTTGGTCGTCTAAGTTAGTTGCCCGATCACAAACAAAAGCACAATTTCTTCCATCGCTTACAAAGCACCTAGAGTGAAACCTAGAGATTACCACATTTAAGTCATCACCATTATCAAACTAAACTTTAATATATACTCAATATCATATCATTACAATACATGGATGTAATCATAATGGCATTACACCTAAAAAAATTAGTGATATGATGTCATAAGGCATTTATGAAAACCATAAATAAAAATTACATGTTTAATTAGATAGTCATGAGCACCATTTTATTATAATCAAACAATGGAAAACCATAAATATCACACAAACCAACGTTAAAAATTATGGCACATCATTGCCTACATCAAACAAGTCCCTAGGCTTAGTCTTAATAACATGTAACCATCCCTTTTTAAGCTGATCCTCGACATAAAACACTTGTCGTGCGTGAGACGAGAAAACAAATGGATCATCACCCAAATTTCGACCAGTGTGCATCAACTTTGAGAAATTGACACAAACGCTACCACTTGCACTCTTCTTCAAACTCCTGTGTATATCAACCCAATCGCAATGAAACAAGACAACCTCGCAAGAACCATAATAATCTAATTCATATATTGCTTTGAGCTTTCCATAATATTCTAGGCCCTCAGCTTCAACCATAACTCCTGAATTTTGAGTCTTTCGATACCGTTCACGCTCCACAATATCAAATTTAAAGCCGTTGACAACAAAGCCTTTCATTTTCTTGACGCGATTACTTAAGCCCAATGCCAATGCTTTTCTCGATGACGGGTTTCATCTCATTAGAATGAATCAAAACATAGCGATGTGCTTGGCTTAAACTTTTATCATCGAGACGAAAATTGTGTACCTTCCCAATCACTCGACCACCCGAGTCAAATAAATAGGAATCGAAGCCCACACTACCTTCATCATTTCTCTTAAGTTTATTGAAAAGGGTTTCAATACCTTCTAGGTATCTTGAACAAAAAAGAATTGTCTCCCTTAGCAAGTATCCTTCCGCTATAGACCCCTCAGGGTGGGCTTTGTTACTTACTTGTAATTTCAGATACGCCAAGTACCTTAAACAATTGTACCTAACGTTAATATACAAGAGAACAAAAAGAAAATTGTAATTGGTTGAAACAAACAAAAAAAAAAGTTCAAGATAATGACCTTTCAACGGGGTACATCCGTCTATAATGAACGGGCCCACCAAGTTTGACCTCTTCGACTAAATGAATCAATAAATGAACCATTATAGTGAAAAAGGTCGGTAGGAACTCTTTTTCTAGCTTGCAAAGAATCAATACAGCATTTGATTGCATGTCTTCCAAATCCTTCTTTTTAATAGTCGGAGAGCATAACTTCTTAAAAAAAGAAGACAACTCCTCGAGCAAGTCAATAACTTGAGTGGCGTTAGATGCTCTTAAAGCAACGGGAAGAACATCCTGCATGATGACATGATTGTCATTACTCTTCAAGTTCATAAATCTTTGTCCTCTTTGCTGTTTCAAATTAACACACCTTTGCAAGTTGGACCCATATGTACTTTGTCATTTTCTGTCATAGAGAATGAAGCAAGAGGCATTTCTAACTTTCCGTATGAGTTCGTCGTAAGCCAAAGATGTTGCTTTATTCCCAACCCCTTAAGAGCTTCTCTAGCTTTCTCATCATCTCTACTCTTATCCATGTCTAAAAGAGTTCCTAACAAATTGTCACAAACATTCTTTTCAATGTGCATGACATCTAGACTATGTCGCAAAGGATTATGCTCCCAATACTCTAAGTCAAATAATATACTTCTCTTGGTGCAAAGAACGTTGACATCCTCACCCACACCTTCACCATCACCATCATCATTAACAGCTTCGCTAGTAGATATGGTAGCCACTTGTTTCCTTTTCTTCCTCCCTCTACTTTGTGATAGTTTCTTTTTCTTTCCATAGACATACTGAGTGCATTCTTGCTCCCTTAAAATATCCCTTCCATTAGCACGGACCGAAGCACAACCATGTTCCTCTTTCCCATCAAATAATGGGGCTTGTGAACGATAAGGATGATTGGGTGGCAACCATTTTCGATGTCCACGGTAGCAAATTTTACCCCCAAATCTGTATGAATCAGTAGAATGGGTGCAAACGGGGAAAGCTTTGTAACCTTTAGTACTCCATCCCGATAACATAGCATATGCAGGGAAGTCATTTATAGTGGAGTGCAAGGCTGCTCGTAGCTTGAAATTCTTTCCCGTATAAGCATCAACACCATCCCACAATAATTGCAACTGATGGATTAATGGTTTCATGTACACGTCAATATCAATTCCGGGACTCGATTTTCCTGGAATAATAGCTGAAAGGATAAATGAAGATATGCAAAGCCATGGTGGCAAGTTATAAGGAATCAAAACTATCGGCTAAGTGCTATAATTAGTACTCATCAAACGATATGGGTTAAAGCCATCAGTTCCCAAACCTAATCTAACACTTCGAGGATCAGCGGCAAACACAGAATATCTTTCATCAAATTTTTCCCAAGCCTCGCCATCTGCCGGGTGCTCCAAAATCCCATTATCCTTGCGTTCCCCATAGTCTTTATCATGCCATCTCATATCCTTTGAGGTTTTGGATGACATGTAAATTCTCTTTAGTCTCGGAATAAGAGGAAAATACCTCATTACCTTAGCTGCCTCACCTATCTTACAAGCATCCTCAACAGCATCACTTGTTGCATTATCCTCCCTACCCTTAATTGTCTTCCATCTTGACTTATGACATATATGACATTCATTTTGATTGGCAAATTCTCTCCAATATAGCATACAGTCATTAGGACAAGCATCAATCTTCTCATATCCTAGTCCCACATTTGTAATTATCTTCTTTCCTTCATAATAAGATGATGGAAACTCCTTAATCTGAGGAAATGCGGCTATTTCAAGTTCTAGCAATTTGGTAAATGATTCATTACACCAATTATAAGTACACTTGAGGTGAAACAAATGCAAAAGAAACGCTAGCTTTGAGAAAGTAGTGCACCCCTCATAGAGACCCTTATTAGATGCTTCAAGTAGTCTTTTATATCTGGCCTCCTCTTCTTTAGTATGAAAAATGGGAACTTCATCCCCTTCCCCATCATGGGAATCCATAACTCCATACATGTCATCTAATCTTTCTTTCTCATACCTTGGTTCACAAAAATGATCTTGAGGTTGAGGTTGAGGTTGACGACTGGATTGTGGAATGTCAAACCCAAAAGCTTCCCTTAACAACCCACTAATATCATCTTGACCTAGTGACAATTCGTAATTAAAGGTCTCTTGTGGATTACTTTGGTCATCATCTTTACAATGGAAATTCCATATTCTATAATCCCTGTAGAAACCATTAAACAAAATGTGTCCTCCTACTTCATCTACGACAAACCATTTACGCAATTTGCACTTATTACAAGGACATCGAGTTTTTCCTTGTATGAGAGTTTCTTTTGCTAACTCAATAAATGCCATACAACCTTTATAATAACCAGGATCATCCTTTCGTAAATCAATCCAACTCGTATCCATCTCTACACAAAATATAAAATTTTATTTAAAAAAAAATATATAGCTACTACCTACTATAAAACAAGAGACAACCTACTATGAATGCATAAATTATGATGAATCACAATAACTTCATGGAACAAGGACTTCATGGAGTACCATACATAACCAAAATATATGAATCTTTAAACTATAATATGTAACACTTCCATTTTGAAGAAGTGCAAATTTGGCAACATTTCATCACACCATTATATGCTTTTTCTTTATCTAATTGACATATATGATAGATGCTAGAAATTCAAACAGCTAATGTTAATAATATACACTTAATTACTATACAAAAGCTTCATGCCAAGAAAAGCCGCTATAAGAACAAAACTAAACTAATGTTCAAAATGAAATCATTAATAAGAAAAGAAATAATAAATCACAAATACCGTGGCACAAGGAGAACTAAGACCAATGATCTTCTTCAGCACTATACAATATATATTGCAAAACAAAAAAATTCGAGTTAATAAGAAACTAAATATCGACAATAAAAGCTTAATCTTTCTTTTCCTTTCTTCGGCTTCATTTGTCAATTAATTGTTTTTCTCTCACACACAATAATAAAAGCACTCTTTTCTCACTCAAAAAAGTTGAAATCATCATCTCACGTGATGAAGAGTGGGCGGCAAGGAAGGATATTGGCACTATTAATCTTAATGTAACATGTAGAGTAGTAGATGATATTGGCACTATTAATCTTCTATCCATTGACAAAAACGGGAAGCAAAATTTATGACTCGATACTGTTTGTCGAATATAAATCTATATAATGTTATGATAAAAATAAGGTTTATAAGTGTTATCTATATAAGTTCTATGTATTGATGTAGAGGTACACTAAAGTTAGATGAATATATCTTTGTTTCTTTCTCGTTTTATCAAGTATGCTTTTCAATGGAGGAAATGTGTGGTTTCTACAGGTTGTTGAAGAATGTGACGTGATTATTTTCTCTGTAAAACCTCAAATTGGTACATCTACATTCTCCACACATTCACTGCTTCTGATGTTTGAGGATCTACAAATTCTTGGATCGATTTATAACCAAAAGCATTTACTCTGACCTTGTACCGTAGCTACACAAAACACATTTAAGAGTTAAGAAAAACATATACCAACTAAGTATTTCGAGTACTTGCAAGAGACTAAATATTAATGTATCTTCCTTAACTTTTAATGTGTTTTGTGTGAGTAATGGAGTACTATGTTTGATCAAATGCTTTTGGTCAGAATGACTGACAAAGACCTATGGTTGAGCTTTTCCTTGAAGTTTATGTTTCTTAACTCAGTATTACATTGCTCATGTGAGAGTTTTATTTTCTCCATCCTAGTTGCATTGTCAAATATTGGGAACATGCGAAAATAACAAACTAAAGCGTCTAATATAGATGATTACTTGATTAGGCTTATACATTAACTAGTTTTTCTAATTGGTTTAAAAACCTTTGGTTACTACTGGAAACTGCACTTTGACAATATAATGGGCAAGAAAAAAAGATGTTTTTTACTAGTAAGTAGTAAATGCGATGAAGAAAGTATGTGATTGGCTATATGCATCTGGACTAATATGATTTTTTTTATTTCTTTTTGGGGGGTGAGGGGTGTCTCTGTTATCTAACCACTTCATATTTTGCTATATGGAGCAGTCAAGGATGTGGTGTTACAGTTGAGTCCAAAGCTTTCAAAGAAGCAGCTCCTGGTATCTGTTGTTGCTGGAACAAAATTGAAGGACCTACAGTTATCTGTGGTGGAATTAGGGATTTATTGGATCTTTATCAGTTACCTTTCTTTGGATTGTTCAGTGGTTTGACATAGTATGTTTTCTTGCATTAAGTAAGTGGTTATCTGTAAAGCAAATGGAATAACAGCTCTAGATTTTGTGGTTAAATTATGGCTAATGATTACATTGAGTATATAACTCTGGATTTATTTTGATACAATTCAAACAAATTATACTTCTGGATCATTGAGTAATTGACATGCCCTCTCCTGAAATACAAACTTCAAGTAACATGGAAAAGCAATCCTAACAGATAAGAATGATTCTTGAACACAAAATGAGATGGGATCATTGATATGCACTGCTATAATTGAAGTATGCATCATTTCTACTGCACTCCAGGTTAGCCTTCTACCTCTTTTGTTCATACATACACAAAGGGACACTTTCTACACGCAACAAATCAGATGGGAACATTGATATGCACTGCTATAATTGCAAATGCTTGCAAAGATCACATCTTTGATGGTGTTTAATAAAATATCAAGATGTGTATATTCAATTAAGTCTTTTTCCTCAGTTTCTAATGTAATTCATGTTCAAAAATTTTCAAATACGTGCTTAATTTTGTTGCCGATTTCAGGAAAAGGAGAAGAATTCAGGAATAAAGGACTGGGGAAATAATTTTAGTGACCTCGTATGATTTAATTAAGTACGTACCAAAAAAACAATTTATTTAAGTGGCTACTAGTAAATCCCAATTACCCTTAAAAGAAAAGGTAAATCCCAATTATAAAATCCCCAATCCTATAAAATTGAAAACTCCCAAACCTCCATTGTCGTGCAAAAAACAGGGTTATGCCCAGATTAAATAATCAAGGCTTTCAATAGTACTCATGATTTCAACTCACCTTTGAAGGTATTTCTTTGGTATTGATGATAATTAATTAAGAAATAAAAATTACCTGGTGTGGAGGTTTCGAAGGAGACCTCGACAAAGAAAGCGGCAGAAGCAACTAAATGAAAGAGGTTGCAAGCGACTGGTGAGCGAATTTGATACCTTGAATTTATACCTTGGAGATGAATCAAACGAATGTCAAAATTGAAATCGAAATTTAACGAATTGAACGAATTCCAATTCAGCAGGTGAGCGAATTGATACCTTGAATTTGATACCTTGGAGATGAATCAAACGAATTTGTCAAAATTGAAATCAAAATTTAAGGAATTGAACGAATTCCAATTCAGCAGGTGAGCGAATTGATACCTGGAATTGAACAATTTGTTAACTTGAATTGAACGAATTCCAATTGAGCAGTTGAGAACTTGAGAATACAGCGACTGATGAGAGAGACGACTGATGAGAGAGATAAGATTACTGGTTGAATTCTAGGTTGAGGGCAGTTGCTTGAGATGAAAGAAACGACTGATGCTGAAGCAGTTAGAGATGGTGGGCGAAAATTGGGGTGGATTACTGTTTCATTAACTTTGTCTTTTGCGGGTAATATCACTTGAAATTTTGGTTTTTGCGGGCAATGTAAGGGTCACGTGCGGATCACGTGAACAATCTCGACGCCTTTATGAGTTGACGTTTCCCTCGGCGCTTAAAAGCGTCGAGATAACACGGTTATCATTAATTCCCTTCAACGCTACTAGGTTGCGCTGAGCATAAAGTGCCGAGAAACTAAGAGTTTTGTAGTAGTGAATGTTTTATAAACCCACTAGATAAGCATGTAGTATGCAGTATATTGTTGTTAGATGGATAAGTGGGTTATGAATCTTGCATCTTATAGTTTTACTTTGGTTTTGTAGGGTGTTAAATGAAACAGAATAATAGTTTTGATTTATCTTAGTTCAGTAAACCACAATTCATTGAGAGGTTAAACTTATCAATTTCTCTAATTTTCAATTTAATATTCATATTTTTTTGCCCCTTTTTAACTATATCAAAAAAGTAACCCTATAGTGTATGCAAGTAAAATAATGATAATAGAAGAAAATTATAAAGAGTATGCCATTGTGCACATTAAACTTTAAGTTTTTATACCCTATTTATTCATTAGGGCCCCAATTTAACCATTCGCCCTAGGCCTTCGAAATGTCAGGAACGGGCCTGTAGGTAATATGGTAGAAAGGTTCATATAAACTGTTAGAACTTATTGCAACTTACAAATAGGCCTTTGCCCTTGCATTATGTGAATGAGAATTTTATTTTTGTTTAGGCCATGAAGATTCTTAGTCCTATAATAATTTGCCATGTTCAGTTAATCAATCGGCCAAGCGCGATTCTCATTGATGTAGGAGGATTAATATTATCCTATCTTTTGACATATAGTTGTTTATGGATGTACTATAACCTAGTAAGTAATATTATTAATTATTACACTTTGAATTTTCACACTTGTCAATGTAAACATTGAGCATTAATGTCTTAGAATTATTACTAAAAGACGTGACTAATTTTTCTTTCCAGGTGTCATCTTTTTTCCGATGTTGCTAGTACGTTGGGTCACTATTTATTCGCGGTTTCGTTAGGTGCGCCAATTTCCGCATCCATAGTTCCTCTCATGTGTTCTAATTAATATTGTTTGTGTGTTAGCATGTAAATGACCTTTATTAATTATCCATGTTACTTGTCTGTTAGCTTGTATATATACTATTTTTATCGACCTAGTACCCGTTCAGTATTTAATCATTAGGAGTAGACTCTGGGTTAGGTTGGAGTGATAAGGGCCCAAAGATTGTGAATGGACTTTTATGTACCTTAGCACGAATGTGAATATGATATGATTTTTTTTTATGTTATATTGTTGCTTTGTAGAAATGGATCGAAGTTAGATATCGACGTCAAAACCGGGTGATCCACAGTATATAGCTGGAGTAAAAGACTTTATCAATTTTGCTGTTAAGAATCCTGAGGGTCGTTCTAGGTTACCTTGTCCTTGTTTTAAGTGTCATAATTTTTTGCATAAAAGAGTTGATGAGATACTTAATCATTTAAGCAAATCGGAATTTGATAGAACATACACTTGTTGGATTTGGCATGGTGAAACTAAGGAAGAAACTCCTAGGAATAGTAGGTGTGAAAGTTCTACTATTTGTGAGGGTGATAGGTTAGAGGACATGTTTCGTGCAACTCAGGATAAGTTTGATTAAAATCCCAATACATTTGAGACACTATTAGCCGATTCTGAAAAGCCTTTGTACTCGGGTTCCAAAAAGTATACGAGATTGTCAAGTGTACTTAGGTTATACAATTTGAAGGCAATTCATGGTTTGAGCGACAGAGGTTTTACTGAACTACTTGAATTAGTGAAAGATATGCTTCCGTGTGATAATGTCCTTCCAAGTACGACCTATGAGGCAAAAAAGATATTGTGCGCAATGAGCTTGTCTTATGAGAAAATTCATGCTTGTCCTAATGATTGCATAGTATATCGTAATGAGTGTGAGTCTTTAAATCATTGTCCTATTTGCAATGCCTCACGATACAAGAAGAAGGAAGGAGTGCCGGCTAAGGTTTTGTGGTATTTTCCTATTATACCAAAGCTTAAACGTCTTTTTTCGAATGCGGGAGATGTGGAGAAGTTGACATGGCATTTTGATGGTGAAAGTCGTATTAAGGATGAAAAACTTAGGCATCCTGCCGACTCCCCGCAATGGAGGTTCCTTGATACAAAATATTCTGATTTCGCTAAAGAAGAATGGAACCTACGTCTTGCGTTATCTACTGATGGTATGAATCCCTTTCGGTCCCTTAGCACCACTTACAGTACTTGGCCAGTAATTTTGGTGACCTACAACCTAAATCCTTCATTGAGCATGAAAAAGAAGTATATGATGCTTTCTTTATTAATATCTGGCCCTCATCAACCTGGTAATGACATTAATGTGTACTTAGCACCCCTTATTGATGATTTGAAAATGTTATGGGAAACAGGCGTAGAAGTGTATGACGCACATCGAAAGGAGACGTTTAACCTAAGGGCAATGTTATTCATGACCATCCAGGATTTCCCGTCATATGGTAATCTTTCTGGGTATACTGTGAAAGGAAAAACACCTTGTCCCATATGTGAGGATGGTACGGTAGGACAATGGCTAAATAATTCTAGAAAGGATATATTTCTCGGGCATCGTAGTTTTTTACCGAGTGATCATCATTACCGTAAGCTGAAAAAGGCGTTTAATGGGAAACAAGAATTTAGGGGGCGTCCTAGAGTATTAAAAGGTGAGGAGGTGTTTTAAAAAGTCAAAGACATCCAGACTATCATTGGAAAGAACCATGGATCCAAACTTCCTAAGCACGGATATAAGAAATGTTCTCAGTTTTGGCGCTTGCCTTATTGGAAAGACCTCTTTGTTAGACATTCTTTAGATGTAATGCATATTGAGAAGAATGTGTGTGATAGCTTAGTTGGTACATTACTGAATATCCCAGGAAAGACAAAAGATGGTGAAAATGCTAGAGGTGACTTAAAGGATAAGGGGATCAGACAAGAACTCCACGTTGTTGAAAAGAACAATAGAAAATATTTACCTCCGGCTGCGTATACAATGTCGAAGAAAGAGAAGAGAGAATTTTGTGAGTGTTTGGTAGGTGTGAAGGTCCCCGAGGGTTATTCTTCAAATATTCGCAGTCTTGTTTCTATGGAAAATTTAAAGCTTGTTGGGCTAAAGTCCCATGATTGTCATGTACTGATGCAACACTTACTACCCGTAGCTATTCGTTCCGTTTTGCCAAAAAATGTTCGATTTGCTATTACCAAATTGTGTCTTTTCTTCAATGCGATATACAGCAAAGTCATAGATCCTAAAGACTTGGATTCTTTGGAAAAATCAATTGCGGGCATCTTGTGCCAATTAGAGATGTATTTCCCTCCCTCTTTTTTTGATGTCATGATACATTTGACTATTCATTTAGTGAGAGAGGTAAGATTTTGTGGTCCTGTCTATTCGAGAAACCAATATCCTTTTGAAAGGCAAATGAAACCTTATAAGGGATATGTTAAGAATCACTTTAGGCCCGAAGCTTGTATTGCGGAGCGCGTCCTTTGTGAAGATGTTGTTGCATTAAGTAGTGAATATCTACATAATGCAAAGACGATTGGGCTTCCAACATCGCGACATAGTGGAAACATGGAAGGAAAAGGGACATTAGGTTGTAAGAAACTTGACTTGCATCCTAATGAGTGGCACATGGCCCACACCTATATTCTAGCTCAAGAGGATGAAGTTGCTCCATATGTGAATCAACACAAATCTTACTTAAGGCAACACAATCGAAAAGCAAGTGAGAAATCGATACTAAGCGAACATCACAAGACATTCAGCACTTGGTTGAAATATAAAATTATGAGAGAACTTGAAGATTCATCACATCGTATCTCTGATCAATTGAAGAGTTTAGCTTCCGGACCCAATTTCAATGCTTCTTTTTATTCAGGATATGTCATCAATGGCTGCACATTCTACACCTCGGGCCAGGATGAGAATAGTACTATGCAAAATAGTGGGGTAACAGTAGAAGCAGAGGCTATGCATTTTTCTTTTGCTAAAGACAAGCGTCCCGTGTCTAGTAAGTTGCTATACTACGGGATCATTTAAGAGATCTGTGAGTTACATTATTCTGGTTTTTCAATACCAGTTTTTAGATGCAATTGGGTCGATTCCCATGCCGGAGTCGATTTTGATGAGTTAGGGTTTACTTTGGTCAACCTTCAAAAGCTTGGTCACAAGGAAGATCCATACATATTAGCTAGACAAGCAAGACAGGTGTTTTATGTGATTGATCCCGTTGATAAGAGGAGATCAATTGTCATAACACCAAGATCTCGACATGACATTGATGATTATGAAGAGGATGTTGAGTTGGAAGAAAGTCCATCAACTAAAAGTTTACAGAATGAACTTGTCTTTGACGATGAGACCGAGGATTCATCGACATATGTACGTGATGACCATAAGGAAGGCGCTTGGGTTGACGATAGTCTTAATAAGGGTAAGACTCGGAAGCGTCGTCGTCATAAAAACAATTGAGGTGTGCTGATGTTCTTTTACTTCTTTTCTCTCGTTTTGAATTTTATGATATTGTAATAGTGAAAAGGTAAACAATAATGTTTTAGTTACAATTGTTCGTACCTTTCATGACGGAAATCTAAAATTATCTTTCTAACTTACTTTCATTTCACTAAGTACTTAATTGTTTTGCATGTTTTAATGTGAAGTTAAGTTTGATTTATGTTGCTTGGCATTTCGATTATATCTATATACATTTAATAACTTCTTTATTTGAATTTTTGTAGGTATATGGCAAATAAGAGACAACAAGCATGCTCCTCTCGAGGCGATGTAACCTCAGATTCTGATGATTCCGAGGCTGAAAAGGAGAGACGTGATGACGAGAGGGGTCGTACTGTGCTTGCTAATGTGGGGAAGGCTATTCAAAATGGGACAAAACTTCCTTTGGAGTGGCATCCAACTCGTAGAACTCCATGCGGTTTATACCGATTCACTTTCTCCTGCTATGTCGGTGTTGTTGTTCGAGAACAAGTCTGTATCACCTATAGGAAATGGAAAGATGTTCCACAGTCCCTACGGGAGGAACTATATGACTTAATCACGGTAAGCACCTTTGTTCATATTCTGTATGCCTTCACTACTTCAACATAACCCATTTTTTCGACAGTCACCAGTTTATGATTCTGAAACTGTATATCTAATTTCTTATCTATTGCTACTTAGTTTCTCATCTACTGAGCATATAACTGAGCATCTACTGCTATTTAATTTAGATATGTTGTTCATGTAACTGAGCATGTAATTGATCATCTTAATTGTTGCTTACTAACATTGTATTGTCTTTATTAAAAAAAATACATGTGTAGAAAGGATTCTCAATACTAAAAGAGCGTAGACGATGGATCTTATCTCGAGCTGTTGAAAGATGGAGAGCTTTCAAGACAAGATTAAGAAAGCGGTGGCTATATCATAAGACGTCTGGAAGGACAAGGAAAAGGCCGCCATGGAAATATCCTTGGATTCTCCAATCGGCTTGGGACAAATTCAAGGAAATGTATACAACACAAAAGTTCCTGGTATCAGTTTTTTCATACATTTATATATTCAGATCATACTTTATCATGAGTTTTAAGATTTGGTTTGCTTATACTTTTGAAATTAATTAGCTAGCCTGAACTCATAATGGCTCACTGAATTTTTCCGTGCTTATCCTAAGTTACTGATCCTTTTCCCTGTATTTAGCAAGGAATTTTTGATACCTGTTTTGCAAGTAAAGCAAGGTTCTGCTGGACAGCATTTATTCCACCAGGAACCTCTTTATTGATGTTGTTGGTATTGTATGAAGCTCCTATATACTTCAAAATAGCTCCAATAACTATAGCATGCATTATATGAGTTGACTGACCATGCTTTAGTTGTATATTGTCAATATTGTCCCAAAATATTCAGAGCTTTCTTCCAGAAAATTGATTCTTTCTCTTTCTCTCCCTCTCTGTGATCAGAAACACTGATCCTGAAAGTGGTTATCGTTCGACACTGCTACTTCTAGCAGATGTTCTGAAACCAAAACATGCTAAAGCACATCTTATTGAATTGAATTGCCTGTCAAGTTTCGAATTTTTTCCTGAATGCAATGTTTGGAAGAGGTGATGCTGACTTTAAGTATGATTTATCTTATGTTTGGATACTGTTCCTCGAGGTGTTTAGGTGTGTAATTGGAGTCGAGGGTGTTGCTTATATTAAAGGATTTTAATGGAAAATTGTAATGCTCAATAGGGTCAGTAAGGCTTCTAGGTCTCAGTTTGCTGCAACATGTGCATATGATCTTTATGGATGCCAATGCACATCTTATTGAATCGAATTTTTCATATTGTTGTTTAACCCTCTAGACCTGTGAGCTGAATATTGTTTTGGTATATTGATGCCCCCATCTTTCGAGTTAGCTATACCCCATTAAAAAAGTAGGATACAATCAATTGGTGCATGCATGAATGGTTGAAAAACATAGAATGTTAAGCTAAAATTTTGGCATTATAAGGAGATTCTTCGGAGCAGATCGGCAAGCGGCATACTACTTTTGCTAATAGAGAACCGGATTCCTTTGTATGAAATATTGTTCATAGGATTTTGTGCTTTTGTGTATGTCACTGGGACATAATAGAGCAACAGATTTATTGCACTTTGATCCTGTTTTTGTGTTTCACTTGTTAATGCCTTTCTTACTATTCAAAGGAGTTGAGTGAAAAAGTCCAGCACGAGCACGTAAAAAAAAACTCAAGTTACCGAGGAGGCTCCCGTGGGTACCAGTACTACGAAGAGGAGATTGTAAGTTTAATGATATAATCTCATTTAAATGACAAAAGCTTTTATTATGCTTCTAGCTACTATCAGAACTACTAAATATGATTTTGTGTAATGCTAGGAAAAAGAACTTTTGCGCAAAGGGATCCATGTTGATCAAGTTCCTCGACATGAGATGTGGATTAGAGCTCATTCACGTGTCAAGAATGGAGTTTTCATCTTTGATAATCCAATCGATGATAAAATTTCTCAAGCTATCGTAAGAATGATTGCTCTTCACATCTATCATATTGAATTTTAATATCTTATGCACTCTAACTTGTTTTTTTTTCCATCATATTTAGAATGCACTGAAGTCACAATCTATAAGAGGTGAGCTTGTTCTAGAGGGTTCGCGGGATGACATTTTGGGCCGAGCTCTCAATAAGCCTGAGCATGGTGGACGTGTTAGGGGGATTGGATCAGGCACTACAAACATCGAGTATTTCGGGTTTGGTAGGCCTACACCACCTAGCCAATTGCGTGCTGAAATGACTAGTATGAGGTCGGATATTATGCATATGAAAAATAACCAACAATTCATGATGAATTTCATGATGTCATTCTTAAACCAGGAGCAAATGCAACAATTCATGGCCGCTGCTAGTCAATTTGGGAGTTTTGGAGGTCAAGGGGGTGGCCCATTTAGTAGTTGGCAATCTGGAGATTTTGGAGGACAAGTTGGTGGCATGGGTAGCCAAGGAGCTACTTTTGGCCATCAAGGATTTAATGGGCAAGGGACTAGAGGGGGATCGTTCACTCAGCTATTATTTGGAGGTGATGACGTGTTTGGTTAAAACTCCTCCGGTTTTTTAAGTCCTACTAATGTTTCTCAAGGCCAGCCTTGTAACCAAGAGGAAGGGCCTGAACCCTACATTGTTCCTTTGCCTAATCAGCAGCCCCAACCCTCCATCACCCGTAATCATTCAAGTGAGAACGGTTATAACGTTCTGCCTCAGGAGCCCAATTCCTCTGCCACCCGTCTTCACTTTCAGCAACCTAATCCCTCTACTGGCCATGATCCTTTAAGCAAGCAAGGTTATGAAAGTCAGACTATTACTGAGCATATTCTTCCCGAGGGATTAAATCAATACTTCCTGCAATTTCACTTTAACATAGGAGATTTAGAGGGCTTCTTGCTGCTGTTTTTACGCAAAACCTGCAATTTATAACTGCTGATTTGCTACTCTGTATTTGCTACTCTGATTTGCTACTCTGTTCACAGCACCATGCACACACCCCTGCACACTTCATACAACACCCTGCACTCCCTCTCGCAGCCCCCTTTCACACCCATGCACGCCCCCCGCACAACCCCCTTCACTCCCTCCTTGCTTGACACCCCCCGCACGCCCCTATACACCCTTCACAGCCCACTGAACAACCCCCTTGCAGCCCCCTTTCACACCCTTGCACGCCCCCCGCACAACCCCCTTCACTCCCCCTTGCTTGACACCCCCAGCACGCCCCTCTACACCCTTCACAGCCCACTGCACACCCCCCTTGCAGCCCCCTTTCACACCCCTGCACGCCCCCCGCACAACCCCCTTCACTCCCTCCTTGCTTGACACCCCTGCACGCCCCTGTACACCCTTCACAGCCCACTGCACACCCCTTGCAGCCCCATTTCACACCCATGCACGCCCCCCCGCACAACCCCCTTCACTCCCCCCTTGCTTGACACCCCCCGCACGCCTCTGTACACTCTTCACAGCCCACTGCACACCCCCCTTGCAGCCCCCTTTCACACCCCTACACGCCCCTCGCACAACCCGCGCACAACCCCCCTTGCTTGACACCCCCCGCACGCCCCTATACACCCTTCACATCCCACTGCACACCCCCCTTGCAGCCCCCTTTCACACCCCTGCACGCCCCCGTACACCCTTCACAGCCCACTGCACACCCCCCTTGTAGCCCCCTTTCACACCCCTGCACGCCCCCCACACAACCCGCGCACTAACCCTTCACTCCCCGTTGCTTGACACCCCTCGCACGCCCCTACACACCTTTCACAACACCATGAACACACCCATGCACACTTCACAGCCCCCTGCACACCCTTCTCATTTGCATAACAGGTTTGCACCTACGATTAATAGAATGGTTTTTGACTTGGATTATTTGTTTATTAATGTTGATTTATGAACTAGGGTATGCATGATTGTTGCTTGGGAATCGAGGTTGACAAAGAAATACAAATTGTCGCGATTGGACAAGTGTACATATCAAGTGAAACGGAAGTAACAAAGAACCATTTCACCCGTTTGCCGGAACATACACGACGAGTTTCTATTATTGAAGATATTGTGCCAACCGCAACTTTGCCGTATCCTACTGAGGAGTACGACTTTGTTTGCCAAGCCAAACAAGGTTTTGTTACTTGGCCGGTTCAGTTAATTTTTCCAAAGACAAATGTGGTATTCATGCTTTTTTACATTTATACTTCAGTAAACTAACATACTTGATTTTTTAATGGTCCGTGTGATTTACCATATCCTTTCTCTTGTAATAGATGCTGCAAGGACATTCAAAGCAAAAGTCAGGCTCTCTCCACTCTAATGAGATACATTCTTTCAACTACCCCCCTAAAAATCAAAGAATATTTCATAGAATTTGCTATATTGTTTGATTTGTAATAATTCGACCTAATCTTATTCTTTGTGTTGTTTTTAAGTCTATTAAGCATAAGACAAATACCTTTAGCTCGCCATCGCCATCATCACGTACATCATCCGGTCAAAAGTATGACATTAGTGCGGAGGATCGTGCCAAGGTGACTTCTGCTTTGTTGATAGCTTTAAGGAAAGAAGCTATAGGGATGAGAAAGAGGCGAAAAAACATCATATTATCCATCTCGGATAATGTGCTTTACAATGAACAAGAAGTTCGTCTTGATTATGAAGATTTGTTGGATTGGTGCTACCAAAAAGAGATTGGATCGGTTCACATATTGATATTTATGAAGTATGTGTCGTATTATTTATGTAGATTATGTTTTTTATCGTAATATCCTCATTGATGTTTGTAATAAATTCATTCTAATTATTTGGAAAGGTACTTGAGCGAATCGTGCCAAAATGATGGCATATCGGGGATGTATGGATTTTGTGATCCTAGTTATCTTTTTCCATTAACCCCAACTGAAGAAGGAGATAGATCTGATTATCTGTGTCGTGTTTTTGGGTGCAATGAAGACAAGAATCGTCATCAACTATTTTTTGCACCTTACAATGAAAAGTAAGTGTAATATTGTATAAGTTTTTTTAAATATAGGTTACTGATCTTATGTAATTATGTCGTTATCATTACTAATAAGTTATGTACAGTCGCCATTGGATGTTAGCTGCCATTAGTCCTTGGAATGGTATAGTTTTTTGGCTTGATCCGGCAGGAGTAGAAAACGAGATCCGTGAATTCGCCCAACGTACCATCAACGAGTATGTGAAGTCGTTGTTTACTTATATTTCGAATTCTTTCTTAATAGAATAGTTTGCATATAATAAGGTACTTTTCTTCATACGGCTGTTAAGAAATTCAGCATTCTTTATCGGAAGGATATAAAGAAGATGAAAAGGAATCCTGAGATTAGGTGGATCAAAGTAAAGGTATGTGTAATGATATATTTTAAAAACATGACACCTAAATATTATATTTCAACTCAAAAGCTATGTTAATTTTGAAAATACATTTATTGGTTTGAACTTGATTATGATAGTGTCCTCGTCAACTACAAGACTCGAAGGATTGTGGATACTATGTGTGTCGCTACATGATCGAGACTACAGAGAGTAGACGACAGAGTATTCCTGATGAGGTAACTTTTTAACTCATATTAAGCACAAATAGTAATGACAAAATTGGCAGTAAAAAATCATTGGATGACAAGTTCATGATTAATCTGCCACAGTAGTATCAATAAATAGATATCTGCGAGCAATTATATTGAGTCCTCATGCACATATATAATTTGATGCTGCAAAATTAGAGTACTATTCAGAGTAAAGAAAGATTCAGTTTAAATTATTTAAGATAGAGTTAGCATCAAAAGGTTTTCCAACAGTTTCTGGTATAAATTCCTCAGGCCGGTCTTCCCCTTGACTAGGTAGAGTCTCTTGTACTGTTTCCACCTTAGTTGCCTCGTGTTGCTCTTCTTTCTCTTCTGGTACTTGAGAACTTTCCTGTTTAAGCACCTCTTTCTGGTTTGATTATCCCTGGTTGTGCTTGGTTTTCATCAGAAAGACCTACCCTATCAGCCTCTTTCTGTTCTTTAGCTTCATCAGCTTTCTCCTCAGTATTCTCAACAGAAGTTTAGTAGAATCAGCATCCACCCGAGCTTCCTCAGCTTTCCCCTCTTCAGTGTTGATTCTGGCTGCTTCTGCATCTTCCATCTCCACATCTTTCTCGTCTTCAGTCTTATCATCCTTTGTCTTATCGGCAGGTGCTTCATCTTTTGCAGAGTCACCTCCATCAGTCTCTTCCTTCTCATCTTTCTTTTTCGACCTTGATTTCTTCTCTCTCTTCCTGGGGGGAACCACTTTCAGGTGTTTCAGTTGATCTTGGTTTGCTGCTTAATCTAGCAGAACGACGTGGAGTATCACCTGTTTTGAGAGCAACTGAGTGACATTGATTGCATCTTTCAAGTTTAAAAAGCAAAGAAAGTAGAGCAAGTTTACCTGTGCCCCAGTCAAACTCTGAGGAAGAAGGACCACCAGGATTGGATTTCAGATATTGGTCCAACTGTCTCTTATTCTTGATCTCTTCACCGGTTGGTGCAAGAAACACAATCTCGTTCCTTCGAGGGGTTCCAGTTCCGCCCTTCTTGGGAATGAACTGCACATGGAAAAACGGATGTTTCAACTTGGAAATCAACAACACTTATTACACAATTATCAAACCAAATTCTGGAATCTGAAACTAATGCTAGATACAGTTTCCTACTCCATGCTATGAGAACAGTATTCGTAAGTTGCTTTGAAGGGCACATGCTGAGCCTTGTGCTTTCTGGCTGTGCATTGCCACTGTATGCAAGTTGTTTGAGAAACTGTATTCGTAAAAATAGAAGATGCTTGCAAGGCTCGGGTTGCTTGAGAAACTGATGGACCTGATCAGGCCTTAGCGGGTTCACATTGCTTTTTGAAACAAAATATGCAATAAAGAAACATAAAGGAATATGATAACTGATATGGAACCATAAAAAACATAAAGAAACCAGTGTCAGAGGGGAAACGAGGAGTTGTAATTATGCTAGTTTGATTATAAATTGTGTAGTTTGATTATAAATTGTGTAGTTTGATTATATTAGTAGAGTGCAAATTAATTTCTTTATCATGGCTTTGTTTTGTAGTACTTTTCCGGAGCTCCCGATAATTATTCACAAAAGATGATTGACGAGATGCGAGATATGTGGGCTACATATCTTTTTCGGCAAACACAAGATGGTGATGAGAAATTAGAAGACAATGACAGCAATTGAGAGTTAGTTAGAATATATGTTAAGAAAATAGTGATTTTAGATATTAAAGCTCTAATTTGCATCATTTTTTTGGATATTATACAAGTACTATTATTTTAGGAATTATTTTATGATTTCAATGTAGCACAATACATTTGACATGAAGCTGGATTTAATCAATTGGAAATTACACGATTCAATCTTTAATTGTATTTAATTTGCACACAAGTATTCACTGTATAGCGGGAAGCAGGTTGTATTTATAAGTAAAAAATTGATGGCTTTGAATATAAGGCATCACAGCTATATGAGACGTATATATAGCAAGCAGGCAAGATCAGAAGAAAGGGACACGTGGGCGTGGAGATAGCAGATATAGATATTTAAAAAAAAAGTTTAAAAAAATCTGAGAAACCAGTTATCTGTTAGGGTGGTTTCCTAGAATTTAGAGATAAGACACGTGTGGAGAGAGAAAACTGGTTTCTTAGGTCTTTTTATTAATTAAATTAAAACTGACATAAGACACGCGTGCAAAGAGATAACCGGTTTCAAAAGTTTATTTCTGAAACCGGTTTTTTGTTTGGTCTCTCAACCTCTGACACCTATTAGATGTAAACCGGTTGGGGTGTGGTTTCTAAGGCCATTTTTGACCGGTTTCGAAGGGCATTTTTGTAGTAGTGGTACTCTATGAAATAAAGGCCTAGGGAATTAGTTCGGTCCACCATGCTTATACCAATCAAAGGATCAAACAACTATCAGAACCTAGGCCAAGAATCGACAGATTACAGCAGTGTCAAGCTATATGGTTAAGTCTCAACGCCCATAATTCAACATATGCAGCACGTTCACAAACATAATCAGAATTACTGATGTGTACTAGGCCTCTAAAAGTAAGATGGATCTATGCAAACAATTATTAACCTCAAGTAATCAAAGAAACCGCGCAATAACGTTAATCACTCAATAAGATCAAATCACACCATAACCTATCTCATCAAACCCTAGAAACTAATAGCAATTCAAATAATCAAGGTATAAACATGGCTTCCCTCACTAAATCCCTGGAAATTAAACTACTCAGACATAATTAAATCAACAATAACAATTCTAACAAGAAACCCTAATTTCAACATCATGAATAAATTGAATAATTAAACTAAGCAATCAAAATAATTAAAAAGATTAAAGTAGAGAAGAATACCAATTGACGGAAAGCAAGAACTTTTATTGAAATCAAATCCGAGGTTCAATCACCTTTAATCTAATCTAAAGTGTTTAATCTCAATAAAACTAAGCTAAGAACTATGAAAATAAAAACAGAACTAAAAGGTCTCTCTAAAAGTATGAGGAAAAGTATTTATAATACCCCCCAAAGTCTAAATAAAAACGGAAATAAAGATAAGAATTCTGCGACATCGAGCACGGGACCCGACCGGGCCCTATACTAAAAATTTCCAAAACTTCCTTCTGGCTTCTCACAGCAGCAACACAATGAAAAGGGGAGCTTTTGGGTCACCCGATGGGATTGGGCCGATGATGAAGGCCCAACTCAATGACAAGCAGCACAGCAACATAAGCAAGGAGGGAACTTTGGGCCGCTCGCCCGATCGGGCAACGGGCGCCCGATGGCATCGGGCTGAGCCTAAGCCCAACTTCCTCCGTTCTCGCCCAAACTGCAGCAAAACCATGAAGCTCTCTCCCCCGTTCGGGTCGGGCAAGACTTGCCCGGTCGGGTCCGAGAGTTTCACACCCGATGTATTAATTAATGGCCCAATCGGGCCATGTTTGCCCGATCCGAGTACGTATCAACATCGTTAGCTTGTATCCTTGAACGTTTCTTCGCAATTTGAGTTCGATGGATACATCTAAAGTCTCGGGAACCTCCTAAAGCGAGCAAACATACTCATAACGACCCGAACGCGCCTTATAGCATCTCGTAAAGCCATGGTTGTTTCCAAATAGCTCGGAAATAAGGAGAAAACTCCCTTAAACCTACAATTCAACACTAAAACACAAAACCACTACTATATACGATGGTTAGCATAAAATAGCTCCGAAGGGCTCAGATGACGCACAATTTAGCTCGTAAATAAGGGAGAAATGTCTACATAAATACGTGATATCACTTTACCATATCTATAATGTTAATAGAGGGAGAGAAGAATATACACATCGAGCATAAAACTTTTGAGAGCTTTACCATATTTATAATGTTGATAGCCTATAAATCCATTTACTTAGACATGGAAGCTAAAATATGCTTTTAGTATATATAGCTTTACCATATGTTTAATATATCTTTATTGTTTTTTTATGTTGTTTTGTAGTACTTTCCGGGAGCTCCTAGAAATTATTCGCAAAAGATGATTGATGAGATAAGGGATATGTGGATTACATATCTTTTTAAGCAAACACAAGAAGATGAGGATATAAAAGATTTGTGAATGTGTTCATAACTGAGTAATTGTGGTTGATAGTTTGATTTTCCAGCGTTATTTTAGGAAGTAGTAAAATCTATTTATGTTGTTATTTAGCTAGAAATACTTTTGATAACAATACTTTTGATCGACATTACGCTCAACGTATTTATATATTAATTTTCGTATCGGCAATCTTTTGATTTTATTTATATATTTTTATTATATATAGTATGAGCAGAAGGCTGGCGTAAGGCCTATGTGTAGAGCAACATATTTATTGAGAAGCAGCAGTATGCAAGTGTAATGTACAATGCACCTGCAAGCGTATGTATCATATTATGCATCAGCAGTACAGTATCCTAGCTACTATATATACAGCGGAATTATTAAAAAAAAAGGTGGTTGAGAGACCGGTGGCGGTCTCTTTGATTCAATCAGTAAAACCGGTGGAAGTTAATAACCGGTTTCTTAGGCATAGCAGTGAAACCGGTGGCATCGAATAACCGGTTTCTTAGGCTTGTGTATTTTCGAATTTTCAACTGTTATAAGAGATGAGTTTTAGTTCATAACTGGTTTCCTTGTAAAAACTAAGAAATCAGTTCACAGATCCGGTTCCTTAATCAAGGAGACCTATGAGATGTAGACCTGTTGTAGTCCGGTTTCTTTGGCTATTTTGGACCGGTTTCATAGGCCTCTTATGTAGTAGTGGTTTCAAAGTATTAATCTCTTAATAGTTATTGCTTTTGTTACTTTAGTCATGAGTGAGTAGATTTTTATTCTAGGGTTTAGGGAGGAACGCCGTGTTTATACCATGATTGTTATTTGAATTGCTATTAGTTCATGGGCTTAACACCTGCTCTCATTGCTTGACTCTCGACCTAGGTAGTATTAATCATCTTAACTCCTTTGATTTGCATAAGCATGGTGGACCGAAATAATGCCCAAGGCTTTTTATAATTTGATAAATACTTAATTTAATTATGCTTTCATTAGTTTAGTAGTAGTTCAACTGTTTTCTCCCTGATTTTGTATGAAGTAGATGTTTAATTGAATATTGACTATGAAAAGCTGTCTCCCTATGGATTCGACCCGTACTTGTTAGGCTCTGTTAAAAACAGACATCGTGCACTTGCTATATTACTTTTAAAACACATCAACCATTGACGCTTAACTTCTTTACACATAATCTCCATAACATGATAGACAAGGTAAAAATATGAATTACTTTGATTATACACGAGTACGATGACTGATTAAGTTAACACACGCTAAAATTATTTTCCTTAATTCATCCTCTTATACTCATGCTCCTAATATGAACCAAAAAGTTGTGTTAAGTAATAAAAACGGAGAAAAAATTCAATATTGTCCCTGTAAGTAAGACAGAACATCTTCACTCTGATACAAGGTTGCTATCTTAATTGGGTTATGACCTCTTTTGTCAACTTCATGTAGTGCTCGAGGACAACGCAATATAAACTCTTTGACAACGTTGACATGTCCTCCAGCAACTGCTTTACGAATAGGTAATGAACCATCTTCATCATGTTTGACTATAGAATCTGGGAAATGATTCATAATGTAGCACATTTCGTCGAAGTAGCCTTTGTATGCTGCATATGAAAGCAACTTCCATTCTTTTTTGTCCGGTACGGTGATGAGTTCAGGTAGCCCCTCCATTATCGCATGAAATACAGCTAATTGTACATGTGCCAGCATTAACTTTGTGTAAATTAGGTGTTAAATAATAAACTAATAACTAGGAACCGTTGACAAATTATATGATCGACCATGTATCTTCTTTTTATTTTTAAATTCTATTATTTTTATGAAACCTTAGAATTAAGGATTTTTTTTTTTGTCAAAAATCACCTTATATAATGGACATTATTTGTTTAACCATCGTTTCTAATTTTTTTCAATTCAACTACCTTATACTACCAGTAGTCTTCACTATCAATGGGCGTAATACAATTAGTTTTCATTACCAATGAGTGGTTTTCTAACCAAAATGAGTGATTTTCGGGAAAGAAACAAGTGATTTTCGGAAAATAAAGAGTGGTTTTCTGGTTAAAATTGGCGCTTTTTCGGCCCCAAAACCTCCCATTGGTAGTGAAACCTACTGGTATTGCATATACTATAAGGTAGTTAAAGTGAAAAAAATTAGAAAAAATAGTTAAACCAATAGTGTGCATTATATTATATAGTTTTTGACAAATTTACCTTGAATTAATAAATATAACAATAATGTTCCTCACTTTACTTTATTATATGCAAAGATTCTAAATATCAAAGATGTCATCAAATGTCTAGAATATGTCTCAAAATTATCATATACTACATGTCTAAACAAAAATAGATTATTACCCTCCCCGAATTGTCACCTGTGCCCAAACATTCAAGAGACCTCCCTCCATATCCTAAGAGATTGTTTTGTTGCCTCGGAATTCTGGAATCTATGTCCCTTTATCCCTGATAAAAACTGAAATGAAGCTTCATAACAGAAGCATGAGTTCATACATTGAGAGAGATTGAGTGGAGAGAAATCTGAGTGAAACTTAATTCTTATTGAATGAATGAAGAGATGAGCTAAAGCTCTTATTTATAACAAGCTAGGGTACTAGATAGTTTGTTTAGGATTCTAACAAACTTGTAACAAACTATCTTAGCTCATACTAACAAACCAAGCTAGTTAAGATACCTAATTAAGCTAACCAAGCTAACTAACAAAGCTAACAATTTATGTAATCATAGTTAAAGCTATTACATGCTCTTTAGCTCAATATTTATATGATATGCTCAACACCCCCCCTCAAACTAGGCTGTGGAGAGAACAAGCCTAGTTTGGAAAGAAGTGTATTAAACTGAGAAGAAGGCAAGATCTTAGTAAAGACATCAGCAAGCTGGTTGGTTGTAGGAAGATAGGAAAGTTGTATGAGCCCTTCAAGCACCTTGTCCCTTGTGAAATGGCAATCAATATCAATATGCTTGGTTCTTTCATGAAAAACTGGATTTCGAGCAATATGTAATGCTGATTGATTATCACAATGAAGAGTGATAGGCTTGAGATTAGTAAAGCCAAGTTCTTCAAGGAGTCTAACCACCCAAGTAATTTCAGAAGCAGCTGCAGCCATAGATCTATACTCAGCTTCACTGGATGATCTAGAAACAACAGATTGCTTCTTAGACTTCCAACTGATAGGTGAATTGCCAAGTAAAAAGACATAACCTGAAATAGACCTTCTTGTGTCCAAGCAAGCTCCCCAATCTGAATCACTATAAGCTTGGAGTGTGAGAGAATCAGTAGCTTTAAGTAAAATGCCTCGGCCTTTAGTATGAGAAACATAACTAAGAGTGTGAAGGAGAGCAGAAAAATGGGATGTGGTAGGAAGATGCATATACTGACTAAGAGTTTGAACAGTATATGCTAAATCAGGTCTAGTATGAGTAAGAAAATTGAGTTTGCCAACAAGAGTTCTATATAAAAGAGGATCAGAAAGAGGGGTACCATTAGAAGAAGTCATTTTGAGATTTAAGGGCAAAGGAGTAACAACAGATTTAGGAAGAGTGAGTTTATGATCAAGACAGAATTGGAGAAGCTCATTAGTAAATTTGGCTTGAGTAAGTACTAGACCATCAGAAAAATGATGAACTTCAATACCAAGGAAATAAGAAAGAAGGCCAAGATCTTTGATACTAAAGGCCTGGTGAAGATGTTGTTTAAGAGCATCAATAGCTAGCTTATCAGTGCCTGTAAGGATGATATCATCAACATAGACAACAGCATAAGTAACAGAATTGCCTTGTTTCTTAATGAACAAAGAGTAGTCATTCTTTGATTCAATAAAGCCTTGATGATGGAGCTCATGTAAAAGTTTAGCAAACCATTGTCTAGAGGCCTGTTTAAGCCCATAGAGACTTTTTTTAAGCTTGCAAACTTTGCTAGAAGGATAGGATAAACCCTCTGGAATCTTCATATAAACATCCTCAATCAAATCACCATGTAAGAAGGCATTATTAACATCTAATTGGTAGATCGGCCAAGATCTATGTGCAGCAAGAGCCAAAAGACATCTAATAGTAGTCATTTTCACAACTGGGGAAAAAGTTTCTTGATAATCAATGCCATACTTTTGATTAAAACCCTTGGAAACCAATCTAGCTTTATATCTTTCTATACCACCATCTTCTTTCAACTTGATTTTGTAAACCCACTTAGAACCTATAGGTTTGACACCTGGAGGGAGATCAACTATATCCCAAGTATGAGTGTTAGTGAGAGCTTGTAGTTCTTTGTTCATAGCAGCAACCCAAAGTGGATCTTGAACAGCATTAGAATAAGAAGAAGGTTCAAGAGGGAGAGGTGGTAGGACAGGAATGGAGGAGTTTTTAACAAGGTTACACCAATGAGTAGTGTTTGCTTTTCTAGGTTGGAAAGAACAAACATAGTCTTTTAAGTGAACAGGTGTTTTGTGAGGTCTAGAAGACTTTCTAACAGAAGGAAAATATTCAGTGAGATCAACTAGTAAGTTAGGAGAAGAAGGAGGAGATGGTATAGGAGTCTCAGTTGGAGAAGAAGTATCAGAAAAAGAGATGGGAGGTGAAGGAGATATGATAGGGGATAAAGGTGGAGAAGGAACTGTAAGTGGTGTAGGGAGAAAAGGAGAAGGAAAAATAAAATCATCTAATAGAGTTTCAGTTGAGTGAGGAAGGAAAAATTGTATAGGTTTGGAGGTAGGAGTAGAAGAATAATGAAAAGGGAAATGTTGTTCATGAAAAACAACATCCCTAGATACTAAGATTTTGTGAGAATCAAGATTAAGAAATTTGTATCCTTTTTGAGATGAAGAGTAACCAATAAACACATGAGGAATAGCTCTTGGCATAAACTTGGTTCTATGAACTTTGGAGGTTGAAACAAAGTATAAACAACCAAACACTTTAAGGAGGTCATAGTTAGGAGGTTGATGAAAAAGTTTCTCATAAGGAGTGTGTTATGTTGATATTTCACCATGTTTGGACCCCCATTTCATTACTAAAATGATATATTTCATGCGTGGTTCTGCTATATTCCGCTAGATTTTATTCTTGTTTGTAGTTTTGTGTCTTTTGAGTTATTTCAGAGACATTAGAGCTATTTGGAGGTGGAATGGACCATTCTGGAGCATGTAGATGTTCGTTAGAGACTCATGATCGCGTTTGAGTTCATTTGGATGCATTTAGAGAGTAATTTGGGATCCGTTCAAGCAGGACCCGATCGGGTTTGACTTAGGCCCAATCGGGTTTGACCATGGACCCGATCGGGTTGGACTTAAACCTGATCGGGTTTGTGTCGAATTTAGTCCTTTTAGGACTCCTATCTTTATTTTATTAGTAGAGTATAAATAGGTTTCGATTAGCAATTGTAACCTATTCCTAATTACTCAGGTTTAGACTCTTTTATTATCAAAAACTCTTATTTTAGCCCTAATTACATTGCTTTGGATTAGTTTTGAAGATCAAAGACATCAGATTTGTGAAGTTTAATTCAAGTACTCATTAATTCAAGTTTGATTCTTCTCTATTCTCTTTTGCTATTTCTCAATTATGTATTCAAAAATGTTTATAGTTCTTATTGCCATGATTAGTGAGTAGTCTTATTTCTAAGATTGAGTTGAGCCCTAGCATCGATTGATTACTTTATTCTTTTACTTCCATGTTATTGAATCGTATGATTAGGGTTTGACAAGTTTGTTTTCGTTATCAATTTGCATCATTGTTAGACCTAGTTTTTATTATCAATGAGAGTTGGAATTGAAATTAGAGATTCTTTGTAGCATTGTTGTTATTTTATCAATTGAATTCGCCAACGAAAGTTGGGATTCAATATAGATTGGCTTGTCATTGATCGAGATTTTCACATGAAAATAGTGAGAGTTGAGATTGAGAATTTCACCATACATTGATTCTTAATGCTTCTAATTTTGTATGTTAGCCATAAAAATAGGAAACATGCATATTAGTTAGGCCTTTTGTAGTCGCGAAAGTGGTCTTAAGGTAGTTCTTTTCGAAAGAATGTCATCTCTCCTAAGGTTCGATTCTTTAACTGGAATGTAATTTGTGTCTGATCAATTCATGTTAGTGGTGATGCTCAGTCTTAGTACTTTCTTATCATTGTTATCATCGTTATTGTTATCCTTCTTATTAGTTTAGAAATTAGTTGGAAAGTTCTTTTCATCGATATAGAATTGTGTAGCTATTTCATAGTCTAGAGTTAACTAGTGTTTAATCTTGCATCTCCCTGAGTTCGACCCGTTAGTGCTACGGCACCGTTCACTTACGGTATTAAAATATTACCCTAACAAGTTTTTGGCGCCGTTGCCGGGGAGGCTACGGATTAGAATTAGTTTGATTTTAGATTTAGTAGACTACACCTTTTCCCTTTGTTTTTCTTTTCCTTTTGCTGTTTAACATTTCTCTTCTAGCAGTTGTTTCTGAATGCACAGGCGCTCGAGATCAGTAGATAACCTATACTTCGACCCTGAAATCGAAGCCACTACAAGAAGGCGCAACGCAGAAATAAGAAGAAAACAGTTAGAGGACAATCAAAGAGAGACAATGGCTCGTCCTCTCAGAGACTATAATATGCCGGGTGTTACATCAACATCTAGCATTGCCAGGCCTGCTGTAGAGGCCAATAATTTTGAGATCAAGATCGGGCTGATTCAGTTCATTCAGCAAGATCAGTTCAGTGGTAATCCCACAGAGAATCCAAATGACCACATCAATTCTTTTCTGGAGAAGTGTGATACAGTGAAGATAAATGGGGCCTCTGAAGAAGCAGTTCGACTTCGTTTATTCCCTTACTCATTAAGGGATAATGCGAAGGAGTGGTTGAAGAAACAAGAAGCTAATAAGTTCACCAACTGGAATGCCTTAGCCACTGCTTTCTGCCGCAAATATTTCCCACTAGGGAAAACTGCCAAGCTACGAAATGCAATCACATCATTCACTCAAATGGATGGTGAAACACTTTATGAAGCTTGGGAGAGGTACAAAGACTTGCAGAGGTAGTGCCCACATCATGAGATCCCTACATGGCTTATTATTCAGACGTTTTACAATGGGTTGGCTCATGAGGATCGCACTTCTATTAATGCTGCTGCTGGGGGTGCTCTTATGGCAAAGACAGCTGAAGAAGCACAAGAGTTGATAGAGGAGATGGCTGCTAACAATTATCATTGGTTTAGTGAGAGGTCATCAACTAAGAAAAGAGGAAGACATGAGGTTGATGTGATAACTTCTTTATCTAGAAAGGTTGATGCATTGACTCAACAGATCAAACATATATCTGCTGGTGCTAGTGCAGGGATGAATGCTATGCAAGGTAATAATGCTATTGGGTCCGCTGAGATGAGGAACAAGAGCAGGTCAATGCTTTATATGGTAATGTTAGACCTATGAACGACCCATACTCAAAGACCTACAATCCAGGTTGGAGGAATCACGAGAACTTTTCTTGGAGCAACAATCAAAATCAAGCACCACGACATTCCACTCCTCCAGGTTTTCAGCAAAAGCCACAAGGTCAATCTTCTCAACCACCTCCTCAGAAGTCTTACACTGATACTTTATTAGAAAAATTGCTTGCTAATTCAGAGGAGACCAACAAAAAGTTCGATAGAATAGACGCCCACGATAAAATAGTTGACACTCAAATTGCACAGCTAGCTCAGCAAATGTCCAACGTGACCCAACAAATAGCGCAACTTCAGAGGGCACCACCCCAATTTCCGGGGCAACCAGAACTGAATCCAAAGGGTCACCAAAATGTTAGTGCAATCACCTTGAGATGTGGGAAGACTTTGAAGGAACTAGAAAAGAATTCTGAGGATTTGAATGATGTGGCTACTAAGGAAGATGTCATGAAAGAAGTTGAGAAAGAACAATCGAAGCCAACTAGAGAATATGTGGAGCCGACACCTTTCCCTCACCGTTTGACAAGGCTCGAATTGAGAAGAAATATGGCCAGTTCTTGGAGTTACTAAAGGGAATGCATCTCAACATCCCTTTTCTTGAGGCAATTGCTGAAATCCTTGCCTATGCTAAGCTCTTAAAGCATCTTGTGTCGAGCAAGAAGAAGAACATTCAAGAAGCCTCTACTGTGGAGCTTTCTAAGGAGTGCAGTGCTATACTTTTGAATCATCTCCCTCCTAAACTTGGTGATCCTGGAAGTTTTTCCATTCCTTTGCTCCATAGGGGATGTGAAAATCGAAAGGGCACTCTGTGATCTTGGGGCTAGTGTTAGCATTATGCCTAATAAAATATTTCAGAAATTGAATTTGGGTACTCTAAGCCCCACTCGTGTCTCCCATACAGTTAGCTGATCGGTCTGTCAGATACCCTTTGGGTGTTGTGGAGGATGTACCCCTCCAAGTTGGTGAACTTACTATCCTTTGCGACTTTTTCGTCTTGGAGATGCCAGAGGATGCGAAGACCCCAATCATACTTGGTTGACCATGTCTTGCCACCGCAGGAGCTTTAATTGATGTGAAGAGTGGCAAATTATCTCTGACTGTGGGTGAAAGCAAGGTAGAATTTGAGCTCCATACTACACCGAAAGCTCCCTCTTTGGGAGATACTTGCAATGGAATTGATGTTGTGGAGAAAGCGGAAGACAAGGCCCCTGATCCACCGCCATTGGTGCTACAGATGGATATCATGGCTAAGGGGTACTCTAAATCCCCCGATGTAAACTCTGGCCAGAACGCTCACCAAGCCAACCATAATAGCCTTCCCAACTCACACTCTCATGTGTTTAGGGGGTGAAGCAATCATACTTGTATCACATCATGCTTTGCTTGAGGACAAGCAATAGTTCAGCTTGGGGAATTTGTTATGTTGATATTTCACCATGTTTTGACCCCCATTTCATTACTAAAACGATATATTTCATGCGTGGTTCTGCTATATTCCGCTAGATTTTACTCTTGTTTGTAGTTTTGTGTCTTTTGAGTTATTTCAGGGACATTAGAGCTATTTGGAGGTGGAATGGACCATTCTGGAGCATGTAGCTGATCGTTAGAGACTCATGATTGCGTTTGAGTTCATTTGGATGCATTTAGAGAGTCATTTGGGATCCGTTCAATCAGGACCCGATCGGGTTTGACTTGGGCCCGATCGGGTTGGACTTAAACCTGATCGGGTTTGTGTCGAATTTAGTCCTTTTCGGACACCTATCTTTATTTTATTAGTAGAGTATAAATAGGTTTCGATTAGCAATTGTAACCTATTCGTAATTACTCAGGTTTAGACTCTTTTATTATCAAAAACTCTTAGTTTAGCCCTAATTACATTGCTTTGGATTAGTTTTGAAGATCAAAGACTCATGATCGCATTCGAGTTCATTTGGATGCATTTAGAGAGTCATTTGGGATCCGTTCAATCAGGACCCGATCGGGTTTGACTTGGGCCCAATCGGGTTTGACCATGGACCCGATCGGGTTGGACTTAAACCTGATCAGGTTAGTGCAAAATTAGTCCTTTTCAGACTCCTATCTTTATTTTATTAGTAGAGTATAAATAGGTTTCGATTAGCAATTGTAACCTGATCCTAATTACTCAGGTTTAGACTCTTTTATTATCAAAAACTCTTAGTTTGGCCCTAATTACATTGCTTTGGATTAGTTTTGAAGATCAAAGACATCAGATTTGTGAAGTTTAATTCAAGTACTCATTAATTCAAGTTTGATTCTTCTCTATTCTCTTTTGCTATTTCTCAATTATGTTTTCAAAAATGTTTATAGTTCTTATTGCCATGATTAGTGAGTAGTCTTATTTCTAAGATTGAGTTGAGACCTAGCATCGATTGATTACTTTATTCTTTTACTTCCATGTTATTGAATCGTATGATTAGGGTTTGACAAGTTTGTTTTCGTTATCAATTTACATCATTGTTAGACCTAGTTTTTATTATCAATGAGAGTTGGAATTGAAATTAGAGATTCTTTGTAGCATTGTTGTTATTTCATCAATTGAATTCGCCAACGAAAGTTGGGATTCAATATAGATTGGCTTGTCATTGATCGAGATTTTCACATGAAAATAGTGAGAGTTGAGATTGAGAATTTCACCATACATTGATTCTTAATGCTTCTAATTTTGTATGTCAGCCATAAAAATAGGAAACATGCATATTAGTTAGGCCTTTTGTAGTCACGAAAGTGGTCTTAAGGTAGTTATTTTTGAAAGAATGTCAACTCTCCTAAGGTTCGATTCTTTAACTGAAATGTAAGTTGTGTCTGATCAATTCATGTTAGTGGTGATGCTCAGTCTTAGTACTTTCTTATCATTGTTATCATCGTTATTGTTATCCTTCTTATTAGTTTAGAAATTAGTTTGAAAGTTCTTTTCATCGATATAGAATTGTGTAGCTATTTCATAGTCTAGAGTGAACTAGTGTTTAATCTTGCACCTCCCTGAGTTCGACCCGTTAGTGCTACTACACCATTCACTTGCGGTATTAAAATAAAACCCTAACAGAGTGATAAAAGAAATGCTACTCAAAGGCATTCTGTTGATGAGAAATGCTGCTGTAAGAATACACTCACCCCAAAACTTGGAAGGTAAATTGGCTTGAATGTATAAAGCTCTAGCAGTTTCCAACAAATGCTGATGTTTTCTTTCAACTACCCCATTTTGTTGTGGTGTATCACTGCAACTAGATTGATGATGGATACCTTTGCTAAGATAGAGTTGCTTCATAAATCCTTCACATAACTCTTTGGCATTATCAGTTCTTATACTCTGAACTTTAGAATTGAATTGAGTATATATATAAGAAAGAAAGTTGTCCAAAATAGACACAGAATCAGTTTTGGACTTCATGAGAGGAACCTGATGTTTTCTTTCAACTACCCCATTTTGTTGTGGTGTATCACTGCAACTAGATTGATGATGGATACCTTTGCTAAGATAGAGTTGCTTCATAAATCCTTCACATAACTCTTTGGCATTATCAGTTCTTATATTCTGAACTTTAGAATTGAATTGAGTATATATATAAGAAAGAAAGTTGTCCAAAATAGACACAGAATCAGTTTTGGATTTCATGAGATGAACCCAGGTGAAGCTGCTGAAATCATCCACAATGGTAAGAAAAAGTTTACATCCAGTATATGTAGAATCAATATAAGAACCCCATACATCCAAATGTAGTAACTGAAAAGGTCTATCAGTTTTAATACTACTAGTAGGGAAAGAATGCCTATGTTGTTTGGCTTGTGGACATATTTGACAGAAATCACTAAGTGTTACAGCTTTTGTAGTGAACTCAGGTTTGATGTGCCTTATTTGAGTAAAAGGTAGATGGCCCAATCTGAGATGAAGTAGCTTGATCTGTTGATCCATAGTAGTGGCTGCACAAGAAATGACAGGATGATGTGTTTCTTTATGTTGAGGAGTGCCTTGAGTGAAGTATAGTCCATCTTTGGCCTGACCAAGATGATTGTTCAGGTGTGATCCCTGAAGTAAATAGCCATTTGGAGTAAATGTGATAGTACAACAAATGTCTTTGCATAATTTGTGAACTGAGATCAGATTAAACTTGAAATCTGGTACATAAAGAACATCATTCAATGAAAGAAAATCATTGATTTTGACACTCCCTATAAGTGTAATGTGAACTATTTTCCCATTTGGTATGGTTACTGTATGATGTTGGCCAAGAAGAGCTATATAAGAGCTAAATAAAGAGAGATCACAACACATGTGATCTGTTGCACCACTGTCAATTATCCAATTTAGTCCAACATTGGATAACAAACAGAAATTACCTGCAACCATAGCAGATTCATTGTGTGTTGCTTGGTGTTGTTGTGAATTTCCAAGCAATTGAAGGAGCTGATTGTATTGCTCAGTTGTGAAGTTGTTAACAGTATTGTGAGTTTGATTAGGAGCCTCTTGATGCTGGTGATCAACTAGATTCTTGTCATTCTGAGATGTTGTATTACTCTGGCCATATGCTGCTGTTCTTCTATTTTGAGATGCCAGCCTATGTGTTGGAGGATAACCATGTAATTTCCAGCATCTTTCAGTAGAATGCCCTGCCATTTGACAATGCTCACAGAAATATGCAGAGTTTCTTTTGCTTCCACTCATATTTTTGTTAGAAACTCTCTCATTTTGTCTTTTAATTTGATTATGAGATCTATAATTCTTCTTTTCAGCAAAGTATCTTATATCAGCAGCAAATGCTAAAGATTCTGTGTTGCTAGATGAAAAATTAGCAACCTCTTTGTGTTTCTCTTCTTGTACTAATAACCTATATGCTTGTGTAACAGCAGGTAATGGTTGCATCATGAGTATATTACCTCTAACAGATGAAAATTCATCATTCAGCTTCATTAAAAACTGTATTAATCTCTGATCTTCTCTAAGTTTCACTAATTTTTGAGTAGTGCTGCAAGTACAATTACCACAGGTACATATTGGTAATGGATTAACAGCATCTAACTCATCCCATAGCATTTTCATTTGAGTGAAATACTCAGCTATCTTGAGATTACCTTGTGTTATCTCATTCAAACTTTGTTGTAAGGCAAACAATTAAGGTCCAGAAGAACAACCATACCTCTCTTCTAAATCAAGCCAGATTTCTCTTGCTGTTGAGAAAAATAGAACACTCCTTGCTATTGTCTTTTCCAGTGAATTAAGAATCCAAGAAATAACCATATCATTACATCTTTTCCAGGCTAAGTGTAATGAGGTTGAAGCTGTAGGTTCTGAGATTGATCCATCAACAAATCCAAGTTTATTCTTAGCTGAAAGACTGATCAATAAAGATCTTTTCCAGTCTGCATATCCAGTTCCATTGAACTGATTTGAAACCATTTTGAGGCTAGTATCATGAGATGGATGAATGAAGTATGGACTGACTGGATCTTGAGAAGGATCCAATGTTCTATTGTTATTGCTACTGTTAGAGTTAGTTTCTTGAGCCATTTTGAATCAAGAATGAATAGGATTTTGATTTCTGAATTTTGATTGTGAAGCTTTGATTGAATCAATCAAGATTTGGACATTGAAATGCGGAATAGAATGAAGTAGCTAAGCTTTGAACAGATTCGAAGAATCCTGCTGTGATACCATGATAAAAACTGAAATGAAGCTTCATAACAGAAGCATGAGTTCATACATTGAGAGAGATTGAGTGGAGAGAAATCTGAGTGAAACTTAATTCTTATTGAATGAATGAAGAGATGAGCTAAAGCTCTTATTTATAACAAGCTAGGATACTAGATAGTTTGTTTACGATTCTAACAAACTTGTAACAAACTATCTTAGCTCATAACTAACAAACCAAGCTAGTTAAGATAACTAACTAAGCTAACCAAGCTTACTAACTAAGCTAACATTTTATGTAATCATAGTTAAAGCTATTACATGCTCTTTAGCTCAATATTTCATGTGATATGCTCAACAATCCCGCAAAATTTTTTCTTACTAAACCTTGAGGATTGGCTTACTCTTAACCTTAAATCTCCTTTTCAACCTTATAATACCATACGTTGGGATTTATTTTTCTCCTTGGCTTGTTGGAGCCTGTGGTTGAGAAAGAATAAATCCATTTTCAAAAACATACACAGTCCATCTAGTGAGTGCCTCTGTGAGACTCTTACGCTGGTTGGTGAGTATTGGGCAGCGTGTGGGTCTAATGGAGAAAATAGTAATCTCCCTCATGACTACGTGCTTCATAGACTTAGACAAGAGCAAAAAATGATGATATCTTGTGATGCTTCTTGGGTGAATTGTAATAGTGTAGCTACCATAGCTACGGTTGTTAGAAACGAACAGGGAATATGGGTCAAGAGTTTATCCAAGTGTATTAGGGCTACCACCCCTCTTATGGCTGAGTTATTTGCTATTTTACAAAGCCTTGAGGCTGTGAGAGAAAATAATTGGGATGAAGTTACCATTATCACAGATTGTGCGCATGCGAGGGATTTAATTTTGAACAATAATATTATTTGTGATGAAAACTTCAATATTGTATTGAGATGCAGGGAACTCACCTTACCCCGGCCTGGTTTGAAGATTGAAGCGGTGAAGAGAAAAAAAAAATTCCACAACTAAAATTAGCTTATAAGTTATAGCAGGAAATTTCTACAGGGCAAAAATAGTTAAGATATGATCTTTTTCTATAATTAATAGATAATGAGTAGTAAAGCAAAATAAAATTGATACCTATGTTCCTCTGCTTTAGAGCAGTATGAGCAAGCCATATTTTCTCAGCATGCTCAAGTATACGACCTCTAATGGACCGAGATAAATTAGTTCTGACCATGTGCCGAACCAGATCCGTGTAACCCCTTTTCACGGCCATGTACAACGGCGATTCTCCGTTGAAATTGACTATATATGTGGCCCTGGGTTCCAAATCGACCAAGTAACGTGCCATCTCCTCCTGTCCACCACGAACTGCGGGGTGTAAGGCGGTGTTATTATGGTGGTCGCCCATAAGCCATCTTCTTTTTAACTCGCTCCTACATTCTGTACTCGGAACCATCTTCTTTACCAGCCCGATTAGGCCATTATATGCGGCCTTGTGGAGGGTAGTGTTTCCAGTTTCGTCCTTACCCTGCATTATGTTTTTCATCTTCATCCACTATAATTAACACCTTTTCGTCTTCATCATCATCCTCATACTCCTGATGCGCCATTCTCATTTCGATATCACAAAATGATGAAAGTGGGACAGCTCGAGGGAGAGATCGGTCCCACAATGTCACCAGCTTCTTACAACCAGCTTGTTTTGCTAGCTCATAAGGCGACACTTGATCGTCATTCTCTATGAATACCGCTATGGGCATTCTTGATAAGTAGCTAATTCTTCGAACCCGAGCTATATGAGTAGCGACTTCTTCGTGGCCATTCTTGATGGCCAGGTGCACGGGAGTGTCTCCGTGTCCATTCCCTTGACACAACACATCAATCAGCGTCTTTGAATGGACTTCCTTCAGGAACTCGATCATCTTTAATACAGTGGCCGCATGTCCGGCTTGCGCCGCCACATGAAAGGCGTGTCTCCACGAGCATCCCTGATGTGGATCAGGCTAACATCCGTTCTGAGGATTTTCACAACGTCGTCTTCTCGACCCTCGAAGGCCGCATCAAAGAGTTCGTCAACCTTCCTCGCCATTTTTATTGATTTGGTTTCGTAATTGTTTATGCGTTGTGATAAGTTTGATAACATGAGTGCTATTTGTAATTTATTATTCCTTTCTTTTTCCAAATTGAAGCATAATAGAACTTCTATCACGCACATATAAAAAGTACTTTCTCCTTCACTTTTTAATTGCAACAATTGTCAAAAATGGAAATATCAAATTAATTGCAACAAATGTTTTCTTTCATTTTTTACAAGTCATTTTTTTCTATGTCTCTTTTTTTTACATGCCCCAATTTCTCTTTCCATCCCTTTCACACTGACACCAAAATTTTGCCTATTCCCACTTGAGTTTGTTGTAATTAAAAAGAAACGGAGGAAGTATTAAAATAGACTCTATTCAATCATTATTGATTACTTACTCTCTACTCGGTTGCACAATTCAGCTGCTTGCTTTAATAAAGTTTACTACTTCTTCTGTTATTCATTATTTGCAACTATGCAGGACTGTGGCACCTCAAATGCCATTTAAATATAATTTGGCAACAAACATGTTACAAAATGGCTTGAATGGACCGAACTATAGAGAGTGAAATGTGATTCTTAGGAACTCTACGAATATTAAATTAAAGTATCTTTGTTAATGGTCCATGATCTGTTAGTGACTGATTTTGAAGATAAAATACATGTTATGCTATTAGTGGTATGTGTTAACAACATTTAAAACTAAATTGACAAAAGAACAGTCAAAAAAGCAAAAATTCTAACACAATGAAAATAAATGTCTTCGATTTTTTACCTTATTTTTTTATTTCTTATAATTGAAAAACTGAAAAAATAATAAAATAATAAAAGAAAATTAAATAAAAGAAAAACAAAAAAACCCATCCCCAACCACCTCCCCCGCCCCTATGCCGCCCCCACCTCCGTCGGCAAGCCTAAAAATAATCTAAAAGTAAACAAAAAAAAATGATTTTTTTGAGGATGACTTATTAAAATTAATTTTCTAATTTATACCTTTTAAATAATATCTTTTTATACCAAGATTTTATTGTCTTAAAATACTAAAGTATAATATAGATAAACTCCAGAGTATTATTTGGGTCTAATAACTAGTTACATACATCAAAACCGTAAGTTAGTCACTCATTCACTCCTCGGAGCCGTTCTCACACTCCTCTCTCTTGTTTGGTTTTGTCAGAAGATTAACATTCATGATTAGATTTGTTCTATTAAACATGAATGCTTGATTGTTTACAAATGGACACACAAACACATGTTGTGTTTTTGTTTAATATCTTTAATAGTGTGATATGAAGGCCGCTTCTCATTTATATTATCCAACGTATCCGAGTCGGATCTGGATTATAGAGGACCTGATCCATGTCCGATATGTTGACATCTCGAGGGCAATGACATTCGGTTCTTTCTCTCAAGTAATTTGGCTTGCTCATTCCACTTTTGTGCCGGAGGAAATGGGATTTGAACTCATGCTACATACAATTTCATGTTCAAAGTGTAGCTTTGAGATTATGTAGCATCATATATATATATATATATATATATATTTAAAAATGTAGGCAAGAGTTGCAATCCGCCACGTGTCACTATAACTTTTATTTTTATTGACGTCATTCTCGTATATTAAAAAATTATTAATGTCAAGATTTGAACCGGCAAACTCAAGTATGAAATGAAGAGATTCAACCATCTCTCCACCATACTATTCTTGCTTTTGTCATCAAAATTAATGGTCATATATACATAGAATTTAAGAGTTAAGTTGTAACTTTGAAATCCATATTGTAAAAGACTTTTTTAATGATATTTTTACCCCTAAATGACATTAATTGTATATTACAAATTCTAAATTCTAGCGTATAAAATCTTGGGATATTACCGGGTCTACTCCTACTTTATGTTTGTAAAGGGTTTGAATCTCTCGCTCTTCTTCGTCAATACCTTAATTGTAAAATCTTTCTTCTTTCTTATAAACGCCTTTTAATAAAGGAATCAAATAGTTTAGATTGATTGATATTAATCGTTGTCCACATGGCTAGCACTTACTCCATTTCTCCAGCGTATTTCTGCAACTTTCTTAATACAAATGTTATTTTTAAAGAGACCTACTATATAATTAATTAATGCAGATTACACATTAAGCATCAAATATGGCGTGAGAAGTGGAGTATTAAGTGCAAATGTGAAAGAACCTTCCTACTTTGGTGACTTCAGGGAGAAGTACAGCTACATGTGAACATGAGTTTTCTTTAAATTAGGTGTGTAAAAATAAACTAAGGCCCTGTTCAGTTCACATTAAAATAATAATATTCAGTAAAAATAAGTTCAGTTCAGCAAAAATAAGTTCAGTTCAGTAAAAATAAGTTCAGTTCAGTAAAAATCAGTAGTGCAAAGAAGAAAAAACAACATGAATCAGTAAAAATAAGTTCAGTTCAGTAAAAATAAGTTCAGTTCAGTAAAAATAAGTTTAGTTAAGTAAAATTAAGTTGAACTAAACAGGGCCTAAGCAGATGTTGTTTACAAATTATATGATCACATTATGTGATTCACATATCTTTCCCTACTTTCAAATTTTATTGTAGTACGAAAGCTTAGCTATTATTAATTATAGCAGTCATGTTCTTCCATTACTTTATTACTAGCCAAATATGCACGCGATGCCTGCTTCGTGTTAAGGATATGGAGAAACTACATTGTAATTTCTCCAGTGAAGTGTATAAATATTTTTCATACTTTTAAAAATAATCGTTAAGTTTTAATCATTTTGTTTCTTTAGAGGGTGCAATTGTAATCTTAAAAGAGTTTAAATAGTTAAATAATTTAAATACATAAAGAACAGTAATAAATATTAGAGAGTAAATTAGAAAAAAGTGTTGTAAACACAAAACGCCTAAATAAATAAAAATCTTACAAAAGATTAATGGAAGATGTCATAAGCATCATCACTCATGAGTTGAAAAAAATACATCATCACTCTCCCTCTACCACTTTCTCACTCATCCTAAAATATTGTATCATGTTTCATAATTAATTTGATCACATGCACCTTCACTCATGAGCAATCAATTACTCATATATTTGAAAATAATTTTTTTTAAAAAGTATATAAAAATATAGCAAAGTGGATGTCTATTTATAGATCTCAAAAAAATATAACAATTGATATTTTTTATAATTATTTTTACTTTGTAAATTTTTAGATATTTTAGTTTAAAGTTTTAACCATCTTTTGCTAAATATATGATAGCTAAGTTTGAAATGAAACTTAATTACACTTAATAACTTCCTTAATGCATTTTTCTTTTCTTAATTTTGGTGTCCACCCCCCCTCTTCCTTTATAGTATAGAGATTCGCAAAGATTCTAAAAATCAAAGACGCAATCAAATGTTTAAACTATGTCCCAGGTTATCATATACCTATCGAAACAAAAATAAATTAGTAAGAAATTTGAGCTATAGTAATGACCCGCCATTTCTTCGGTTTCTAAGTGACATTAGGTTGTAGGTCCGGCCGCCCGGCGGGGTTATTTTTATTATCTTACATATAATGATGAATTAAAAAGTTAAGGTAAGACAATAATATAACAACTACACTTTTATTTCCAAAATTATTTGTGATCAGCTAATATAAATCGTCATATGAAACCGTTGATAAAAGAGATGACATCGGCAGGCATGACAAAAAAGTTTTAAACATAAACACATTAAAGATAAAAAAAAAATAAGGTTTACACTTAAACTTTTCACTCGAAGTGCTTAATCAAAGGTAATCTTTCTTCTTTCATTATTGATAGTGGTTGTTATATGAATGCTGGTAATTGAACATTAGTTGATAAATTGAAATTACCTATAAGAGAACACCTATTCCCTCATAAACTTATTAGTTGGTTGAATCACTACTAGAAAAAGAACCTTTAACAACGACCATTTGAAATTTTTGTTGTTGAAGGTAATATTTGGCATGCTTATAACGACAACTTAAAATAATGGGTGTTAATGATATAAGAAACACTAATAGCGGGATTTGTTTAGTAAACTATACGGTCGTTAAAATATAAACGAAAAATAAGAGAGAAAAAGACGGAGCTACTGTCGTCGTTATCCGTGTACTGAAGCAAAGCAAGACGGGCGGGAAAAAAGGGGGTAATATTCTGAAATTTTTTCAAAGAATCTCTCCTTAAACCCTAGATTGCCACTCAAGTCCCGTGAATTTCTCCCTCACTCCAAACATTTTACTGAATTTCCCTCTCCCTCAACCCTTTCTATTAACTTCATCCCCCACAATTCATTAATTGGACTATGAAGAACTGTAAGTTTTGACTAGGGTTTGAGGAGTTGAGGATCCATCCTTACTTGATTGAGGTTTGAGAGCTGGTAATGTCACCGCCTTTATAACGCAAAGCTTCAGTCAGTATGTTTATTTCTTTCTTTTTCAATTTTTTTCTTTTCATTTTCATATGCTCTAATCGATTAGCTTACAAATGTGGCATTTCTTTTTTATCCCTTGTTTGATGGCATTATTCTGAATTTGACATGAATTTCTAGTCAAATTTTGCTTGAATCTCTACTGAATTGGGTTGAATTTCTCATCGATTTTGGGTGGAATTTATTGTCAAATTGGAGTGGCATATCTTGTTTATATCGGCTTGAACTTCTTGGTGATTGGGGTTGAATGTTAGATCATAGCGAGAAAAGCAGGAATAGCAGCAAAAGATAATGGAAAGGTATATAATTAAATCATTTTATGATGTTCTTAATTTCCAAGTATGGTTTGTATCAAATTAATTTGGACTAGAAATATTGTATATTACTTAATTTTATTTGTTTTCCCACTGTGACCATATAGCATATACCAACTCTGATGTTGGATTTTTATTTTCCTACCTGATTTAGAGCAGCAGTGGGGTATTGAAGCTGTGCACGGTGGTTGCAGTTTCATTGCAGTTATAGTAATCATGGCAGCCTATGCTTGTAGTTTGGATGGTTTCTAGTGAGCTATTGGTAGGGTGATATGCCATATTCATATTATAGATTGGAGTAAGAGTGGCTTTATAATCAGGTACACTTGGTAGGTAAAGTCATATGTACTCTAATAATTAATTTTTCTTGCCGATTGACTTTACTTCATTGAGAATTTGGACTTTACTTTTCTTATTTAGATCCTTTTAGTTAAGTAAGTAAATAGAGCATTGATAAATCAATGACTAGACAAAATAAGGTTGCATTTATAGTTGGTGTAAATATGCAATGGGCACAAAACACATATCTTATATGCTAGACTACAAAATTGTATCCCTCAAACATAGAACCATATCAAAGAGAGTTCTAGGACAGCATGATCCTAGCTTACATTTGTATATTATACTTAATTACCATACTATAGATATATACAAATGATCATTTAAACTTAATTACCATAATATACGATTTAAAATTAGGGGTATGACTCCGTATGAATTATATGTGTATGAATTATTGTTCTTTATCTTTGTGATATTGGACATCATTCTTGGACTTTGCTATTGACCAGATCAAACAGATGAGGCAAATCAACTCTCTTGTGTGCTGCCTGCCTACCAGTTATATTGGCGCAAGTTCTATTCTATCATAAAAATGACGAGCAATTATCTTGCACTAAGTCACTTAGTTAGGCTCTTGTGATGGTTGTTTTGCCTCTGATTTTGGCTCATTTATCTATCCTATGCCACTAAGTCACTAACGGATGATTCATTTAGAGATTTTGCTTTTGAGCTAGTGTTGATCTCCTTTTATTTTGTCACGATACTCTTCAATACTTGACTTTGTAATTATGTGGATCCTGGATTTCTTAAGTTCTTGGTATCTGTACTTGTTAGAGTCCTGGTGTCTGCAGATCCAAAACCAGAAACATAAAGCTAAGTGTAACATCCTCAAAATGCATGCAACTCAATGTGAAAAGAAACACCCGTAACACTCTATTCTTGCCATGTTATGTCTTTGGACTTGGCTAAAACTAAGTACCTTCTTTTATTCTATAAACAACTTAGTCTTACACTATTAACAACTAGTACATTACTTGATACTAGTGCTCAGTTAACAACATCATGTTCGAGTTTCTAGTACTTGTTTACGCATGACCCGGCAAACTTTACACCAATTGAAAGCGTTTTTGTTTGGTTATTGACAATGTCTTTTATGATTATTTGAACAGGATTAACATTAATATATGATTATCAAGTTCTTTGACAGGAAAAGGCAATTAAACACAGAGTAGATGGACAAAGAATAAGCAGATATGGAGTGGAGTACAAGTTCTTTGACAGGAAAAGGCAATTAAACACAGAGTAGATGGACAAAGAATAAGCAGATATGGAGTGGAGTACCATTTAAGAAATGATAATGGACCAAGTCTTTTCGCGTAGTCACCCCCATACAGTAATAACTACTCGATTACTCCCTTTCTGCTTTTTTTTCTCCAAGAGTAGTATCTCCAGCTTGTTTTTGCACCAGCAAAAATCAAAGAAATATGTAGATTATCGGTCCATATCCATAAGACGAGTTACACAATTAGATGTGACCTCATCAGTTGCAGAGTCAAAATTTTATTATTAGGGAAGCAGAGTCTGTATAATATTCTACTTAGATTTGTTAACCAGTGGTGGTATCCATATATAGATGCCAGCCTTCTAGTGCCTCTGTGTAGTTGTGATCTTAGAAGGATGGATGGTCCTTTTTCTTGTGTATTAGGGGGTGGGGTGGGGGAAATGTGCAAATTTTGGTAGTCTTTTGTGCAATTTTCTAGATGCTAGACATGGAGAATTGGAGATTTAAAGTTTTTGCTTCCAATTTGTGCTGATTTGTGCTCTTCATTGAATAGGAACAAAGACTTAATAGGTTGAAGCATCGCATGAAGACTTACTTTGACTCCTCAAGATTAGACACCGAGGTAAGAGCCCTTTGATTGAGTATACTTATTTGGTAAGAGTACATATACCTATGCAAAATACATATTTAGCTAAATATTCTACCAGGATCTATGAATATTCTGACTATACAGGTCGGGTGTTTGTCCTTTGTGAGAGATGTTGCTGCTATATTTTGTTTGCTAATCGTTCTATATTCTGTCATGATTTCTATACAGGAGGTTCGCTACATACCCTAAAAAATAGCTCCATGGTTTTATATTTGAGCAATACGCAGACGGGCTGGCTTCATTTCTTTGGTAAACTTGTTGAGTTGTTGTTCTTTGCTAAGACATTTTCTGTAAGTTCCCTGTTTATTTATGAAAATATAAAATAGACTAGTACTTTAGTGAAGGAACAAGGTAGAAATCGTGCGACGTGGAAGTATCCCTTTGAGTGATTATTAATCTAACTTATGTCCTTTTTGTTTTATTTATTGTAGGTACTACATGATATTGGGATCTGCACGCGAACCAGATAGTCTGGAATCTGTTTAATGCGTTTTCTATTGTATCATTTATTTAGACAGATTTTTGTGTTTTCCAATGCTAGGACTCATGTAATTATTAATAAGTACTAGTTTTACTAGACTAAAATATATGAGATTAATAAAGTTTTGATATCTTTGGTTTTGTTATTCAATATGATAGAATGGTGGAGTTGTTTATAAGTACGATCTTCCAATTATGAGGTTATTATTTTATTTTCTTATTATCACCATATAAGCAAGCGACATCGTACAGAAGCGTGAAAAAATTCACATTATGAAGTTTGACGACAAAATTGTCGTTGTTATTGAGAAAATTTAAAAGAGTAGGGACCTTTGGGATATAATTAACGACGAGAAAATATGGTCGTTATTATTGTGTTGGTCATTTAGAATATACTAGATTTCTATGCACGCGATGCGTGCGACAACAATTTTATCATGAAATTTTATAATCTACAGTAGATAATTTTATGGATAGCTGCATCTTACCACTTAAACTTTTCATATTTTTAGAAACTCCCACCTTAATGTTTTTTTTAAAAAAATTCCACCTACCATTTACAATTTAATTAAAAACTCTCACCACTTAATGTTTTTGTCGAATTTTATTAACAAAAAACTGTTAAGTGGGTCTTACATATACATTTTGTTAACAAAATGGAACTTGAAATAGTTGCAATTCTTTCCAAATAGTTGTAATTCGTTCCAAATTTGCTCTAAATAAAGTAATGAAATTGACTTCAATTTCAGCGTAAACTAATAATAAAATGCATATGTAGGGCCCACTTCACGGTTTTGTTAACGGAATTTAACAAAAATCATTAAGTGGTGGGAGTTTCTAATAAAATTGGGAATGATAGGTGGAAATATAAAACAAAAATTCATTAAGGTGAGAGTTTCTAAAAACGTGAAAATTTTAGGTGGTTTTGAACAAAAAAAATCCTAAATTTATTTACATACGATGTATGTTTTGGCTACTGTAACATGATAAAATATGAAGGTACACAACATATTTTATTTTCAAGCTAAATTCATTTTGGCTCATTTTTATTTGAAAACATCCCTTACTCCCCACCATCAACTACAACTTTTGTTATATAGTATCCGATAAGGTATTTTTTGCTCATTGTCCAAATGAGAAAAAATTCAAAAGTACTTGAAAATACTTTATCATATTTCTCACTCATGATAAAATACTTTATAGGGATCAATTTGATCAAATGTGCCTTCACTCGTAAACAATCAATTACTCATATATTTCAAAATAAAAAATTTCAAAAGTATATAAAAGTATAGCAAAGTGGGTGTCTATCTATAGATCTCAAGAAAATATAATCATTGATATTTTTTTTAATTGTTTTTACTTTGTAGATTTTTAGATATTTTAGTTAGAAGTTTTGAATATCTTTTATTAAAAATCTAATGGCTAAATTTGGAAATAAAACTTAATTACTTAATAAACTCATTGATTTATTTTATTTATTTTTCCTTTTTTTTCTTTTTGGTGTCCACCCCCACCTCTTCACTTATATAATAGAGATAATAACGATCATATGTTAGTTCGTCGTAAATAATTCACGACTACTTTATCTCCTCGTTGTCTTGTCGTGAGTAATTAACGACGAGTAGCAGTCTTGTCGTCAATAAGTAACGACGGGACTTTTCTCGTCGTTAATACTTAACGACGAGTCTTGACTCGTCGTCATTCATTAACGACGAACATGGTCGTTAAGACCTATTGCAACCAAATGACGACCAATTTTTTTCCGTCGTTAAAAGTTTTAACGACAAGTTTTTGGGCTTTTAACGACGACTTTTTTCGTCGTTAAATATCCTTTTTCTAGTAGTGAATGATGATGGTGGTGTGTGGGTAAAGAAGCAAGCACTAAAGGGTTTCATGTGGGTGAGTATATGGATAAATTGTGGTGTGATGCTATTGCTATGTTACTTGGGCGGCCATGGTAGTATGATAGAGAAGTTATACATGATGGAAAGAGCAACATCTACTCAATTCTAATGGGATAGATTTGCTAGTTCTTCAATCTTTACCAGTCAAAGTTGTTACAAAGCAATCGAAACAGGTCGCTCACATGTTTGTTTGAGTTCCTATCATCAAGATTTGCTTGAAACCACATCTACAAATAGGGAACGAAGGGATCAAGTGGTGCATTTGAGGACAGGGTCTAATATTGTCTTGGGAGATAGAGTACATTGACAAGCATTAAGAAGAGTCCTAAACTAGTTAAAGCGAACCATGGACTTCGGTTTATTTTGTCCTTTAAGATGATTCTTCGTTCTTAGAAGGATACACGGATGCAAGTTGGATAACCAAAGAGAAGAACACACATTATGGCCTACATGTACTCCAATTACACCAAGAGCTCGGAGCACTAAAATCCTTCAAGAAGACACACGAAGAAGACATAAGGCTTGCTGATCTTCTCACATTTGATGGAGATCTTGACCCAAAAATCAAACCTTGATTGGGAGAGACGTATGAACTTTGATTCAAGAAGATACTCTTACGCTATTCTCAAGCTAAAAAGGTATGCCTCCCTTTGGTTTCATTCAATGCAAGCACATCATGACCGAGGGGAAAACAAAATATACCAACTTAGATAAGGTCCAACAATTATAATATATTTTTCCTTACAAAAAGCACTTGACCCAATACTTTCTCTCCTTAATAAACAATGCTAAAAAATACTAATTACTTTACTTTTAATTATAAAATGAAAATATAGGCCCAAGCAAACCTTCCTCCTTATACTTTGTGCCCAAAAGAAATTGTAAATCCTTTAAAGGATGGATGAAGTAATAAGTAATAAGAAGTTCAAATGAGTATTAGAGTTGTAAAACTTTACTCGACACGGGTTGGATACGAAATAAGTGGTCAACACGAGTTTAACCATTTAATACATATGTCAGGTTAGTGTTGAAATTTTCAAAACGAAACTGACACGATTTTATCCATATATTTACATATATATATAGTTATAAAATTATATAGTATGATATATGAAATAGAATTTTTCACGTCATTCTTCAATTTTCATTACGGAAAAAAGTTAATGGGTAGTCATGTAGGGCCGCGGCGCACGTTCATACACACACTAGTACAATATTGTCCGTTTTGGGCTCAGCTCGAATGGATTTGTTTTTTGACACCTTCTCAAAAGGCCTTGTACTAGTGTATTGGGAACCACTATATGAATAGCTCCTCCACTTGCTATTCTTTCCATGTGGGACTTTTGGATGATTATTCCCAACAATCCTTCCCTCAAATCAAGGACCACATAACTCATATGGCCTTCCCTTGAACTATAAACCCGATCTGTTACTTGCCCCTTTCAGTACCGCCGCCACACCACAGGACCCGCCGCCTGATTACACCATCAGCTACCACAACTGTTCGCTACCGGCTACATGCCCACTCGATCCCCACGAGTTACAGGGCCAACCCACTGACCACGAACCATCTACCGGACCACACCCACTGGACAACATGCCCACTCGCTCCGATCACGACGTACAGGGCAACCACCACTAGTTTTAGGGCAACCTACGTTCAACACAGCTGAACACTCTAGGAAGACTTTTAATACAAGGGTCCACCAGATCACTAATTTCGAGGACACACGAGGGACTCCCACGCACCGCCACGACAACCTCCTATCCCGGACCGAATCGCCTGACTCTGATACCATTTGTAGGGTCGCCGACGCACGTTCATACACACACTAGTATAATATTGTTCGCTTTAGGCCCATCCCGCACGGATTTGTTTTTGGACACCTTCCCAAAAAGACCTTGTACTAGTGTATTGAGCACCACTATATGAATAGTTCCTCCATTTGCTATTATTTCCATGTGGGACTTTGGGATGAACATTCCCAACAAGCCAAGCATGAATTCAGCATACAATGATAAAACAAAATTAGACACAAAAAGTTGATTTATCGTCGTAATTTGTTAAATTGTATGGCTTAAGAATGTTAAATGAGTTGATACGGATAATCGTTTAATTAAAATATGTTGGGTTATATTAAGGGTAACTGACACGTTTAATTAAATGCGTCGGATTAGTGTCAAGGATTTTCAACTCTTTTTTTTTAACAAGAACACAAAGTAAACTTGACATGACCAACTGAACAAGTGTAGATGTGTTCATACAAGTACTTACTTTAAGGTTAGCTGAGTTGTAAATAACAATATAGCAAAAAGCCAAAAATGAAGGGTACTCGATCATGGCTACCTGCTGAGTAGAGGGGAACACCCCCTCAAATAGGATTATAATACGTTACAGGACTCTAGAGTCCTTGATAGCTGCGACTTACATCCACTAACCACCCCAAAAAAAACAAAAAAAAGATCTTGATTCTTGAATAAACTCCTTGAAGATGAATAATCTCAGCCGTGGTATTCCTAATATCCACAACAATTTCACCACGGACCGCAATCAACTTTCTATGGCTCGCCACAGCAGCGGCAGCGACAGCGACGACGATCGACGCAATGCTGCCATACACCATTTTGTACCTATTGATGCAAAAGTGTACAAGTTATTAGTTGAGGGAAGAAAAGATGATTTATTACATCTAGAAGTTAACTTAGAAGAGTTCAAGTGAGAAGAAAACTCTGTGCTTCACATTGCAGCTAGTGCAGGGCAAGCTCATCTCATTGCTGAGCTTCTCCCAATGAGTAAAGTCATTATTAAATGGACGAATTACAAAGGTGATCTTGCTTTTCATTCAGCTGCTAAAGCATCACAGTTTAAATCTCTTAAAGCTCTTATGAACTGGGTTAAGTACGATCCAAACGAACAAAATATTAACAAAGAATTATTGGGTGTTCAAAATGATGAAGGGGACACCCCGTTACACATTGCACTTGAAAATAATCAAGAAAATATGGCTCGGATTTTGATGGATGAATATTGTGAAGCGTGTTATATATTGAATAATAACAAAGTATCTCCGTTATGTATGGCTATCAAATCGGAGAGTTGGAATCTCGTGAAGCGGATGATCTCCTATACAAAACAAAACAAGGTTACTTCTGAGCCTCACCTGCTTCAAGACAAGTCTCTTGTTCATGCCGCCATTGACGCCAACAACACGGGTAACCTCTAACTATAGTACATTATTTTTATGACTTTTAACTTCTTTTTTTAACTAATACATACTTCTTTTTGTCATTTCAAAACCCCAATTTTCACCATTAGAATTTCTAATTATTGATTAGTAAAAAGTAAAAACTACAAAAATAGCATGATTTGGACCTAAACCCCGTGTTGGGTATCTGGTTTCAGGCTCATAACTGGTTAGATCCGATGGATCTGGACCTAAAACTAGTCATATTGGAATCAGGTCCGAGTTTTTAATCAACAACTCTTAAAAATAGCAAAATCTTTCTTTTCAATTATAAAATGAAAAATTCAGGACTGCGCTAACCTTTGTCCTTAAACTTTGTGACAGAAAGTATTGCAAAATTCTTTGCGGAATGGAGGGAAAGCTTTTTGTATCTTTCCTGTATAACCACACTGTCTCCCTCCCTCTCCGTAGTTTAGATTATTAATATCGATTTTTAAGATATAAAATGTTAAAGTAAAAGTTTAAGGAAAGAGCATGATAGAAGCGACAAAGTAAAGCTTGTATTCACGTTTTAAATAGGCTATGAAATAAACAATTTAATTATAAATAGTGGTAGGTGGTATTGGTGAGAAGAAAAACAAGGTATCTGATTCCAAATTCAGAACCGGTTGGATCTGGGGGATTTGGAATTGGTCGCATTGGGACTGGATCTGAGTCCAAATATAAGGATCCGGTTGCAATTGGTTCCAATTTTGGGTAGTAAACCTTTTGGATCTGGTATCCGTTGGGCACCCAATATGTCACAAGTGATATTAATATTGTGGTTATTGTTTTAATATTATTTATCCAAACAATGAACCAATCTCGCTTTTGAATGCCAATGGAAATCGGTTACCCGGTATTGGAATCGGTTCCTAATGGTTCCAGAACCAATTCTACAAAGTTAGGCGCATTTAAAGTCAAATTGACATCAGTCTCACAAGGGACCGGAAACCCAATATGGGACGGTTATGTTCCAATTTCTAAAAATAAGGAACCGGTCTCACCAATTCCTATTCAGGTTCCAGTTTCTAGGAACGGGTTACGGCCAGTTTCGAGTTCGGTTCCTAGCATTTAGATCGGGTATCCAGTTTTGCTCACCCCTTGATGGTCAATCATGATGCACGTAACATCCACACTTTCAACATAAAAAAAACAAATATTTATTAACTACCCATCATTAAGAGCAATTGTGTGTTCAAAAATGTCATCCGCCCTTCATTTCTTAGTGGAATATCTAACATCATGTATGAGGATACTGATGTTACTTCTACACTTGAAACGCATAGGGCTCTTATGTGAATAAGGAGCATTATAGAGTGTAAAACTATTTGTAGCTTTCTACTAACAGTTTAGGCTTTTGTTTGAGTTGGTTATTTAACATGGTATCAAGAGGCATAAAAAAGATTAAGAGAACTTATGATATTTAACGAAAACAGATAAAAAAGGTTGAGAGTTGCACTATCTCTTTAATGGTATGAAATAATTTTTCTCTTACAATCTTGAAGCATAACTATTCTATACTTCTATGGAATGTATGTGCACAGAAATTTTGATGGAGATGATAACCAATCATGAAGATCTTATCAAGTCAGTAGATAATGAAGGTCAGTCACCACTATCTTATGCAGCGTTCAAAGGTCGCATTGAGGCGGTTCAATACTTGCTCAACAAATTCCCTAACTCTGCATACGAATGTGATAAGGCTGGCTCGTTTCCCATTCACAAGGCAGCAAGTGGAGGAAATGTAAGAGTCATTGACATACTATACATGACGAAGAACCTGCTTAATAGAAAAGGCCAAAGCATTCTCCATGTAGCAGCTGAGAGTGGACAATCTTCAGTTGTATCAAATGTGATAAAAACGCCAGAGTTAGAGAGGCTAATCAATTTAAAAGACGAAGATGGCAATACTCCTTTGCATTTGGCTGCCAAAGGCTTTCGTCCGAGAGCAGTGAACATATTAACGCAGGATCACCGGTGCAAGACCAATTTGGCAAACAAGAATGGGTTAACTGAAGGAATATGTCCTTAGACAATTTTCGCAATTACTGAATATAAATAGGATTGTATTTATTGAGATAATATAGTTAATTATTTTAGTAACCGTATTTGCTTGCTAGAGAATAAATTACGGTTAGTAGACAAATTGGTTTGGGCTACAACTAATATAATTAATCCTATAAGGTCACACTAAGTAACACCGATTAATAAATAAATTATAAGCCCATAAAGGCTTATGAGGGGCCGGCCACTATTAGGGTGATTAGGGTTTCTCTTAACCTAATCTCGGTCTATTATATATATATATAATAAGAAGAGAGATAGGGGTATTCAGTTAGTCAGTAACACAAAAGAGAGAAAAAGAAAACCCTTCTCCCTCTTTAGTCTAGGCGCCTAACCCATCAAAAGCAAGAGAGTGAATAGTTCCGTTCTAGCAGACGTGGGTATTAATTGGTGTTCGTGGACTGAATAGAGGAGCTACAAGTGTAGTTCTTTATCTCTGAAGTAATCAGATTCGTGAATAATACTTTGCAGTATTCAAACCCTACATACCTGTTCAAGTAGTGAATAAAAGGTTTGTGTATTCTCTACTTTATGTATCGATTCATATATTGTTATGCATGCGATTCTGTCATAGATGTTAGGAAATTGTTTCCTGAAATTCCGCTATTCGCATCTATGAATTCCTACAGTGGTATCAGTTTTAGCCTCTTGCATAATTTTATATGATCAAGTTCATATTTTTAATTCAATTCAGGGAGGATTTTTAATATGTGTTAATTTGCAAGATTAATATATTGATATTAATAAATTGAAAAGCATAAAATTATGAATTTTATGTAAAAATTGCCCAAAAAAAAAAAAATAAATAAATAAATAAATTGTTTTTGAATCAGTGTTTTCGGAAAAATAAATCAAAAAAAAAAAAACGTTTGCCTTTATTCGACCTAGTTTGATCGAAATTTTGCTTCCAAATTTCAACAATTCAATGTGTTTATTTTGTAAAATTGAATTAGGGCTTTGCTTTGTTTTGATTTGAATTGCAAATTGATATTTTTAATTTTGATTTTCGTTTCGAAACAAGGAATTTTGATTCGAAACGAATTAAAAACCCTAATATTGCCCTAAATCGATTAAATTGGGTGTTAAATAGCGATTTAACACTCTAATCTGTTTTGAATGTTGGAATTAATGGATTTGGATTATAAAGCATGAGTTTTTAAGCACAATTCTTTCTGAAAATTGTTCGATTTGATCGTAAATAGCCCAGAATTTTCGAAATTAGTTCGAAATTTCTGGGCACACTACCAGTTTTTCCGGCCACGCTGGTGGCGCAACCAGTTGCACTAGCTAATCGCGCGTCTCAGTTGAGGCCAGACCGACCGCTGGTGGCTGAAAATCCGGCGAGCGGTTGCTTGGCTGCCTCGCTGGCTGGGTTGCGGGTTTTGTATGACCGCGTCGTTTGTGGCTGCTTCCGCGGGCCAGCAGCGGGCTGGCTGGGCTGCGGGCCGGGGGCCGGGCCTAGCTCAGTCCACAATTATTATTATTTTTTTTCCCTTTGGTTAATGGTGATTAATAATTCTGATTTATGCTTTTGTTTTCTTTGGGCACATTTTATTAATTTTCAATTATGCAAATTAAATTTAATAAAGATTAATATCATATTAAAGTTGTAATTGAATTAAAAGAATGCAAGTTTCCTTATTAGTTATATTCTTAAATGTGTTAAGATAACTAATTTTAGGAAAATTTATTAATTTGATTAATATTTCCTAAATAATTTCTAAACTTAAGGCTCTTAAGTTTATAAGTTATAATGGAAAGTTTTATTTGCTCATTAATTCTTAATGGAGTAAATAAATAGTTATGTTTTATAAATTATGATTTATAATATGATGATATTATATTTCTTTCATGGATGAATATAATATTCTGATATTATACTGCGTCGATATCTTTTATAATATGTTGATATTATAATTTTGCTTAGATGTATATTATAATATGTTTGATATTATATTTGCACCATCATGACTGGTATGGCCCAAACTAGGATAGAAAATACGATATGTGCATCGTTATGTATTTTTGTAATTAAAATACGATCTGCGTATCGTTTGTATTTTTGTAATTTAAATTCTTTGCTTAGAATAATTTAAATGAAGATCAAGATCGAAGTTTCATGAAGAATCCAAGATGGAGATCCGAGAAAGTCTCAAGGGAGGATTTATGAAGATTAGAATTTCGAGGATAGGGGCCATACTAGGTTCACATTTATTTTGCATTTATTTTATTATAAATGCATGCTTACTAAAGTTTAATACATATGGTTGTTATGCTATGTGTTCACTTATAATTGACCATGTTAATAAACTTTAGTCCCCAAAATTATAATATTGAGTTTACATGCTTTTCCAAACAACACCTATAAAGCCTTAGATCATGAGTAATAGGTTCTGCCAAAGCAGGGTGTTACTCATAATTCCAAGGATAGTAGGGTAGGTTTTTTGAAACTTACAAGTTAATGTTTTGGTTTGACTTAACAAAATCATCAAAAGACAAAGTTTTGGGTTTTGAAGCAATGAGATAGAGTTAATAAAGAGTTATTAACCTGTCTACCAGGAATTATAATTAGTTATAATTAGTAAAATGCTTACTTACCTTAACTACTATATTTTAAAGGCAGGGCCAAAGTCCGTTTAATTATAGTGGGAGAGGATCTTGGTTATTTCTTTATTCAATGGGGATTTTAATTTTGAATAAAGGTTTTGTAGTTAATTAAAATTTGTTTAATTGCTGTTTTTTGATAAATATTCATTGAACCTTGCTTTATATTTTGTTGTAGTTATCATGTCTAATTCCAACAACAACAACGCCTCTGCTTTTAATCTGCGTTATGTACTCGATAAAGATAAACTAAATGCTACCAACTTTCTAGCTTGGGAAATGGCTGTGAGAATTGTTCTCAGAGCCGAAGGGAAAGAAAGTGTTCTTGACAATCCACTCCCTGGACCCTTGCCAGCAAATGCAACTGTAGCTGAAAGGAGAGCTAAACAAACCTTAGAGGCTAATTCTGTGCAAGTAACAGGTTTGATGCTTGCTTGCATGGAACATGATTTTCAAAAGCGTTTTAAAGATCTAGATGCCTACACCATAATCCAGCAGCTTAAGACAATGTTTCAGAAAAATGCTAGGATGGAAAGGTTTGAGGCACACTATAAGCTACTAGATTGCAAGTTGGGAAAAGGAAAAACTGTTGGTCAGCATGTGTTCGATATGATCGGACATTTTCAGATCATGGAAAAATTGGGCTTTCCTTACCCAAATGAACTGGCTACTGATATTGTGATCAGGTCCTTGCCTGAAACATTTCAAAACTTTCGTTTGAATTTCTACATGCAAGGAGGGGAGCCTACCTTGGAAGAGTTACATGGTATGCTTGTTCAGGCTGAGAGGAGCTTACCTCCTGAACCCGAGCATAAAGATGTTCTGATGGTTAGGAAGGGTAAACAGTTCAAGAAGAAAGGGACTCCTAAAGGGAAGAACAAGGGCAAATCTGTTGCAAATGTGACTCCTAAACCAAAGGCTACTCCTAAGGCTAAAGTAGCAGCACTACATGAGTGCTACCACTGCCACAAGATTGGCCACTGGAAGAGGAACTGTCCCGTTTATCTGGAGGAGAAGAAGAATGGTGCTTCGACTTCAGGTATATATGTTATAGAAGTTAATTTAGCTACAACTACTTCTTGGGTATTTGATACTGGTTGTGGTTCTCACATTATTAGTAATGTGCAGGGACTAAGAAGAAGTAGGAGTTTGGGCAAAGGTGAAGTAGATCTCCGAGTGGGCAATGGAGCACGAGTTGCTGCTTTGGCTGTTGGAGATTATAGTTTACATTTGCCGTCTGGTTTAATATTAGAACTCAATAATTGTTATTACGTTCCTGTTATTACCAAAAACATAGTTTCGGTTCCAGTTTTGGATTCTGAAGGTTTTTCATTTAATATTAAGAATAATTGTTGTTCTGCGTATTTGAATGATGTTTTCTATGTTTCTGCTAAATTATCACATGGTTTGTATGTTCTAGACTTACAAAATCATATCTATCACATAGACAGCAAGAAACGAAAAACAAATGATTCAAACCCTACTTACCTATGGCATTGTCGATTAGGCCACATAAGCTCAAAACGCATAGAGAAGCTACATAAAGATGGACTTCTCAAATCATTTGACTTTGAATCTTTTGATATATGCGAGTTTTGCTTAATGGGAAAAATGACTAAGTCACCTTTTACGGGCTCAAGTGAAAGGGCCAATGACCTTTTAGCTCTCATACATACTGATGTATGTGGACCTATGAGTACTACGGCTAGGGGAGGGTACAGTTACTTCATCACTTTTACTGACGATGTAAGTAGATATGGATATGTCTACTTAATGAAGCAAAAGTCGGAATCGTTTGAAAAGTTCAAACAGTTCCAAAATGAAGTGCAAAACCAGCTTGGTAAGAAAATCAAGGCATTGCGATCTGATCGTGGTGGTGAGTATTTGAGCCAAGAATTTGGTAATCATTTGAAAGATTGTGGAATACTTTCACAGCTGACTCCACCAGGAACACCACAATGGAATGGCGTTTCTGAAAGGAGGAATCGGACCCTATTAGATATGGTACGATCCATGATGAGTCTTGCTGATCTTCCCATTTCTTTCTGGGGTTTTGCTCTAGAAACAGCTGCATTTACACTCAACAAGGCTCCTTCCAAAGCAGTAGATAAGACTCCATATGCGATATGGACAGGAAATGTTCCTAAGCTGTCTTTTCTGAGAGTTTGGGGATGTGAAGTTTATGTGAAACGTTTGATTTCTGATAAACTTTCACCCAAATCTGACAAGTGTCTTTTTGTGGGTTATCCCAAAGAGACCAAGGGGTATTACTTCTACAACCGTAGCGAAAACAAAGTGTTTGTTGCTCGCGATGGTGTCTTCCTTGAAAAAGAATTTGTTTCCAAGAAGACCAGTGGGAGAAATATATATCTCGAAGAAGTTCGAGATGAGCAACAAATGGATGGGGTTAACACCCCATTAGAGGTGGCCCGGCATGAAAATGCTCAGGAGGTGGTGAATCCTATCCATGAACCTCCTACCGTCCCACTTGGATCTAATCCATGCGAAGTTTCTGAGTCTAACGACCGAGATCCTTCTCCTGTTGTTCCCCAACGTAGATCTAGTAGGACCATCATTCCGTCAAGGAAATTTATTGATTTTCTCTTGACTGAAAATTCTGAATTAATGGTTTTAGAAAGTGATGAACCTACTAGCTACAAAGATGCTTTGGAGAGTCAGGAATCCGACAAATGGCTTGAAGCCATGAAATCCGAAATGGAGTCTATGTCTGAAAATCAAGTATGGGACTTGGTTAATTTGCCTGATGGAGTAAAACCCATTGGATGCAAATGGATTTTCAAGTTGAAAACAGACAAAGACGGAAACATTAGTGTTTTCAAAGCTAGGTTAGTGGCAAAAGGTTTCAGACAAGTTCATGGTATAGACTATGACGAAACCTTCTCCCCAGTAGCCATGCTAAAATCCATTAGGATAATCCTTGCGATTGCTGCATTTCATGACTATGAAATATGGCAAATGGATGTCAAAACCGCCTTCTTGAATGGTTTCTTGAAAGAGGATGTGTATATGACGCAACCTCAAGGTTTTGAAGATCCAAAAAATCCAGGGATGGTATGCAAGCTTAAGAAGTCCATTTATGGACTAAAGCAAGCATCCAGGAGTTGGAACCTCAGATTTGACGAGGCAGTCAAAAAGTTTGGTTTCCTCAGAAATGAAGAGGAATCTTGTGTATACAAGAAATTGAGTGGGAGTAGTATAACCTTTCTAGTCTTGTATGTGGATGACATACTTCTTATAGGAAATGACAAAGTCATGCTTGAGTCAGTCAAAGGATGGCTTAAGAATTGTTTCTCTATGAAAGACTTAGGAGAGGCAGAGTACATTTTGGGAATCAAGATTTATAGAAATAGATCTAAAAGGCTTATTGGACTTAGTCAAGAAACTTATATTGATAAGGTTCTTGCTAGGTTCAAGATGGAAAACTCTAAGAGAGGTTTCATTCCCATGCAACACGGCACATCACTTGGCAAGACTCAGTGCCCATCAACGCCTGATGAGGTCAAGAGAATGAGTAATGTTCCCTATGCTTCAGCGATAGGTTCCATTATGTATTCTATGATTTGCACTCGACCAGATGTTGCATATGCTTTGAGTATATGTAGCAGATACCAGGCTAACCCAGGTGACGCACACTGGATGGCTGCAAAGAATATCCTCAAGTACTTACGAAGAACTAAGGATCACTTCTTGGTATATGGTGGAGAAAGAGAGTTGGTTGTTACTGGATACACCGATGCGAGCTTCCAGAGTGACAAAGATGATTTCCGATCCCAGTCTGGTTTCATTTTTTTGTCTCAATGGAGGAGCTGTGAGCTGGAAGAGTTCCAAACAGAGTACCATCGCAGATTCTACAACAGAGGCAGAGTACATTGCAGCAGCCGATGCGGCAAAGGAAGGTGTTTGGATCAAGAAGTTCATTTCAGAACTTAGTGTGGTCCCTAGCATTGAGAATGGTATTGAGTTGTTTTGCGACAACAATGGTGCCATTGCTCAATCGAAGGAACCTAGATCACATCAGAGATCGAAACACGTGCTCAGAAAATTCCATCTTATTCGAGAGATCGTTGGAAGAGAGGATGTAAAAGTAAGCAAGGTTCACACTGATGACAATGTGGCAGACCCACTTACTAAACCACTTGCTCAACCTAAGCATGAGAGTCATACTAGGTCTATGGGGCTGAAACATATGGGAGAATGGCTTTAGGTTGTTTACTTCTTGTTTGCAATTGTAAAGACTTTCATTATGTTCTGAATATTTATCAATAAAATAAAATTTTTATTTCTTATTTAATCGTTTGGTTTAGCGTTGAATAAAATGTCCAAATAATTTGTGAATTCAAATAGGATTTATCAAAAAAGTTTTGATAATGGAACCCTATAAAGTGAACTGAATCACAACATTATTTAAAAGTCCCTAGTCCAAATCACTAAATTGGACATAAGTGATTTATGTAAAGGCTAGTGTATAATTAATTGATAGCGCAGTTCCATGGGCTATGGAAACATATAGATGTTTAATTGATTATATGGATGTATATTCGATACATTGTGACTTGACCTAATTAGATTCTAAAAGTAGAATCAAAATATAATATATTTGGTGGATTCCTTAGACATGAGTATGTCATGATTTCCACAATATAATTGGTTTAACCTTGACATTGTTAAACGCCGTGCCGTAAAAGGAGGTTATAAAGGCAATGTTCAGGTTAGCTAAAAGTTGAGTGGGAGTTATGGTCATACAAGAGTGGATAAGTCCTCCTATCAGATAGGAATGGTGTCTGGGCCTCTTGATGAGCAAGAACTGAAAATTGCATGGCCATGCGGAATGTGATTAAAGTGTTAATCCTTTATGAGAACAGTTCGAACTCAGCAATCAAGAAACAAAATTTGAGAATGACATTGTGTTATCAAATTTGGCATTAAGATACTTAAGGAGTTTGACATTGCGTACTTGTCTTACGGACAAGTGGGAGATTGAAGGAATATGTCCTTAGACAATTTTCGCAATTACTGAATATAAATAGGATTGTATTTATTGAGATAATATAGTTAATTATTTTAGTAACCGTATTTGCTTGCTAGAGAATAAATTACGGTTAGTAGACAAATTGGTTTGGGCTACAACTAATATAATTAATCCTATAAGGTCACACTAAGTAACACCGATTAATAAATAAATTATAAGCCCATAAAGGCTTATGAGGGGCCGGCCACTATTAGGGTGATTAGGGTTTCTCTTAACCTAATCTCGGTCTATTATATATATATATAATAAGAAGAGAGATAGGGGTATTCAGTTAGTCAGTAACACAAAAGAGAGAAAAAGAAAACCCTTCTCCCTCTTTAGTCTAGGCGCCTAACCCATCAAAAGCAAGAGAGTGAATAGTTCCGTAATGAACTCAATTGGTTTGTGCATGTTATTGCTATTGAGTTTACGAGTCCGAAAAATCTGATTTACTTGAGTTTACTAAGAGTTTTGGACAGCTCTTTTGTAACGGTAAACCACCCAAGAGGTGATCTCTTCACTCACCCTCATTAGTATGCTATTGATGGCCATAAACCACCATTAAACCCCAATTAATCACCCTCCCTTTACACTCCCTTTTGCTGTAAATAAATCAGCACTTTCACCCCTCTTCACCCCTCATTCCACACGTCCAAAGCACGAAAAATAAAGGGGAAAGAATTCTTTGTCTTCCTTCACAATTTCTCTCCTAAAAATTCAGTTTTTCTTAGTGTTTTCAAGCCATTTTCGTACCGGTTTCAAGCTATTTTTGAAGTTCTTTGCCGTTGTGATCGTAGGAGGCGAAGTTGGTGACGTTGCTCAAGGTGTTTAGACTACGGTTGAAGCGTTCCACTAATTCCCACGCGAAGATCAAGGTAACTAGCGTTTTTCTAGTTCGATAGGAATAAATTCTTGAACTTAGGTTGTTAGATTCGCGTTAGAGGAACTTAGAATCATGATAGGTGGAATTCGTTTGATTGTATGCTCGTAGTATAGCGTAGTATCATGTTTAGGATGTTGTCTTTATGGTACTTTATTCGTATGGAGCATGTTGTTGTGTTTCCGTTGTTGGTTTGAGTTTTGATGTCGTTGAAATGTTGAATTTGGTGATTATGTTGATTGTTGTGGTTTGATTCAACTTTGGAATTGAGTTTGAGGAGTTGTTGGTGTATAGTATCATGCTAGGGTGTGCCTTGTATGTTTGGTTGTTGTTGGGAGTCAAGTTGTGCACCAAAGGGGACGAGGCAAGAGACGACGAGAGCTGCCGCAAGCCACGAGCAGTGACTGCTCGCGACCCGCGAGCAAGCAGGTCGCCCCTCGCGAACGTCGTCGCTGGTCGCGACCTGCTGCTGCCGTGCTTGTGTACGTTTTTGTGTTGATTTCCTTTTTGGTTTACAGCGTGTCCTTTACTATGGTATTGGCCTTATGTGAGTATTTTGAGCATGTTAAGTTGTGTTGATGTTATTTTCTCTTTAAGGAACATGCCCTAGTTAGTTGGGTAGTTTGTTAGTTTACGGTTTGTTGAGTGTTGTCGGTCTACACTTTGAGTTGTCGACGTCGAAATGCTTAGGGGAGGATAATATTGTCCTTAGCATCTCTTCGCCAAGAGTTATGTACGGGAATATTGTGATTCGGTCATAATTGACTTCGTACCCAAACTCAGATAACGTTTTTGTGTTGTACGCCCCAACATGTTTGTTATGTTGCTTTATGGATTGGGTTATGCATGTACTTTGGTATGTGTACGTATGTTAGTTATTTGGGTTGATTTGTATACCTAGGCGTGTATACGTATGTTGAGTATTTGAAGTATCTTGTATGCCTTAACGAGTATACGTTGTTTAGTTTGTTTCCTGAGGGCGGTATGGTCCTATGAATTTGTTTGTATCCTGAGGGCGGTATGGTCCTAGGATTTGGTTACTTAACCATGGGCGGTATGGTCCATTGGTTCACTCACGAGCGGTATGGTTCGTTGAGTATGCCATTCGGCAGGGCGGTATGGTCCTCGAATGTGCAATGCTATTCGGCAGGGCGGTATGGTCCTCGAATATGCATAGTAGGCCTTAGGCGGTATGGTCCAATGAGTCTACTCACAGGCGGTATGGTCTGTTGTCTTTGAAATTGAGGTGAATTTGATAGTGTGTGTGATGATTTGGTTTGAGTACTTGGTTGTCTCTTTACGCATGTTTTAGTGTTAATGTTTTGTAGTAGCATGTTTTATATGTTTGGGTTACGTTACTTGTGATGTATGTCTTGAGTGTTTCTAATTTCTTAAGTTTATTATTTATTCCTGTTTGTACTGGGAGAGCTGCTAGTTACTCCCCATTGATTGTGGAAGTTGTTGTTATTTTGCAGATGACGATGTTGTTTAGGGTTATTACGGTTTGGACCGGGAAAGTGCGTTTTGGTCTTGTGAGCAAGAAGGTGGTGCTTGTCATAGTAGATGAGCACTATGAGTCGGGAATTAGGACTAGTTTCTTAGTAGGCCTTAAGTAGTTTTCCGTTAATGTTTTATCCTATGTTTTGGACCTCGGATTTCTAGTTATCTTTGGGATTTTGGATCACTTGTTTTAAGTTTCTTGGATTATCTTTTAAGTATTTTGGAATTTTGGTTGGAATGAGGGTATGGGACCTCATTCCCTTTTATATATGATCTTTGGAAGTTACCGGTTTTATTCGGAAGATTTATGCTTATTTCATAGTTTATTGTTACTCCTTAGAGTGGCATCCCCGTCTTAGTGGTATTTCCGCTACCACTAGTGCTTTATTTACTTCATTATTGTCTCTTTTGCTCTTTGTTTCGGACGGGATGTTACAGAAAGTATTATTATTACTCCCTCCATTTTTTTTAGATGTTTCATACCCATTTGGCACGGTATTTAAGAGTTGATTGAGTTAAATAAAATAGTTGAGTAAGTTAGATAAAATAGTTGAGTAAGTTAGGTAAAAGAGTAAATGTGTGAATGAAAATTTTTGGGAAAAAAATAATTTTTGGTAAATAGATTGGGTAAAGTAATGAAGGTTGACTTTAAAAATGAGTAATTCATTAATGTTAGAGTAAATAAAATAGGTAAAAAGTACTACTCCCTCCGTACTGAACTAAATTCAACAATTGACTTTTTGCGTATTTTTAGGAAGAGATTTAACAAAGTAAACGAGCAAATTAGTCAAAATAATTTTAGCACAATGAAGAATAAGATGATAAGTTTATTGTGTTAAAATTATTTTGATTAATTTGCTCGTTTACTATGTTTAATCTCTTATTTAAAATGCGCGAAAAGTCAATTTTTGAATTTATTTCGTTATGGAGGTAGTAAGAAAACTATTTTTAGATTGGTTTGAAACAACTATTTGGAAACATTCAAAAATGAAAACTGGAACAACTAATAAAAAACGGAGGGAGTATTATTGAATTTAAACAACACTATGTATTGCTATTGTGGGAAAGTAGTAGGAAAATTATAGTGTTTTGGAAACAAATTAAAACGAGTTTGATTTTATTGAGGGAAATATTTTTTATGAAAAGATTTCAAACAAATAGATATGATGTACTATTTACTAGTAAATCAACATTATAATGTAACTACATTTTTGTATAGGTAAAATACATGGTAAGCACTTGAGTATATATATACATATATATCTTTGAATCTTTGATGCATATATGAGAAAATTTTCTATTAAAGTAATGTATCAAATTAGTTTCTTTAGCTAATTTTCTTGGGAAATTCTTGGGTGCATTCGATGTACAATAATATTATGATGCACCTAGTATTCAATTCAATGACATTTTATACTGACATATAGTGACCTTTATTAGTCATGTAATAATAATTTGATCTACATATTGAGCTTTACAGTATAATTGAAACAGTTTTTGACGTAGAGTGGCCCTTTTATTTCTATATAGTCATCTTAAATTTTTTTGATGATTTTTATTGAACTATTCATATTTTTTTCCACCTTTTTGGAAGTTTTATATAATCCGTAACTAAAAAGCAGTTTGATCGTGTTTTACGACTGACACACTTGATAATTTATGCTTTCTCTGTTTTAAAAATATTGCAACTAAGACGAATGACAGGATTTTTTTAAATTGAATGTGAATTTTAATCAAATAAGTCCCCCATTATTATGACATTTTTCAAAATGGAAGCAGTGTAATTAAGTTTTCAACGAATTCAACACTTTTCGAAAATGGAATTGTTGCAAGTTTGCATCTAATAATTCCTTCTTTTTTTTTTAATAGATGCGACATTTTGACAAAAAAAATTAAAAATGTGAGACCTTTTATTTGAAAGTATGACATTTTAATACGTGTTCACTAAAATTAAAATGACAGAATAAAATTAAGATAGGTACATTGTACTATTTTCTCCAAGGTTGTTTCCGTCGCTCATACTATTGTACAGAGTATACAGAATCACATTGTACATCAGCTGTTAATTACCAAGATAACACAATTGCTCTCTAATTATCCATTATCCTTTATCTTTTGAGTTTTACAAAGTAAACTTTTTTTTATTTGATTTACTTCTTCAATTGCCTAGTATGGTAATTTGTTGGTTTGATTTAATCATTGACTCATTTGTTAGATCCAAACATAAAATGTGCTGGTTATTTGATGCTCAGATAATTATAGGGCTGCGTATAATATTTCATACAAATCAATATAAGATCATCTATAATATTTCATACAAATCAATATAAGAAATCATCCATCATTTGGAAGTTTTAGGCTTTCACTCTATTGCTCAATCAGCTTGATCTTTCGATTGAGGCTAACAATATGACTTAATTTTCTTTTTAAATAGAATTACAAGAATAATAATAGTTTCCATATCACCCACAATAATCACGTTTTTCCATAGCTTTGGAATCGTTTGATGTCTAGATTTTTACATGCTAGTATGAGTAGGTCTATGGAACTGAAAGGTCGATTGAGTCATATGAAAAAGCCTGAACAGCAGACTATGGACGTTTTTCTCCGTGAAATCAAAATCATTGTTGACTCTTTAGCTGCCATTCAGTGTCTTGTCTCTCAGTATGATCTTGTTCAATATACTTTGACTGCGTTGGATCAAGATCGTGATTATGATGCTCTTGTCACTACTTTGTTACAATTTCAAATGTCCTTGACGTTTGATGATCTTCGCCCCAAGCTGCTTCAGCATGAGCAACGCATTAAGGCTAAGCGTGCATATGATGATACGTCTCCTGCTCATCAGGCTTTAGTCGCTGTTCAGACTGGATCTTCGGGTTCTCACTCATCTTTTTCGGGCGGTTCGAACTCTAAAGGTCAAGGGGGTGGAAAGAACAAGAACAGGAACAATCGTAACAAAGGTGGTCGTGGCAATGGAGGACGCGGCAATGGCAGACAGGGTGGTCGTGGCAATGCACGCCGAAATAATGGTATGGGTAATTTTCATGATGTTTCGTATGTTAATTATTCTTGTGCCAATTATATTGCTAATGATTTGTCTTCAGCAGGAAGTAATCCATCTAACGGCAATTTAGCCAACACTCCTTCTTCAGATACTTGTGGTCTTTGTTGGTATCCAGGTCACCAAGCAGCCTATTGTCCTCAACGTTTCAATCACAGCTTTGTACCTTCTTCTCCTGATGGTGTCACACGTGCCCTAGCTGCACTGTCTGTTGGTGATGAAACGAATGACTCCGTTTGGTATCCAGATTCTGGAGCCGCATCTCACATGACCTCACAGGATGGTAAGCTATCTAATGCTCTTCCTTACACTGGTTCGAGTTCTATTGTTGTTGGTGATGGCACAAAACTTCCCATTAATAAACTTGGAAATTTAACTCTGTCTTCCCCGAGTCGCCCCCTTCGCCTCACGAAGGTGTGTCATGTTCCCCAGTTACAACATAATCTGCTGTGTGTCCAAAAGTTATGTCAGGATAATTCTTGCATAGTCTGTTTTAACGAGTCTTCTGTTTGTGTTAAGGACAAGACCACGGGGGTGGTTCTGTTGCGGAGAATCAGTAGAAATGGTGTCTATCCTATTCAGCCTCACATTCTAGAGTCAGAGTCGTCTTCCCGAGTTTGTTCAGAGTCTTCCCGAGTCTGTCCAGAGTCGTCTGTCCCCGCCCTCATTACGACCAAGGAGTCTGGAGATGTTTGGCATGCTCGCCTTGGTCATCCTTCTGCTCGAGTTTTAGGGAGTTTACGTTCACAGAACTTGATTTCCTGTAATTCTAAGTTTCATGACGATTGTGTTCATTGCAAAGTAGGAAAGATACATCGTTTGCCCTTTGAGTCTGTGACTCATCGTGCCCCCTATCCCTTATATTTGATACATAGTGATCTTTGGCAATCGCCAATTAAATCGAATCAATTTTTTCAGTATTATGTGGTTTTTGTTGATGATTATTCGCGTTTTTCATGGCTATATCCACTTAAACTAAAATCTGATGTCTATTGGCCTTCTTAGCTTTTCAGAAACTTTGTGTGAATTTTTTTAATTCCAAAATTAAATGTTTCCAAAGTGATGGTGGACATGAGTTTGATAACACTCCTTTACTACAACATTTCTGTGATTCGGGAATTTATTTTCGAAGGTCTTGTGCTCGGACTCAAGCGCAGAATGGTGTTGCAGAAAGGAAACATCGAAACATTATCGAGATGGCACGTACTATGCTTATTCAATCTGAGTTGCCAACTCAATATTGGGTTGATGCGTGTTATACAGCGGTTTATACGATAAACCGTCTTCCCAGTTCGGCATTGTAGGGTTCATCCCGTTTGCTAAGCTTTTCCACCGTCCCCCCTCCTATGAGTTTTTGAAATGTTTTGGTTGTGCCTGTTTTCCGTTGTTTTTAGATCCTAAAATCAATAAATTACAGGCTAAGTCAATTCAATGTGTTTTCCTTGGCTATGCATCAAATTATAAGGGTTATCGATGTCTTGATCCTGTTTTTGGCAAAATTTATACAAGTCGTCATGTGTTGTTTTGTGAACGTAAATTTCCTTATCGTTCTCTTGTGTCTAGCACACCCATTGGTTCGTCTATGGATGAGTCTCTTGATCCCTTTGTTTGGCTTCCGAGTCTTCCTTTGTCTAGTGACCCAAGGGTGTCTTCGACTATGTCCTCGAGCCCGCCGCACCACAGGAGCACATGCAGCAACTCGCTGCCTGCTCGCAGGATGCACGCGTGCCCGAGGGAAATCCATAATCTTCGTGTCATCCCGCACCCGCGGACGAACATGCGCCAGCACAGCCACTTGTTGTATGCCCGCACGCTCCCTCCGTGCCCGCAGCCAGCCTCGTCTCCCTCATTGTCTCACCTGTCCACACGCAGCACACAGCTGCGCACGTGGGGTCACCCACATGTTCCCCCACCCCTCCTATCTTGTCTACGCCTTTAGATGTCGTCTCCGAGTCCTCCCCGTCTCCTATTGTCCCTCCCCCTAGGCGTCCTAGAAAGTCGTCTAAGTGTGTCGATCCTACTAATGTCCATACGATGACAACTCGTTTAAAAGACAGAATCATTTCAACTAGGAATTTAATGAATTTAAAAACTGATGTTGTTGAGTCTGAACCGTCTAATTTTAAGCAGGCGTCTAAAGATTCTCGCTGGCAACAAGCCATGCGTGATGAGTATGTATAAGATTAAATATAATTCTGACAGTTCTGTGGAGCCGCTTAAGGCCAGACTTGTTGTTTTTGGTAATCATCAGCAGGCAGGTATTGACTACTTTGAAACCTTTAGTCCTGTAATTAAGCCTACTACTGTTCCCTTAGTTCTCACTCTTACTGCTACTTTTAAATGGCCTATTCGTCAACTCGATGTTAAAAATGCTTTCCTTCATGGTTTCCTCAATGAGGAAGTCTATATGCGTCAGCCTCCTGGTTTTGAACATCCTTCTCAACCACATCATGTTTGTCGGTTACGAAAATCCATTTATGGTTTGAAAAAAGCTCCTCGAGCTTGGTTCTCTCGTTTTAGCAACTTTCGTCTCTCTATTGGTTTCAAGTGCAGCAGTTGTGACACCTCCATGTTCACTCTCAAACACATTAGTCATATTATCATTCTCTTGCTATATGTTGATGATATTGTGCTTACAGGTAGTAGTTCCTCTTTGCTTCAGAAATTTATCAGTGTTCGCTCTTCCTAGTTTGCTATGAAGGATTTGGGTGATTTGCATTATTTCTTAGGCATTCAGGTTTTACTTACTCCTCAGGGTTTGATGTTGTCTCAAAACAAATATGTAGTTGATCTTCTTCAGAAATTTCATCTTCATACTGTCAAACCCGTACGTACTCCTGTTGTCTCTCGTGTCACCCTTTCTCTCTTAGATGGTGAACTTCTTGCTGATCCCACAAATTATTTTAGTATGGTTGGTGCATTACAATATTTGACTATGACTCGTCCTGATATTGCCTATGATGTTAATTCGATTTCTCAATTTATGCATGCGCCTCGTACTACTCACCTTCATGATGTGAAAAGAATTTTTAGGTATCTGTAGGGAACTTCTGATTATGGGCTGTTTCTTCATAGTACTGGCTCTCCTACTGTGACTGTTGCCTATTCTGATGTTGATTGGGTCGGATGTCCTGACACTCGGCGTTCTACTACTGGTTATGCTCTCTTCCTAGGGAAGAATTTGATCTCCTGGCGCTCTAAGAGGCAACCTACTGTTTCGAAGTCTTCTACTGAAGCTGAGTATCGTGCTATTGCCTACACTGCGGCCGAAACAATTTGGATACGTCAATTGTTGGCTGATTTAGGGTATTTTCATCGACGTCCTACTATTCTTTATTGTGACAATGTTTCCGCTATGTATCTTACTGCCAATCCTGTTCATCACGATCGTAGTAAGCACATTGATGTTGATTATCATTTTGTTCGTGAGATGGTTGCTAAAGGTGGACTTCAGGTTAAGCACGTTCCGACACAGCTGCAGGTTGCTGATATTTTTACTAAGGGTCTTTCTTCTGATTTGTTTTGTAAACATCGTTCCAATCTATCTGTGATTCCTCCCCGTAAAGATTGAGGGGGTGTATTAGGGTAATTTGGTAATTAGACTCTTAGTAGGCTTGTAAAGATAGATTTTCTGAACTCTCTATATATAACAGTGCCAGGCAACCTAAACAGGTTAGCCAATTATTCTCAATACTCGTATAGAGTATGTATAAGCTGATGATGATTGAGGCTCAAGAATAATATATATACTGATCACTCTTCAATAACACGACCTTCAAAAAATAATTGTTCCTAATTTTAGAGTTGGGTCTTGAATAGTAGTGAGTTTGCTCCCAACACTTAATGACCCTCCGAATTAGGGTGGACGAACCAAATGGATTTCCTAATCCATTCTTCTCAACGTTGCTCAACATAAGATCAACTCAATAAATTTAATTTCTATGTCTTCTATGGCGTTTTCGTGAGTGTTTTTGAATTTCGGGTACAAACTGTTTTAGTAAAAATGCCGCAACACATCTGTTTCCATGTTGAGTCATATGAACTCCATCCCAACTCACTCTCTTATAAAGGTCTTCGCAAACAGGAGCCCCCGGACTACCACAACCCTTGGTGCCGTAATTATAAGGATTATCACCACTTCCGCAACAAGCCTTTTTGGCTCCACCCGCTTCAAACCCTATATACAATAAGCAAGTGTAAAATTACTCTGGCTATGTTCAATTCAACAACCGACACTTATATCAAAGACTACTCAAAACTATGCATGTAAAAATAAAGATTTTTAAGATTACCTAATTCTTGTTCATACATGTTAACCTTCGTCAAAGCCGAATAGTAGTCTCCATAGACGATGGCCACACCAGGGTAATCCAGTTGCAATCTTAGTAGGGCTTTGATCAACTTTTTGTTGTAAAACTTTGAGAAAATGTTGTAATCTTTCAAACATCCGAGTTCATCGTACTTTGAAGTATCATTTGTGGCGAATCGAGCAAGATAAAGTGGCACACAACCAATCGGAAAATTCCCCGGTACAACAATCGTGTTAGCCCCTAGTGTAATCACTTCCTCAAACATAACATAATTGACACAATTATTACGTTACAATAAGATATTGTTACCAAATTTTTTATGCCATGATACCACATTCATCACTACCTTTTTTTCCTGATTCATCAAGCAATGGTTTTACTTTGACTTTATACTTGTCAAAGTTGTCAAACACACGTGAAGAATGATGTAGTTGCACTTTTTTTTTATATATATTTATAAATATAAACTACTACAGTGCCTTAGTTTCTTGTTTATTTTCATACGGCATTCGTTTCTCTTTAATAGCAACAAAGAAATTTATACGAGTTGGAATATCTCTCATCTCAACTGAATCTTTGATGGTCTTCACAACTCCGGGAACAAGCTTAGCTACTTCTTTTATCGATCTACCTTGATAAAACGGACCGTTGAAGTCATTGCCCCCCATTTCTCCCATTAGAACTAGTGACTTTTGGAGTTTTTCTCTCATTGCTGCAATTTTGCATACATATAAATGTGAAACTATAATAAATCATATGCTATATATAATGTATTTTATACTCGTATAAGAGTTTTCCTATGGTATAGATGTAAACCTGTACAACATTGATTGTAAATTGTTATATAAAAGATTAGAGCATAAGGTATAATCATCATTCACCTCGTCAAAAAAAATAAAAAAATATCATCAATCACGTGAATTTATTAGCATTCTCATAATGTTTAGTAATCAAGTCAAGCAAATTAATTTTTTTCGTATAGTGTTTTCATTACTATATAATCAATGATATTTTTATGTCAGATACGCCGTGACAGACAATTAAAATTAAAGGACAACTATTGGAAACACGTAACTAAAATATGCGTACATACGTACATATATACATTCTGATCATCGGAGAAAGTTGAGGTGAGGTGAGACTTAAACCAATCGAGTTGGCTAGCTAAGGAGTTGGGTCCACCATTAGCAGTAGCACCTATCACGGCAAAGTTCACTCCATGGGTGAAGTCGCTTCCACTAGCAAAGTATGGATTCAACAGTGGTAGACCAAAAAACATTGCTGCCATGCAAAGTTACAAAAAAAATAAATTAAATTAAAGTTAATGGACTTTATTTGCCTTCAAAGAAACTAATGCCCAATTAAGTTACTAGAAAAATATTTAATAGTATTAAATAAATAAAGTCACCCCAAGAATAAAGTAGCTTAGCTCTTCTCACTAGAAGTGTGATAAACTATGCATGAAGATAAGATAATAGGAGTGTCATGCAAGTTTTGCGATAACCTTTTGTCTCGTGTCAAGAATGACTTAAGCTTAGTGTATTTATAGAACTTAAAATAAAAGCGAGTGCGTGCGTCGTATTAATTATATTTTCGAGAGTATAATACAAAGTGGGAAAAACTTTGTTTACTCACCGGGTAAACTACCCACCTTTAATTGTAAGTGTAAAAAGTAGTAATAGTGGAACCCTCACTTAACTTAATAATAATATTTTATTTACTTTATTAGTAGTGGGTGACCCACTGGATAGATGTAGAAGTATATATGCATAGTAATTTGTGAAAATTATGACAAAATGATGCTTTATAGATAATAATTGATTTTTTAATACTATTGGTCGATCATTTTCATTTTTAACTTCTTATTTTTTTTAATGTAATTTTACATTAATCGGACAGTTAGGTTACACGTATATATGTCTTTTTATTCAAAAAAGGTAAGAATGAAAGTGATTGAATGAATTGAAATAGTAGTAGATATATATATGAGGTTCATTACCAATGAAGTCCACCATGAGAAGGCCATCGGAGGCACGGCCTGTCGGGTTGTCGTAGGTTCGGCCATAGGGGAGTCTCTTGTAGACGGAATTCACCCCGATGGGCTCACGGATGAAGTTACCGGTGTCCGATAACGAGTCACCAAATTGGTAGATGGCTTCAAACTCCAACCCAAAATCGATTGCCCGGCGGCCTCGTCTTCCAAAGGGGGCTCTTGCACCATACGCACAACACAATGAGTTGACCAACAAAAGGCTTAGCATGAACAAGTGAAGAACCAATAATAAGTGTCCCATATTCTTTGTGTTTTCTTTGACTTAGAATTATTACTTTGTTGGATAAATGAATTGCGTACCATTTGATTATATATATATGTAAGTGCGATCAAAGGAATGATTATATATAAATTGTTAAGTTTCAAATGGAATGATGATTATGGTCGTTAAGTACCCTTCAATTTCTTTACTATTACGAAAGGTAATCTTCAAGCTATTTCGTAGCTTGGAATGAGGACATAATCAATCACTTTCTTCTTATTGAAACCTTTTCATATACAAGATCATATTGTATAATTGTATTTATGTACCTTTTGCTTTCTTAAATACATACTCGCTATTTTAATAAATACATAAGTACAATATTTACCAAAACACTACATAAACATTAAGACTAGTATGATATTTAATTATAATTTTTTTAACAGTAAAGTACACTGAGGCCTCACCCTTGGACCCTATCTCAATAGAACCGAACCTTGAGATTACAGGACGGGACCTTTTAAGACTAGTATAATATGAAGTAGATGAGTATATGACGACTACCATGTTAGCCTATATATAAATAGAATTAGTAACTGATATTTGGAAAAGATAGGTTAAAATGAAATTAAAGTTCACATACATGATAATATATAGTGTATGTATGTAGTATCTATATACTATACTATAAGACAAGCGGATTAACGTGGGGATGACATTTGTCACTCCCTTATTCGCTCATCTTAAAGTATAGTATAATATCTTAATTGATTATAGTCATATAGAATATAAAATCTTTAATAATACAAGATTATATCTGTATTATAATTGTAACATTCTACCTTTATATAATATTTGCAAAGATTCATATAAAATATTAACTTGAGATACTTTGCAGCAAATATTAAAAATTAAAGATTATAATCAAAGATTACATATATATACTTATTTTGTAACTTGTAATAATATTTTAAACTTTGGTAAAAAATTATTTACTTTCTTCTAACCTCATTATCCATTCGTTGATAATTAGTCTTATTCATCATTTTCACTTATGCATGAGTCTTATAGTGTGTTTCTACTCTTTATATTTAATTGTAACATTTTTTATTGTGTGATTTATGATATTGCAACATGTAATTGTGTAATTTTCGTAAATATGATGCCCAAATGTTATCATACTATACACTTGTAGTTGAATACTTTAATTGTTGTAATACCATTAATCATTAAATTTATTTGATTTAATTTTTGTAAAACAATGCAAAGATGAAGCATGTACAATACATACTACAGTACAATGATTAATCTTGGGTCATTGTTAAATCCCTATATTTATAGATTGTTAATTTGTTGGAATATATAGTTGAATGCGTTGATTATATTGTTTTTTACTAATTGCATTACATTTTTTTGGATTGTTTTTTCCTGTTAAGTGTAGTGCGAGTAGTTAGTTAGAAAAAGCACGCATATACTAATACATTTTTATATATCCTTGTATTGTTCATCGTAGAATCCGTTAGCAATATACTTTTTTAGTATATACATATATATGGTTGTACGTATTTCATATATCCTTGTGTTGTTCATCTTAGTTACACTTGCTTTGTGGATTGTGTTGAAAAAAAGGACTTGAGATTAAATTCTTGCAATGATCGATGATCTATTGAACAGTGAGTGTATCTTAGTCTCCATGGTAAAGCATCACATTACAATTTTAGAATATGTAACCTCATTTTAATAAGTAAGAGCCTGTGCGATCATCTATAGTTAAATTCTAAATTATATTTAAGTAGGGAAATAATTTATAATCTTCTTATTTATAAATATCAAACTAAAATAATACGGGTATAAATAATCAAATTAACAAGTAAGAACTAAATAAAAATCTATAAAAACATTAAAGATGAATATATACTCAAACTCTTGGCGAATAATATCGTATCATAATTTCTCTTGTATGACAAATTTGTATGTCATATAAGATCTAATATTAGTGAATAATTTATAATTTTTTATAATTTTAACATCTATGTTTAAATTATAATCTACTACACTAAGGGATTTTAGGAGCCTCCAATGAAAAGACAAAGGTTTAATATGCGTACTTGACGACATTTTTTATAGTATAGTACTTGGGGTCCGTTTACATTAACTGAAATCAACTGAACTGAATAGAGCTGAACTGAACTGACTGAACTGAATTGAATATTTTATGAGAGAAATTAGGTTAAGAACTGAACTGAACTGAACTGAATGGAGCTGAACTGAACTGAAAATAAGCTGAAGTAAACAGACCCTTGACGTGTATAATTTTAATTCGTATATGTTGTATATATACAATAACATTTAAATTAGACGTTTTTTTTTATAATAACAAGGATGATAAACACATTTCTTCATAGTTTATGATAGATCATAATAAGATTCATGATTAAATAGCTCATGAAGAAATTTCATAATATAATTAATATTAATCTTCTAGAAATAGGCAGTACAATATAAAACTACAAGAAGTCCTCAAGCCTCGGTTATTATTAAAGTTAGTTATGATCCAAATCTAGGTTATATGTGTCGTGCAAGATCGATAATATTATCTTAATATACTATAATATGAAAAATTAAGGTCTATAACGATATTATAGTTTTTAAAAAATATTAAGTACTCGTATATTTTATTTTATATCTCACAAGACAAGATAAGAAATGCACGCATATGCGTGCACAGTCTTGTAGAATAATTGTTAATTTTTTATGTCATTTTTTCTATTTTATTTTTTTAGATAAGTTTTTTTTGTTAAATTTTAATTTTCTGTTTTTTAATTTATTTTTTAAGTACCCTTATTTTATTTTTTTGTTTAGAAAAAATAGGTTGGGTTTTTTGTTTTGGTTTTGAAAATTAAAATTTTTTTAATATAAAAAGTGTAATTTTTTAGTTTTATAGTTTTTGTATTTTCGTTTTATGTGCATAAGATTTTTTTGTCCTTTAATTTCTTATTTTTTCTGTCATACATCAATATGAACTCATATTATATCATAAATTTGTTTTTTAATGATTCCAAAGTCTCAATTTCTTTTCAAACTAATTTCTACAACCGGCGTTAAGAATATTAGTATAACAAAATAAATAAAATTAAAATTCCAAAGTGTAATAGATTAATAAAAAGAATCAAATTGTAAGTATAAGTAATTATAAAAAAAAAACCTAAATTTTATCAAATTAACTAAATTCGGATACTTGATTGTTTGTAGTGAAAAGTTGATATGGTTACAATCCTATCAAAATTAACCGTTGCTCCGTTGAAACAACAAATTTTCTCTTACTCCAATCTATTCTTGAAGAAGTTGATATCCCCTGAAAGTTTAATGTTGTGATACTTAAGCCCTAGAAAGTGTTACCTAAGAGCAAAGGTAGCACTGGCATATGTTTCACTTTTACACTTTTGGCGTGTTACCTTAGGTCAAATTTGCACTAGTGCCGGTATGATTGGAACAATAGGTGTCAACCTTTCCTACTTCATATTATAATAATAAACACCTTAATTCTCTAAATTATTAGTGATAAACATTTAAGAGTAGTAGTAAAATTATATATTTTGGTTAAATGGTGAATTCTAACTTACGATATAATTATTATAAATAAATAAATAAAAAGTTGCTTGGCAAAGCTATTAATATACTTCCTCCGTTTCTTTTTACTCATAACTTTTATTTTTGCACGCTTTTTAAGGAAGAGATTTCAGTGTGTAAATGAGCAAATTAGGTAAAATAATATTAATACTAGTAAGATATAATCTCATTCTTGCTTGTGTTAAAATTATTTTACATAATGTGCTCGTTTACACCCTTAAATCTCTTTTTTTAAAAACTTGCCAAAAAAATATTGCGAGTAAAAAGAAACAGAAGGAGTATACTACGGAGTAGATTTATAGGTGGAGGTGTATATAATTGAATTGAAGGTCACACATTTTCATATTTTAAGCAGTTATTTCGTTAGTATTGTCTGACAATTGGACTTACTTGGCTTATCTATTAATTGCTTCATGTGGTGATTTCGTAGTTTGACTTCATTTTGAGATGATAAATTCTTGTGAGTAATTTATACTACTCACAAGTCACAACATTCGCATGTTTTTCTTAGTATTGTTTCTTTGATCTTTCATTTTTGACGTGAATTGTGCTCCTTATTTTTCGTAATTTTACATTGTTTTTAGGTAAGTCAATCTAAGTTATAAGCATGAAGCAACATGTTGAATAGAGTTAATTTAAGTTCACCTACAATAGGAGGATAACTATTCACATATAAAGTTAAAAAAAGAGTTAATTTAAGACCGCAATTAGGACCTGTCAAATGGACTACGGGCCCACATTATGTTTATGTATTCTTAGATGGTTTTTTATACTTATCTAGTTTTCAATATTAGGAATCGAAAAATTTTAATAGTAAACCTTTTGTTTTTCGTTTTCTCAATGTAGAAAAAATTATTGGTAAAATAAGGCCATAAATGAATTTATTGGCATGTTTGGTTTGGATGATCGAGAAGCATCCTAGTTAATTTAAGTGTAAAATATCTAAAGGGATCAAGTAGCTTTTTTTAATTATTATTCTTAAATATCTTTTAAAAATGGAGGGAGTAGTTTTTAAAAGCTTTAATTTATAACTTTGTTTTAAGAACTAAAGCCTTGTGAAATTTGAATCACATAAGTATCATTTAAATTAATTTGTTAGTTTTTCTTCTTAAATTATCATTCTCACTTAATACCACCCCCAAGTGTTAATGAGTTGTAATGAAAATTTATAAGACATTGTGTCGCCATGAAGAGAAAAAACATAAGTTTGAGATAATATTATTTCCCATGGAGATAAAGTTGTGAGCAATTTGATTCCCCCTAGAAATTTTAAGTGTTCTTCCCTATTTGAATTACATTTAAAATTCATTCTCAATCCAATCATTTAGTTCAAATAACCAAACAGGTCGTAAGTTCATAAAAACTAGCAATTTTTTCCTTCCCCTTCCTCTATAAAATCTCGCAATTAGTAGTAAGAAAAACATATTCTAGGAATATGTTAACGGACCATCTCAACCAAAAACTTAAACATTAGTTGACAGGAATATGTTATATACTCTATCAATCACTATTTTTAAGTTTCAAGTACCAAGTTGAATCCTATATTGTATCTTCTTTTTATATATATAATTTTAGCTTTTCTGCTATGTATATATAATTTTAGCTTTTCTGCTATGTATAGTAGTTTTTCTTTTTATAAATTAAAGATCTCCTTTTGAGTTATGTTGATGGTTGAAAGCACACTATATTTGATGGATTTATTTTGTTTAGAACAACTTACATTGCTACCTCTTAACTAGCTAGGTCCAGCCTTCTTGATATAACTTATGGTTATTGACTTATTTTAGTTTGTATTGAATTGAACTAATTTAAATCATATACGGAGTACGGTCTTTTTAAAAATCAAATTCAAAAACATAATGAATCAAAGAGCTTGATTTTATATCGATTATAATTATTTGTTTTAGTGATATCACTTGCAACTATCAATTGATATTAAAGGTTAAAGTCACGCCTTATCAACTTATGTTACAATAGATGTGATTCAATCACAACTTCAAGAGATATTTATCAGTTGGATATGACTATATCTACCTAGTGGGTCACATACCCACTACTAATAAAACATTAAAATGTTGATTATTAAGTAGGGTTCTACTATCACAGTGCTTCGTAGTTCCTACAAATTTCAATTAACGATGGTGGATAAAGCAAGTTTTTTTCCCTTATCGATAAGTTATCTCATCTATGTATAATAATGTCAATTTAAATGTAATTGTTGTTTTTATCCAATTACATGAAATAACTTGGTTTGCAATTATAAAAAACCTTATCTTTAGGTGTTGCTAATGATATAATTTTGGTGGGTGAAGTGCGTTTCTAGTTGTATGTTGGAACCCTCTAATAATGATTTCATTAATTAGTTTACTGAGTTTGTGACATGCATATTTAAGGTTCTATTAAATGAATGAACCTTGGCCCATCTTTCACTTGACATACATGGAGTTATTGACTTTTGATCATATGTTGACAATTTCAGTCATGATTAGCTTTGCCAGAACGTACCAGATCGAGGAATGAGTCATTTAACGCCGTGTTTGCAATTGAAATTTTTGGTCTAGGAAACGGATTCAAATAAAGGTTTCATTTTCTAATTGTTTGGTATGAGTTGTAAGCAACAAATATCGTTTTTACGAGGTAGCCCAATCTTTTCATTTGTTACTCTTGTCAAGCCAGTGAAAATAAATTATGTTTCTCTTTTCAATCATAAACTTCTATATTGTTTCCATTACATTATAATACTAAAACACTATTAAAGCTGAGAGTGAGGAATAAGTCAATGGTTAGAGCTTTCCTCCTGATTCCAGGTGATCTTGAGATCGATTCTTATCCTTGCCCTTTGTGGCTCATTCATACCAAAAAAATAAATTAAAAACACCACTATTAAAGGTAACCCCAGCCCTTTAGTATTGTCAATGTTATTAAGATATAATAACGTTGACAATACTAAACAACTATTAAAGGTAACACAAAATTATAAGAAGAAAGGGGGTCACCTTGTCGGATGCCACGAGAAGGCAAGAACTTTTCAGTAATTTCACCATTCCATAAAACCGAGATAGAAGGAGAAGTAATACAACTCATAATTAGGTTAACAAAATTTTAAGGAAAATTAAAACCTAAAAGAGTTTCCCTAATGAAATCTCATTTCAAACTATCATAGGCTTTAGATATGTCAACCTTAAAGACACAAATATGTCTTTTTTTATAGCATTTCTTGAAATAGTGTGCAATTTCTTTAACCACCAAAATGTTGTCCTTAATTAATCTTCCAAGAATAAAACTAGATTGGACCGGGTTGATTAAATTGAGCAAACAATCTTAAAAATATTTTAGCCTATTAGCTATTACCTTAGTGACAATTTTGTAAATGGTATCACAAAGGCCAATAATGGGCCTAAACTCTTTAAGGGAAGAGGGGCAATCAATCTTTGGAATAAGTCAGATAATTAAAAGAGTCACTAATACCACTAACAATTTTTCCTTTACTAAGGCCATGTTTGGATAATAAATTGGAAGAGAAAGGGAGGGGAGGGAAATAGGAGGAAGGGGAAGGAATGGAAAGTGGAGGAAATGATGAGCTCCATTTTCCCTCCAAATCTCTCCAATTTTGAAGGAATAAAGGAGGAGGGAAAATAGATCTCTCCCTTTCTCTCCCCCAACATGTTATCCAAACAAGGGAGCTTGTCTCCGTCCCTTTCCCTTCTCTTCTTTTCCTTCCATTTTATGTTATCCAAACATAGTTTTAACCAATTTAGTAATAGAATTACATACTTACACAATCCCAATTTTTTTTGATAAAACATTGGTTGGATATCATGCGGACCTTGATTTTTTGAGGGATACATTTGGAAAAGGGAGCGTTTAGCCTCTTCTTGGCAAATTCTTTTATTAATACTCAAAGTGGATTGATCATCGATAATAATATCACCTTGAAAGGATAAATTAAACTGACTTTCACAATGAGTAGTAGTGAAAACATTCAAGAAAAAGGTCGTAGTCATACTTTTAATGATGATACTAATGGTAGTTGTTGTAACAACAACAACAACAATAAAATTATTAATTCAAAATTAAACATTTCTGTTTAATATCATTAATCTCAACTTTCAATTGTTAATCAATATTATTTAAATAGTAAATTCTTAGTTAAATATTAATCCCAAGATAATATTAATCCCAAGATTAATATTACTCCTAAGTTAAAAATTTAAATATTAATCCAAAGATATATCGTCATTAATAATAGTGAAATATTAATCCATAGTTAAATATTAATCTTAAGATTAAATAGTTAAATATTAATCCAAGATTAATATTAACCCAAAGTTAAATATTAATCCAAATATATATTATTTATAATAGTTAAATAATAATCTCAATATTAAATAGTTAAATAGTTATATATTAATCTTAAAATTAACATTAATCCAAAGTTAAATATTTCAGTTTAGTTCAGCTCCGTTCAGTTCAATTCAGTTTAATTGTTTTCAGCTAATGTAAACAAACCCTTAGCCTCTAAATCACGATTAAAAACATTGACAACCCAACCTCTAATATCCTGCAAAAAAAATAACCAAGATGGTAAATACACAGTTAGACTTAGACAATGAAGAACAACCCTTGTCATTAAAAGTTGGAAATTTTGATTTTAATTGTCTCACTTGATCGAGATCTTCTATAAATAGTCCCAACTATTAATTACTTCAACTGTTAATACGATTCTAATAAGATTCCACTTGTCCAAAATTATTCTTACATATTGACGAGAATTTAGAAGATTCTCACTACTAATGAATAGTGCCGATTTTCCTTATGACATGAATTTAGTGGAACGGAAGGAGTATATCACACCTAACTGGCTAACCCACAATTACCTTATTATTTGGAGACCACTACACTAATATAAGTAATATTTCACCTAACCCACAATTGTACTACGAAATGCTTTTTTTTGGACCACTAAACTAATATCACACTTAACTCACAATTACCTTATTTTACATTGGGAAATGTGCTAATACAATTGTTGCAAGTATTGTGTTACGGAGGGAGAAATTTTATAGAAACGACCTAAACTATTGATTATCTTCTAAAAACAGTCGCAAATGGGGACTAATTTAGTAACACACTAGATTAATACCAGTGAGATGCACGTTTTTATTTATTAAATTTATTTGTAAAACTTGTTTATAATGAAGATTTTTTTAAGGGAAAATACTTGTAAAATGTGGAAATGATTTTTTTCATGATAGATAGATAAGAGATATGAAGGAGTTATGTTACAGAAATTAATTAAATTTTTTTTAGCAACCAATTGAATAATACAAAAAAATAGATAAAGATGATGTAATTTTATCATTTGTTATGTTAATAATTTATACACATTGTCACAAAATAGTTTTCTTTTATAAGTATCTTTTGTTTATCACGTACTCCCTCCATTTTTTTTTACTTGCACCATAGCAAGTTTTACGGGTTTTTAGGAGAGTATTGATTATAGTGAAATTATGTGCAAGTTGGAGAATACTAGTGGCACACGGCGCGCGCACGCACGCCTTGTTCCACGTAATAATATGCGACAAGTAATATGTGCGATAAGTAGTATTATTCTAAATCTAATAATGGTTTCGTCCGAACTGTCTGGGTAATACCAATGATTCTAATATGCCATCGGTTAAAAATATGGGTAAGATATACACTTTCTTGGGTTTCACCTTGGTTCAGCAGGTTCGGTTCTGACATTCGAAATGTCAGACTGCTGGACATATACCGAGTGGAGACGCACTACCGAACCGAGTATCATATTTCGGATGGTATATTCCGGATCACCGAACCTCCTAACGTCTTGAACAATCTGTACGATTTTATATTTGGTATGGCCTTATTAGAGTTGGTGAAGAATCCCAAAATTTAAAATCCGACGAAGATTGGATCAGCAGATTGCCAATGAGCTTAGAAAGAGCAAGAACGAGCATATTATCCAAGCAGTGGTATCAGCAGTGGGTAAATCAGAAGGGTATTTACTTCGGTAGAAATTTGTGGGAGAAGGAGGGCATGCTGGAGGAAGTAACAGGGGAACGGATCAGTGGTATTATTAAGAATATAATCAATAACCACGATACGAAGTTCAAATTCATATTTCAGACAATGGCAGTTAAAAGTAGTACAAGGTGAAAGGTTGTATGTAATCTGATCTAAAATATTCCCTGATGTTTCTGTAGTTGGATTAAATTTGTGAGATGTTGTAATGCAAATATTGCTTTACGTTATTCTAATGTGACTTATGTTTGCATAGTCTTGGTATTTCAACGAAATTACTTACAATGCTTGTATTTCGAAGGTTTATAATTTAGTACTTTTATTGTTTAGATAACCTTCATAAAGCGTGGATTAGGTTTTAAATTTGGATTAGTTTATGACCCGTCATAAGGGATTTTCGTAACCGTCTGACTAACATAATAATATCTACAAAAAGATTGAACCAAATAAATATATTCAGAAGCGTATGGACTGTACACCATCGTTAATTTAATCATCACTTAAGATTCACTAAACCACAATAGGGAAATCTACTACATCTCCGAACAACCAGTATTCAGACCGTGTGGTCACATGTAAAGCTAAATGTCGCCTTAATTGGCGTCCAAAATGTCCTGTTGTGTAATATAGGATCTATATACGGAATAAAGCAAAAAAAAGAAAGAATAAACAAACAGAAGACAGTGAAATTAGAATCCAACTTAACAAAGTGTCTACTCGTTGGGACATGTTCAGGACTACAGACTGGTAGAATTACGGATCGGCAGCCATCAATATACTGATGGACAACAGCCACTAAACTGATCAAATTACGAATCGGCAACCATCAATACACTGATGGACAACAGCCATTAAGTATCCATAGATTGTACTTAACAAGCAAATATGTTGAACAAAATAGTCAAAACAAAAAGGCAAATAAAATATTACAATTCTGAACAGGCGCACAAAAAGAGGATAGCAGATGCATGTGTCTATGAAGATCCACAACTCTCCGTTGATGGCTGCCCGAGTTCCTATTTGCCACTGTTTTCCTCTCCTGAGGACTGTGTCGGCGCACTCATTCTGGTTCTATCACCTGTTCTGACCGCCTCAGCTTGTTTTCTGGCTTTAAGCAGTGCTCTCCTTCTTTGGAAGAAGAGCTCCTCGGCATATGACGGCTTGTCAACTTCACGTCCACCAGTCTCAGCAAGCGAATGAACTTTATCTGCTGGGTATTTAGGATCAGCATGGAACGACATCCGAATACATGCATTCCACCCTAGATTATATGCAGCATACTCCTCCCTTTGTCTGTCTAACAGCTTGCGGTTAGCCACTTTCAACTCTTCAATTAGACGAGCAACTTTAGGAGCCATTTCATCCACCTTTAGCTTGCAATTCCATTACTAATCCTTCTGCTTCAACCATACGACGCTGGGTTATTTCGCCGACTATCTCTCGGTTGGTCAGGTTCAACTCGACACATTTTTCTCTCATATTCGCTTCCCATATCATTTCCTGACATTCTGTCATTATTTTCTGAGCTTCTGCAAGCTTACGCTGGTGCTCAGCCCTCATTTTAGCATGCCTATGCTGCAGCTCAGCGTAACGGCTGCTCTCATACTCCACTTCACTTTTGAGTTGCATTTTCCTTGACTTCAGCTTATTGATTGTTGCCAAGTGGTGTTCATTAGCAGTCTCTAACGCAATTTTCTGCTGCTCAGCTGTTGCCTGTAAATCTTGTATTACTCCTTGTAGACGATTCAAGTCACACCGTTTGTGTTGGGCAGTTGCAGTATGAGAAACAAAGAAGGGATGAAATGTGGAGGAAAGAACTGAATGAAATATTATTAAGCTACAGAGCAACGTTATATACACTAGTTTACAAGGCTAAACTTCCTCCTATATTATAGGTAACAAAACAACTGAATTAGCATAATTAGCTCCCAAATATTATCCTACCATAACTACTATATACAAAATCAATCAACAATATTAAGAATATTTGACTAATATTCTCAATATTCTTTCACTCCCCCTCAAGTTGGAGCACTTGGTAAACCAAGTCCCAACTTGCCCTCTAAATAATGGAATGTCTCGCCTCCGAGTGCCTTAGTAAATAAATCTGCTATTTGCTCCTTGCTCCGAACATGTGACGTGATGATCGACTTGTCTACCAAGTACTGCCGCATAAAATGGCAATCTATTTCAATATGCTTAGTTCGATCATGAAAGACGGGATTCTTTGCAATGTGTAGTGCCGCTTGGTTATCTCAAAATAGTTGCATTGGCTGAGTATGAAACACACCCAATGACGCAAGAAATGCTCGTAGCCAAATTAATTCACTAGTGACTGCAGACATGGCTCGGTACTCTGCCTCCGCCGTGGACTTGGACACGGTTGCCTGCTTTTTTGTTTTCCATGAGACCGGTGTATTCCCGAGTGCCACAAATAACCATTGACCGATCTCCTTGTAAGTGGACAACTCGAATAATCTGAGTCGCAATAACCCCGTAGCTGCAAGTCACAGTTTTTGTCAATAATTATTCCCTTGCTCGGATTTCTCTTAATGTACCGCACCACTCTTAATGCCGCGTCCCAATGTTCCTTTCGGGGCTCGTGAACGAATTGTGAAAGGATGTGAACTGCGTACACAAGATCAGGCCTTGTGATCGTCAAGTATACCAGCTGCCCAACGAGTCTTCTGTATTTCATAACATCGTTCAATACATTCCCTCTCGCCAAACCCAATTCATGGCGCTGCTGCATCGGAGTGTGAGCTGGTTTGGCTCCTTTCATTCCCGCCTCATCAATAATTCCCAAGGCATATTTGCGCTGATTGAGGAACAATCCGTTCCTTCCCTGATCGACTTCTATCCCAAGGAAAAACTTAAGTTTCCCCAACTCCTTTACTCCAAACATTGAGTGCAAGAAGGATTTAAAAGCTATACACGCAGAATTGTTGTTGCTCACAACGATCATATCGTCAACGTAGACTAAGACTCCAATGAAAACTTCATCTTTATTGTATGTAAATAAAGAATAATCAGCCAATGATTCAATAAAACCATACCTCTTTAACGAATTAGTCAATTTTTCAAACCAATTCCGAGAGGCTTGTTTCAATCCGTATAGTGACTTGAGTAGCTTACATGCCTTATTCTTTCCACTTACATCAAAGCCTTGCGGAATTTTCATATAGACCTCTTCATCTAAATCTCCATGCAAAAATGCGTTGTTGACATCCAATTGTTCAATTAACCATTTCTTTGCTGCTACTGCTAATAAACACCTCACACTCGTCATTTTCGCAACCGGTGCATAGGTGTCGTGATAGTCTACTCCTTCCACTTGAGTGAACCCTTGAGCTACGAGTCTAGCCTTGTATTGCTCTATGCTTCCGTCCGCCTTGTACTTGACCTTGTACACCCATTTGCATCCAATGGGTTTCTTTCCTTGTGGCAAATCAACCACCTTCCAAGTTCCATTACTCTCAAGCGCATCGATCTCCCTTTTCATGGCCTCTCGCCAATGCTTGTCTTTTGCCGCTTCATGGTAATACTTTGGCTCTTTTATCTTATCAATTTTTGCCATGTATAACCTGTGAGAGTTAGTGAAACAATTGCTAACAACATAGTTAACCATAGGATAACGAGTACCTGTCCTTTTGAGCGGTGATTGAATTGAGCGAGCATCATCGATGGAGTTTATAATTCTCGTGGATTTGCAGTAATAATCTCGCTTCCAAGCTGGTTCAAAACGCTCTCTAGCACCTCTGCCCATCCTCTCTGTTTCTGTACCTTCAGAGTCGCTATGTGCTGGGACAGTACTACCATTAGTAGTGGCTGCAGGAACTCTCACAGGTTCAATCTCATGACATTCACTTGTACTCCCCCTTACTTCGTCCACGTCATGCTCCCCTGTACTCTCATGCTCAATGTCTTCGTCCCAGGTGTCCATGCCCAAAGAATTGTCATTATTTTGAAGGTTATTGCGAGCACTATTGTGTGGCGTATTATGGCTAGCACTATCATTCTTAATATCACCAATTTTGTCCAAAGGAAAAACATGTTCATAAAGTAACATCCCTTGAAACAAAAACTTTCTTATCTCTTAGATCATATATCTTCCATCCTTTCTTGTTGTGAGGATATCCTATAAACATGCACCGTTTCCCTCGCTCATCGAATTTGTCTCGGGGTTTATCTTTATTATGAACATAGCAATGGCATCCTAGGATCTTATTCCCACTCGAATCGGGTTTCTCATTATAAAGCAACTCATACGGTGTCCGTCCCTCAAGTAAACGAGTGGGTGTACGATTAATAAGATAAGCAGCCGTCATAGCACATTCCCCCCAAAATTGTAAAGGCAAATTAGCTTGGAATCGTAATGCTCTTGCTTTCTCTAAAATGTGTCGATGTTTCCGCTCTACCCTTCCATTTTGTTGAGGTGTATCAGTATTACTAGTCCGGAAAATTATCCCCTTTTCCTCATAATAATATTTCATGGGTCTAGATAATAACTCCATTCCATTGTCACTTTGGATAACTTTCACTTCCTTATTAAATTGAGTTCTCACCATTTGACAAAAAACTCTCAACAATTCACCGGCCTCACTTTTTTCTTTCATTAAATATACCCATACCGCTCTACTATAGTCATCGACAATGGTTAAAAAATAATGAGCCCTCGATAGACTAGCAACACGATATTTACCCCATATATCACAATGAATAAGTCCAAACGAAACATCGCATCTCTTATTATTCAAACCAAAAACCAAACGTGTTTGTTTTGCGCGACAACAAGGATCGCAAACATAACTGGAATCCAAAACTAAATTGCCATTAATTAAAGGGGAAAAACGAGACAAAATGCTATTTGACGGATGTCCTAACCGCTTGTGCCAAAGGCAAGCATCCTCCTGTTTCACAGTCTTGGCTACGGTCTCCTTCTTCAATCCACAAAAAATGAATACTCCATCCTGATTTTCACTCTTCCCAATCACCGTCCGCATAGACCGGTCCTGCATTACACAATGATCAGAATAAAATGTTATTAAACAATTTGTTTCTCTTATCAATTGCTGAACTGAAATAAGGTTGCAAGTTAATGACGGAACAAACAAGACATCTTTTAACACAAAGTTTTCTCCGAGTCTGACTTCTCCGTGTTCACGAGCCTCTATGCTTCGTCAATCTGGGAGTCCTACCATCGACTTCCCTTCTGTTCGGATGTTAATTAAACACTCTCGTGTACCCGTCATATGATGAGAACAACCACTATCAATTAGCCATTCACGATCAATTGTAACATTCATACCTGACTGTTTTTCTGTACCTTCAGCGCTTGGTGTTAGCAACGATCGAAGCCCGCCAATCTCATCTTCTGTGAAGGGAATGTTGACAGTCTTGTTCTCCCCTTCCTTCGATGTTGTCCCAACCGCATTAGCACGGTGATGACTGGTGTGGCCACGTTAATTACCATGACCTCCTCCTCTGGTTCCAATTCCTCTGCCTCCCCTGCGTCCTCTACCCCTGCCACGAGCTCGAATGGTTTCGTATTCGTGTTTCTCGTAGCAAGTATCCTCCGTGTGGTAGTATTTTCCGCAGTGGGTACATTGTAGTGGTTCGTCCTCCTTGTATTCTGTTCGACTGAATCCACCACGAGTGCTCCTATTCGAATCATTATTCCTGACTGCCATGGCTGCCTCGTTCTTCTCCTCTGTGATCCGTGTGACAGCCACATGCCTTTCTTCCCTGAGAACTAGAGCATAAGCCCTAGATAATGGGGTAATTGGATCCTCCATCAAAAGAGTAGTGCGCAAATTTCCGTATAATCTCCGATCAAGACCCATCAAGAATTGATGGACTTTTTCCTCTTCGCGTTCTTTGGCTAAAGGCGCTGCTGCTCCGCAGGTACATGTCGAAGCCTTGCTATAATTGACGAGTTCATCCCATATCGCCTTCAAACGAGTGTAATACTCAACGACAGATTCTCGCCCTTGTTTGCATTCGCTAAGGTCACCCCTTAATTGGTGCACCCTGGGAGCATTTCCAGCCGAATAGCGATCTCGTAATTCGGCCCAAATTTCTGCTACAGGCGCCATAAAGGTAATACTGGCGTGTAGTTTCGTATCTATTACATTCCGAAGCCATGCTTTCAACATGGCATTACATTGTTTCCAAGCCACCATTTCTAGGTTATCTTCTCCTTCATCTCCCTTCGGTTGTGTGAATGTTCCTTCTACAATTGCTATTTTGTTTTTCGCATCAAGACCGTTCTTGACTGCTTCCGCCCATAATTCATAGTTTTCACCATTAAAAATGATTTGTGTGAGTAATAAACTTGGATTATCTGAAGGGTGGAGATAGAGAGGTGAGCTCATAGGAATGGATTTCATTTTTTTTGTTATTGTTAGGTGGTGGTATATTTTCCCCACTCATTGATTGGATCGAAAAATGCTCGATGATACCATGAGAAACAAAGAAGGGATGAAATGTGGAGGAAAAAACTGAATGAAATATTATTAAGCTACAGAGCAACGTTATATACACTAGTTTAGAAGGCTAAACTTCCTCCTATATTATAGGTAACAAAACAACTGAATTAGCATAATTAGCTCCCAAATATTATCCTACCATAACTACTATATACAAAATCAATCAACAATATTGAGAATATTTGACTAATATTCTCAATATTCTTTCACAGTATTTAGCGCAGCTACACGTATCGCCTAGAGTTGACATAACCATTTTAAAACAATTAGAGTCGTATAAATTAATGTGAAATAATAGGAATAACAAAAATACACAATTATGTGTGACACAACTCCGTCAGGGGATATAGCATTTGCATATCAGGTTCGTCCTTATCCGTTGATGGCACCGGGACCCACGAAGCTAAATGCCTTGTCCAAAATTGACTTTTCTCCGTCGCATTCAATAAAGTCTAATATGGACCCGGTCTACACTAAACTTATTGTAGACCAGGGTTAGGTCCCAAAAGTTATGGTTTTTTTAGCAAAAGTTAAATTTTCGCTCACCAAAAGTTAAGGTTACTTTAGCAAAAGTTAAGATTTTTTATTTAAAAGTTAAGGTTTTATAATCAAAAGTTAAGTGTTATGAATGAAAAGTTAAGGTTTTTTTAGCAAAAGTTAATATTTTGTAATTAAAAGTTAAGGTTTAACAATCAAAAGTTAAGGTTTTATAATCAAAAGTTAAGTGTTATGAATGAAAAGTTAAGGTTTTTATTATCAAAATAAAACCCTAAATTTTCCCCCAATTCAATTTGATTGCGCCTGCCACTGCCTCGTTTGGTACATCCTCTGTTTTCTCACGGTGTGTACGAATCAGTTTCCGGCCGTCAGTGCTCACGCCGGCCGCCTCACTGTCGACCCCACATACCATCAGACTGCGGGCGCTTAACCGACAGTGACGCACAGCAGCCCTTCGTGGTTGCCTCTCCTTCACAAAGCCTTTCCGGTCAATTTCCGCCAGGTATGAAGATGAAGATGAAGAAGGGTCGGATTTCCGGCATTGGGAACGATTGTGATGGTCGGAAATTGTCTCATCGTCGTCGGAGAAGGAGTGAGGAGAGAGAGTGGAGTGATGAGAGTAAGTTGGTCTACATTATTTCTATTGTGGACCCGGTCCACCCAAGTTCTTTTGGTCGCATTCATTGTACTTAAATCCCCGAGAGAATCCACCATTTTTTGCCTGTATGCTTGGAATGAATCTGTTACTGATGGAGGAACTGCGGTGGGTTGCATTTCATACAATGAATCTCCGATACAATTGAGTGCTGATAGAGAAAGCGGCCATCCTCCTTCACTGGAAGCCAATATGTGACCACCGGGCTTGTCTACTTCATGATCACCAATATCTCGAAATATGGGCATACGCTCTTCAATGCTTGGAATAACTTGAGCCTGCCCCGTCTGTCGATTATCAAGTCGTTGTTGCTGGTTATTAATTGGTTGTTCAGTATGTTCAGTAAGGTTTTGTTCTTCATCCTGATTCTGTAATTGTTCCTGTTGCTGCAGTGGTTGTTTATTTCCTTCTTCACTTTGTTTAGTCTGATGTGGTATAGTGTGGGACAATCTGTGAGCACTACCCATTGATTCTGTTCCCACTCGTAACACATTGTTCCATAACATGTGTTCATTAATATCTAGTCCAGGCTGAACATTCCCCAATTCAACTTGTGTTCCTTCAACAGCAGCCCTATTCGAGTCTCTCTCATGTAAACTCCTTGGAGTGAGCAATGTCATATAATCACCTCCACCATCTTGGCATTCAGCGGACTGTACTTGCATTCGAGTAACCTTTGGCATTTTCCCATCCTGCACAAATGCTCTTTTTCGCGATCCAGCTATGACCTCTTCTTCCACGCAGTCAGTTACATCTTCATTGATTACAGCTGCCTGTGCTTCGAAATACCTTATTCCTAAATCACTCGTGTGCTCATCTTTTTCTCCGTCCGACAGTATGTAATCAAGATCTTCCAAGTTGGAAAACCCTGAAGGACAGGTTGCCTCAGCTGCAGACCCCTCGGACATTAATTTATCACGAGCAAGCGACACCTGCATATAAGCCCCAAATTTAACAGAGAACCTAAAACGAATGAAGGCTACTCTTCCAGAAACAACCGCAAACAACAGAATTATGTGTTAGTAATTTTTAGCAAGACTTCACACAACAATACTATCCAAACTTCAACGTTCTATATAAGTATCATGAATTATATTTGCTTATATTCCCTGCGATTAATTTTGTGGAATTATTTGTACCTAGAAGCCGAACGAATATCTACAAATGCAGCAAAACACAACTGTGCACATTAGCTCAAGTCAAACCGAATATATTGCAGTATGTTAAGACACTACTAAATAGAATCCAATAATCCTAAATAGGACCTCTTTTTTGTCCGGATATTCTGTTTCATTCACCGACACTTCTCCAGCAACTGCTGATGCCAATCTCCGCGGTTCTTCCTGCGGACACCATGTCGGGTAAATTTAAAACAAGAATGGTGAAAGACAATGTATACTAAGGTTGCTTAGTAGAATCCAGACCTGTTTAAGACTTTGTACTATTTTCAATGTTGAATGACTGTCATTAAAGTCTGGCCTTACACTTCCAAATGCATGTGCCTTGTCGTATGGATCTAATTTATCAGCAGCAATTTTGTGCGCATTGATCTCCTTCTCCGTCACAACTCCCCATAAATTGTTAGTCTTTGGCAATTTACAATTCTGAGGCGACAAGGATGGATGTCGACATTTGATTACACGTTCATCAGTTACTCCGAGCAGGCTATAATCAAATTTCGCTTCCACTTCCGACACTGCACCCACATTGCCAAATACGTTAGAGCTATACTACAACCTATTCACAGCCACATAGGAAAAATCATTTATATAAGTACAACAGAGGAAAACGAATCAAATAATGCATACAATAGAAGGGACGTAACCGACCTCAGCCGAACTGCATGTAAAATACCTGCCATTTTCTGGCTGAGGCCACACATCGCAAGAAATTTTTCTCTCACAATGTATCTACAGTCAGACAACCACTTTGTTGGCAAAACCCCTTTATGTTTACAAATTGGGATGTCTGTAGAATTGACTGATTCAAAATACTCTAATTGATCACGGTTGTGTTTGTTTATCTCCAAACTGAGATAGCCTAGGTCAGTTTTGGGTTTACAAAATTCTTTAGGAGCGGTATAACGCAGAGTATGTTTTGGCTTAGTAGGAACTCTCATCCAAAACCAACTATCCTTCCAATTCTTATCTGAACTTATCGGCGGGAACAGCGTACAGTAACCAGCCCGATTGTTTAGCACCCACCATCCCTTTCCCTTGGGATGCCTTAGCAATTGATGCATCCCATCAAATGCTGCTAAAGAAGGATTGAGTCCCATGAAAGTGCATGTCCAAATATAAGAAATAATGCGCCAAATACTTGCCGAAGATAATTCTGCCAAACATATATTATATGCGTTCAGTAATTGGGTAATGAACGATGTAATGGAACATGCAAGCCATGCTCAAAAGTTAAACATAGACAGGACATAGTAGTCTTTCGGTGTCGGCGGTGGAGGGCGAGTGATGTTATCTGACGCGCCTGGCATCGCTAGCCAGTAACCATCATTCTCCAACACCCCATACAATATATCAGCAATTTGGGCGGCCTTGACATTTCGTAAAAAATTCGCTGACGGCTTCTTTGTCAGTGCATGTGTGTGGTCTTCATTTCTGAGGAATTCATCATCTCGTTCAAAAACGGCGGCACCGGAAGGGCGTACGGATTCGCAAAACGACTGTATGCGACACAGTCGCCGTTCTACCACCCAACCGAAACATCTCTAAAATTGGGCTCTTATGCAGCGAATTACTTCGGATCAGTTGTGGTACTTCGGGTTTTCTATCCTCGTCCGAAGACACCGTGTATTTCTTATTTCTCCGGTGTGACATCAGGATAAAACCGAAAATCATGCTAGGTAAAATTAAATGGTAGAAATAGGTTACCTCCTTCGCAATCAGAGCCGACGGTGGTTGTTTTAGAAAATGTAATCCTTGCAGCTTCTGCGCAATACTTGGCAAGTATGAAGCCACGTCTCATTACCGCCCCCCCCCATTCAAACTCTTGCCTCTTTTGTCCACTGAATTTCTACGGAAGCAGCAACACCGAGGCCCATGGCCCAATATAACCAGGTGTAGTTTTGTTAAGAAGAACACACAATTACAAGTCCAACAACTCTAAACACAGACACGTAATATTCCAACTTCGATTTATGGCCCATGAATAGATGCATGAACATAAGCAAATTTTAGAATCCGTAAAATTGTGTTGTAAATTAAATGTAGGGTAATTGTAAGTTCTATAAAACAGTAATTTTGAAACAAAAAATTTAAATTGATAACCAGAATAAAAGGCTTGTTTTAAAATATTAGTATTTAAATACAGACAATAACAACTTTCCCCTGGTTTTCTTGTAGGATATTAACACCACCCGTCATGTTAAAGATTTTTCAAGGTCATATTAAATACATCAAAATGAACATACCAATTTAGGCTTTGTTGTTGTCAACTTATTTTCAATAAGTTCGAATGATAACAAGTTCAATTAAGCTCAATTAAGTTTAGTTCAGTAGTAATAAGTTCAAGTTAATCAAAACAAGTCCAGTCCAATAATAATAAGTTTAATAATGCATTCACGGATATGCAAAAATAGAACAAATAATAATAATAATGGAGAACGTATGCAGTATTAATAACACCTTTTTTGGGGTTTTAAACAGAACATATACACTCACATCTAGGTTCACCATAGGATTGCGACGGTGACATCCGATGATCAAATTCTTCTTTCTTCTGAATTCCATGTTTGGACTTTTGCGGAAGCGTCACACTCAAATATGATGCTTCATCTTGCATTGTATGCTCGGATTTGTTCCAGCGAGGCTGGACATCAGGTGTTTCCATTCTCGCGTCCTCGTTTTCGCACTCAGTTAGTCCCCTGTTTGCCAACCCTAATAACGTAGATAATATCATATTATCATCATCCTCATTTCCATATTCAAATGGTTTTAAACGCCGTTTTTGAATCGAATACATTTCCGTGTCTAGTGCTATTGGTGCCTTTCGCACACCGCACATTCCTCCATCCAGTCCAGGGTTATGCTGTACAAAAATTGGACTGCTCAAATTTGACACGGGAGCATGTGTTTCCGAAGATTCTAAAAGCATACCACCTGTTTGTTTAGCTTCCCCAACTTCAGTAATTACACTGCCAAGATCATCTGATACCGACAATACCAGTGTGTTTGCAGATTCCGTGTCATCTATGTCAACCAATGCCTACAATCCAAACACGAAGCTAATGAGCTGATAATTAAAGGATGTTGCAAAGTATATGAGAACTGCAACTGTGGAATCTGTTCTATATATTACTGAAGCACACTTTCCTTCAAATTCCGACACCGATGCAGCGTCTACCAATGCTAGTACCGACATTCCAGTCTAAACACAGTACTGTTAATTAAACACTGGATTATACAGACGAGTAAAATACACATCGACATACATGTAAAGGGTCCTTGCCTGTTTGGGAGAGTATTTTGCATGCGGGATCGACTTGTACTCTTCCGTCATTGTCCTTAAATTTCTCATTGATTGTGGTCCGTCGAAAGGATTTGTCTTCATTTCCTCTGGTTTCTGTTCCCTAATTTGCTTATCCGATATAGCTCCTCACAAATTACTGATCCTTGGCAACCTTATAGCAGCGCCAGCCAAGAATGGATGTCGTTTTACAATCTTTCTCTCCTTAGTTACTCCGAGCAACTTATAATCGATATTCAAATTTTCCTCCGCCACTGCAGGTAAAGTTCCCGAATATGTAAATCCCCGAAGGTTAATACTACACACACAAAGTTCTACCAAATAACTCTAAGTATTGACAAAATAAAACCATAACTATATGTAACACACACACACACACACACACACACACAAGAAATCTCACACAAACATACAAAGTAAAACACACCAAGTTTTACTGCATTGAAATTATTCACATGTCACATACCCGACATCCTTCGGCTAAGGCCACATATCGCAAGGAATTTCTCTTTAACAATGTACCTACGATCAGGCAACCAATGCATCGGTTAATCTCCCGCGTGTGGATATTAGTGATTTTCGAGGTCCTCGCCGACTAGAAATATTGCATCTGGCTATGGTCATGCTTTGTTGTGTCTAAATCCAACCACCCCATATTGACATGTGGTTGAGTAAACTTCTTCGGAGCACCATAATACGAAGGATGAGATGGGTTAGTCGGAACTCTCATCCAAAACCAATCATCCGTCGAATCTTTGCACAAATCAATGGTCGGATACAGAGTACAAAAACTAGCTCGATTGTCTATTTGCCACAACCCTTTCCGCCCAGGGTGTTTCGCTAACATATGCATCTTGTCGAACTCATTCAAGGAAGGGACAAACCCCATGAAAGTCATATCCACAAATATGAAATAATACGCGAGACGCTTGTCAAAGTCAATTGCGCCAGACATATATTATAACCTTTCAAAACTTTTGACACAAACGGATGTAACGGGACTCGCAGTCCATGCTCAAAATGGCCGACATACACGCCTATGTAACAATTCTTCGTAGTTGGTGCGGGGGGATGAACAATACTGTCCGATACCCCCGGCATATTAAACCAGTAACCGTCTTCCTCCATTACCCTATACAAAATTTCCGCAATTTTTGCAGCTTGGTAATTATTTAAGAACTGCCTTGTTGGCCTGGTTGCCAACACATCTGTACAATCCTCGGATTCCAAAAATCCAACTGCCCTCTTATCCTATCCCGATCTGCCTATTCCAGGTTTATCTGGAGATCTATAATGCACTGGATCTATCATAGAGTTCTACGCAGCAGCTACCCTCACTACTTCTCCATTTGGCTTCCTATGCTTTGATTTTTTCTGGATTATATGCGCTACTTCAGGATCCTCACCTTTTTCTGTTGGCACGATCGCTCGTTTGTCTTTTCGGGATGTCATCACAACGGGAAATATCGTTTCTCTTCCACAGAAATATACAGTATAAAAATTGAATAACACTAACTTTAAAACCAACTATAGTAAAAATTACCTACTGAAGAACAGTATCGGTGAAGAAAAATCTTCAAAACGCCTCGTTTTTTACAAATTCCTCCTTCAATCAAAAATAGAAAAAGCCTAATCGCGGTGGCGACACCAGGTGTTACAACTTTTTGTCCTAAACATAGTATAACACTAACAGAAATCGCCACTCCATCATTTTTTGTAAATTTTGCTCGCCTCCTTTCTACAATACACCTGGAAAGTCCACAACCACACCTACCAAACTCCAATATGTCTATATATATCACTCCCCATCCCTACCGAACAGCACGGGCTTTTACCCCCCTTGTTTTTGTATGAAATAGGCCTAAGTAGAACAATTACATGGACGCAGAATGAACTTAATAATGGGCTTTAGGAACTGCTACACAGCCCAAAGCCCAACTTCATACAATGAACAGTCCAAAATACACAAGTTCAAAATGGAACACTCCAACATTATATATTCAAAGCGAAATTCTTAGACTTATACAACATTAAAACATATTATCACAAGTAATTTTGCATTATTAACCAACACAAGGTTAGACAGTCTACGACCGACATGAAAGGACTGCACAGCCTGAAAATATTCTCATTGGAAAATCCAAAAACAACTTAACATAGGATCACCAAGTCAGCAAGACATACAACAATACAGATAAAACACAAGAACCCACATATTAAATCAGTCATTCACTCTCTGGAGGCACTTCAACAGCACGGACAATCCATTTGAGCTCAGATCCCTTCACTTTGTTTTCTTAGGAGATATCTGAAGAAGCATCTCTTTAGCCTTCAACTGCTCCAGCTTTTCAACAAAATCATTAGCTTGATTCTACATTTCAAACAATTAACAATTAATAATAACATGACAATCTGAAAACTATTAAATTTGTCTTACATAATAATAATGACATAAGCAGTTACATTTGTACCTAACTATAATCGCACAAACAATGGATCCATTATTAACCTTAACCTTAACCTATGAAGCTAGACAATATGGACCAGTATAATGTGTAAAACATTATGAAGTGGAAGCACGAACAGTGATCATAAACATAAGGAATACATACATTGGTTCTCAAAGCATTAATTTGTTCAACTTCTATCCCAAATATAAACTCGACTTCTTGTGTGAATGCGATAATATCCAGCACAACAATTTTGTCAGAAACCGCTGCATTGATAACCATCCTAAACCAAACAACTTTAATTAGCAAATGTCAGAAGTAAATGTTTGGTCCCATATAAAGTGCATACACATAGAATCAAAGAACATACCGCTCTGACGCGACAGAAGACCTGTCTTTGCACGTTGTACAGGCAATTTTATTGCCATCACTGTCTGTAAGTCTCCGACCACACAAGCTGCAGCCAATGTAGTAGTGTATATCACGTTCACGGATGCTTGTTATACTCACTTGGATCCAGAAATTTCCAACGTCTAAAGGACACGTAGCCTACACAAAAGCAGCTACAAGTTATTACTGCCACACAAGCATAAAATATGTTTTCTCATTCACAAACAACCTACCTGTTTAGATACGACTTCCTCAACTGCAATGATTTTTTTTCAGTACTTCCTGTTACAGCACTCTTGCCATGCCAATTCTCAACCAATGACATATCTGCATCCAACCTACAAATTGAACTGGACAAGCAAATCACTACGTAACATTACTTGTACAAACGCACACCTAACACGGTACATACTTTTCACGAAACAAACAAAACAGTCGAATGACATATTTGTACTAACAGACCATTCAGGAGCCTCACTATTGCCAGCCGTGGCCACTCCGCGCGAAGCCCCATCCACTTCCGCACTCACTACTGGTTCATCCCCTTTACCAACAGCACGGATAACCCACCGAAGCACGTTATTCACGGCAATAGTGCTTGATGGAGCAATCTGTAACACAATTTTCTTGTCCTTCACTTGATTCAGTTTCTTCGATAACACATCCGATTGTTTCTAAGTACACAAACAAAGGTGAAAACACATGAGTGAAATAAATAACTGTTACACCATATATAGCTACTTTTCTATGTCTACCTATGTATTCAGCTTGTATATGTTTGTGTATGTAGAGTGATTAGATGTCTAACTCTACACAGCTCTCTAGAAGTTGTTAGGTTGTATATAAACCCATTTTTCTCATTGCTAAGCCTTATAATGCACCATCGGCAATTAACATCCGGTTTCTCACTCAATTTCTCTCTCTCAACATCACTTCTATCAATAACCAACTATGTCTACAATGGAAGCACTTGCAAAAAACAGAGCATAGGATACCGATCAGACTCACCGTTTTTTTAAGAGCAGCAATCTGTTCAGCAGCCATTCCAAGGATTGTTTCACATTCTGATGAGAATGTCGTGACTCTCAGAGTTCCAGTCCCATTGGTAACATACACTTTCATTAGAACCCTGAATAACTCCTCCAAGGCAAGCAAACGTTGGTTAGTCTACAATATCAAAATGAATAGTATTAATTTGTTGGTGAACACTGTTTACTACACAAACAGACGTAGGCATCACACCTCATCATCCCTCAACAGCAATTTTTGGTATGATTTCTTCGGAGGTGTCTGCCGAGTCTCACTCTTATGTATGACCTTCACTTTAACTTTAAGGCCCTTCGACGACTCATCGAGCTTACTAAGGGGAGTATAATCAGGTTTCATCTAAAAAAAATCCAAATAAAGCAAAAAATCAGGTTTCATCTCAAAGAAAACATAAACAAGGCAACACTACATAAAATCAATTATAATTAGATTGCAAGAACACCAGCTTAATCTAACAAATATAGACACACTACATCTTGGAAAAGGAAAGCCCCCAAGAGGTACACTGTAACTAAACACTGGCTGAAAGCATTGACCGAGTACATGAGCAACAAAATTGGTCAGCTCCAAGGTATTACAAACACAACTCCCCATATAGACATCAAAACAATATAAATAAACCATATCATGAACAGAACTGTTCTCACGCGCAACTTTAGACACAACTGCACAATTCAAATCCTTCAGGACAATACTGGAGCAACTACAAAAAAACTACTTAGCAATTTTTTTAAAAAAAAAGTGAAATGTATGTATAACATATAATAACAGTAAAAAAAAGGAGATTAGACAACCTTGACCCAAAAAGAAAATTCAAAACATATGATAGATCTTCCTACTAAGAATCATCCTATTATAATTAAAAAAAACTAAACCAAAGGGAGTACATATATATATATATATATATATATATATATAGTAAACTCCAATTGCTAAGTGAGCATGTATAAATATGCTAAACAGATTTAAAACAGATTAACGCAGACTATCTAATCGGGAATACGCCTTCGGGAATCATTCCCGCAGCATTCCGATCAGAAGTACGCTCTTCGGGCATGCTAATCCATTCGGAATACGCCTTGGAGAATCCATATGTCGCAACCTATCCAATTGGGTTTACGCCTCCAGGAATCCATATGTCGCAGCCCATCCAATCAGAAATATGCCTTCGGGGATCCATAGGTTGCAGCCTATCCAGCCGAAAATACGCCCTTCCGGAATCCATAGGTCGCAGCATATCGAATCAGAGATACGCCTTCGGCGATCCATAGGTCGTACCCAATCCAATCAAAAATACACCTTCGGCAATCTGTGGTCACCGATCCAACTACATGGCAGCCCATGGTGCAAGCAACGGGTCGGAAAAATACGCCCTTTGGGAATCCATAGGTCGCAGCCTATCCAGCCGAAAATACGCCCTTCCGGAATCCATAGGTCGCAGCATCTCCGATCGGAAAAAAGCCTTCGGGGATCCATAGGTCGCAGCCTATCCAATCAGGGATACGCCTTCGGGAATCCATTCGGGGATCCATAGGTCGTAGCCTATCCAATCAGAAATACACCTTCGGCAATCTGTGGTCACCGATCCAACTACATGGCAGCCCATGGTGCAAGCAGCGGGTTGGAAAAAATACGCCCTTTGGGAATCCATAGGACGCATCATATCCAATCGGAAATACGCCTTCGGAGATCCATAGGTCGCAGCCTATCCAATCAGAGATACGCCTTCGGAGATCCATAGGTCGCAGCCTATCCAATCAGAGATACGCCTTCGGAGATCCATAGGTCGCAGCCTATTGATATCACGTATTTATATAGAGTTTTCTCCCTTATTTACAAGCTAATTTGTGCGTCATTGGAGCTCTTGGGAGCTATTTTGTGCTAACTATCGTGTGTAGTTGTGGTTTCGTATTTTAGTATTGAATTGCAGGTTTTATGGAGTTTTCTCCTTATTCCCGAGCCTTTTGGAAGCAACCACGGCTTTACGAGATGTTACGAGGCACGTAGGATGGCTCACGAGCTTTATGGATAGTTTAGGAGGTCCCAAGACCCCTAAACGTGAAGATTAGAGAGCCAAAGAGTCAAATGAGGTTTCCGTGCACTGATCGGGCAGAAATGGCCCGATCGGGCGAAATATTATGATCGGGTACGAAAGTTGCGGACCCGATCGGGCAAGGCATGCCCGATCAGATCGGGCGAGAACACATGTGCCCAGACCCGATCGGGCATCTACCGCCCGACCCCATCGGGTCTAGTGCTGCTAGGTCTTATTGGGACGCTGCGGAGGAGGCGAGCTTGCTGGCACTTTTTGTCGACAGACCCAATCGGGTGACTACCGCCCGACCCGATCGGGTGGGCCGCTTTTCTCGCCTTATTGCTGCACTGCTGCTGCCAGAGTCCAGAAGTGAAGTTGGGGGAATTTGTATGTGGACCCGATCGGGTACTGTGCTCGGGCCCGATCGGGTCTGGTGCTTTAATCGCGCTTTTTCACTTTTTGTTTCCGTTTTTTAGTGAACTTGAGGGGTATTATAAATACCTTTTTCCTCATTATCTATCTTTCATTCATCTTTTATTCATCTCTCATTAGGTTTTAGATTAGTTTTATTCTTCATTGCTCTTAGTTTAATTCAAACACTTTAGATTAATTTAGAGGTGATCAAACCTATTTCGATTTCAATAAAAGTTCCTGCTTTCCGTCAATTGGTACTCTTCTCTACTCTTTATCTCTTTAATTACTTTGATTGCTTAGTTTATTTATTTAATCGTTCATGATGCAATTGTTAGGGTTTCATATTAGTTTTATCGTTATTAATTCAATTATGAGTGAGTAGTTCTCTTTCTAGGGTGTTAGATAGGAAAGCCATGTTTATACCATGATTGCTATTTAGACTCCTTTCAATTTCTAGGGCTTGATTAGGGTGATTGTGATGTGGTTTGTTCTTATTGAGTAATTAATGTCAGTGTACAATTTCATTGATTGCTTGTGGTTAATAGTTGTTTGCACAGATCCGTCTTACGACTAGAGGCCTAGGATACGTCAGTAGTTCTGATTACGTTAGTGAACATGCGGCGTATGTTGAACTATGAGCGTTGAGTCTTAACCATAGCTCAACATAGGCTCTAATCACTCGACTCTTGACTTAGGTTTTGGTAGTAGTTGACCCTATTTGATTGGTATAAGCATGGTGGACCGACCTAATGCCCTAGGTTTTTATTCCATAGTTTAATCCTCAATTTATTCCGTCTTCTGTAGTCTATTCTTTAGTTTAATTAATTCCTTCCTGATTTCATCTGGAGTAGCTGAATTGGTTGAATTTTGATTTAGAAACTCTGTCTCCCTGTGGATTCGACCCTGCTTCCACTGACTACCTAGTTAGAGATCCGTAGGTTTATTTTTGATTAGGTGACACGACTAAAACCTATCAAATTTTGGCGCCGTTGCCGGGGAGACGGCGAGTTCTCTAAGTTTTTATTTAATTATTTGGTCTACTTCTCTGTACCTCATTGGAACTTCATTGTTTTAATCGAGGTACGTTTTACTGCTGCTTTTTGTTTCTTTTGTATGCCCATGTCCCAAAGAAACGGTTCCCCCATTCCAGCGGATCCTGATCTTGATAGGACAATTAGGCGGATCCGAAAGATAAAGCAGAAAGACAAGCAGTCTGTTCAGCTGAACACCTCTGGAATAGACACCTTGAATTCAGTTATGTCAAAATCACTGAAGTCATATGGGGTGCCCAACCCGGATGGTCTCTCCACTGGACCTACTATGCCCACCATTGCCGCAGCAAATTTCGAAATCAAGCCTGGACTCATCAGCATGGTCCAGCAAAATCAGTTTGGTGGGCATCCTACTGAAGATCCGGCAAATCATCTGCAACGGTTTCAACAACTTTGTCGAACCGTTAAACATGCCGGCGTCACTCCAGATCAACTCAAAGTCATGTTGTTCGAGTTTTCACTGAGAGATAGAGCCCAAAAATGGTTGAACGATGTGAAAGAAACTGAGTGGAGTGAGATTTCTGCTGCATTTCTGAGAGAGTATTACCCACCCACTAAAACAACAGAAATCAGAAATAAACTAGCCACGTTTTCCCAAGAGCCTGATGAAACATTAAGGGAAGCGTGGGCTAGGTTTAGAGATCTACAGAGAGAGTGTCCACACCACAATATGGACAAATGGTTCTTGACGCAGACATTCTACAATGGTCTGCAGCCTCAGACGAAGTGTATTGTTGATTCGTCTGCAGGAGGAGTGTTTTTAGACAAGGCAGTTGATGAGGGTTATGAATTCATATCAAATCTTGCAGCCAATGACCATTCATCATCTAGGAGTTTGACTAAGAAGGTACTTGAAGTTGACGCAATTTCATTGCTTACATCTCAGATGGCGCAACTAACTCAGCAGCTAATGAAGTCTTCTAGTCCGACACCTCCACCCATGAGTATCAATGCTATGTCTGCAGTAGCACCCATTACCTCATCTTACTGCGAGGTATGTGGTGTTCAGGGTCACTTTGGGCATGACTGTCAGTTCAGTCAATTTCAGATGGAGCAGGCCAATGCTTTCCAACAAAGACCACAAACCTTCCCCCCTTCACATAACTACCAAAACCCACAAAACCATCAACCTCCACCTCCACAAAACTATCCTAAACCCTCATACCATCAAACCCCACAACATTTCCAATGACCACCACCACAAAACTTCCATCATCCCAATAACTTCCAAACTCCACAAAATTTCCACACCCCACCCCCACAAAACAACAACCCACAAGAGCCTAGCAATTCTGAACTGATGAAACTGATATTGTCTATGCAAAAGGCAAATGAGGAAACACGGAGGTCCTAGGAGGAAGCAAGGAGGGCCCAAGAGAAGCACATCCAACTTCTCAAGGCTCAAGTTGCTCAGTTGGCAGAATCTAATGCACAGAGGCAGCAGAGACAATTGCCAGGGCAACCAGTTCAGAGAGAACATGTGAATGCCATCACTCTTCATAGTGGCATTGCATATGATGCCCCTCCAGTGCCCATTGATGAGGTTACCCCGACTGCAGGGAAAGAGGGTGGTAGAGGAAGGAAAAAGAAAGAATTCGACGTCTGAAGTCGATTTGTCTGCAGAAGCTGAACAGACAGGGAAGAAAAAGGAGAAGGTTTCTGAAACGCCTTTTACACCAAGGCTACCTTTTCCTCACAGGATGCAACAATCTAAGGTCGATCAGCAATTTGGTAAGTTCTTGGCTATGGTCAAGAACCTTGAGGTAACGATTCCATTTATAGATTTAATTACCCAAGTGCCTGTTTATGCCAAATTTATGAAAGACATGATCACTAAGAAAAGAGACTTTGGTGGGGTAGAACGTGTCGCTTTTACTGAAGAGTGTAGTGCTTTTATTCAAAATAAAACCCCACCAAAGTTAAAAGATCCTGGTAGTTTTTCTATACCCTGCCATCTTGGACCTATTTTTATTGATAAGGCTTTGTGTGATTTAGGTGCTTCTGTTTCTGTTATGCCGTTGTCTGTTTATAAGAAACTGAACATGGGAGCCCTTAAATGCACACAAATCACTTTACAGATGGCGGATCGTTCTATAAAATACCCTCTAGGTGTTTTAGAGGATGTTCCTGTTAGGGTTGGGAAATTCTATATCCCTGTTGATTTTGTGGTATTAGATATGGATGAGGATGCCCAGATCCCTATTATCTTGGGTAGGCCGTTTTTGTGTACTGCTGGTGCTGTCATTGATGTCAAGTCTGGGTCTTTAACTCTGAGTGTTGGTGATGATAAAGTGGTTTTTAAACTAACCAATGCTGTTAAGGCTCCTATGCTTGAACAATCTTTTTGCAGGGATAAGGTTTTAGATGAAGTAGGGGTGGAGAAGGTTCCAATTCCACCTAAGGTTGCCTCACCGTCTGGAGGCATTGTCAAGAACATTTGGAGGAGAAAGATGTTTGATGAGGGTGGCACTCATTGCCAAGCCCCTCCTATTTGAGAGAGGGAGGATTATGGTCGTGCAGGACCTTTATAAACCAGCGCTGTGCGAGAGGCAACTCGTATTTTCTTTTCTTTCCCTTTTTCTTTTCTTTTTATTTTTCTTCCTTTTGTGAGCGAAAGTGAGGGTACTAACATTGTTTTTCCTCTTAGCATAGTCCTTATCACCTTTTGGCATTGAGGACACTGCCAAGTTCAACTTGGGGGAGGAGTTCTGTTTGTATTCCCTATCTCTTTTACTGCTTTCTAGGATAGATTTACTGCTTTCAAAAATACTGAAAAAAATCAAAAAAATATGGTTCCCATGACTGGTTTAGTTGCCTCCCTGTGCCCCTTGCTGTGCTCTATTTGAAATTGATTTGACTTTGTTTTCTGGATAGCTGGGCATTTGTGATCTTGAGGCTATGATTTGATGTTTGATTGCTATGATTTCGAGCATGTTTGGATTATATTAGACCACTTTGCGCTGCATACCTGAATTGGTTAGACTGTGAGGCCTCTTTGTAGCCTATTGAATTCATATTATTATCCAGTCTATTCTTGTGTGTTAGTTCCTCTTTAGTGGATTGATCTTGACTTTGACTTCGTACTTGTCTGATTTTCGATGACTTGTAGCATTTGCTGTGATAGAGGCGTTCTTTTGTCTTATTCTTGAGCTTCAGAGTGAGTTTTTGATATACTTTTATCCTCCTTAGCCCCGCTGAGCCTAATGACTTGTTTCGTGTTACTTAAACCCCTATTATGAGCCAAAAACCATCACTTGATATTATTCCAAGCCTAGCTTGGGGGAGCTTTTGTATGTGTTGAGTTTGAGATTGATTTGTTGGTTTAGTTTGGTTTTTGAGGAATCTAAAAGTGTATTTGCTGTGGTTTGAGAGTGAGAAAGAGAAAAGAAAAAAAAAAGCAAGTTTAGAGTTGCGTGAATGAAGTTCGGAAAAATGAAAGAAAAATGAAATGAAAATTCAAAAGAATTCTAGTTCTTTCATTCACGTACGTTCATAAAGGAATATTCACTCCATTGCTAGAAAATTGGGTTTGTTATGCGCTTTTCATTGATTTATGAGAGTTAGGTTATTTTACATGGTTTTATGGTGATTGTTGGGAGTTGTGAAGGCCATCTTAGGCCTTGTTTGAATGGTTTATGCTCCCCCTTTCTTGGTTTTTCCACCACATTACCCAAAAGTATCCTCTACCTCTCACCTAAGCCCCATTGCAACCCTAAAAGTCCTCTTGAGCTCGTGTCTGCAATGTTCATTTGATTGATTTCGAGTTAGTTTGTCAAAGTTAAAGAGTATTTCTGCTAATTGAGTCGACTTGACTAGGATGAGCGTCATTGAACCTTCTTAAACACATGAGAGTGTGAGTGGGAAGGATACTTATGGTCGGGTTGGTGAGTGTTCGGGCACATTCTTTGCCTGCCACAAAATTGAGAGGAGTGACACCCTTGTGAGTGCCTTTTCAGGACTTGTATGCTTTGTGGATGCTTGAGTTTGATAAATTGCTTGAATGATTGGTGGTTGGATGGATTTGATGAGCCAAACTTGAATTATGCCTGCTTGAACGATTCTTAGTCTTGAAAATGTTTTGAGCTTTGATTTGTTTTTATCTTTGGGGTGAGGTAATCTATTCCATGTTCATGTGCTGTTTGCTTGAGGACAAGCAAAGGTTTAGCTTGGGGGAGTTTGATATTACGTATTTATATAGAGTTTTCTCCCTTATTTACAAGCTAATTTGTGCGTCATTGGAGCTCTTGGGAGCTATTTTGTGCTAACTATCGTATGTAGTTGTGGTTTCGTGTTTTAGTATTGAATTGCAGGTTTTATGGAGTTTTCTCCTTATTCCCGAGCCTTTTGGAAGCAACCACGGCTTTACGAGATGTTACGAGGCACGTAGGATGGCTCACGAGCTTTATGGATAGTTTAGGAGGTCCCAAGACCCCTAAACGTGAAGATTAGAGAGCCAAAGAGTCAAATGAGGTTTCCGTGCACTGATCGGGCAGAAATGGCCCGATCGGGCGAAATATTATGATCTGGTACGAAAGTTGCGGACCCGATCGGGCAAGGCGTGCCCGATCAGATCGGGCGAGAACACATGTGCCCAGACCCGATCGGGCATCTACCGCCCGACCCCATCGGGTCTAGTGCTGCTAGGTCTTATTGGGACGCTGCGGAGGAGGCGAGCTTGCTGGCACTTTTTGTCGCCAGACCCGATCGGGTGACTACCGCCCGACCCGATCGGGTGGGCCGCTTTTCTCGCCTTATTGCTGCACTGCTGCTGCCAGAGCCCAGAAGTGAAGTTGGGGGAATTTGTATGTGGACCCGATCGGGTACTGTGCTCGGGCCCGATCGGGTCTGGTGCTTTAATCGCGCTTTTTCACTTTTTGTTTCCGTTTTTTAGTGAACTTGAGGGGTATTATAAATACCTTTTTCCTCATTATCTATCTTTCATTCATCTTTTATTCATCTCTCATTAGGTTTTAGATTAGTTTTATTCTTCATTGCTCTTAGTTTAATTCAAACACTTTAGATTAATTTAGAGGTGATCAAACCTATTTCGATTTCAATAAAAGTTCCTGCTTTCCGTCAATTGGTACTCTTCTCTACTCTTTATCTCTTTAATTACTTTGATTGCTTAGTTTATTTATTTAATCGTTCATGATGCAATTGTTAGGGTTTCATATTAGTTTTATCGTTATTAATTCAATTATGAGTGAGTAGTTCTCTTTCTAGGGTGTTAGATAGGAAAGCCATGTTTATACCATGATTGCTATTTAGACTCCTTTCAATTTCTAGGGCTTGATTAGGGTGATTGTGATGTGGTTTGTTCTTATTGAGTAATTAATGTCAGTGTACAATTTCATTGATTGCTTGTGGTTAATAGTTGTTTGCACAGATCCGTCTTACGACTAGAGGCCTAGGATACGTCAGTAGTTCTGATTACGTTAGTGAACATGCGGCGTATGTTGAACTATGAGCGTTGAGTCTTAACCATAGCTCAACATAGGCTCTAATCACTCGACTCTTGACTTAGGTTTTGGTAGTAGTTGACCCTATTTGATTGGTATAAGCATGGTGGACCGACCTAATGCCCTAGGTTTTTATTCCATAGTTTAATCCTCAATTTATTCCGTCTTCTGTAGTCTATTCTTTAGTTTAATTAATTCCTTCCTGATTTCATCTGGAGTAGCTGAATTGGTTGAATTTTGATTTAGAAACTCTGTCTCCCTGTGGATTCGACCCTGCTTCCACTGACTACCTAGTTAGAGATCCGTAGGTTTATTTTTGATTAGGTGACACGACTAAAACCTATCACCTATCCAATCAGAGATACGCCTTCGGGGATCCATAGGTCGCAGCCTATCCAATCAGAAATACGCCTTCGCCAATCTGTGGTCACCGATCCAACTACATGGCAACCCATAGTGCAAGCAGCGGGTTGAGAAAGATACGCCCTTCGGGAATCCATAGGTCGCAGCATATCCAATCGGAAACACGCCCTTCGGGAATCCATAGGTCGCAGCGTATCCAGCTGAAAATACGCCCTCTGGGAATCCATAGGTCGCAGCCTATCCAGCCGAAAACATGCCATTCGGGAATCCATAGGTCGCAGCCTATCCAATCAGAATTACGCCCTTCGGCAATCTGTGGTCACCGATCCAACTACATGGCATCTCATAGTGCAAGCAGCGGGTTGGGAAAAATATGCCCTTCGGGAATCCATAGGTCGTAGCCTATCCAGTCGAAAACACGCCCTTCGGGAATCCATAGGTCGCAGCCTATCCAGTCGAAAACACGCCCTTCGGGAATCCATAGGTTGCAGCCTATCCAGCCGAAAACGCACCCTTCGGGAATCCATAGGTCGCAGCCTATCCAATCGGAAATACGCCCTTCGGGAATCCATAGGTCGCAGCCTATCCAATCGGAAATACGCCCTTCGGGAATCCATAGGTCGCAACCTATCCAATCGGAAATACGCCCTTCGGGAATCCATAGGTCGCAGCCTATCCAATCGGAAATACGCCAATACGCCCTTCAAGATTCCGTATTACCGATCAAACTGCATGGCAGCCCATGTTGCAATAATACGAGTGGGGACACGCAGAGTGAGTACAAGCAGTATGCGGGGACAAAAAAATAATAAACAATACCAACACAAGGTAATTTAAAAGGTAAACCAAGGGCAAAACAGACAATACCATTTGGTACAAACCAAAACTCCCACTTTTATAGTGGAAGGGATTTAATTGAAAATTGCAAGTGGGTGAATATTTGTATGAATGAAATTGAAAGTAAGAAATGTAATAAATGTGATTCAAGGTTTTTTATTTAATTTGAGAGTATGTTATTAAATATTTGATGATGTGTACATGTTTAAAATAGAAATAGTGCAAGTAATTTGATACAACCATTTATGGTATATGGTGCAAGTAAAAAAACAGATGGAGTAAAAAAAATGACGTAATTTATACACAATAATTGATGATCAATAATAAATGTATAAAGTTCTACTTTCAATGCAATTTGGGAGGAAAATAATAAGTTAATTAAGGATTGTTGTTTTAGGAATAGTAGTTAATTGTCAAAACACATTTATTAATTTATATGTATTATTTAATTTAGTTTTTTTATTCAATCATTAAATAAGAGGATTTGGGAGGGAAATATGGGAGGGAAAAATGAGGAGGTGGGGATTGCTTTAGTATTAGTATATAGATGTCATTAAATTAGGACTGTTATGGGATAATCAATAATTGAGACTGTTTATAAAAAAATGATATTTAGTTGGGATTGGTAAAATTAATTTTTCCTTAAAAGCTTACCGCCAAAGAAACTTTTGCACAATACAAATCATTAAATCACAATTTCCAAAAATAAAGTAAAAGAAAAACTTGTAATTATCAAAAACCAGCAAAATAAAATAATAATACAAACGGTACTTTTTTTTAAATATAATCTCATTTATAAGAATAATCATCTGGGCTGCCCTCGTTCAGGGCCCCCACCCAGAGGCCCATTACAAGCAATAACCCCCAACCCCCCTCCTCCCAAATCCCAAGCAAATGCTTGGGGTAAGAATTGATCCCTAGACCAAGCTAGAGCCAACCCCAATCCTTATACAAACGGTACTTGTAAAAATCAAAAAGCAGCAAAATACAAACGGTAATACAGTCGCTCTTCCTTCCACTCAAAAGGAGCTTTACTGTAGCTTTTTCTTTGGGGTTTGTTCAAGCTTTCGTCAAATCTGGGTATACTTTCATTTTATTTTTTATTATTATAATAATAATTATTAATTTTTTTACATTTTCTCTTCTTCCTTTTCATGCATTCTTTCGGTTCTTTGTTTTTCTCTGAAATTTTCTCATCGTTGTATTTTGTTTTTTGTTTGAGTTTTTGTTGAGTTTTTGGTTTAATTTGTTTCATGAAACTTGAAGAAAAAGTTAAAAAAGTTTGGATGGTTTTAGGCGGTTGGTGGTTGTAGTGGTTTAAGGGTGGCTGCCGTGCTTGGGGTTTTAGGGGGTTTTAGTTGATTAGTTTGCAATGGTGGGTTTCATGTGGGGTGATGGTCAAATTGCATTAAGTCAACGAAAACCCCGCTTGAGAGTGAGGGGTAACTCAAGTGGTTAAAGCTTCCCTCCCGGTCCCAGGAGATCTTGGAATCGATTCTCATCCCCGCCTTTGTAGCTCTCTTAACACCAAAAAAACCGCTTACTTACCTAAAACAGGTAAAAAAGATAAAGGACCAAGATGGGATTATGGGTATAATAAGTTGGATTTATGAGTTATAAAGTGAAAGGTTGGATTTATGAGTTATTAAGTTAAGGTTGGATTTATGAACTAATTTGTATGGAGTCTTTTCCGCAAAGTTTAAATACTTCGGTGGAACTTGATTTGTAATAATATTCCGGCCTTAACGTTTTCCCCTCAAAAAAAAGTTAAGGTTGGATTAATTTCGGAAGACCACCCAAATATGGGATTTTGATCTATCTTTTCTATTGTGTAAAGTGTCTTACTAGTCATATGAGATTTGGTTTTCTTATAAAAAATAATACTTCCTCCGTTTTAATTTAAATGTGACACTTTAATATTCACGGACTCCTAGGCAATTTTTGGGAAGGAAAGAGATAGAGAGAAAAAAAAATAAGGGGACCCATGTGAGAGGAGAGAGATAGAGAGAGTTTATTGACCAAAAAAGAAAGTGTCACATTTAATTTAAAACTTCCTAAAATAGAAAGTGTCACATTTAAAAAAAAACGGAGGAAGTATGAAGTATGTCAATGTTATGTTTGATAGTGATGACTCCCTTGTTAGTCAAAGATCTTTTGGACACTAAGAGAAATAGAAAGGTGATGGAAAAAAGAGAGTGAAAAGTACTTTGCAATGTTTTTCTTTTTGCTATGTTCTAAAAAGGTTGCAATGTTTATAAATGGTTTATGTGACTACCGTTTTTCTCTCACAAAAATTGAATTTAACCTTACTTATATTCTCTCTTGTCAACCCTACTCTTACAGACCATAAAAGAATAGTTTTTTTTTTTTGGTTGGAAAATCAATAAGATGGATGGAGTTATGAAATGAATAAAAAAGGTGAATGGAGTTTTTACTCAACCAAAATAATTACAAGGTACCATCTTGTAAAAAAAAGTTCCAAAGTTTTTGAAAAAGCATCTGATTTTTCTTGATGTTTTTAATAATGTTGATCAAATTACTATAGCTGTCCTGGATTCATGTACTTTTTTTTTTCTAATATGGACTACTTTTGACTTTTCCATGTCTTACTAGTTCTATGCTCAGAAATTGGATGAACCAATAGTATAGTAGTCTAGGCACTTAGTTTGTAAGTTGTAACTAATGCACAAAGAGTCTTATTTGTCATGTTAGAGCTTGTTATTCTAGTCATCATGTATAATATACATCTTTTAAGAGCTTTATGTAATTATACTCCCTCCGTCCCCCAAAAGATTTCCCATTTTTCCATTTATGTTTGTCCCAATTGCATTTCCCATTTCCTTATTTGGATATGACCCACCTACTATAATATTATTTTTCTTAAAAAGTACTTGACCTCACACACTCTCTCTTAATAAACAATTCTAAAAAATACCCACTACCTTACTTTTCCATTATAATATGAAAACTAGGCCCCACATCAATATCACTCCTTAAACTTTGTGCCCAAAGGAAATAGGAAATCCTTTGGGGGACGGAGGGAGTATATGCTTTTAAAGAATGTACATATTAGCTTTCTACATGATTCTAACTTGCCGTTCCTCACGATACACACACATATATAGCCGTGCACATAAACAAGAGGTTGTACTTTTTATTATATAACTCGTGCTCTGTTCGTTTTGGGAGAAAACATTTTCCTCGATACTAATTCACACTTGTTCATAAAAGCATATAAGATATATCTTCTCAACTTGAGAAATTTTCATATTCTTTCTTAATTCAATAATACCAACCTAACTTGTGTTTAGTTTAAATTTGTTCATCAATTCTTCTTTATTATGCTATTACCTTTGCATGTATTACGGTCATGGATTTTCATGATGATTATCAAGCATATACCAGTCGAATTGTACTTCCCGGATATGTCATATGCATGAGATTTAATTTGTTGAGTTTTCAAAAGAACCACATTGAATCTAAGGGAAGATTGATGCCATGTAAGAAATGTATACTGGTTAGTACTAATTGTTCTTGTTGCTTCAATTGTTGATCGAATTACTTTATTTATCCTGAAAGCATGTATTTATTTTTCTTCTATGGAATACTTTTGAGTTTTTAATGTCATTCTAGTTCTATACTCAGAAAATGGAGGCACCGTTTAAGCACTTAGTTTGTAACTAATAGTCTTATTTGTTGTAGTACATTTTACAAGAGCTTCTTATTGTAGTCATCATATATAATATACTGTTGGAACAAATATTCCAAAGAGATTTCAAAATGAAACGATTTCAAAGCATCATATATTATGTATTATATAATAAATTTTTTTTTGGTGCAAATACATTATATAATAATATATAATAAACTGTTGGAATATCACCAAATATTCAACCGATCACGATTTCCCTAAGGCCCTGTTTGGTTCACTGAATTGGAATGGATTGGTATGGATCTCCATACCAGGGTGGTATGGATTCAAAACCCCATACCAGCCTCAAACTGTTTGGTTCAATTTTGTAATGGATTTTATATCCATTTCTGTTGTTTGGTTGACTCTTGGAATGGATTCCCCGTCTAGTTTTTATTTTAATATAGTTGTACCACTTGTATTTATATATAATAGGAAAATTATGAATTGGATCAAGATGCTCGAAACTGAATATTACATTTACAGCCAACAAATTGATTATATAGCTAGAAACAAATTGATAATATAGCCAGAAACATATTGATATTATACCAGTAGAAAAGCTAGAGCAAAATTGTGACCCACTAAAAATTAAAAAGCAAAAAAATAAATTAAAGAAATAATCTCAAATTCATCCCAGAAATAATCAAAGAAGGAATGCCGTTGCTAGATTGAAATGAAAGACTTTTGTTCCTTTTGCAATCTTCCTTCAAGCTTGGTTACAGCCAACGGCATTTCAGCAAATAGTGGACGAAAAACAGTGGACGACAACTAGTGGCCGGCAAAAGGTGGGCGACAAACAGTGGACAACAACTGGTGGTCGGAAAACGGTGGACAGAAACCAGCGCTGTTCCTTCTCTTTTCTTATGTAGTTGCTATCTCTCTCCAATACAAATTAGGGTTTGATAGTAGGGTGGAATGGAGTTAGAAACTTAGGGGGAGGGGGAGATTGAGATTCTAGGGGGATGGGGTGGAGATAGATACCCTTGGGTATGAGATTCTACCCTAAAAAAGCTCAACCAAACATAGGAATGGATGTGATACCATTCCATTCCATTAAAAATAACTCAACCAAACACCCCCTAAATAAAACGGATAGGTTTAAAATTCAAATGAAATTTTAAACCAATTTAGACCAAAGAGATTTTAAAATGGGATTCTCAAATTCTTTCTTTTGACATCAAGAACTTCCAACATATACATCTTGTAAGAGCTTGTTATGTGCTAGCTTTGTCACAATTTACACCTAGCTTTCTTGATGATTCTAACTTATTGTTCTGCACGATACATATATAAAGCCCAGTACATTGAGGTTTCGTTGTACTTTATATTATGTAACTTGGTGTTCGAGGAATTGAATTAGTCATTTCCCATTCCTTTTTATTCAAACTTTTTTGTCTCAGATTGTCTAATTATAGACTCTCTTGTTGCAGAGAACTACTGATGCTGAACTCACTTCTGCTTGATTGCTCTTGGAATTTCTTACTTTAATTCATCATATACTTCTTCATAATAGGTAAGAATTATGTTTATTTTTATTTATTTATTTATTTTTGGTGAATAAGGAAACTAAAGTAAAATAATAAAATATCCAGGGTTAAACCCCATTACACAGCTTTAAAAAGCTCCTTACAATCCGAATTAAAAATATGTTCAAGCAATGACTAGGAGGGTACCAATGAAAACTAGTCTTGTTGACATCACTACTTCTTGGAAAGTTTTCCTTCTTGGTTAAACTTTCTGCTAACTGATTTCCATTTCTTCCAATCTAGCTGCAGTGCACTTCTTCAAACCTGAGTATAAGCTCCCTGCTAGTAGCTAAACCATTAGAATACATATCTTTCCCCTATTGCATAGTGTTAATTCTTTCTTTAGCTTTTTTGGAGCTGATATGAATTCAATAATTGTTGGCAGTTTCAGCATGTAATGCATTTATACAATAGACTTTGCGCTGAAATCCAAGAATCCAACCATATATAATAGATGTCTTCTCAACTTTTGCGGTTTCATTTTGTTTTCCTTGGTTTTATAATACGAGCTTGTTTTTAGTTGAAATTTGTTAATCAATTCTTCGAAATCATGGTAATTCCTTTGCATCTATTTTCTTGGTAATTGTCCCTCATATACAAATTGAATTGCACTATCCGATATTTCATATGCATGAAATTTGTTGAGTAGTCTAAAGTACCTCCCTTGAATCTAAGTGACGATCAATGTCATGTATGAAATGTACTATGTTTAATTGGTTTTTACACAGCCAAAATAATTACAAAAGCATCTAAGGAACCTTGCTTGAACCTAAGTGATGATTGATGCTATCATTGTCATGTAGGAAATGTAAAATGGTCAGTTGGTTTTTTTTGCTTAAGATTACCTAATTATAGTCTTTCTCTTATTTCAGAGTTATTTCAGAGAACAATTGATCGTTGTTGGACTCTCTTGCTTAATTCATCGGTTATTCTTCACTTTCTCTGTCTCTGTAACAGGGGAGGATCTTCCATAGGGGCTAACAGGGGCATGGCCCCTAGTACAAACACGACAAAAAATTTTAGTTTAAATTTCGATTTTTGGTGTCTAGTCGAATTTGATCTTTTGGAGTAAAACGAATCACTCTTAAAGTCATTCGATTTATCATGTTTATATTATATCAGGTCAATTCGGTTTTATGTCGTATTGAATTCGATTTTTAATCGGGTCGTATTGAATTCGATTTTTGATCGGGTCATATAGAGCAATGTAGAAATCTTAATCAAATCGAGTTTATGTCGATTAAATTTGGATTTGATTTCGGTTTGGCTTAATTTATTTTGGGATAAGAATCGGTTTGAATTAATTTCTTTCGGGTTATTTGGGTATTTGGTCAATTTTCAATCGAGTTAGTTTTATAATCGGATTGGATTAATTTTGTCATGTATACATTTTTATTCAAATTATCTAAATCATATATTTTAAAAAATTCGGCCCCCTAAACAAAAAAATTCAAGATCTGCCACTGCTATGTAAGTTCACATCATTCGACTTTCACATCTGTTATTTGAAACATATATAAGATACGTCTTCTGAAATTTGAAAAGTGTTGATTGGAAAAAGTAATGAAATTACATGTATTATTTAGGTCATGAGTTTTCCAGATAATTATAAAGCAGAAGTTAGACATGACGGAATTTCCTCCATTAGTTATGGCGATACTCTGTTATCATACAAGCAAGTAAAGCTGCTCAATGAATCAGAATCAATTGAATGCTTTGATCATTGTTTGAGACAAATGATGGGCAACCATGAGTGGTTTCCTACCCTTTTTCTGCCATGTACCGTTAAGGGTACCAATAACCAGCTTGTAGTAATGGTTAAGGTTGCTGATACAAGTCCGCTCTCCGTATTTCCTGCCAATTGGTTTTTTCCAGCAATAGCGGTTCGTACAGGAGAGAAAGATTCGGTAAATGTTCGCTTGTACGCTAGTTCAAGTTTTAAGAAACTTATCGTAAGCATTATGAAAACTGTTATGACGTTCAAGAACGAAGCTTTTAGGCCCATTCTAAATTCTGAGTGCATGTATAATTGTGAAGACAACAATGTTGTCTTCACCCATTACGAAAAAGAGGTATATATTAGTACATTTTTCATTTCCATCCAATATAGTATACTATTAATTTAATTTTGATTAATGTTTTATTTGTTTTATAGAACCATATCATGATTGGGTATATGAAACAACTAATATGTCAAAATTCTTCAAAGGCATAAGCCATAACAAGGCAAGGGGTTCCGATACTATTTATTCTGAAGTAAAAGACTTTATTGATTGGTTGAGTGCGATGAATCACAACGATTTACTTGGATGAGTAAAATGAGTTGTTCAATTATACATTTAATTTTTGTAAATTTTAGTTTATAACCAAAGTTTGTTATTTCTTGTTCATTTAACAAAGAAATAAAAAGTTCAATGTGTAATGACATTTATATATTCTTAATTATAATTTTAAGTCTAGCTGATTTGATTTTACCCATTGTTGGACAGAGATATTAATCTTATTTTCAGAAACGTGATTTTTTGGAATGATAAAATGAGAATCTAGTACATCATACAGTTGCATGATGCTTTAGAGGCTGCTACATGTTCAATCTATCCAATCGCTAGTGATGCATTTGTTGATGGACAAGATTACAAGCTGTCAAAACCCACAACTAAGAATTTTCGTGATATGATTTCAAATTCAAAACACAAGATCCTGATAAAAGTGCTACAATCAGCTGAAATTAACTATACGAAAAAACATAGCAGCTGGTTGATGGGGTTTCAAGGTGCAAACAAGCCTAGTGGTTGGCGTTCGAATGTAATTGGATCACATTCTCAGTTGATATTAGAGCAGGGTTTAACTCGGTTAAGAGACTCATATCGACACGCCACTGAACTCACAGAAGTAAGTAAATTTTACTTTCCATTTAATCATTGATATCGATATTAAGTTTATTGAATTGTTTTAATAGAATAATTTTTCCCATACTACAGGTGCAATTTCAAGCGGAAGAAATGCAACATATGTATCAATCTTGTTTTTCGATACATATGATTGCATTTGCAAAATTGCAAAATCAGATTCATTTTGATGCTACAAGGATTGTTCGCTCATTAGGGATGTTTAAGGATTGAGATGAATGAAAGGAATGAAGAGAGAACAAAAAGGATGGTTTAGCAAACTATATTAGGAAGAATCTGTCAATTTTTATATATGTAATAGTCGAATGTGTAAAATGGTTACTCCCCTTGATTAGGGTATGCATTAGTGAAGTCAATATATAGAGTTACAACCTAGAATACTTACCATAACTATACAAGGCAAGTTATCAAAATAATATAATTAACATAAATACAATAATATACTCTAATACACCCCCGCAGTCGAAGCGGGAGGAGAACAAACGCTCAGGCTGGATCGGAAATGAGTGAAAAGCTGTCAAGGCAAGCCTTTGGTGAAGATGTCGGCATACTGATGCTCAGAAGGGACATGCAAGACACGAATGTGACCAACCTGAACTTTTTCACGAACAAAATGGATATCAAGCTCAACATGTTTTGTTCGTTGGTGCTGAACAGGGTTGCCAGATAGATCACTGCATAAATGTTATCACAGTAAACCATAGTAGCAGTGCGAATGGGCAAGTGAAGCTCAAGAAGCAAGTTGGGAATCCAACTAGTTTCAGCCACAACATTCGCAACACCACGATACTCAGCCTCGGCACTGGAACGAGAGACTGTAGCTTGTCTTTTAGAGGACCAAGAGACAAGGTTATCACCAAGAAAAACACAGTATCCAGAGGTAGAGCGACATGAATCAGGGCAGCCGGCCCAATCAGCATTAGAATAGGCTATGAGGGAGTGAGACTTAGAGGCAGAAATACTAAGTCCATGCTGAAGAGTACCTTTGACATAGCGAAGCACTCGTTTGAGTAAGTGAAAATGAGGCTCACGAGGTGCATGCATGAAAAGGCATATCTGCTGAACGGCATATGTTATGTCAGGACGAGTGAATGTGAGGTAATGGAGGGCGCCAGCAAGGCTGCGGTAAAGAGTGGGGTCCTTTACAGGAGGACCATCAGTGGCACTGAGCTTCGATGTGGTATCAACAGGGGTGGAGACAGGATTGCACCCTGTCATGGAAGCACGAGCCAAGATGTCTTTGGCATACTGTTCCTGAGATAAAAAAAGACCTGTAGAAGTACGAGAAGCAGTAATGCCAAGAAAATGATGGAGTGATCCAAGGTCAGTCATAGCAAACTCACGAGACAGTGTACCAATAATACGATCAAGAATAGCAGTGCTAGAGGCAGTCAAAATGATATCATCAACATAAAGCAAAAGGTAGGCCATGTCAGGTCCATGCCTATAGATGAAGAGTGAAGTATCACATACACTGCTGCGAAATCCCTGTGATAGAACAAAATTAGCAAACCGCTGATACCAAGCACGAGGTGCTTGCTTTAGACCATAAAGAGATTTGCGGAGCTGACACACATGATGAGGCATAGAGGGATCAACAAAGCCAGGGGGCTGATGCATATACACAGTTTCTTTCAAATCACCATGTAGAAAAGCATTCTTGACATCCAACTGATGGATAGGCCAAGAGCGAGAAACAACAAGCCCAAGCACAGTACGAATGGTGGTCGGTTTTACAACCGGACTAAAAGTCTCATCACAATCTAGCCCAACCTGCTGATTCTTTCCATTGCCAACTAAACGGGCTTTATATCGAGCCAAAGATCCATCAGAGTTAAATTTATGATGATACAACCACATACTCCGAATAATATGCGCACCAGGTGGCCGCAGAACCAAGTCCCATGTATGATTATCAATAAGAGCACGATATTCGTCCTGCATGGCTTTATTCTAGTGAGAGTCACGGAGGGCGGAGAGGTGTGATTTGGGTAGAGGGGAAAGTGGTGGGGGCGGTGGCTAGTAGATTGGTGCGGGTGAGGGGGGTATAAATACCATTGCGGGCACGGGTGGTCATGGGGTGTGATGGTGGAGGTGGTGGTGGTCGATGGCGTGGGGCTGGTGGTGGAGGGGGAGGTGGTGGAGGAGGAGTGGAGAGTGGGGAAGTTGCAGGGTGTGGTGAAGGGACGGAGGGAGTGCTGTGGAAAATAGGGGTGGGCTGTGGAGGTTTGGGTCTGCGTGTGTAATGGATGATGGGGCGAGTGATAGGAGGGGCAGGCGAAGTGGGTTGGGTGTTAGGTTCAGTGGGAATGGGCTGAGGGGGAGTGGGCTGAGGAGTAGTGGACATGGGTGGAGTGGGAATGGACTAGGGGTGGGATGAGGAGGAACATGGGCAATGGGGGCCGGCGGAGGAGGATAGAATGTGTGAGGGTGAGTGAGGGGAAACGGAGGAGTGAAGTCAGGGTCCAAGAAGTGATAAGCGGAAGTAGAATGGGGAGAGGAGGGCATGTCATGGAAGGGAAATACATTTTCATCAAATGTGACATGACGAGATAGGATTACTTTGCCCGTAGAGAGATCAAGACAACCGTAATCACGATAATTAGAGGGGTATCCTATGAATACACATCTAGTGAAGCGAGGGGATCGTTTGTGAGGACGTTTGGAGGAGAGATTAGGGTAGCATAGGCATCCAAACACATGAAGATGGTCGTAGGAGGGATGCTTATGATAGAGAAGAGAGGTAGGGGAGCGGAAGCGGAGGGACTTTACAGGAAGAATATTGTTGAGATAGGCAGCGGTATGGAGAGCCTCAACCCAAAAGGAAGGAGGGATAGAGGCGTGATAGAGAAGGGAAATCACGAATTTCATTAAGGCGTCGAATCATTCTTTCAGCTTTACCATTTTGAGAAGAAGTTTGAGGACACGAGAATCGAAAGATAAGACCATTAGTCACAACAAACTTATGAAAGGGAGTATTGTCAAATTCACGATCCATATCACATTGAAACGATTTAATAGGAAGATTGAATTGGGTACGAACATATGCACTAAACTGGAGGAATTTAGCAAACACTTCAGATTTATATTTGAGGGGATACACCCATACGTAATGAGTATAATCATCAATAAGCACAAGATAATACTTATAACCACTGTTGCTTAATAGAGGCGAAGTCCACATATCACTATGAATAATATCAAAAGGAGCAATAGTGGAGGAAGTAGAATCATAAAAAGGAAGTCGTTTGTGTTTACTAATTTGACATGAATTACATAAAGAGGATCCACGTCCTTTATTACATTTAATGCATAAATTAACTCTAAGATAGTCCATGACATTCGGTCCGGGATGGCCTAGACGATCATGCCACAAATCATGAGAATAATGAGTGATGTAGGCGGAGGGATGTGAAGATGCGGAAGATGATGACGAGACAGGATAGAGATCCCCATTACTGTTGTTCCTCATAATAGTATTCCCACTCCGAAGGTCCTTCACAGAAAAGTCATTAGGGTCAAATTCAACAGACACATGATTATCCTTAGTGAATTGACGGACAGAAATGAGATTTATAATAATTTGAGGAGTGTATAGCACATTGTTAAGGGTTAGGGGACGGGTATTGGTCGGGATTTGGGAAGTTCCGGAACTCATAACTAGAATAGAATTACCATTGCCAACATAAATAGAACGAATATTACTCAAATTAGACTAATGGACAATAGGACCTGGATCCGCAGTTAAGTGAGATGAAGCTCCGGTGTCCATGTACCAATTAGGATCTTCGGTTTGTTGGAGCGACATGGACTGAAACGCTGCTCCAATATAAGTAGGTTCGAGTGCATCGAAGTCCGTGAAATGAGCTTGGCCATATGTGCGTTAAGGCGCAAAAGACCGAGAAGACTGACCATGAGAACTTTGTGGTCTGGGCTGCCAATTAGGCGCCCACCCAGCCTGCCTAGGGTATGGGCAGGGGGGTGGGGTCCAGTAGTATGGCGGAGGAGCCCACGGAGGATAGTACGGCACAGGTGGTACGGCTGCCAGAATGGAAGGACGCGCAGAATGTTGTCCGCGCTGCTGCTGCTGTCCGCGGTGGTGTTGCTGCTGTTGGCGTCCATGGCGTTACTGGCCACGACGCTGCTGTTGCCCACGGGGCTGATGTTGGTTGCCTCGTGGTTGATCAGGCCATGGCGGCTGTTCAGGTGGTGGAGAAGCCGGAGCCACCAGGGCCGCTGGAGTAGGGGTAACTTCGTCGCGAATGGCACGACGTTGTTGTTCCAATTGCAACATAGATCGAGCGGTTTCAAATGACGGAAGTTGTTGATTGATGAATGAGGCCACCGTATCAAATTCCGCCGGTAAACCACGAACCAATTGGAGAACAAGACGTTGTTGAGTCACCGTGCAATCAACGTCTGTCAATTGGTCGGCCAAGTCCTTTTGACGTTGGCAATAAGCATCAAGTGACGGCATGGTTTTAAATTATTGAATTCATGCTCAAGGGTGGCGGCTCGTGAGCCCTTGTTATTGAGAAAAAGTTGTTCAAGTTTCTCCCACGCACTATAGGCGGTGGCATCGGATTCTAGGATGCGAAGACAATAGTCGTCGAAAATCGAACCATAGATCCATTGTAACACGTGGGAGTCAATTTCCATCCAAGTAGCAAATTCTGGTGATGTTTTCGCCGGTGGAGGAGTACCATCGATGTGGTGGAGTACTTTGTAACCCCGAGCATGGAGCTTGAAAAGTTTCACCCACGCGGAGTACGTGACCTTGGTACCGTCAAGAACACGAACTTTGTGTTGAATGTTAGCGACGGTATACACGGGGTGAAGAGTTTTCGAAGTAGGTGGTTCGGAGTTAGGTTCGCCGGCCATTGCCGTGGCTAATGGTTGGGGAATCCGGCAGTGTTTGTGTGGTTAGGCAGCCGTGGCAGCCACTGGTTCACAGGAGGAGGAAGAAAAATTTTCTAGCTTTGATTACCATGCAAAATGGTTAATCCCCTTAATTAGGGTATGCATTAGTGAAGTCAATATATAGAATTACAACCTAGAATACTTACCATAACTATACAAGGCAAGTTATCAAAATAATATAATTAACATAAATACAATAATATACTCTAATAGAATGTTAGGAGTTAATTGGAGGAGTTGATTGTGGTCAGTACTGTACTACTTTTTTCTAGAATCAGAACTTATTTTCAGTTGTCTAATTTGCCTTTCATTTGAGCAATGAACAAGCTCGGTTATTGTGCAATTCAGTCTATATGTGAAGTTGAATTCATGCTTTTGAACATCAATGAGGCTTAAATTTTGCATGAAATTTGTTAACAGGATTAATATGATATAACTGAATTATTGTATTCTGTTATATGGGTGATGCTCAATTGGAAGTAAACTGAGAAATTGATAGAAAATTTCAGTGAGGACTGGTTATGTGACTCAAAACTTCAGAAGTTCCCATTATGCAGCATTTAGTCACCGTCGGTCGGATGATGGTGAAGAAGTTACCAGTATTGTTAATTAGTCATGAACTCATGATGCTGGCTATGAATCGAATAGGAAAACGTGGAATTCCTATGGAGATCATGAACAGATGGAAGATGAACCAATGGTGCCATGGTGGTAAGGAAGTGATCAAACCATGTCCTGTAACCTTTAGGTATCCGGTGGAGCAATTGATTATCGATGGAGGAGTTTTTACCAGAAAAAGCTTATAGCCATAGGAGGGCCTGAGTTCGATGGCATGGTATGGAAAATAGCTTACATGATTTCTACCTGCAATTAATATTGCTTCAAACATTGTTCTGTGATTGCAGGACAGCAACTTTCAAAAGGAGGGCAAGTGAAGGAGGCAAAAAATGTCCTAAAGGTGTAGAATACTTGCACACCAAGGGTAAGGTTGCTTCACTGGCCACAATTGTCGATTGTGTTAGGATAGGAATTAAATTTTGCTTATTCATGATAGTCAATTCCTCGTTGCACAGCATGTATTGTAGTTCGTTGGCTCTCTTCTGTTCCCATTTCAGGATGAGAGTTGTTAAGCCATTTAGCTTGATAGTTGCCATTTGCCAAGCTGTAAATTATAAAGAATCAATTGATTGCACAGTGGGAATGGTTTCTTATGCAGCAGTGGCATGTCTTGAATGGTTTTGCATCAGTGTATCTATGCTCTTTTGTGCACTAGGAAAATGAAATGGTGATGATCTGGGGTATTTGTTCATTTTTTATGGTTTAAGAATGCTTATAAGGGATGTCTGCTCTCCGATTCTGTTTCTGGAACTAACTTAAGTGGCTATCAGATTTGGACTTGATGTGGTTAACCAACTGAGTCCGACCTCTAAAATGAATCTTAACTTAAGAGATAGGGTAGAGTAATATATGAACAAAGACATGTTTTGGAGAAATGTAAAGTCAAGAAATCATGTATTATTAGGTCTATAGGACGAGTGATAGAAACAAAGGGAGGACATGTTCATACATCAGCATAGAGCTGCACTTTTCTCCAATGTCTAGACAGTCATTGGTCTATTTTTGCCTAAGTGTTCCTCCTGTTTGCTATTAACTTTTGTCATCTGAGGAAAGCCCTTGGTCTTGGATCATGAGAGGTCTAAACTATTGTTGGTTGGGTCTCGTGTGTGATTGGGGTTTATCTGTAACTGCCTCCCGGTGTTCTGAACTCGACTAAATAGAACTGTAGGGAGATCGACCTGTGCCCTCTGTGTGCACAACTGACTATTAGCGTTGTATTATTTTTGACCTGGAGTTTTGGATACATTGAAATAATAGTCTCTGCATTTCATTGTATCCAGGTCATAAAGTGTTGATAGGAAAATAGGCAAAGTTGTCCATTAGGAATGGACTGTCAAGTCGGGGACCTGAGCGATTATTACAGTTTAGATGATAAGAGAAAAGCGATAGGTGCACTGAAGAAGTGAAGATCAATGTGTGCCTCAACATGATTTTGAAATGCAGGCTAGTAATTGCACATTAAACTTGTGCGGAAATATGGCCTTGCAAACTCGATTATTTATTATTAATTTTGTGTAGAAATATGCTCGTATAGATCCCATTTGCAAACTATTAACTTCACTGTTGTGATTGTAACAGCATTAAGACTTCCATTGCATCTAGGCCATCTACCATGGGAAGCCCACACTATTGGGTAATAGATTTATAGATTAGATTTATTATTTGTTTAGGTTTGGACCAAGCATTTCCCTATGATATGTAGGAAGACAAAGGTGTTGTTTGGCCGGAAATGATTTCCATGGGAGATTAGTCTTCCTGTGAATTATGGAAGTGCAGTGTTGTTTGGTTGGTTGTAGGTGTAGGAAATTTGATTTCCTGAGAATTGAGGAAAGAAGATATGCCTTTCTTTTTCTGAAGATATACTGCAACAATGGGTTGATCTATACACTCTGCCATTGGTAAATTGTAAATTCGTACTCAATTGATGGCACACATATTACTTGGTAATTCATGCGGAGTATATGTCTTCTAAATAGTAATAAAGTTGGATAACATATCAAAGCAATCTATAATTAATTGTACTGTTCATAAGAAAATTCAGAAATTTGTGTTTCTGAGATTCTGAAACACCCCTCAGCATCTGGTTATACAGGATTAATTTGACATATGAACTTGTGAGTATCTTGATTCTAGACACCTTTTTCTGTCGAGTTTTGAGCTTAAACTGAATTGACCATTTTGTTGCATTTTTGCAGATGGGAAGTGTTTCAGATGGTGAGTTGATGGCTGTCCACTGACACATTGCAATAAATCAAGGTAAAATGATTAGAGTATGTGGACACATTGATGACGGAGAATGTGGTACTTGTTCTGAAAATTTCTATTAAGTTCTTGGTTGATTCGTGATAGTCGTGAATATGTAAAGCAAAATCTCTCTTGGGTGATGCTTCAGGGCTCCATACTGCATTGAAGGATGAATTAGCATCGAGGATGGGCGCTGAAGATCATCCCTCATATACATATATGATATATGATATTGTGTTAAGATTGGCAAGAGCTGCTATGGTTTCTGATCTTTGTTTTTACTTATCCTTTTGCTTTAAACTTTTGAATTGTCTGTCTTTGTTGGACTTATTTTTGTGTTTAATAAATGAAGATCTTTATGCTGTTTCCTATTCTTAGCCTGCAGAATATGTGCTCATGCTGTCTGATGTAATTCGTCTCGCTTTTGCGGTCATTTTTGGCAGATTTGGCATTTCTGCTAATGAGGTAAATTTCTGCTAATGTGGTAGGAGGTTTATAAATAATTTTATTACTTGATTGCTATTAAAGGTCTTTTCTGAAACCTCTGGATTAATTCTGAACTGAACCTTCTTTTACAGATATTATGAGCCTGCGAAGTTATGATCCTATTTTTTCGGTACACATAGCGGAAGCTATCCTACAAATCCAAGTCGTATCATTGTGTTCAGAAAGATGATCTTGGTTTGCTTCTTGCCATTTCACTCTGAATGGAAAAGGTATAATATAAGGGAAGCTATGCTAGAAATCCAGATGGTCCAAGTCGTATCATTGTGTTCAGAAAGATGGTTCAAAGGGGTAATGTCTGCGCTATATGATTCTGCATGAATGATACTGCTGTTTAGGGTAAGGCATAGATCAATTTGCAAGTACCTGGATTTTAAGCTTGTGATAATTTGGCTGTGTTGATCAATTTTTCGGCATTTAATTTGATGTAGATAATATGAATTTTAAAAGCAGTTGTTGTTATCATCCATTTACATGAATACAGTTGGTTTAAAATTATATGAATCTTACCTTATGGAGTTGCTAAAATTGTATATGATTCTGGTGAGTAAGAATCCTCTAGTAATGATTGCATTAGTTTACTTAGATTGTAACATTTTTAAGGATCTGTTAATGAATAAAATTTGTCCCTCTTTGTTATGTTTTACTTACTAAGGAAACTTTGATTGTTAACTGATGATAATTCAATCATGGTTAGCTTTACTAGTAGTGTGAACATATGTTTGGAGTGAATAGCTCATTGTGTAGTGGGAAGACATGTATTGTACTAGGCTATCATTTATAAATTTTTGTTGGTATTCATCAATTACCTCTTGAGAGGGTTTCGAGTTTTGACTCCTTTAGTAATGGCCTTATTTGGAACATATGTATGGCTGTTTGATTCATGGAACAATTAGGCTATGAAGTGTAAGTGAACCAATGTAGCTGGTCAAAACTTGGCTGTTCTAATTGTTGTTTATGTAAATGGATTCTTCAATGCCACTCTGTACATCCAAAGTTTGCAAAAATGTGAAATTTTAGTTGCTGGAAAGTATTTATGTTGTGACCTCCCCGAAGCATCTAAAGGCTTTCAACTCAGAGAGCTTTCATTCACTGATCGACAATAATAAATGGCAAGTAGGATTTTTTCAGTAGTTTCTGATCTCTGTTTTAGAATTTATTTGGTTTCCTTGTAGCTGAAATTCATTTTCATTCAAAGTCTATGACTCTGATCATATCGATATTAGCTGCAGCAGCTTAAATGCATCTAAATTTGAATTTTCTACTCCAGGGTTTTGTTACCTGAATAATAATACAGGTGATGGGCCTGCAGAAATGCTATTGGGTTGCAGCTACACGGTGTTAATTATCGTTGAATTATATTCATATGATGGAATCTTTGTTCTGTGTTCTCCGAAGACTGTATTATTGTACCTATGTGCTCCTACTGCTTAAGTATTATTGTCATCTTCTTGGCTGCTAGATCTCCTTCTATCTTTCTAAATCTGCATTGATTTATATAGTACCGTGCTAATGCTAATTTGCTAAAAGGTTTTGTCTGCCATCTGTTTAGGGATCTAACTGATGGTGAGCCATTACAAGCTGTCCAGTCAATTAAGTTAAATGGTGTTTGGCTCAGAGTGCCATGGGACCAAATATCGCAAAGTTGAGTAATGATATTATGTTTATACTCAATAATAAGGACTCGAGTCTACCAGGTTCATACTGCAGTCTCATTGTTATGATAGTTGTAGTTATGGTGTCATGGATTAGAGTAATGATCACCTATCTTACATTATTTTTAGTGTTTCTTTTTGAAATTAAGACCATGGTGGCTGTTTGGTCATATATAGAAATACTCAACAACAACCTTATAATGTCTCTAGTCCTGCAGAGAGGTTACTTGCCTTGAGCTGTTGAGCGGGGCAAGAGATTGTATATTTAGCTTGGTAGCTATAAAAAATTCCCTACAATTGATCCTTGATTTCATATACAAGTGTGTGTATCATACTTTATAATCAAAGTGGTAAAAGGTTTATGAAAATTTTATAGGAAAAATTGATAAGAATAATCCGACCTTTGGCCGGTCTTCCATCAGTGGTACCACCTTCAATTAATCCAGGTATAATCCGACCTTTGACACCCATATTCTCTCAATGGTATGGAATGATGGCAACCTGTTTGACTAGCCAAAATGACCGTTGACTTTTTCAAAAAATAAAAAAAATTGAAAATGAAAACCCCCCCTCCCTCCCCCCAGCCAACCCCCCATCCCCCTCCCTCCCCTCCTCCCCACCACTGCCACCCCCCTCCCTCCCCTACCCCCACCACTGCCGCCCCCCTCTCTCCCCTCCCCCACCACTGTCGCCCCCCTCCCTCCCCTCCCCCACCACTGCCGCCCCCTTCTCTCCCCCTCCCCCACCACTGTCGCCCCCCTCCCTCCCCTCCCCCACCACTGCCGCCCCCTTATCTCCCCTCCCCCACCACTATCGCCCCCCTCCCTACCCTCCCCAACCACTGTCGCCCCCCTCCCTCCCCTCCCCCACCATTGCCGCCCCCTTATCTCCCCTCCCCCACCACTATCGCCCCCCTCCCTACCCTCCCCAACCACTGCCGCCCCCTTATCTCCCCTCCCCCACCACTGCCGCCCCCTTATCTCCCCTCCCCCACCTCTGCATTCCCTTTCGCGGTGACTCCGGCGTTCCGATAGTGGTAAGTGGTGAGTGAGTGAGTGATTGAGTGTGAGTGAGTGAGTGAAAGTGCGTGACAGTGAGAGTGCGGTCGCCGGACATGCAGCGAATCCGGTGGGGGAGGGGGAGGGTGGCAGCAGAAGGGGCGGGGGTGGGGTGGCACGCGCAGAGGAAGGGGGAGGGGAGGGGGGGGGGTTGGCTGGGGGGGGGAAGGGATTTTCATTAAGTTTTTTTTTAATAACTTTGATTTAGAATTTTAATTAAAAATTTAAGTTTTAAATATACTTAATTAGCTATTAATCACGTAATTAGGAGGATTATCCATGATTGTAGGTCACCATGACTTACCAACCGGTGAGGGACCAATGAGAGAATATGGGCGTCAAAGGTCGGATTATACCTGGATTAATTGAAGGTGGTACCACTGATGGAAGACCGGCCAAAGGTCGGATTATTCCTATCAATTTTTCCAATTTTATATGCTTGATTGCTATTAATAGTCTTTTCAGTAACCTCTGGATTGATTCTGAACTGAACCTTTTTTCAGATATTACTGTATTAAAGGAAGCCTGATTTCTTCGTTGGCAAAGTTTCGAATTATCCCCGATGGAGGTAGTGGACTAGTGGCAGTGGAACAGAAGCGCATAGGGGGACAAAGAAGACTGTAGACCTGTACCTTTCAGAGTGACAGAATCATGAGGCGAAGGAAGTGGGAGAGGTTGGGCAGCAAGAGATGGCGACTACATTAGATTTTGGATCTTCCCCCTCTTCATATTCAGTTGATGGCGATCCTCTATCAGGCCCGTGTGCAGAAAGAGCACGCATATTACTACTGAACGTGATTCTTAATTTATTTACAGGTTGAACATACTGCCCTCTGGTTAGAAAACTCAAAGGAGCTGAGTGCAGCGCATTACTGCGTAAGGGTTGTTGGTGTACTTTCCTGAGGGAGTACGTGTTTGATATGTGTTCGAGCAATTTTTGGTTCACTCGACAATGAAATAAGAATATATATGGTTCCTCCAATCAAATAACCGAAATAGTATAAATTTAGAGAGAATAAGAAGAGAGATTAATAATAGTAAAATATTTACTTAAGGAGAATTTAGACATAAGAAACCACGATTAGTGAGTTGCAAGCTTGAGCAATGACTTCAAAAAAAAAAAAAAAAAAAAGCTTGAGCAATGACTAATAAAATAATGTAGTATTGGAACAAAAGATAAACAATGAGAAGAAAGACTCTTGCTTTGAATATAATAATGTAGAATGATATGAACTTCTATGCTATTATTGCTTCTGAATTTGTTCCCCTTTAACTGAATGTCAATATTAGCATTTATAGACTAAGATTCCCTCTGAAAATACGAGTTGCATCCGAGGTAGGTTTGGGTTTAGACTCTTTGAACTCAGACCCATAACCTTTTTTGACGCATAGGCCCAGATTAGACCCAAATTCAATGGGACAAAAAAAATCAGACCTGGTCCCTTGAAAATGGAGCGAGTTATGAACCCATGACCATCCCTATTTTACAGCTAGAGAACCTATATATTCTTAATTATTACTCGACTGAGATCGGTAACCCAATACTTTATGAAAGTGTGTATATATATAATGTTCGATAGACATGATAATTAGCCACATTTAACTATAGTTAGAGAGTGAGGGATAGCTTAGGTGATTAAAGCTTCCCTCCTAGACGTCCTAAGAGATCTTGAGATAGATTCTTTGGCTTTCTAAACAAACAAAAAATAATTTAACTATAACCAATACTAACATTTGAGACGAAGCTTTTGACTTGGGCAAACATGTTCTCGATAAGCCAATTCAACACAAGAGGCTCTCTTATCATGCCTTTGCTTTTTATGGGGATCTCAACCAAATCATGTTCCCGCAAAATTGTTTGATTTTCGAACATTTTGTTCTTCAACTTTCCCTTCGTTTTGACCCTTTAAGAATGTTGAAGTCAAGACCACTACCAAGATACTTGGAGAATGAAGTAGCTCGTTGGATTACAATTTACAAAGCTGTATTTGGGTTCGCTGAGTATGTAACATCCCTTGGCCTTGGCTAGAATATTTGTCAACTCCTTTATTTTATATTTCTGACTTTGTGTATCACAAATCTTATTTGACCATGTTGTCTTTTACCCGAGTGTTGAGGGACTTGAGGCATTGATCACTTCTAATATGAGCTGAGTACTTAGGTTGCATTTCAGGATGATATGATGAGGGTAGGCTATAGGCTTCTCCATTGACCGAGCAATACACCGGGACCAATGTTATCATCTCACCTTCCCGAGAGAATGTTGAGAGTATTGGATCAGTCCATGCACCTAAATCAGTCCATGCAGCCCATAATGGTAAAATATTGACCTGATCTTGTAGTCTCCTAGCTGACCTCACCCTTTCTACAGCTCACATCATCTGCTCTAACAGAATCGCTGACCTCACACACCCTGCAACTGTCATCATCATTCCCTCTAACAGAATTCTGTTAGAGGTGCAGGATATTTCTAGAAGGCCTCCAGCTCATCAATATGTGTGAGCTACTCTCAGCCAATCAGATAGCTCTGCCACCTCACTCAACCAATAGGAAGAGAGCTTAGCAGTCTATAAATACCCTTGTACTAATCATTTGCATTTCATGTATTCTCATTCAATGAAATAGTGTTGAACCCTAGGTTTTGATGAATGGCAAACAAACCAAGAGCAAACTCGTGTGTGTGTTTCTAACTTTTATGTGTTAGTGAAAAACCAATAAGCACAGGATGTATAAGTGAAACAAAAACACAGGACAGTTTAAGTGTTAACCTTATACATACTTTAATGAAGCAGCAAGAGAAACTCGAGCAGCTTTGTTATGCAAGAAACTTGATCATCAACCTGTTATACCAAAGAGGTTTGTTCCTCTTCCCCCTTTTTGCTTTCATCAAAAACATGACACATATATACATATCTCATAGCACAGAACCAAGTTAATTGGTCGTACCTTTTCAATACATATAAAATCAAGAATGCAATTTATCCATACACAAGCAATTAAATTAAGGCAGTCATATATTAATCATCTAAAATGCAAAGCCCATAATAGTTAAACAAAAGAAATAAGTTCAAATACCATGTTCAAAAGCTAATTAGCAAAAACCAACAGACCAAAGTTTGATTAATTACAGACCAAATGTTTTAATAAATTTAGGGGACAGGGTAGGCTAGGATAATAGTAGGTAGGGTGAGGGAAGATCAAGCATCTTCAGGAACTCCAAGCTCTTGTAGCACTTCAGTGACCTTGGTCAAAATCTTCTTTTGACTCTAGTAGAGCTGGGTTGATGCATCATTGAGTCCAGTGGTGATGACCTTTGATGATGTGGCTTGTTGCTCGAGCAGAGTCTCCACCTTTGCAAAGTGAGCCAAAACACTATCCACCTTGCTATCGAGATTTAGAACAGAAGCTTTAAGTGACTTCAGTTCCTCAGAGATGGTTGGGGATGGTTGAGGAATTGAAACCACCAAAACCCTGTCCTGCAGCCATAAGATATCCACTACCCTGTTTCTCCAGCTTTGGTTCATCAGCAACTGGGGGCACCTCTATCACAGCAGGCTCCTTCTTCTTAGTGTCCTCCTCTTTTGCATCAAGATCAAAAAATGCAGCCATAGACTCCTTCTCAGCAACCCTCCTTGTGTTCCTCCCACTCTTTCTCACACCAGTTCCCCTTCCCCTGCCTTTGCCTCTTCTCCCAGTAGGCTTCAGCACATGTTCCTCCTCATCAACTTTCTCCTCAAAAACAGGCTCCACTCTTTCAGGACTCCTTTCCACAATCTTTTCAACTTATTTTTAACCCTCAACTTTCTCAGCAGGTTTATCATCATCCTGTTCATCATCCTCATCCTCTTCAAACACACACACTCCCTCCTTGACACACAGCCCTAGTCTATGCAAAGTACTAGGTTGAACAAAGTGGTTGGTCTGCATAGTAAGGACTTCTTTGTCACGTTTGATATTGTAGCTTCAAGGAAGGTCATAAGTGATATCACGTATTTATATAGACTTTTCTCCCTTATTTACAAGCTAATTTGTGCGTCATTGGAGCTCTTCAGAGCTATTTTGTGCTAACTATCGTATATAGTTGTGGTTTTGGGTTTTAGTGTTGAATTGCAGGTTTTAGGGAGTTTTCTCCTTATTCCCGAGCCATTTGGAAGAAATCACGGCTTTACGAGATATTATGAGGCACGTAGGATGGCTCACGAGCTTTATGGGTAGTTTAGGAGGTCCCAAGACCTCTAAACGTGAAGAATTGAGAGCCAAAGAGTCAAAAAGGAGATTTTCGTACTATGATCGGGCAAAAATGGCCCGATCGGGCGAAGAATTAATGATCGGGTGTGAGAGTCGCGGACCCGATTGGGCAAGCTTTACCCGACCCGATCGGGCGAGACACCAAATGTTACGTGTTGGCTATTTCTGCCCCAGACCCGATCGGGTGTGTTGTGCCCGACCCGATCGGGCGAGCTCCATATATGTTGATGCTGTGCTGCTACGCCAAGACCAAGCTGGGCCAAGCAATATGCGTGGACCCGATGAGCCACCCGATCGGGCAGCCCATCGGTTGGGCCCAGTTTTATGCTCCAAAGTCTTGGACTGCTGCTGCCATGATCCAAAGTGCATGGTCGAAATTTTCACTATGGGCCCGATCGGGTGGCCCTGTGCCCGATCGGGTCCTGTGCCGGATCGGGTCCCGTGCCCGCAAACGCGTTTTTCGTCTTTTTAATTTCGCATTTAGTTAGACTTTGAGGGGTATTATAAATACCTTTTCCTCATTATTTTAGAGACATCTTTTTTTTATTAGCTATTACTCTAGTTTATTTCTCATAGTTCTTAGCCTAGTTTAAACACTTTAGATTAGAAAAGGTGATTAAACCTATTCGATTTCAATAAAAGTTCCTGCTTTCTGTCAATTGGTATACTTCTCTACCCTAATCTCTTTTATTATTCTTAATTGCTTAGCTTAAGTATTTAATTATTCATGATGCAATTATTAGGGTTTCCAATTAGTTTTGTTATTGTCAATTCAATTATGAGTGAGTAGTTCTCTTTCTAGGGTGTTAGATAGGGAAGCCATGTTTATACCATGATTGTTATTTAGATTTCTATCAATTTCGAGGGCTTGAATAGGGTGATTGTGATGTGATTTGTTCTTAATTAGTGATTAATGTTAGTGTACAATTTCATTGATTGCTTGTGGTTAATAGTTGTTTGCACAGATCCGTCTTACGACTAGAGGCCTAGGACACATCAATAGTTCTGATTACGTTAGTGAACATGCGGCGTATGTTGAACTATGAGCGTTGAGTCTTAACCATAGCTCAGCACATGCTCTAATCCCTCGACTCTTGACTTCGGTTTTGATAGTAGTTGACCTTGTTTGATTGATATAAGCATGGTGGACCGACCTAATACCCTAGGTTTTTAGTCCATAGTTAAATCCTCGGTTTGATTTGTTTTCCTTAGCTTAATTATTAGTTCAGTTAATTCTTCTCCGATTTCATCTGAAGTAGCTAATTGATTGAATATTAATTTAGAAACTCTGTCTCCCTGTGGATTCGACCCTGCTTCCATTGACTACTGTTAGTTAGAGGACTGTAGGTTTATCTTTGATTAGGTGATACGACTAAATCCTATCAATAAGAAAATTTCCATACCCAATTCTCATGCTATTTTCGACACAATGGTTAAGGTGTTTTATCATCAAGGCAGGAAAATTGATTTTAATTTTCTGCTCAAGACAATAAATTAACACAGCATCAAGATGATTAGCTTCATCTCTGTGTTGGGTACGAGGAATGATTGAACGAAAGACAAGATGAAAAAGCAATTTTTGAATGGGATTGAAATTTTTGTGGTTCGTTTTAATGTGGTTAGGGTTTCCACCAATTGACTCCACCATTTGATCAACACAAACACCCTTTACAGACTTCCTCACTTTCACACCATCAACCTTCTCCTTATAAGAACCTTTAAAGTAATCAATAAAACCCTCATTAGGAGCCCCAAACGCCTCACTCAAATCATCAGCAGTAAATTCAATTGTTCTATTTTTAATTTAACAAAACACACCCTTATCATGACTAAAACTTTCATTCATCTTCTCCATTATCGAATAAGACAACACATTTTTATAGCAAATTCCAAATAAATCACTCCACCCCTGAAATTCTAAGATGTCAAGGAGTTGAGTAAACTTACACGAGCGTCCAATCCATGTTCACAGCCATGCCCATCATGAAATTTTTGCAGCGAGCCTCAATTCTAGCGCGGATGTGGGATTTGCCCTCCATGGGAATGGGATCTCCGAGTTCCTCCCAGTCCTCATCAACTTCCTCGAACTTCCTTTTCTTCGAAACCTCAGCAATTTCTTGAGTCACATTCATTTTTGGCTCGGTGAGATTTTTGGAGGCAAGAGAAATGTCCATAGGTGAGAAATTTTAGTTTTGGAGAGAGAATAGGGGTTTTGTGGGTATTGGAGATGAAAAGATGGGGTTTTGAATTGTATTTTGCATGTTTTATAATTGGGTGAAAGTGAAAGGTGAGTTGAATGGCGGTGGTGAGAGAGGATGAATTTGTGTGGTGAAAATTGAGAGGGTAATTAATTAATTCGGTCAGTAATTAATAACAATAATGCAGTTGATTTGACAAGGTAAAGTGGGTATTTAAACAAGCAAACAAATTGAATTGCATCCGGTTGAGAAATTTTAGGGGATGAATTATCTTTTGAATGCAATACAACTAATTTGGATAATACTTTGTGAGATTTAAATTTTAGCTGTTAAAAAATAAAAAATAATTTATTTGTTTTGTGAGAAATTTGATATGGACCTTGAACTATTGAACAAAACAAATTGGGCTTTGACACTTTATACGAAATTTTTCAAATTGCCTTTTATTAGCTACTCATGACTTCATAATCACACACAAGACATATATACATATTTACTCAGTGTAATGTTTTCACATAAAATTGTGCATGAGACTTATATACAAATAATGTTTAAGAACATACCTTGGGGAATTTTTGGAACACCTGTTTAGGATAGTTGAATCATCCCAAGTTCCATACGCATCCTTTCAAATCTGTCTCTTGCTAAAGGCTTAGTCAAAATATCAGCTATTTGACTTTCAGTTTCACATAATTCTAATTTGATCAAGCCTTTTTCAACATAATCCTTTTAAAAATGATGTCTTATATGTATATGCTTAACTTTAGAGTGGTGAACTGGATCTTTAGAAATACATATGGCACTAGTATTATCACAATAAATTGGGATACAGTCATACCTCATACCATAGTCTCTAAGCTGTTGCTTGATCCAGAGAACTTGAGAACAACATGCAGCAGCAGCTTCATACTCAGCCTCAACAGTAGACAAGGCTACAATGTTCTGTTTCTTTGATGCCTAAGAAACAAGACAAGAACCAAGGAACTGGACTGTTAACTAAGTCTCCTGCATAGTCAGCATCAGTAAATCCTTTCAAGTCAAATGTGTCACTTCTAGGATAGAAGAGACACATGTTCTCTGTTCCCTTTAAATATCTGAAAATTCTTTTAACTGCCATAAGGTGTGATTCTTTAGGATTAGATTGAAATCTTGCACACACACCAACACTAAAAGAAATATCAGGTCTACTAGCAGTTAAATAGAGAAAAGAACGAATCATACCTCTATACCTTTTCTGATCCACGGATATGCCTTGTGGATCTTCATCCAATCTGGTACCAACTCCCATTGGAGTATGATTAGTTTTGACTTGATCGAATTTATGCTTTTTCAGAAATTCCTTAATATATTTCTGTTGATGGATTGAGTTCCCCCTCTCTGTTTGCTTTATTTGCAAGCCGAGAAAGAAGTTTAACTTACCCATCATACTCATTTTGAACTCTCCACTCATTAGGTCAGCAAAATACTTACACAGTTTCTCATTAGTTGCACCAAAAATAATGCTATCAACATATATTTGCACAACCAAGAGGTCAGTTCCTTCAGCTTTTAAAAACAAGGTTTTATCAACTTTTCCTCTTTTAAATTTTATTTTGTAAAAGAAACTTTAAAAGCCTTTCGTACCAGGCCCTGGGTGCTTGCTTAAGCCCATAAAGAGCTTTGTCAAGCTTAAAAACGTGATCAGGAAATTTTTGATCTTCAAAGCCAGGAGATTGTTCAACATAAACTTCCTCTTGTAAAAATCCATTTAAGAAAGCACATTTTACATCCATTTGATATAATTTGAAACCCATAAAAGATGCGAAGGCAATGAGAATTCGAATAGCTTCCAACCTTGCTACGGGTGCAAAAGTTTCTTCGAAGTCTATGCCTTCTTGTTGGTTATACCCTTTAACAACTAGTCTTGCTTCATTTCTTATAATGGTTCCATATTCATCTAGTTTATTCCTAAAAACCCATTTAAGTCCAATAACTTTCTTGTTTTTAGGTAAGGGTTCAAGATGCCATACCTTGTTTCTTTCGAATTCATTTAGTTCCTCCTGCATGGCATTTACTCAATCAGCATCCTTTAAGGCTTCTTCATGATTATTGGGTTCAATAATGGATAGAAATGCTTGGAAGGCACCGAAGCTCCTCAGCTGAGCTCTCGTTTGAGTTCCTTTACTGATATCACTTATGATGAGATCAGTGAGGTGAGAGCTTTGGTGTTTCCAAGGTTTAGGTTGGAATTCTCTCGCAGGAACTTCTACTTGAGCTGTCTCAGCTTGAGTTCCTTCTGTGTCTTCCTGTTCTTCAACATGCTCCTCAGTTTCTTCTTCTACTACAACTTCAGGTTGAGGAACTTCGGTATTTACAGGCTGTTCACAACAAAAAAATCCGACTCGGCCGACCGTCAAGTGTAAATGGCGCGGGAAGCGGTCGGTAAACGTCGATCGCCGCAAAGTTGGTCGGTGACTAGGATTTACCGACCGTTTGTTGGTCGGTAAACAGTTATCGACCGATCACTGACCGACAAACAGTCGGTGTGTTCAACTCAATTTACCAACCGCCCCCGCTAATTACCGACCGCCAGACGGTCGGTAAAATTTAGATTACCGACCGTCAACGGTCGCTAATTGTATTAATATATTTAAATTTAAAAAATAAAAATCTGGTTTGCCGACCGGCTAGCGGTTGGTAAGTGATGTTAAATAATTGAAAGCACAAAGTAGTCTGACAGTAGTTCAGTCCAACTTTCAATAAAAACAAAACTCATTATACTTACGGAGAATTAAATAAAAACAAAGCACAAATAATAAACTCAATAACAAATATGAACAAAACTCAAATTGAATTAAATAACATAGAATACATTCATATGAAGAAAAAAAATTATACTTACAAAAATTACATTAAACAATTACAAAATTCCTATGACAATTTTTTCACACTAAAAAATGGGGAATTCTTCATTTATTTTTCCAGATCTTAACCCTAGAATCAACCATATCTTCACCTTTGTATTTTCCAGATCTTCACCTTCAAGTGACAAAAAAAAATCAGAACAAAATTAGCAAAATGAAAATCAAACCACGAAAATCAAAATCCGATGAAAAGCAAAAAATAAATCCAAAAATCAGAAAAAAGAAAACGATTATAGTTAAACATGAATTTCACAAAGGAAAAAAATGAAAAAATAAAATCTGAAAAATGAAATAAAAAAATAAAAAAACGAAATAAAAAACGAAATCAAAATCAAGAAACGGAAATCAAAATCAAAAAACGAAAATCAAAATCTGAAAAACACAAATCAAAATATGGAAAACGAAAATAAGTCGCCTAGAAAACGAAATCAAAATCTGAAAATAAAAATTAATAATTAAAACAGAAATCTAAATCTAAAAAACTAAATTTGAAATAAAATTTGTACTTGAACGAATTTCTGAAAATAAAGTTGAGAAAGAAAATAGAAGAAAATCCAAAACGAAAGCAACCCAAGAAAATGAAAAAAAAAATAATCCGAACTTAGATCTGGGAACGAAAAAACGAAAGAGAGGAAAAAAAAAAGCGAAATTAACGAACACATTGAGGAGAAAAACCAAAAATAAAATTGAAACCCCCAAATTAGAAATGAAAATTCCAAAAAACAAAAAAACAATTGAGAAAAGAAAAAAAAATCAAGGGAAAAGACAAACCTGCATGCCGCCGCTGATTTTGGGGCGCCGCCGGTGGTCGTAGCCGCTGATTTTGGGGCGTCGCCGGTCGAGAAAAGAAAGAAGTGATGAGAGGTTGAGAAGGTTGAGGGGATCTGAAAAAGAGGGGGAAGAGAGAGAGTGAGTACGGGGGTGAGAGGATGAGGGGCAAGAGACAAAGAGTGAGGACGGGGGTGAGAGGATGAGGGGGAAGAGACAAAGAGTGAGGACGGGGGTGAGAGGATGAGGGGGAAGAGAGAGTGTGAAGAACGAAGAGAGAGAGAGAGGCAAATGAGGGAGTTATTTTAGGAATTTATCTTGTGTGGCCCACGGCACAAGATTTGTGCTCGTGATATAAAAAAAAAAGAAAATTAACATTACCGACCGTGTATACGGTCGGTGATGGTCAGTATTTACCAACCGTCTTTAATTCGGTCGGTATTTTTCAACCTTTATCGACAGTGTATGCGGTCGGTAATGGCTTGCGCGGTCGGTGTCGGTCGGTGTCAGTCGGTAATTACCGACTGTATTTATGGCGGTCGGAAATTTCAGTTTGCCGGGAGCTGTTTTCTTGTTCTGGTTCCTCCATCTGAACTGCAGGGGATTCCTTGGAACGTTTGCTGAGTTCCTCATCTGGATTTTCTTTCCTTGAAAGACCTATTTCAGAATCATTATCATCTATTTCCTTAGCATTAAAGTGTGTATTAGCTCCATCAAATATAACATGTATACTTTCTTCTACACACATGGAGTTTTTTGTTGTAAACTTTGTATGCCTTGCTATGGTTAGAATAGCCAAGGAACACAGCTTCATCACTTCGTTCATCAAACTTACCCAAGTTTCTTTTACCATTATTATGAACAAAGCACCTGCAACCAAAAGTTCTGAAGTGTGATATGTTAGGTTTTCTACCTTTGAACAGTTCATAAGGAGTTTTCTTAATTGTAGGTCTAAGCAGAACATGATTTATTATAAAGCATGCAGTATTAATAGCTTCTGCCCAGAAGTTCCTTGCAAGACCACTGACAATTAACATTGTTCTTGCCATGTACTCCAAGGTCTTGTTCTTCCTCTCCACAACTCCATTTTACTGTGGAGTACGTGGGGCAGATAAGTTATGATTCATTCCAGTTTCCCTGCAAAACTCATCAAACTTATAATTTTCAAATTCGGTTCCATGGTCAGACCTAATATGGACTATTTGAAATCCACTTGATTTTTGTACTCTTTTAGAAAAGGCTACAAACTCATTAAAAGTTTCATCCTTGCTAGCTAAGAATATTACCCAAGTGAATCTAGAATAGTCATCGACAATCACAAGCACATATCTTTTACCACTTCTACTTTGGGCTCGCATGGGACCACATAGATCAATATGAATTAATTCCAGAGGTTTCTTTGTTTTTATCATGTTTTTACATTGAAAAGTTGATCGTATCTGTTTCCCACTCACACAAGCATCGTATATGTACTGACCAGGGAACTTGACATTTGGAAGTCCAACTACCAAGTTCTTGGAGTACAGCTTGTTCATGTGAGAGAAATTAAACTTGCATGACCAAACCTTTTGTGCCAGATTAAGGCATCATCCTCAATCACACTGAGACAAGTAAGATTATTCCTTGGGACAGTGTTGAGATCCACTGTGTAACAGTTCCCTCTTCTGTTACCCTCAAGAACAACAAGTCCAGTGTGGTTGCTGATGATGTGACAATTTTCGGTTGTAAATTTAACTGTGTTTCCCTTGTCACAGAATTGTGATATACTTAACAAATTATGTTTCAAACCCTCGACTAAAAATACATTATCAATACAGTGGGAACTTGACTTACCAACTTTACCTTTGGCTAGGATTTCACCTTTCTTATTGTCACCGAAAGTCACAGTTCCACCTACATAGGCTTCCAGTGAGAGAAACTTTGATTTGACTCCAGTCATGTGCTTAGAACAACCACTGTCGAGGTACCATGTGTTGTTCCCCCTCACTAGAACCTGCAAAAGAACTTAAGGGTTAGAACGATGAACTCGGGTTTCCTCGGGTCCCTTTGAAGAAGAAGCAGTATCTTGTTTCTTTACGCAAACTTGTTTTACATTCTTTTTCATAGCAGTTTGTTTCTTAGTGCAGTTAGACACATAGTGGCCAGTTTTGCCACAGAAGGTACAAACTTTGTTACTAGGTAAATCAACATATTTCTTCTTCTTTCCTTTGTGCTTAGAGTGCACAAAGCCTAAGCCTTCTGTTCTTTTTACTTGAGCTTGCTCAATCCATTTAGGTACTGAATATTGACTTATATCTCTGCTTTTCCTGGTTTCAAGTTCCTTCTCAAGTTTAGCTTTCGCAACTTTGAGTTCCTCAAGATTTCTCTTAAGTTCCTCAAGTTCTATGTTAAAATTGTTTGAGGAGGAACTTGCACCATTTATGTTAACATTCATCATTTTATACTGAGTCACTTCAATATTTAGCATGACATTGTCCTGTTTAAGTTTTTCAAAAAGTTCCTTCAAAAGAAGGTTCTTGTCAAACAATTCAAATAATCTATTTTGAACGTCAGTTTTGTGATTCTCAATCCAGGCACAATGTTCCTTGTTAACTTTTAAAGCCTTTTCAGCTTCTGTTAGACTTTTGGTAACATACCTCCAGTCTTCATCATATTTCATAACTAAGTCAACTAGGTCTTGTTTTGGGAAAGTAAGTAGATGTTCAGGATCAGGAAATACCTCTTTTTCTTGTGTTTCTTCATTAGTCTTAACCATTAGACAAAGATTGGTTGTCTCGGATTCAGGGGACTCATCTTCTTCATCACTTTCTGAGTCACCCCAGGCAACAATCATGGCCTTCCTTACATCAGCTTTGTTGAAGTTTCTTGCTCCTTTGCTGTTTGCTTTCGTCTTGCCCTTTTCTTTGTCGGGATTCAGAGGACAGTTCTTCACCCAATGATCACTTGCTCCACATCGGTGACATGGTTGATCATTCTTTGTAGCACCTGTTTTTTTGACAAAGTTCTTAGAGAATTTGTTAGACTTAAACATTCTTTTGAACCTTCTTACCAACATTGCAGCATCTTCTTCGTCTATCTCGGATTCCTCAGATTCATCAGCCTTCAAAGCCAAGTTCTTACCTTTGTTTAGATCACTTGTGCTGGATCCTAAGTGCAGCTCATGGGTTATGAGAGATCTAGCCAATTGTTCAATATTAAACTTGGTGAAGTCTTTAGTTTCCTGAAGGGCAGTTACCTTTGCCCTCCATCTTTCATCCTAAGGAAGACTTCGAAGAATCTTCCTAACCTGTTCATCAGTTGGTATATGCTTTCCAAGAGAAACCAATTCATTAGTAATGTTAGTGAATCTAGTAAACATATCCTGAATGGTTTCTTTAGGTTCCATTTCAAAACGTTCATATTTAGACATCAGTAAGTCTATCTTAGAACGCTTTACTTCATTTGTACCTTCATGAGTTATTTATAACAAATCCCATATTTCCTTTACTGTGGTCTTGGACCCCATGATTAAAGAGTTTGCTTGGTTTGGCATTCATCAAAAAGGGGGGAATATTGTTGAACCCTAGATTTTGATGAATGGCAAACAAACCAAGAGAAAACTCGTGTGTGTATTTCTAATGTGTGTGTTGAGTGTTGTGATTTCAGCTTTAAAGCTTCAAGGAATCTTAAAGGGATGATGACAGCCTTAGGAGAAGGAAGAAGTCTTTGTGATTGTTGAAGTGTTTGAGGAGCTCATGGAGGAAGCTCAGTTTCAAGGAGGTTCGAGTTCCTTGGCATAAACATGACTCAAAGATTGAAGATGCTTCGTGGAGAACATCTTGGTACAATAGGTCTTGAAGTTTATATTTTTAGATTTATTGTAAAGCTTGGCATTAATGTGTGATTAATTGGCTTGAAAAATAAAAGGTACAGAATTAGGGTTTATGGAATAATATTTATTAATGGATATAAATTGGAAAGTTTATAAAGAGATATTTCAGAATAAATCCTAGGTAACTTGTATATATTATGAAAGAATAAAATCTTTTTATGAATAATAAAATTATTTCCAGTTATTCTTTTCCTATATCTTTGATAAATGATTTTAATTGAAAATATGTTTTAATGATAAAACGATTTTGATGAAAATGGTTTCCTTAAATAGTGGAAAATCTGTTTTGATAAATTATGAGGAAACGTGTGCAAGCTGAATGCATGTTCATCAAGCTAAAACTGATCGAGAGATTTAAGGAAGTTAACGACTATAACCTAACAAACTGAAGATCGTGTCATTGTGGACTTGCAGTCCAAGTTCCACTAAGCACTACTTCCTACAAAGTAGGAGATAGTGTAGTTGTGTGCTTACTGCTTTGTTCTCACGCTCACATATCACTATTAATAACACCAGTTGGTAAATCATTAAGACACACTTAATCTGAGTCTTTTTATTCACACAAGTGCCAAGCATCTAGGTTGTTATTGTGTTGTAAGTGCTTTGATTTGTTGATTGAAGCGAGGGGTTGTGAGTGAGGAATTCATAACCGAGGGATTTCAGAGGAAATCGAGAGATAGAGTGTAGCCAATAGTGGGATTGGTTACGAGGGGTTCTAAAGTTCGTGTAGGAACTTAAGAACGGTGTCTTAGATTGTAATTAGGTGTTGCATCCTATTATAATAAAAGACGAAATCTTGTGTTGCATCAGGTCACAATTTTATCTCTTGGCGTTTATCTTGAGAGTTTCTGTGTTTGGAAAACTCGTGTCTCAAAGTTTCTTTTGTTTTAGTTTTTAATTCCGCAAAATTTAGCTCAAGTTCCCTCAATACTATTCACCCCCACTCTTGTATTGTTCAGTCGATCCAACAAATACTAATTAATAAAAATGCTCTCAATTTTCTCTTCTTAGTTTCTCTTTCATTTTAGTTTTTCTCTTAGTTGTTCATTCAAGTTTTATCAATTTAGTGTGTGATCCATAGTATCATTGCACCTCTTGTGAAAATTATTACATGGTATTAGAGCATTGTGATCGATTTATAGTGATTTTTTGTTTGATTTTCCGCATTTCAGTCTTCATCTGTTGATTTGATTCTCAGTTCTTTCTTGCTTTTCAAAAATCACAGCAGTTTTCTTGAGGTTTCTGTTTGCTTTTCAAAAGATGATTTATTTACATTTTTGTAAAAAAAGGTAGTTTTTTTTTACAAGAAAAAAGCGGTTGTTATAAGATGAGAAAAATTAGATTTTATTATTTCTTTGAATTTTTTTTTTAGAAACTATGGGGAGCCTCCATTTAGGATTTGGAGGCTCCTCATTAAACCAACATTTTTATTAGTAATCATCAATAACTATTTACTAAAGCAAAAATCAGAGCTGCCACTTGGCGTGTCATGATTAATTTTTTTCCCACCTTTTTGCTTATCTTTTAAAAACTAAAAAGTTGGGAAAAAAACAATATACGTGAACTATAATGAAGGAATAACATTGCTACTATAATTAAGGAACCAATATTCTCTAATAAAGAAACTATATCATCAAATATATTTAACATTGTATATCTTGCTAGAAAAATATTAGCTATCGTACAAAAAAATTCTCATGAACATCATTCTAAGATATCTTTTCATTCCAGGAAATATTCTAAGTAATAATTTTATTCTATGTTTTTCTTTATTTAAGTTTATAGATTTTATATCTCATTTGTATGATATTTACCAAATTTATTCACAAGAGCTTTATAGATTATGACATAAAGTTGCAATTTAATATGTGTTGGAAACTTTTGTATTTTATAAGTGAATAATATAGAAAAATGTAAGCCTAAATTTATTCTTTTAATTTTTTTAGAAATCTATAATAAATTATAAAAAATGAGATATAAAAATAGTAAACTTAAATTTGAAATTTATTCTTTCAATATTTTAGAAGTCTACAATAAAATTATACAGAGTAGTTGAGTAGTAGTATTTCCTTTGGTATAAAAAAACAATCAATTCAACTCTTTACATGCATTTAAAGTTCATTACATTTAGGCTTACACGATAGCTCTGTATATAACATTTTTCTTAACATTTTTTCTATATTATTCACATATAAAATACAAAATTTTCCCACACATATTAAATTTCAATTTTATATCATAATCTATAAAGCTCTTGTGAATAAATTTAGTAAATAGCATACATTGCACGAGTCTTGAACTATTATTCTCTTATACAATACAAACTTTCCTGACAAATATTAAATTGCAGTTTTATTTCACTTTTATAAAGTGTTATGAATAAATTTAATAAATACCGTGAATCGCACGGGCCCTAAACTAGTAGGATAACTAAAACAAGCTAATGATGACATCATCATTGGACAAGTGTCACTCTCAAAGAAAATTTTCCCTCAAAAAAAGGCATATGACATCATTGTTTATTTAATTCTAAGAATTTCTTCCTATTCAAATTATGGTTTTGGAAATTGTTATTGTAAATATAACAATAAATGTTTTTCCTATCTTAATTTCAATAAGTTTCAATATGCCCAGTATGACGAATCGTAAATAACAACTAAGACCCTGTTCTCGTCAATTAGTCTACTATAGAACCGGATGCACAAGAAGGTATATGCATCCGGTAGTTACGAAACCTATTTTCATGCTATAATTTTGACTTTTGCTCTACAATAATTATTTCTTTGCAATTACTAGATTTTATTTTATATTTGATGACTTCCTTTTTTATTCTTAAATGTCAACCTTCCTTATTTTTATATGTAATCTTTTTTTACGGGATTTTTATATGTAATCTATTGATAATGAACAGTATCAAGATATCATAAAACGCAATGTTTTAATACTTAAATCAATTTTGTATTTCATCAAACAAGTATTTATGACGACAATGCATATAAAACAAAGATGCGATTTCATAAAACAAGGTAAAAGTAATTCATTTATATTTGATTTTAAATAATATCCTAGAAAAGATGATAAAAGTATGATACAATAATGGTAATTTATAAAACAATATTAACAATCTATGAAACAATGGTTATAAATTATAAAACAATGGCAGTATTTCATAAAACAACATGGGCATTATTTGATAATTTATTAAATAAAGGTGAAAATTATAAAACAATGGTGGTAGTGTATAAAACAATATTGCCAATTTATGAAACACTCATAATAAATTATAAAACAACTAGTTTTTGAGCCCGGGCGATGCTCCGGGGTGTTTGGTACCTTTTTGTGGTGGTAGTTATGTTTCCATTGTACTTGATAATGGAGATATTTTATTGCATTTACTCCATAATTTTTAATTATAAGAAGAATTAAGGGGTTGTTTTGTTTGTTTTTCGGTTACAAATTAAATGACTCATGGAGAGATAGGGGATAGATGAAAAGATATGAGATTGGCTTTGTTGTAATTATTCCAGGAAGTCTGTTAGTAATTATTCCAAACAATAGCTAAAAATTAAAGTGACAAACAATATACTCGTATATAATCCTATGAAAATATGGTTTGCATAATAATATTGAGTTGATTAATAGGTACTATGACAACCATAATTATACAAAATCTAACTATCTAAGCATACTATACAATTATATGATCCTAATATCTAAGCATATTATACAAAATTATGTGATACTGACAAAGGTATATCAAATCTAAAAGCAATTGGATCAATTTGTGTGATCCTAGTAGCATTAAATATCAAGTTCATTTGATCATCAGAGAGCCCATTTGCAGCTGCAATTCTATGAGATCAAGTATTCTCCAACAAATCGTTCTACACTAAAAGTTGAAAAAAAAAACGCAATTGTAGTACCCATTATTGTCACATGCTTGCTCACCTTGGATTCTTGGAGCATTTATTGTCCAATCTAACTAAACAAATCAAAGTTTCTTCACTTGTACTTTTTTTCAGGATAATTAGGCCAGGAAAATTATTGCAAATCAAGTTCCGTCAAATTGATAATTCTTCGCGGAAAAGAGTTTTAATAAACTAACTCTGTACTACCCCGAGTACCCCACCTTGCCACTAAGTGAGCTATTGTATTCTCGGGTGACCCCTATAACATGAGAGGTAACAAAAACATCAAATCACCTAAATAAAAGTCTAATATCATTGAAAATATTAAAAATAGGAGAAAGACCAATTGCTAAGGAATAGACCTGTAAGAAGAACATATTCAGAGTATATAATGCATTATCAGTTGCTTCTTGAAAGAGTATATACTGCAGTCTATTCTCTACCATATTGCCTACATGTATATTCTTAAATGCAATATTGGTAATAAAACAAAGGAACTAATGGAGCTTAAAAAGAAGGATATAGCTACGGCATTGATCAGCTAATATAAAGAGACATGTTGCAAGAGAAATTACTTGAAGTGTATAATGACAGAATTGGAGGAATGACAAATAAATCTTGCTTTAATTGTAACATGACCACCAAAGTGATAATAAAAGGCCAAATGCTAAGGAAAGTTGTTCTAAAGGCAGGAAATATACAGCAAAATATTGTGAATTTTTACTATTACTCAAACGAACAATATTTCATAAGTCATAACCCCATAAATCAAAATCACAAATTAGCAATATTCCATAAAAAAAGAACACACTTTATATAATTAATAATTCAAAATAAAACATACGAAGTACAAAATAAAAGGACAAGGAATCGACCAAACATTTGAAACCCAAAATTACACTACATGGTTTATGACGTACTATCAAATTAAATAGGAATAAGAAAATAAGAATACCCACAATACCTCAAAAGGATTTGTGTTGCAGCCCAATGAACATGGGCCCATTTCTTCAAATGGACTATCTATCACTCCAAGGCCCAAGGGCCCAATTTCAGCAACCAACCTCGTATACATACGAAATACGGCCTAAATACCTACTATTCATATACCTTATACATATGCAAATACGTATAAGAATACAAAGGCTTATAAACAAGCCCAAATTCCTTATAAAGCCCAATAAGGCCCAAACTCCAAGATCATGCCATTTGTCACGATCTTATGCTTCCCATGTGTAATATCCCTAAAATTTAAAGCGAGATAATTTATAAAAATCACAATTAGTGGCTAATAATATATTTTTTAAAATAAGTAAACGCATAATTACATAGCAAGAAGTATATATATGTATATATACATGTACATAAAATATTAATACAACTAATGTATTAAAATACATGTATACTTAAAATGTGAAGTACTTAGAGCATGAAGTACTAGCTTTTGGAAATAAAAGAAAAGGATGAGCAAGTTGCCCACTTGCCCACTTGCCCACTTGCACAAAATAAAAATAAAGGAAAAAGAAAATGCAAGGTTAGTCAAACACTCTTCCTTCTTCCCCCTCTCTTCTCCCTCCATTGATGGTATTCAAGCTTTCAACAAAAACAGATTTTTGCTGCACACACCTTACCCAAGCACTCAATTGCATCCAATTTCTGATTTTATTAATCCTTGTTTCACAAGTATTTGCCTATAAATACCATTTGCTTCATGTAAAATCACCACCCACAAACTCTTCTTTCTCCCTTCTATTTTCTCTCTGTTTTCCTCACCACCGGAGCACCACCACTCCGGCAGAGCCGCCGGCGACGCGCCACAGCAGCCCCGCCGCCCAGACGCGCCGCCAGCAGCCCCCCTCCTTTCCCTTTCCTCTCTCTTTCTCTCCCTCCTTCGCAGCCCCTGCTGCCCCCCTTCACTGCTGCGTCCACAGCTGCTGCGCCGCCAGCAGCAGTGCTGCCGCCGCCGACGCCCCACCTGAGCTCCGCCGCCCTTGCCGCCGGCCACCAGCACACACACCACAGAAGCCCACTCCTCCCCTTGCTCTGTTTTCTTCTTGAGTTTTGATAATAGGTATGTTTAATACCTTATTATTCTAAATTAACTTCTTCTTACTAGTTTATTTCTTAAGTATATAAAATATTTAAATCTGAAATACTTAAAAATAATATGGCTAACTTAACATGACTAATGAATCATTTTAAATAATAAGTTTTGAGTTTAATTGTCACTTAAAGTTTCTAATTATATTATGAGTTTAAAGTAAACTAAAATCTTATGACAAACTTCTTATGTACCTTGACTTGGACACCTACTAACTTTGGACTATTGACTTAATGACTCATGGACTTTGGACTATTAACATAGTACTACTAAACTAACATAAAACTAAAAGTTAGAACATGAAATAATAAAAAGCAAGCCATTAAGTTATAATGCTTTGTTTCCTTTTATGTAAATATTTATTTATGCAAAAGTACTATTTTATAGTTCTCACATTATTAAATATAATATTAGATTCACCTCTATATTTATTATTCACTTGTTTATATTTTTAGTCTAATTATTTACTAGTTTTAAATAATGTTAATGTTCTTATAACAAGTTCTAATGTTTAAGTAAATCATTATAACATTATAAAACCTTTAGTTTAATTAATAATTCTTTTAATGTTATGTGATTACTTAAGTAAATGAATATAAAATGTTTATGAAAGACGTTGTAACAATATAATAACTATAACGACGATAAGTATATGTAGTAACATTATAAACTTAAAGAAAACCTTTAAGTAATAGTTTCAAGAATTAAAAAGAAAGACTCTAATGCATTAATACTTGACTAGATTAAAGGAAAGGGTATTACAAGTCTCCCCCGGTTCTCAAGTCACTAAGCAAGGAACGAGGTAACGTCTACTGCTAACACCCATAAGCCCCTTATAATATGTTTCATGTTGATTTAAATATGATGTTTATGCAAATGTTATTTTATGGTTTGTGGGATATGAAATGCTTTATGAAATGATGTTTACGAATGACTGAATGTTATGAAAAGTATGATTTTTGATGCATGACTCGATGTCATGAAAGAGATACGATTTATACGATGATTATGTCATGATTTATGAAAAGAAAATAAATGATATGAAACATGATAAATGAAAGTGAAAGACGGTTCTTGGCAGTACTATGTTCTGTTATGGCGGAAACGCCACCTTCTGGTTAGGAACATCGTTCCTGGTGGCATCCGTATTATGGCATTGCATGCCACCTTCTGGTTAGAGGTCATTGCCTCTGGTGGTAGAGCACTTATGTATGGCATTACATGCCACCTTCTGGTTAGAGGTCATTGCCTCTGGTGGTAGAGCACTTATGTATGGCATTGCATGCCACCTTCTGGTTAGAGGTCATTGCCTCTGGTGGTAGAGCACTTATGTATGGCATTGCATGCCACCTTCTGGTTAGAGGTCATTGCCTCTGGTGGTAGAGCACTTATGTATGGCTTATGCCACCTACTGGTTAGGGACAACGTCCCTGGTGGCTACGGCGCTAATGATGACGTCCTTTCTGTTATGCTTGCCAAGAAACTAAAAGTGATGTTTATGATGATAACTATGATAAAAGAATTTATGATTTTGAATGGTTGTTTTCGGATACATGTTTGTGAAATGATTTTAACGCTATTCTCTCCTCTCTGTTTTCAACTAAAATGAGTTAAAATGAATTTACGTTGTTAGAGTAGTATGTTACTGAGCCTCGGCTCACGACGTTTTGTTTTCTATTTTAGGTACTTGCGGGAATGACGGAATGGCGTAGCTTTGAGGATTAATAACTACTTAACTTATACTCTTATAACGGTTATGTAATTCAAGATGCTTCACTTTAAGAATTTAGCTATAAGACTCAAGTATGCTTATCTTATTAACGATGTTTGAACTCGTTTAAGTTTAAACGATATATATATATATATATATATATATCGTATGTTGGCTTGAAGTTTACTTACGGTTGTGAACTTAATGTTTATGTCGCCTTGTGCTCCCCTAACAGGGAGTACGGCGGTAGCGCACCGACTATCTAGGACTTCCGCTGCTATTAACCGATTAAAGTAACTTAATAAAATGATTAGAAGTCGGGGCGTTACACCATGGGTCTATAAATACCCACACAAATCCCAAAATTTCACACATTCGAACACACAACAAATCAATCAACTCATAATCATTACTTTTCTCTACTCTCTCTGGACATTTATTGTTTATCTATTGTTTACTCTCTACCGCTCTCCACATTCAATCTCTAACTTGAGCGTCGGAGGGGCGATAATCCCAAGGGATTACTCGCCTTTTTGCAGGTAGAAATACCGTTTGGCACGTGGAGTGTAGAAGATTTGGACCTAAGGACTTATCTAGTTATCTTCCCTAGCTTTGGAGAGGAATCAAGCTCATAGCGTCAAGAGGAAGTCTTCCCCGAACCTACAAGTAAGTGTATCTTCCATTGGGTTGAAACATTGGCGCCGTCTGTGGGGAAGACGATTCAAGATGGTAAGTGAAGGATCCACAACAATTCCTCAACAAGGTCAGCAAAACAACAACAACAACAACAACAACAACAACAAAGACAACAATCCTCTCCATGATGAGTTTCCCTTCTCCATTCCTAAGGGGGAGGGGGATCAGGCAAGGAAAGACCCTTATGAAAATGTGGATCTTGGAGACGAAGAGTTCGTGACGGTGGGGCAACTTTCTGGCCTCATGAGGGATTTCAAAGGTGTCATGGACTATGTCAAGTCCTTGAAGGAAGAAAAGGCTACTGCCGAGCGAGCCAAAGAAAAGGTTGAGCAGGACGCCGCCCGTGCCAAGCAAACTTATGAAGAAGAGCTTAGAAAGGCACGGGCAGAGAAGAAGGCAGTAGGGAGCTTTAAAACTTCCGAAATTCCTAAACTCAAAACCACCACCGTCCGCAGCACTTCAGACCATGAAGAACCTCAAAAGAAGAAGATTCATTCTAAGTTTGAGAAGCTCCGGAAAGCCATAACCTCTCATGCCCCAACCAAGTTTGATGAGCCAAAGACAAGGAAATACCATGACACTCCAAAATATGGTCCTCAGAGACCACCTCCCATTCAACCTCTTCAGGATTAATGAGGAGAAGAGATATGTCAACTTGGGGACCCCCTCTCCAAGGCCTTATCAGGATGTGAGGGGGGTCATTGAGGCAAAGAAGGTGAAGAACAGAGATTTGCGAGAAATGATTAAAGACAAACAAATGAAAAACCAAGACGCAAGGTCCATTCTGAATGAAAAGAGGGGCATTTCGGGTCGTGAAGATGGAGACGAAACACTATCTTTCTCCGCATCTACCTCTAGTATGCGAGATGCCACTCTCTCCCTTGGAGGTTCTTACCATATCTCTCATGGAACCCAAGGGAGGAGGGGAAATGATATAATCACGGAGGAGCCGGAAAATCACAATATGATATGCAAGGCAATCTCCTTCCTCAAGGAGAGCCAGCCTTAGAAGACAGAGTCAGACCACTCTCCATAGCTCAACACTCCCCTCTCTCCGTCTCCATTCTCTCTACTCCCTTGCAGAAGATGAAAATGCCCAACATTGAGCCTTTTGATGGGAAGGGAGACCCCGATGACCATCTCTCCACTTACAAGCACCTGATGCTCACTCAGCCTGCCGATGACGCCACTTGGTGGCGCTATTTCCCCATTACACTCAAGGGTATAGCACAGAAGTGGTTCAACGGCCTTCCAGCAAATTCGATCCACAACTTTGCCCAACTTGCAACGACATTCTCACACCACTTCATGGCAAGTAGGAGGGAAAAGAAGTATAGCATTCACCTGGGAAAGGTAGAACAAGGGGCCGGAGAGTCCTTGAGGAGCTATGTGAGACGATTCAATTACGAGTCTCTCCAGATCGAAGGTTTGTCAGATGAGGTTGCCTACGACAACTTCATTAGAGGTTTATACAAGGACTGCAAATTTCGCTTCGACCTCCTCAGGATGGGTTGTCGTGATATCACCCGGGCTCTCCGAGAAGCTGAATTATGGATTCATGCCGAAGAACTATGCAAAGCTACAGATGGAAAGAAAGACAAAGATAGAGATGCCGGATCCTCACGACGAGGTGATAGGCAAGAGAAGTCAGGCTCTCACGGTGGGCAAAAGAGATCGAGGACCTATGCCATTGATGAGAAGTCTAAGAAAGGATTCAATTCAGGTAAGAAGAGAAGGACCGAATTTGAGGGCCTGAAGTACGAATACACCAAAGATCTATACCTTGTTTACAAGGAGATCAAGGGGAGGGTGGACATACCCGATCCACCTCCAATGAAGTAAGAAAGAGAAAAGAGAGACAGTTCAAAATATTGCAAGTTCCACCAAGATATTGGTCATGTTACCAACCGATGTTTCTATCTTCAGAGAGCTTTAGATGCGCTTGTGGACGAGGGAAAAGTCCCAAAGCATTTGATCAAGGGCAAGGCTAATGCCCAGGATAAAGAAAGAAAGAATCATCAACATGTTGAAGATGAGGACACTGATCCAGAGATTGTCCATATGATTTCTGGTGGGTTCGCGGCTGGAGGACCTACTATGAAAGGAAGGAAAGACTACCTTCGTAGCCTCTCCCAAGTGATGACTACAGACACCACTCAAGATGACAACTTCCCAGAAGTTAGGATTTATAGAAAAGACAGGGACACAGCTCCTGTAAAGGTTCCTCATGACGACCCCCTTGTGGTTGAATTGAAAATTGCTAATTTGAAGGTGAAAAGAATTTTGATTGATACTGGCAGCTCCTCAGATATCATTAGTTTCAGTTGCCTCTCCAAACTCAAGTTTGATGACAGTTCCTTCGTCAAGGCCGATCATCCTATTGTGGGTTTCGGAGGTGGCATTGTTCGTCCAGTAAGAACGGTGTTCATTCCGGTAAGGTTTGAATGCAAAGACAAATGTAGGCATGAGGTTGTGAAGTTCTTGGTGGTGGAAGACATGTCTGCCTACAACATCATTCTCGGGCGTCCAACATTGAACAAGATCAGAACGGTGATAGTCACTCATCTTCTTCTCATGAAGTTTGTTTGCAATGATGGTAGTATTGGATCCATCTATGGAGATCAACGATCAGCGAGAGAATGCTATCTTGCGGCTTTAAAACCTGTCTCTTCAGACAAGGAAGGAGAAGATGGTAGTAGTGAACAACCCCCGGAGAGTAAGAAAAGAAAGGCAGGTGAGGTGCTCACAACGCATGAGGCTCTTCAAGAGACATTCTCCGTTCATAGTCTCCAAGGGACGTTTTCATGTCCCAAGGAAGACGAGAAGCCAGAAGATTTCGTGTTGGATGAATCACGACCGGAGAGGACTGTTAAAATTGGTTCACTTGCTCACTCTTCAGTGGGGAAAGAGTTGAAGTCTCTTCTCCGAGAATTTCAGGATGTTTTTGCTTTTTCAGCCGAGGAAATGCCGGGCATATACCCCAAAATTGCCCAACATGAATTAAATGTTGAAGAAGGAAGTAAGCCCGTGAGGCAAAAGAAAAGGAACCTGGGGTAAGTCTGAAGTAAGGCCGCCGATGAGGAAGTGAAGAAGTTGATAGATGCGGGATTCATCCGCCCATGCAAATACCCAGAGTGGGTCGCCAATGTCGTCTTAGTGCCTAAGCCTAATGGCACTTGGCGTATGTGAGTAGACTACACGGACTTAAACAAGGCTTGCCCTAAGGATAGTTTTCCTCTCCCAAAGATTGACAAGTTAGTTGACTCTACTGCCAGTCATCAAGCATTAAGTTTTGTCGATGCCTTCTCCGGTTTCCATCAAATTCCTTTGAAGGAAGAGGATCAAGACAAAACGGCTTTTGTGACAGACAATGGCCTCTATTGTTATAGAGTGATGCCCTTTGGGTTGAGGAATGCCCCCGCAACATTCCAGCGTTGTGTCAATACAATCTTTGCTGCTCAACTTGGGAGAAATGTGGAAGCTTACATTGATGATATGATCATCAAAAGTAAGAACTTGGAGAGCCATCCAGCAGACTTGCGAGAAACTTTTGAGACTCTCCGCCATTTTCAGATGAAGTTGAATCCAAAGAAGTGCACTTTTGGTGTGACCTCTAGTAAGTTTCTTGGATACTTTGTTGATCAACGAGGTATTGAGGCAAATCCGGATAAGGTTCAGGCGGTGGATATGTCTTCTCCAAGAAATGTAAAAGAAGTCAGAAGCTTACGGGTTGCCTAGCAGCCTTGGGAAGATTCTTATCAAAATCTGGGGACAAGTGCCAATATTTCTTTGATGCTATCAAGAAGAGAGAAAAGTTTGAGTGGACAGAGGAGGCGGAGGCAGCCTTCACAACCTCAAGGAACATCTACACACTCTTCCCCGCTTGGTGAGCCCTATTGAAGGAGAGCCACTATATCTTTATTTGGCGGTCTCCAATCATGCCCTCTCCGCCGTTCTTAAGGATCTCAGATGCCGGTCTACTTCGTCAGTCACGTTCTTCAAGGTGTTGAACATCGTTATTCAACGATGGAGAAGTTCGGACTTGCTTTGTTCACAGCTTGTAGGAAGCTGAGACCTTACTTTGTGGCTCACCACATCATTGTATACACTTATCAGCCCCTCAAGCAACCATTCTTCAAGCTGGAGACCTCTAGAAGGATGTTCCCATGGGTAATTGAGCTGAATGTCTATCATATTGAGTTTAAACCAAGAAAAGCTATCAAAGGGAAAGCACTTGTCGATTTTGTTGTTGAGATGACAAGGCCAGAGGTTGGAGAGCCAAAGCAAGATCATTGGGTTCTCTTTGTAGATGGTTCTGCAACACAAAATGGGTGTGGGGCAGGCATTCAATTCAAGTCTCCAGAAGGAGATGTTTCTGAATATGCAATGAGATTCAACTTCCAAGCATCAAACAATGAGGCCGAGTACGAGGCACTCATAGCTGGCCTTAGAATGTGTAAGGCAGCTGGGGCAAAGCATATCGAAGCCATGTCTGACTCTCAATTGATTGTGAGTCAAGTCAATGATAGTTATGAGGCTCGCGAGGAGAGCATGGTCAAATATCTTGATCTGGTTTAAAAGGAAGTTGAAGGTTTGGAGAGCTTTATTCTTACTCAAGTACCTAGGTCGGAGAACGACCAGGCAGACGCGCTCTGCAAGTTGGCAAGCTCAGCCACTGGCAATGAGCAAAGATCAGCTCTTTGGGAAGTCATTGACAAGAGAAGTATAGAGGATTTGAGCCAGACTCATTTCATCGACCGGAGCAAGACTTGGATGGATGAGATTCTAGATTACAAGCAAAATGGAACTTTGCCTACTGACCCCTCCAGGGCAAAGTATGTTAAGGCAAGAGATTCATGGTTCGTTTTATGGAATGGAGTCCTAAACAAGAAGTCATTCTCTCATCCTCTCCTCAAGTGTGTGACTCTTGATAAGGGCAAGGAAATTCTTGAAGACTTGCATGAGGGATTTTGTGGGGCACACATTGGTGGGAGGTCTTTGGCCGAAAAAGCATTACAAACGGGATATTATTGGCCTTCGGTGAGGCAAGATGCAATCACCATGGTCATGAAATGCCACAAATGCCAAGTCCATGGAAAACTTATTCAACAGCCAGCCAATCATCTTACTCCAATATTGTCTCCTTTGCCTTTCGCTAAGTGGGGCATGGACATCCTTGGTCCTTTCCCTCAAGCCTCAGGACAAAGAAAGTATGTTTTGGTTGCCGTCGATTACTTCACCAAATGGGTGGAGACAGAAGCAATGAGAAGCATCAAAACAACTGACGTAGAGGGATTTATTTGGAAGAACATTATATCCAGGTTTGGAGTGCCCAGGTCTATTGTCTTTGACAATGGCCCACAATTTGAGACCCCCATGTTGAAGAATTGGCTGGCAAGGCAAGACATTTCTGCTCCCTTTGCTTCAGTTGCTCACCCACAAGCTAATGGCCAGGTGGAAGCCTTCAACAAATTGATCAGTGACGGTATCAAAAAGAAGCTCAACAATGCAAAGGGCCTGTGGGTGGAAGAACTCTATAATGTGTTATGGTCGATCAGAACCACTACCAAGGGTTCCACTGGAGAGTCTCCCTTTATGCTTGTGTATGGATCAGAGGCTGTTCTTCCAATCGAGGTTTATGAACCAACTTTGAGGGTCATGCTCTACAACGAAGAAGACAATTGGGCAGCACTTCGTCACAACCTCGATCTCGTGCCAAAATTCGAGGAAATGCCTTATTAAGGCAGCAACTCTACAAGATGAGGATGACCAGAGAATTCAACAAAAAGGTCAATCTTCGTTCTTTCAAAGTTGGTGACTTGGTGTTGAGGAAGATGGAAGCCCTCGGCAGAGCAAATGAGGAAGGCAAGGTCACCCCAAACTGGGAGGGACCATATAATATTGTCGAGGCAGTTAGAGAAGGAACCTTCAAGTTGGAAACTCTGAATGGGAAGTTATTGCCACGAACTTGGAATGCCGACAAGCTCAAGAAATACTATCTTTGATTCCTCAATCATTGTACTCATTCTCCAAAATGTTGAACATTTGTAATTAAGTGACCTAGGTCACCTCTTTAATCAATGAGATGAGTTCGATTTCTCCAATTATATTGTGTTTATTCTTATTTTAGCTTTCAAATCACTGTTCATCAGCAATGGTTTACAAGCATATATCAATCACTTAACTTTCAAGTCTAACCTAAGGGCAAGGACTTACAAGTTAGTGTTGCTTTCGAATTTTGCCTAAAAGAGCGATAACTCACAAGCGCCTTTTCTGTTTTCAAGCCATACGATTTTCAAACAGAAAATCATGACATTCTTTCAAGCATTGCCGAGAACAATGTCTTACAGGCATAAAAACTACGACTTTTAAGCTTTGCCAAGAGCAATACCTTACAGGTTGAAAACAAACTTGTTACTTTCAAGCCCTGCCAAGAGTAGTGGTTTACAAGTAGTAAGGCTATTCTTTCAATACTAAGTTAAAGACCTTTCTTCAAAGGCACTCACCTCAAAGACCTTTGATCAAAGGCATTTCTTCTCATGATAACATCTTTTAAGAAGGGCATAATTCACTTACGCTTTCCAAAGGAAAGGTTATAACCTTGCGTATTGTATGCTTAGTGAAAGTAAAATCACTTAAGTTAAACTGTGAAAATGCCGAGCCTAGTGCTCGGCAAAATTATGTTCCTCTTAGTCGTTTCCAAAGTAAGTCAACTCAAGTTTGGAAGCGATATAAATGCTCGGCAGAAAGTGCTCTTCTTCAAGGGCATGAAGAAATCCTGCCGAGCCAAGGGTCTAAAACCCAAATTTGCTTCCAAATATAAAGGCTCGGCAGAAAGTGCTCTTCTTCAAGGGCATGAAGAAATCTTGCCGAGCCGGGGATTTAAAACACAAAATTGCTTTTAAGCATAAATGCTCGGCAGAAAGTGCTCTTCTTCAAGGGCATGAAGACATCCTGCCGAGCTGAGGTCTAAAACCCTAAATTGTTTACAAACGCGTATCCTCAGCAAGGATATGGTTGGCAAGGGCATTTTCATGCTCAAAGCCTCAATGCTCAAGTTTAAGGGCAATCAATGGTAGTTGATTGACTCAATGCCCCTACTAGGCCTTGAGTCAATCAACACGAAATCTTATAAACTTGAACATCTCGGCTAATTTGTGTTTGCCGAGCAATGGTTAAATTGAATGGGGCAATAGAGTGTTTGCCGAGCCAATTGATAAACTTAAGATTTTTTCAATCTAACCATTGCCAAGTTAAGTGAGGGATTAAAATTCCCAATGTTGCCGAAGGAGTGGCTCGATAATTTGAGTATTAACACCTTTCCTTGTCTTAGTTGTTTTCGTAGCTAAAGGTACTCGGCAAAATTTATCAAGGCGAGGATAATAAAGCACAGAAAGCAATAAAGGGGAATAGATTGGCAAACACTTAGTTAATTTCATTCAAGATCTTCAAAAGAGAATTCATTTATAAGTTCAATTAGAGGAAACTCAAATTCAGAACCGAGGCATTACTCGGCAAAATTACAGATATCTATTTGAAAGAATGAGGAAGAAAATAAAATCTAAGTGTTGGAAGGTTGAGGCCCAGTTGAGGCTGGAGGATCTTGTGTGCTCTTGGAGGACTCGGCGGTTTTCTTTTGGTCGGCTTCTTTTTTCTTTTTCTCTTCCACCTGCCTCAGCTGTTCTGCATTGTATGCAGCAGCCTCGTCATCCTCTCTCTTGAGCTCCAGCTCTTCTGGAGTTCGCTCCTCGTCATCATCATCATCACCTTCCTCCTCATCGTCACCATCCTCCTCTTCTCCTTCTTCATCATCTTCTTCCTCGTCATCCGAGGGTGGAGGAGTATCAACAAAGGGCTCGGGCATTTCGGTTTTATCCCTGGTAGCATCAGCCACTTTTTGTTGATATTTGATGCGTCGGATGAGGGAGTCGGCAGTGCTGTGAGGCCTGAGCATGTCAAAGGCCTCTCTAGCCCTCTCCAAGAGTTGTTGCTCAACTAAGAGGCTACCATCAAGACTCATATATTTCCAATAAGCAACTTGCTTTTGTAGAGCTTCCTTGGTGGCGTCGGCGTCTTGGAGAGACTTCTTCAAGGCCTCAACCTTTTCCTTCAGTGCAGAGTTTTCATTTGATATGGGCTCTACAGCTGCAGTAAGGTCCCTATTCTCCTTCTCCAACTCTTTGAGTTTCTCCTCGGCATCAGATTTGGAAGGTTCAGCAGCTGAGGCTTTGGACTCGGCATCGGTGAATTTGGCTTTGAGACCAGTGATTTCTGCCCTAAAAGCATCTTCTATTGTTTTGTTCTCAATCCTCACCATTTGTTTCTGGTAAGTCATAAAGTCACCAGCAACAATGACAAAGTTTCGGTTCTTGTTTCTCTCCTGGATCTCGGCTTTGAGTCTCTTCTCAATGCCATCCACCCTAACCAAAGCCTGAATAGAAAGGAAATTGGTTAAGTAAAAACAATACAGTTGGCAAAAATGTAGTCGGAAAAAATAAAGGAAGAAGATACTTACATCCATTAAACCTCTCTTCAAAGGCCTGATGAAGCCCTGCTGACAACCCTTCAAAGTTTGAGGGTATATGGGATCAAGAGCCTTAACCATCTTTTCAGCCATCTTGGTCCTCTCTTTTGCCGAGAATTTCAGTTCACTCTCGGCATCAGCTTGCTGCTGCTCTTCCATCCGTTCCTCTTGCTCCTCCAGTGTTGTGTTTAGTGAAACAGGGAAGGCAACCACCGACGGGTTAGATGGACAAGATGAACTTGAGTCGTTTAAATAACGAATGGTGGTGACTACATTAGGGTAATACTTACCACCCTTGGAGATGTGATCTTTCATTCTCTCCTTAGTGACCGTCGGCATATTGTCGAGGATCTCCTTTTGAATTTGTGCCTGAGTCTCGGCATCAAGAAACCTTTCAGCTAACTCCTCAGCAGCAGGAGGCTGGTAAACACCCTCGTCAATTTGTTTGGCAAGGACGTTGAAGACTGGGTCTTGCCTCATTCGGTCAAAAGTGTGGATAGAATCCACATAGAGAGGATCTTCATTTACAAATTCATTCCTGGCACATCTAGCCGACGCGTCCAGTTCAGGCATAAGGTGTTCAGGAGGGCCTTGGGAGAGATCCTCATCGTCACCTTCCACATTAAAGGGATGTGCGTCAGTAGCAAAATCAGCTTGTTGAAATACCGAGTCATGCTCCTGTTGCTCGGCAAACTGAGCGCTTTGATCAGCGGAGTCAGTGTCATTCTTACTCTTCTGCCGACTCTCCTTAGAAGGACTTTTTTGTCCTTTGTTGGAGTCCTCTTCGGCTTATGGGCAGATTTCGTTTCTTCTTTTTCAAGCCTTTAGGAGCCTCGGTAGTTTTTTCTTCGGTAGCTTTGTCACCAGCTACCTTGGAGGAGGATTTTTTGGAAGGGTTATCACCCTTTGTCTTCTTCTTTTCTTCCTTCTTCTTCTCTTGGTGTTGAACCACCTTCAACACCACCTGCTCAGGGTCCACAGGGATAGTAACCGACGCCCCTTTTTCTGTTGATTTGATTGGTTGTTTGGTTGCTGCCTCAGACTCGGCAGTTTTGGAGGTCTTAGGTTTCTTGGCCTCCTTCTCTTCCTCAGCAGCCTTCGCACTTTTTCTTTTGGCTGGGGTCTTTTTTGGCTTCAGGTCACTGAGCCGTTTCTTGACGACCCCATAAGGAGTCGTTTGAGTCTGAACAGAGAAGGGAATACGAAGTTAAAAGAAGAAATTTCAGAACATCTATGTTAACATTTGATTAAGGGTGATGAACCCTCGTCTTGGTATAAACCTTCTCTTCAGAAAGGGTGTCGAGCCGAGGGTCAAAACCCTATATTACTTCCAAACATAAATCGTCGGCGGAATCATCATTCACCGATCATTCATGTTTGCAATCAATTGAGGGTTTTGAACGCTCGTCTCGGAAATCTATTTTCTCTTCAGAAAGGATGCCGAGCCGAGTGTCAAAAACCCTAAATTACTTCCAAACATAAATCGTCGGCAGAATCATCATTCGCCGATCATTCATGTTTGCAATCAATTTAGGGTTTTGAACCCTCGTCTCGGCAATCTATGTTCTCTTCAGAAAGGATGCCGAGCCGAGGGTCAAAAACCCTATATTACTTCCAAACATAAATCGTCGGCAGAATCATCATTCGCCGATCATTCATGTTTGCAATCAATTGAGGGTTTTGAACCCTCGTCTCGGCAAACTATTTTCTCATCAGAAAGGGTGCCGAGCCGAGGGTTAAAAACCCTAAATTACTTCCAAACATAAATCATCGGCAGAATCATTATTCGCCGACAATCAATTGAGGGTTTTGAACCCTCGTCTCGGCAATCTATTTTCTCTTCAGAAAGGATGCCGAGCCGAGTGTCAAAAACCCTAAATTACTTCCAAACATAAATCGTCGGCAGAATCATTATTCGCCGGTCATTCATGTTTGCAATCAATTGAGGGTTTTAAACCCTCGTCTCGACAAACTATTTTCTCATCAGAAAGGGTGCCGAGCCGAGGGTCAAAAACCCTAAATTACTTCCAAACATAAATCGTCGGCAGAATCATCATTCGCTGATTATTCATGTTTGCAACCAATTGAGGGTTTTCAAACTTCGACTCGGCAAACTATTTTTCTCTTCAGAAAGGATGCCGAGCCGATCATTCAAGTTTGCATTCAATTTAGGGTTTTGGACACTCGGCTCGGCAGCAAATTTTCACATCCAATCAAGACAAGAGCAGTAACTAAACAACAAGTTTGGTTAAGTCTATTACCTCTGGCATTTGGTCCTTTTGCTCGGCACGTCTCTTTGCCAACAAAGTTAAGAAGTCATCTGGAGTTACGTCTCCTTGCATCTCCTTTGGGACCTCCATTTTGATCTTCTCAATTTCTTCTGCAAAATGATGGATCAATGAGTTAGTCAAATTATGGAAGTTTGAAAATTCACTCGGCAAAGAGAAATTATACCTTTGTTTTTGACTTTGCGAATTCCTGCAGCAATCAAGAACTTCGCATTATACAGCCATTCCCTTAGGGCAATCCAATTGTCTGGGACCCAAGTCGGTTTGCGGTCGAAATCCTTCTTCACTTTAATAAACAGACCCCGAACATTATACTCGGGTTTGGTTAGATCCTCGGTCACTTCAACCTCTCCAAAGTTTCTAGGGTTGTTGTTCCATCGTTGAAGGAGCTTGGCGGTATCTTGTCTTCTGGGCTTGATATAGAAGAATTCATTCTTCCAATCTCTAATTTTGGAGGGTTTTGTCCAAAAGGTCATATACTCCCCTCGGTTTTGAATAAAGTACCACCCAGGCTCACACTCTTTGTTCCTCAGAAGAGTGTGCATATAAAACCAGACATTGAGGGTCGGTTTCATTATGTATATGCCACAAGTGGCAAGAAAGGTCATGATGTTCAACCAAGATATGGGGGTGATCTGCCAAATGCCGACCCCATAGCAGTTTAGCAAGTCTATAATAAAGGGGTGGAGAGGAAATCTAACCCCAAAGTCGAGCACTGATCTATACACGCCAAAGTATCCACCCGGCACATCCCTAATGGTGTCACCCTCGTCAGGAAGGATAAACTCGTAGCTATTAGGGATGATGTACTCTTTCTTTAATTCCTCCATTAGAGGCTCGGCTTCCTTCCTAAACCTCTCACTTATAAGGTTGCCTAAGGGTCCAGGGAGAAGAGGTTTTCTGGGATTTACTATGCCGAGCCCCCTAGCAGCTTCTACGGGTTCTCTGTCAACTGGAGGGTATGACTTCCTAAGTTCTGAAGCTCTAAGGCGTTTAGAAGGAGGATCAGTTTGCGCTTCAGAAGTACTAGCCTCGGCTTCAGTTCTAGCCTTGGCTATAGAAGGACCAGCAGCAGTACCTGAAGAAACTTTTGGTTTAAAACCTCTAGCCTCGGCAAATTTTTGTACAGAATATAAATCAGGAAAATGAATGGACAAAGGTCTAACAGACAAAGGTTCGATGAAACCCTCACTATCAGGTTTCTCTGCTGAGGGATTTGGCACGTTAGTTGGAGGCACTTGGCTTGAGGTGCCAGCTTCTACGTTAGTTGCCGAGCCCCCCACTTGGGGGTCAGGGTCTTCTGGATGCAAAGCCTGGAGAGGCTTAGCCCATGTGTAGGCTTGGTACATCGGGTGCCGGAGGTCAGTCTGTGGGAGTTTATTCAAATCCTCCATGGTTTCCTGCACATTAAGTACAAGAGCTGACGACGGTCCATACGACAAGTTTATTGAATTCAGATAAGGTTCTGGTGAAGGGTCAAGAAATGCCGAGACCCTTGATTCAACCGGGGACAAATCCACCTCCATAAGTGATTCAGCCCCCTTGTTATTTCTACTCATGTCGAGGAGATCATTCGACGAGCAAGAGGAATTCATTTTACAGACTAAGGTATAAAACAAAAGCTAAAGAACGAGGAAACAGGAAAAGTAAATACCTGGTGCAGGGTAGTCTCTGCCGAGTGAAAAGAAAATGACAAGCGAAAAAATTGGCCGAGCAGAAATCTTCGCCAAACAGGAAAATTGCCGAGTGTAAAGATTGCCGACGAGAAAGACAATAATCACCTTAAAAATCGCCTTGGAGAGAATGTGAAAATGAGGGATTTTCACTTCTCTCTCCTCCTTACATATAGGGGGTTGAAATTTTTTCAAATTTTGAACTTTCCCGCCAAATAGACTCTCCACCTTCTTATGCGAGCTAAAGGCTCGGCGAAATCAACTGCACTCGGCTCAATCTAAGTCCGAGCTGAGGCTCCCACTCAGGTTGGGCCGAGGGGCAAATGTTACAACCCAATGAACATGGGCCCATTTCTTGAAATGGACTATCTATCACTCCAAGGCCCAAGGGCCCAATTTCAGCAACCAACCTCGTATACATACGAAATACGGCCTAAGAACCTACTATTCATATACCTTATACATATGCAAATACGTATAATAATACAAAGGCTTATAAACAAGCCCAAATTCCTTATAAAGCCCAATAAGGCCCAAACTCCAAGATCATGCCATTTGTCACGATCTTATGCTTCCCATGGGTCTATAAATACCCACACAAATCCCAAAATTTCACACATTCGAACACACAACAAACCAATCAACTCATAATCATTACTTCTCTCTACTCTCTCTGGACATTTATTGTTTATTTATTGTTTACTCTCTACCCCTCTCCACATTCAATCTCTAACTTGAGCGTCGGAGGGGCGATAATCCCAAGGGATTACTCGCCTTTTTGCAGGTAGAAAGACCGTTCGACACGTGGAGTGTAGACGATTTGGACCTAAGGACTTATCTTCCCTAGCTTTGGAGAGGAATCAAGCTCATAGCGTCAAGAGGAAATCTTCCCCGAACCTACAAGTAAGTGTCTCTTCCATTGGGTTGAAACAATTTGTGTCACTCTGATGACTCTATGGTACCTAGTAAAAAAATTCAGAATGCAAAACCAAGTAAATCTATAGCAACCATTAATCAATTAATGTTAATTGAACATCACAAATACAAATACAAATACAAATACAAATACATATACATGAAAATGCAAGTTGAAGAAGATGGTGGAAAGTGAGGCATCACCAAAATGGAGTATTTTAGCTTCTATATCTATAGAGAGAGAGTTGATTCCACTAATAACGGTAATGAGCTCAAAATGTCAGCTACAAAATATAGTAATAATTAGGGAGCCCCATTTCAGTTATGTGTAATAATTAAGATGTAATTGTTTGGGCAATAATTTGGAATATAGTAGAGTTAATACTAATAATACTTTCGGTTTACAAAAAGAGAAATGGGTGAAGGAGATTGGGAGGATGAAGATAGAGAGACACCATTGTAAGGACATCAAATGTGGTGCCATTAAAGGGGCCAGAGAAATGAACAATAACTGCACAACATTGTTGATCTGCAATGGTGCCCAAAAATTAAAGTAGATCCAAAAATCTTCTGAATTATAAGCCTACTCTTGCATCAATGGTATTAGGTCGCCCAGATCAGGTGCCCAGCAATGGTGTAGAATTATTAGTATTTGATGACATAATGTAGGGGTTAATGACGCAATTGAATGCCATTGATGAAATGCTCGAAAAATCAGCCATGGTCGAAGATTCGCAATTGCTACTGTATTAATTTGGGGGAAATTGATGATGAGAGTAAGTGAGTAACGTATATTAAGCCATAAGAATTAGAAAAGTACTCCAATACTAATATATTGATTTTCATTTACAAATAGTGTAAAATTTGTTTAGCTTAATGGTGAGGAACATACATGTTGAGTGGGAGGTCACTGGTTCGATTTTAGTGATGACAATTTTTTGTGTTCCTTGTTGGGCGACTCTTAGATGGTGCCACGTCAACGCTAGGATGATGGTGACACGTGGAAAATTTCAAGCAATGGAAGGTGCCATGTGGCGTGACGCAAGGATGACCATTGTGTTTTAATAAGGAAGAGTGATGTTGTTAAATAATAGAACAACATTGTCAATTCATGCTAGTTAAAAAAAAAGTCAATTAATGGAATAATGGTTATAAAGTACTCCGTACTTATAAAACAAAGTTGATAGTTTATAAAACAATATTGTCATTTTATGTAACACTCATAATAAATTATAAAACAATGTTGTTAAATAATAGAACAACATTGTCAATTCATGCTAGTTAAAAAAAGAGTCAATTAATGGAATAATGGTTATAAAGTACTTATAAAGTTGATAGTTAAACATTATGTTAATCACATTTGATAAAAACTCCGTCAAAAATCACATTTGATAAAAATATTAAAATCTTTGCCGAATCAAATACATAAAAATAGAAACTTTATTGCTGCATAATATAAAAATATAAAGTTTGAGGTTGAAAAGTCAAATTAAAAAAGCATAATTATAGAAAGAAATCAAAATAAAACTAAACATAATTTTTTGCATAAAAATAGGAACTTGATTGTTGCATTACTCACTTGCGTTCCATGACTTGCGTTTCATTCCTTCAAATGGACATTTTATACCGGTTGCATGGCAAATCCCATGCAAACGGTTGTATAATAGAATTTTCTTGTTCTCGTCACCTTATTTCAATAAGTTTCAATAAAAATAAGTACAATCCTTAAGAAATTTGTTAAGGTTTCAGTAATAATAAGTTCAGTTCAGTAAAATTAAGTTCAATTCAGCAAAATTCTGCTAACAAAAATAGAGTCTAAATAAAAATGGAGGGAGTATTAATAACTAATAGTATAATACGGAGTACTTCATAAGTAAGAAAACGAAGTCATTATTCTTTACTTAATATTTAATTAAAATTTCAAATTCTATTCTATATTTAATATGTTTCAATATATATGGCAAGGGGCAAGAATAGGTAATTAAATATGACATTTTAATTTGATTAACTGTATTTTTTTTTTTGACGAGAAAATTAAAAGGTTTCATTCATAATAAAGCCAAACGGCACTTACAGTTTGACAAATTTGACAAAACAATAACTAACATACATAGAACCTATGAACTTTATGCATTAATAAAACAGATTTGATTAAACATCGCCTTAAATAATTCCCTTCATCTGAAGCAATACGGATCTGTGAGTTCGCGCAGATTCGGCGTTCTATCTGTTTATGCGTAGTTACGTCGGCCCGTGTACATCTGTAGTCTTCCCAAATATGACAAAAATAAAGAAACCCTGCAAACCAAGATCCAAAGGAGATATAGCGTATATAAATTAGCGAAACACTAGTAAATTGAACCAACCTCCATCGCCAGACTGAGGACTCAGCCATTGGTACAACCTGTGTACCAGCCGGCACCTGACAGCCGCTGAGCAAAAGACATAGACTCAGCCAAGGTCTCCTCCTTAAAGCAGAAAGAGCAAAGGAATAAGATCCAACAACCCTAGTATTGCGATCAGACGATACCCAAATCCCAGAGGATACCATTATTGAAAATAAAGCGAATAAACCTAAATAAAGAAAAATTGCTCGAGACGAAAAGTAACAACAAGCGGTAGTGATGGCGGCACTACCCCAACGACAATCCTCCAGGGGTCGGGCGATCTGAACGAGGACCATAGAACAGGAGTATCGTACCCGAAACCCCTCCCTCGAACCGATATCACGGACAACCATTAAAGGGGAAGAACGAAATAGTCACCTCCGTCAAAACCACTAGCGCTAGCAGTCGGCTCAAAGCAAAAAACGAGAGGGGGAGGGGGACTCACCGGCGGCAAGGAAGGGCCACAACTCAGCCCCGATGGACGAGTCCCCGGCGAACCGAAAGCAAGAAAGGGGTCGAGGGAGACGAGGGAACGAGGGAGAACGACCGAAACAAAAAAACCCTAAAAAGGGACTCTCAAACCCTACCTCTCTTGATTAACGGTAGTTAGGACATGGGTAAATTAATGCTCTATAATTGAAACCCCATGTTAGATGTAATTAGTTTGTTTCGAAACCACTCGTCAAAAAAATAAAAATAAAAAAATAGTTTGTTTTGAAACCAAAATTACCAAATGGCACGAGATATCCACTTTTGTTCAGCTCCTAGTAATTGTTTCATAATTTTTTTTGGTGCTAAGAGAGCCACATAAGGCCGGGAATGAGAATCAATATCAAGATCTCCTGAAACCGGAAGGGAAGCTTTAACCACTTGAGCTATCCCTCACTCTCAATTGTTTCATAACATTAAGTGTTGTTTCATAATTCATAGAATTTTTTTGCCAATTACAGCTAAGTAAAATACCCTATTTGTTAATTATAGCCATCATCTTTTTTCTTGTGAATTACGGCCATGAAAGACTAATATTTAAGTAAGTTGTTGCCATTTTCACTAATTACACCACTAATCCATAGTTTCACCGGTCAAATCATGTTTAATATTTTATAAATCTTTTTTTATTTAATTTTATAATATTTAAAAAATATATGTTTTTCATATATGACATGTTAATGGGCACGTATTTCGAGACAACATTTAATCGCGTTTTTCAGACTAAAGACGACGTTTTTTTCGAAAAACGGACACCGCCGGACACTTTTTATGTGCACGAATTTCGAAAATCCCTACGGAACGAGTACCTACAGGCAGGATTATCGAGCACGTACTTCGAGACGTGTTTTTCGGACTGAAGACGATGTTTTTTCGAAAAGCGGACACCACCGAGCACCCTTAAGGACACGAATTTCGAGAATTCTTAAAAACGAGTACCAAGAAGCCGGATTTTCGAGCACGTACTTCGAGACGAATTTTTCAGACTGAAGACGACGTTTTTTCGAAAAATGGACACCGCTAGGCACCCTTTATGGGCACGAATTTCGCGAATCCCTACGAAACGAGTACCAATAAGCCGAATTTTTGAGCACGTACTTCAAGACGAGTTTTTCCGACTGACTACGGTGTTTTTTTCGAAAAAGGGACAGCGACGTGCACCCTTTTGTGGGCAAGAATTTCGAGAATCCCTACGAAACAAGTACCTACAGGCCGGGTTTCCGACTTTTCGGGAACGTACTTCGAGCCGGGTTTTTCGTGCCCATATAGGACGTTCGACGGTATCTGTTTTTCGAAAAAAACGTCGTGTTTAGTCCGAAAAATCCTTCTTGAATTACGTGCCCGAAAATCCGACTTGTTGGTACTCGTTTCATAGGAATTCTCAAAATTCGTGCCCACAAAAGGGTGCCCGGCGGAGTCCTTTTTCGAAAAAACGTCGTTTTCAGTTCGAAAAACTCGTCTCGAAGTACGTGCTCGAAAACCATGTGTGTAAGTACTCGTTTCGTAGGGATTCTTGAAATTCGTGCCCGTAAAGGGCGCCCGGCGGTGTCCGTTTTTCGAAAAAACGTCGTCTTCAGTATGAAAAACGCGATTAAATATTGTCTCCAAATACGTGCCAATTAACATGTCATATATGAAAAACATATATTTTTTAAAATATTATAAAATTAAATAAAAAAAATTTATAAAATATTAAACATGATTTGACCGGTCAAAACATGAATTAGTGGTGTAATTAGTGAAAATGGCAACAACATACTTAGATATTAGTCTTTCATAACCGTAATTCACAAGAAAAAAAGATGATGGCTATAATTAACAAATATGGTATTTTACATGGCTGTATTTGACAAAAAATTCTAATTCATACTAACAAATTACCAAACTAGTAATTCTTCGTCAAATAGTGCGAGTAATTGTTTCTCTCCTTGGGTCTAAAATATTTCACAATTCCAAACCCTTTCTCTCCTTAGTCGACGGCGTGTCTCTCTATTTCTGGTGTTGCGCTGCTGCTATTGTTGCGTTGCTACTGTTGTTGTGTGGTTGCTCGATCTTAGTATCGTTGTTAGGGTTTCGGTTTTACTAGGTATTCTTCTTCTCTCTCCTCTTCTTCCCCCAATTTTGGGTAAAATTGTTTATCTATATACAATTTTATTCGAATTTTGAGCTTTGTTTGAATTATTTCGTGTGAATTTTGCTTGAGTTTTGTTGGAATTGTGAGTTTTGTTTCAATTTCGTGTTCAAATCCTGAGTTTCGTTGGATTTTATGTGGATTGGTGATATCATTAAACCTTTTGTCTGCTCAAGCAATCAATTTCTCGTGTTTACCTAATATTTACCCTAACAAAAGCATTTCAATTTCATTTATATTTTTGGAATTTTAAATCAGGATGTCCACGCTGATGCTAATGTCCAAGGATGAACCTTTGCCGAAGAAGCCCAGACTTGAAATTGAGGTACGGAGTACTAAATTTTGTTTTTCAATCTTAATTAATATGAAAATGAAATCAGTTAGGGTTTTTAAGGAGCTTGGTTCGTAATTTCTTTATACTAGTTGTAGACACTAAAAATTTATTAGTGTTTTACATTAAAATTAAATTAATTAGTTTTGAGCTAAAATAAATAATAGCCCAATTTAATTAATGAGCCCACCTAAATAATCCCCAAATTAAATAAACATAATTTGGGTTGTAAAATATTTGGGTCAGTCCATACTATTAGCCCAAAACAATGGTTAAATGGAAAAGTAAAAAAGACTACCAAGTCTAAAAAAAACGAGCCCAAGCCCACACCACCAAAAGTCCATGAAGGGTTTCCATCCCCTATAAATAGACCTCCCCATCTTCAGTTACATTACAGGGGTCGAAAAAATCATTATTCTCAAGAGCTCACAAATTTCTCTTGGAAATCCTCTCTAGAGGTAGTCAATAAGCACATCAAATTCGTGCCGACTGTTCAGAGAAACTCAAATACATTCGACTGAGATTCAAGCTGTGTCAGCCCTCATTCGAATAAACCCAAACAAAAACTCAAACTCAGGTTGACGTTGACAAAACGTCACCCTACACTCAAACTCAGGTTGACGCTGACAAAACGTCACCCTACACTCAAACTCAGGTTGACATTGACAAAACGTCATCCGACACTCAAATTCAGGTTGACGTTGACAAAACGTCATCCAACATTCAAATTCAGGTTGACATTGACAAAACGTTGTCCTACACCCAAGTCAAGGTCGTCATCAACACGTGTCGACATCAAGTTGCGGAACAGAATCAGAGGACTTAGTTTATTTTATATAAACTGTAATACAGAGATTGTACCCAATACATTATCAATATAAATTTATCTTTGTTACGTTATTTCTTGGTTTATTTATTTAGACTACGAAATTTACCGTATACAAATTTTGGCACGCCCGGTGGGACATCTCTGCCTCTCATCTCTGTTTCACAAAGAAAAAAAATCAACTACTATAAGATCAATGGCCTCAAGGAAGAACATTGTTGAGTTCACTGACAACTTTGACGCTACCCAGCGAAAGACTGTGACGCTGGGTGATTTCATTGCCGACCAGACTCTTGGTGTAAACACAAGAGGAATGAAGAAAGTTGCTGTCGCCACTGCTGCTACAAGCCTTCGAGCTGCGACAATCCCTACCCGTCAACGCAAATCAGTTAGGCAAACTGTTTCTGAAAAAGCCATCACGTCTTCTTTTCGCAAAGAGCGTGAAGTGCCAGTGTTTGGCTCTAGCTCTGCAGCTGAATCTGACCAACCATCTGTTGCTCCCCTCAAATGGAAGCAAACTGCAACTGAACGGTCAGAGAGATTGGTCGTTCGTACCAGTCCCCTCTTTAGCCCATTTAGGGTTGACGGTGATGCTGAATCCAGTAGTGATTCCTCTGCCTCTTCACCTCTGGAGACCCCTGACATAGAAAGATCATCTCAAGTCTCTAAGTCATTCACTGCTGCTGTCATGGTGACTTCAACAAAAACTGTTGAAGAGCAACTTGTTGAGATGAATAATCTACTGCAGAAATTGGTAAAAGATGGAGAAGAAAAGGATGCTCAAATAAAGCTTCAGAATGATCAAATCGCTACCCTGAACAAGAAGCTTGAGAAAAGTTCAATGGAGGGATCATCTAAGCATAGTGACAGTGAAAGCGGAAGTGAGAGTGATAAATCTGTAAAAGACAACTCTCACATTCCATTGACTGCTAAACAAGTCCAGGATATGATAGCTAACGCTGTCAAGGGTCAACTTGGGGAAGGTTCTCAAGGTAGTCAGCGCTATGTGAAACCTTACACCAAGAGAATCGATAGGTTGCGTATGCCTTAGGGTTACCAACCCCCCAAGTTTCAGCAGTTTGATGGGAAGGGAAGTCCTAAACAACACGTCGCCCACTTTATAGAGACGTGCAATAATGCCAACATTACAGGCGACTTGCTAGTTAAGCAGTTTGTTCGCTCCCTCAAAGGCATCGCCTTCAACTGGTACACAGACTTATCTCCGGAATCTATTGATAGTTGGGATGAAATGGAGATAGAGTTCCAGAATAGGTTTTACAGCACTCAACGTGTAGTTAGCATGATTGAGTTAACTAAAACTCATCAATGGAAAGACGAGCCGGTGATTGATTACATCAACCGATGGCGCGCTCTGAGTTTAGAGTGCAAAGACCGTTTGACTGAAGTATCTGCTGTTGAGATGTGTATACAGGGAATGGACTGGGACTTACTTTATATCTTGCAAGGTATAAAGCCTAGGTCTTTTCAAGAGTTGGCTACTCGAGCTCATGACATGGAGCTCACCATAGCCAATAATCGTGGTAAAAGTCATGCTTCTTATGAAATGAAGAAGGAAAAGAAAGATTTCAAGAAAGGCGACAAATCTTCGAAAAGTTCAACTAAGGAGTCGATGTCGATCACATCCACTTCTGGGCCTGTCAAGATTTTTGGAAAGGCGAGCACTGAAGACAAAAGGAGCTCATCCTCAAGAGAGCCTAAGAAGGATAGGCCCACTTTAAAAGAATTGCAGGCAAAGAAGTACCCATTCCCAGATTCTGACTTGTCTGGAATGCTAGATGACTTGCTTGAGAATAAGGTCATCGAGCTTCCCGAACCTAAACGGCCTGCGGATGTTGGCAAGACTGCCGACCCCAACTACTGCCGATACCATAGGATGGTTAGTCATCCCATCGAGAAGTGTATAACACTTAAAGAAAAAAATCATGCAGCTAGCAAAGGATGGAAGAATCGAGTTGGACCTTGATGAAACAGTTGAGACTAATCACGCATCCGCCGTGATAGAATCTCCATGGCAAGCTCAAATTTTGCAGTTCGGAAGTTTGGAGCCTTTGATTGTGTATGTGGCAAGACCAAGTACTCCAATGGCCAACATGTCACATGTTGAGCATGAAACTTTGGTTATCGCCCCTCATGAAGAAGATGACGAAGGGTGGACCTTGGTCACAAGAAGGAGGCCTAGAAAGAAAACAAGGCCACAGTCACAACCTTTCCGCCGACAAAAGAAGCAACAAAGGAAGAAGGGCCCTAAGCGCTTGAAAGGGAAGAAGAAGCCAAAGAAAAGTGTCAAGACACAAGTCCTTCCCATTGATTTACTTGAACAAGAACCGCTTACGCCCATAATCTTAGAGGAATTCTTTCCTGAAGATTACTTCACTGTGGTTACTGTCAACATTGTCTCCTTTGTGGAGAATGAGCAAAGAAGTAATGGAGGACAATAAGGAAGATAATTCTCCTACTGAAGAGAGCAAAGTTTCTTTCAAACTGACTCTTCAACATTCCGGAACTGGAATGGACCCAAAAGTTTTAACTGTATTAGAGGCCCTTCCAACGCGGATGGGATGGGGGCAAATCTTCAAATTGCCTCGAGAAATATGTCAGCAAGTGGCTCATGCACTTCAACAACCAGAATTATATGTTGACAAGATAAAAGGGGTTGACGAACTCATTGAAAGCTCTGCTAATTGTGCATCTTGTAACTCTGCCTTAGCCTTTACAGATGAGGATCTGTTGTTGGGTTCAAAACCTCACAACCGACCATTGTTTGTCTCTGGCTACATACTTGAGCAAAGGATCAACCGCATTTTAGTAGATGGAGGCTCAGCTAGGGATTACAATGGAGGAGTTGTCTAATAGTCGTATAGTGATTCAAGGATTCGATCTAAATAGTCAGCGTGCAATAGGCATCATACGCCTAGACCTGAGTATGGGAGAACTAACTTCATCCACCCTCTTCCATGTGATTGACACAAAGACATCATATAAGATGTTGCTTGGAAGGCCTTGGCTACATGAAAATGGTGTAGTCGCATCAATCCTCCATCAATGTCTTAAGTACTATCGTGGAGGAGAGAAGAAAATAAATGCCGATGTTAAACCCTTTAGCAAAGCAGATTCCTACTTCGCTGATGCTAAGTTTTTTGAAGATGGGGGAGCCTCAAGTGAGATGTTACCATCCCAAATTACCTCGACAGGTAAAAGGGGCGGTAAGAAAAATGAAGATGTCCCTTCATCTTCAAACTCTAGCAAGCCACCTAGTAATGCCAAGCAACAGTACATGGAAATGACGAATGAACAAAGTGTCACTCAACCTATGAAAGACGTGGGGGCAACGTCAAGAACTCCAGTCTTGAGATATGTTCCTAAGTCTCGTCGTAAGGAAGGGGAGTCCCCATTCACAGGATGCCAAGATACAAAAGTTGAACCAAAGATAAATGCACGGGTGGACGTAGGTACTCTTCAAACTTTGAAGACTGAAACAATGCTTCCCTTGTCTAAGGCCAACCAAAGTCAAATTTGCAAGCCTCCAATCTCAGAATCTGAGGAGACAACTAGAAGAAAATGGCTTAATAAGGGTAGATTTGATCCTAATGCCTATAAGCTCTTGGCAAAATCTGGGTATGACTTTGAAAACCCAGCACCTATGGGGAAGCTAATTGAAGCAAAATCTCATGGACTTAATGATACGCAGAAGAAATTACAAGAGCACGGTACTGTGGTTCAACCAACTAAATTAGGTTTGGGGTTCGATCCTCCAAAACCTATTCGGATTTCTGCACGACATAGGAAGAATATTCCTTCTACACAGTATATTACTGCTGAGGAGGCCGAAGAAAAAGAAGGTGAAAATAATGCAGCTAATCCAAGGGTGTCAGTTTTTGATCGATTGCAACCACCTGCCCCTAAGAAGCGTGAATCCGTATTTGGAAGGCTTAGAGGGAATGGAAAGAAAGAGAGTGCTGTTTTAAAAGGTCACATTCCACATCAAAACACTCTCCCTTTTAAGAAGAAAGCACAAGTTTTTGATCGTCTAGGCGTGTCAGCCTCAAGTAACCATCGACAAAGGCAATCAGTGATGAGTCGCATTGGAAGGAGGGACGACAAAATTAAAGAAGACAGTGAACTTAAGAGTGTTGTGCCTTCTCGCATGAAGCGCACACAAGTGGTAGACATCATCGAGCATGGACCCTTAAAAGTGAAGGGGGAGGGTTGTGGTACATACCAACCAGAGTACCCCGTCTGACAGAAAAGAAGAGGAAAATTTTGAACTTGTGTCTTCAAATCATATCACGGGCCATGAAGCTCATGATAGCGACGAAGAAGTAGAGACAGACGAGGCACCTAAATCTCTCGAGGACTGGGGGCAAGCCACCGTGGATGATCTAAAAGAGTTGAACCTAGGAACTCCAGACGAACCACGCCCCGTTTATATTAGTGCTCATCTATCACAAGAAGAAGAAGAAGAGTACTTTAATCTACTCTCTGAATACAAAGATGTCTTTGCATGGAGTTACAAGGAGATGCCCGGACTCGACCCAAAAGTCGCTGTCCACCGACTGGCCGTCAAAAAAGACATGAGCCCAGAGAAACAGTCCCAAAGACGTTTCAGACCTGAAATGATTCCCGAGATCGAATCTGAAGTAAACAAGCTCATTGACGCAGGGTTCATTCGTGAAGTTAAGTATCCCACATGGGTAGCAAACATTGTCCCAGTGAGAAAGAAAAACGGGCAACTGCGAATCTGCGTAGATTTCCGTAACCTAAATGAAGCTTGTCCAAAAGATGATTTCCCACTTCCTGTGACGGAAATCATTATTGACGCTACTACTGGTCATGAAGCCTTGTCCTTTATGGATTGTACTGCTGGCTACAATCAAATACTCATGGCACCTGAAGATCAAGAGGCCACCGCTTTTCGTACCCCAAAAGGAATATTTTGCTATGTGGTCATGCCATTTGGGTTAAAGAACGCTGGAGCTACGTATCAACGCGCAATGCAGAAAATCTTTGAAGACATGATGCACAAAATTGTGGAATGTTATGTAGATGACTTGGTGGTCAAATCAAAAAAGAGGGAAAACCATTTATGTGACCTTCGTAAAGTCTTTCAAAGACTACGGGAATGTCAACTGAAAATGAACCCTCTTAAGTGTGCGTTTGGCGTTACCTCAGGGAAATTTCTAGGTTTCGTTGTCAAGCATAGAGGTATTGAAATTGACCAAGCCAAAATTAAGGCAATTCAAGAAATGCCTGAACCAAGAAACCTTAAAGAGTTGCGCGGTTTACAAGGACGTCTTGCGTACAATCAGAAGGTTTATCTCCAATCTAGCCGGAGATGTCACCCCTTTAGTCATCTCATGAGAAAGGATGCCCCATTTGAATGGGATGATTCATGTAAGAAAGGCTTTGAAAGCATAAAGAAGTACTTGTCTTCTCCTCCTGTCTTGGGGGCACCAGTAAAAGGAAAGCCGCTCATTTTGTACATTGCGGCTCAAGAGGGATCCCTGGGGGCAATGTGTGCCCAAGAAATAGAAAATGGCAAAGAAACGGCACTTTACTACTTGAGTCGAACCTTGGTAGGTGCCGAGCTGAACTACTCACCCATGGAAAAAATTTGTCTTGTGAGTCTTCATTTCGGCTGCTCTATTGTTGTGCGCCTTTGCCTCGTTTCTTTTTTCTTGTTAATTGTTGTGCTGCTGTGCTTTGTGTGATGGTGTCTAATTTCTGCTTTGTGTGATGGTTTATGGTGTCTAATTTCTGCTTCCTAATTTATGTTTTTTTAGGTTTTATATGGTTTGAAGAATTAGACAATTAGTTTATATATTTGTTAATGGTTGAATAGTTTATATGCTTAATTCTTTATTGATTATTGAATTAGAAATTGAAGAATAAGTTTAAATGTTTCAAGTTGAGAATTGAGATGATGTAATTGTAATCGTTCTCTTTTAAACTATTTGCAATTTCAACGTTTAGTTGTATGTCTACGTTGATTTTTTGAAATATTTAATTATTTTTTCTCGGACGGTTGATTTATTTTAAAACCGTACCCCCACCTTCCAAATCCTGGATCCGCCACGGCGCCACTAGGTGAATGCTGGATTAATTTCAAGTTTTTATATGTTAAGTAAAGTTGTAAGTTGTAACATGAAATAGGGCTTTGTTTCCTTGCAATGTACGTACTCCCATTCCGTAATTGCTTTTAATATAAATTACTGGCTGAAAAGATGCTGGTTTGAGTCAATTGAATGAAAATTTGTGCTAATTTTGGTTAGATTAGTGTATGTTACTGAGTTGATTGGTTGATTTTGTGGGGGATTGGGTTTTTAATATATGATGCTATTTCCGGATTTGTTATTGTAGTTGGTATTTATCGTGCTATTGGGGTTATGGTTGATGAAGTTTGTATTTCGTGTAATCGTGTCGATACTATACAATAGAACAAACATAGTTCTGAATCCTTCAATATGTTTACCATTAAGGCCGTCTCACTTCACCTGAAAACAATTTTATGGGTTGATCTGACACGACAAGTTTGTTGGTAATCTACCCAGTTCAACTGAAGTGACAACCCTTGTAACTGTGGTTTTCACTTTTTCTGTTTTTATTTTCCCATTTTTTCTATTGGAATTGATGAATTAGTCAATTAGTCATTGTTCTAGGAGAATGTTATGTTAGGTTATTACTTCCTCCATAACAAAAAGAATGCAACAAGTCAATATTTTATACCTCATGATAATACCCAATTGTTGTATTCTATCTGTTACGGAGGAAATTGTTAGAGTATGAAGTCAGAAATAGTTTGCCGAATTGGGTAGTGTATTGGGTCATTGGATGCTTTCCTAAACTTCTTTCAAGTGCTAATGATTACCTTAAATTTCCCTTGATAATTTGACATGGTATAATGTTAAGTATGCGGTAAATGAGTTCGATTTTCACCTCCTTAGCAACAATAAAGATCTAATTGTTTGCTTCGTAAATGCAAATTAGGCTCTGGATTTGTTAGTTTTATTTATACATAATGGCAAGAGTTTTCCTTAGTTTTCTTTACTTTATAGGTTCTTCATTTAGTTATTTGTTGGGTTTATTTGTGTATAATTATGACCCTGATTGAAGATTTAATACATTTCAGAATCATGAAGATAAAATAAGGAAAGGATATTTTAAGTTGAACCATAGTTTAGTTAGTTATGTAGGGAACAATTTGTGTTCTATGTAACTCTGACTCGGGTACTAGTATCGGACTCGGCGACATTGTGAAAATTTTCCATGGTTTTAGCCCAAAATGAAGTATCAAGTGTCCATACCTATGTCAAAGTGTCGAGGATCGGCCACGGGTACTTGAGGTAAAATGAAGAGTCCGGGCAATATAGTTTGTGTTTAAATGTCAACTTTGACGTGACTCTAAATCGGTGCCAAACTATGTGAACAATTGAAATAGAAGTTTTATGACTTCTCGAATTTCTTATTATATGATTTATTTATATTTCTTTCTAAGATTGTTGTTACGCTGGTGCTTTCGCCCTTCAACATCCACCGGAGGGTGATTGCATGATATTATTGTATGAGATGATGCTAAATATCTGCTAGTTTTTCTTTTCTTTTCTAGAGGCTGCAGACGCACGAAGTTATAAAACCATGAGAATTCTTGTTGCATGTGGCGAGATTTTGAAGATTCAGAAACTTCGACGGACGGTCTCTTATGCTGGTTTTTATTGTTTTGTAGCTGTACTGAGTTATGCCTATAACAACAACACGTAAGTGTTATATAAACATATATGTTGGTTAAGTCTTAATTTTTGTGGACATTGAACTAGTGATGAAATGGGGTTTACTATGTTTATTCTCTTCTGGGCATTGAAGCACACGAGCCGGGTTCTCTAGGGGCGATCAATTCTATGCATCTTATCCAGCTGGAACAGAAATGCTGACAGACACGGCAAAGGTCAGAAATCAGAGCATAAACGTCAATCTTCTCTTCTTCATAATTGTTGGTGTTTTAAGAAATTGTTATTTTCTAAATGTCTTATGTAGCTATATAAAGCTGCGCTTGGCAATTGCTTTGAGGTGGAAGATTGGGGGCCAATTGAGTTTTGCATTATGGCCAAACATTTTGAGCGACAGGGGAAATCACCGTATGCTTACCATGCTGTAAGTTTTGGTATTAGAATACAGTACATGTTTGTAATGAAGATATTGTGTTAAATGAACTAAGAGCAAAAGATTAAAAAAATGGTCGAACCCTATGAATGCTAAAACATTGGCTTCCATGTTGAGAGACGTATATGTGAATGTGACGTATAATGATCAGTATTAAGTGTTCTTGTAGCTTCTTCACCTGTTCTAATTTGTACTGTTATGTAAAATTGCTTGACATTAATTAGCTCTTATATCTTGGATTACAGCAATACATGGCTCATCTTCTTTCACAAGGGCAACTTGATGGAAATGGGTAAAAAAGGTGGAACAGTGACTGCCTAGAACAATGACCTTGTAGATTCCTACTTCCTACTGAACATAGTGATAAAGATACATTGACTGGAGATTATTGTTCGAGATATTTTTGAGAGATTGTACAACTATATAAATCTGCTATATTGAAGCTGTATCAAACTGCTCACGAGTTGCAGAATTATTGATCAGGATGGTGCACGGCAGTGCAAGCAGTTTTTCATCGTCCTGGCATCCTTCGCATTGTCAAATTGATTGAGAGCAGATCTCTATTTAGTATTTAATTTTTGCGGCTGCATTGTATGACTCTTACACTAAGATAAGTTTGTCTAATTGATCTTGTTAATTGATACACAACGGATCGTTAATTAGTATTTACTGCTTTGCAGTTGCATTGCATGACTCTTTTAGTTAGTAAAGTTTTTTAATTTGATCAGGATCGTGAAGAAAGATTGTATCAACAATAACTAAAAATGGTTTGCAACAATGGCAACGTGAAGGATGAAAAATTGATGTTCAAAGAGTCAAAGTTAATATTGAGTTAGAGTATCAAGCAAGACTTGGTCTAGTGGAAAGGAGAGAGCCTTCCAAAGTTCCAACCTTAAGGTTGGGGGTTCGATCTCCACTAGGGGCACTTTGAGAATAGAATTTTCTTTATCATTTTCCGTCTCTCAAAGTGTCTGCTTAATAGGACCCGAGCGGAGTTCGGTTTACTTCTTACCAAAAAAATATTGAGTTAGAGTCAGATGGAGGACAAATTTTAGTGTGAAGGAGATGAATATGGTTTCAATTCATCTGATGTACTACATCATGTATTTGATTTTTTGTTTGAGGTGATATGTTTGATACTAAAATTTTGTTTATTTACAATGTTTTTCCACCAAGTTATTTCCCTACTTTGTTAGGAGAATAATAAACAACTTTTTCTTCAATAATGCTAAAAGTTTTTTAAGTTCCCTATATTGGTTGTTTTGAAACTTAGTTACCACTATAGCGTTCTCGTAGGTTTGGGCAAGAGCAAATTCGCTAATTGTAGTAGCGGTTTTTTAAAACCGTGCTACCTCAAATACCATTTTTTTTGGAATTTCGAATGTGACTGTGAAGGAGGGACGATGGTATGTTAAGACAAAACCACAACTTAGAGTATCAATTTTACTTACTAATTACTCGCTACTCTAAGTTATTTTGAAAGTTATAGATCACTTTACCGACTATGTAGACTCGATAACGCTTTAATATTATTTCCGTGGAATCAGGACAAACTCGCTACTTGGAGTAGATTGAATTTAAGAAAGTTTTAGCAAAGAAAAAAAATTCAAAAATAAATTGAGACACTAAAAAGATGAGTTTTGGACAACTTTAAGAGTTTTTGACTAGTCAAAACTCTAATAGAGGTGTTTGGTAAAAAGCAATTGGTCAATCTTACACACGGACTCATGGTGAGCACCATACGCACGATGAACATCACCCACTGTCGAATGAACATCACCCAATGAACACACCCAATGAACAATGAATGTCACCAAATGAACATCAGTTGGACATACCCAATGATCATCAATGAACATTACCCAATGAACATCAGTTGTACATCATCCAATGAACGTCGCCCAATGAACATCAGTTTGTGTTAAAAGAACACTAAGTTCACACACAAATAACAATAATCAGTTCTCCAATGAACAAGACTCCAAAATCGATTTGACATGAAAATTTGAAAATGTCAACCAATGAACATCAGTTAATGTTAAAAGAACACTAGGTTCACTCAAATGAACAATAAAGTAAATCAAAAGAACCAACTGGTGTTCATTGGGTGATGTTCATTGTTCATTGGGTGATGTTCATTGTTCATGTTCATTGGATGATGTTCATTGGGTTATGTTCATTGGGTGATGTTCATTGTTCACTGACTGATATTCATTGTGCGCATGGTATTCACCATGAGTCCGTGTGCAATATAGAATTTGTGGGAAAAAGGGTTTCATGAAAGAGTTTTGGAATGCAAAATCTCAAAATGAAAAGCTCCTATTTGGACTTTTTTCTTTAGAGGAGTATGTAAGAGATTGTTTGAATTATTTTTTTTCCCCATATTTATAATAGTACTAAATTAATTAACATATCCATAAATTTCATTGTACATATACAAAGGGTAATCAGTTTCTAGGAATCAGCTAAACTTTACCAGACACACTTATATGAAAAGTTAGTCAAAGTTACAGTCAAATTACCGAATAAAAAGGTAAACCCTAAACTCTATTTGCCAAACAGGATCAATACTTGAGGCCCCGTTTGGTTCACAAGGTGGTATGAGTTTGGAATCAGGAATCAAATCAGGGTGGTTTGGTGTTGGAACTTGATTCCTAATACCACGTGTTTGGTTCAATTTTAGAATGAAAATGATACTCTTACTAATTATTTGATTTAAGACATTTTCAAATCAAGAATCAAATTGAAAAAACATTTCACATATATCACGAATATTTTCCCCCTCTACTTTTTATATTATCTTATAATATTTACATATGTAAGGGCAAATTTTGACGATATTTTTCCAAGATCAACAAATTACGGACCATGCTACAAAACAATATTACAAATTCGCACAAGCTTAGAAAATAAAAGAAAACAAATAAAAAAACTTATGCAAGATGTATCATATGCATTCAATGGCTGGTGATCAGCAAAGTGACAAAAAAATATAAATACGGTTTTTGGTGATTAGAAAATTGAGAAAAAATAAATCATGTATATATGGTTCTTGGTGCTTAGCAAATTGAGAAAAGTGATATTTATATACGACTTGTGCGTGTGGAAAATTGAGAAGAAAAAAAGATCATCAAATGAATGCAGTTCGTGAAGGAAAATTCGAAAAAAAAACTAGATACGAAATGGAAAATAGTCATATAATACACACTTTTGTTAGTCGTTGTGTTTCTAAAAAAATGATGACTAACACGTAAAAGAAAAAAAATACTTCATCATACAAAAACAAATTTAAGGAAAAAGAAAAAATTTGCAGAATTATATGATTACAAGAAAAAAAAAATCTCTACCATCAAAGATAATTTAATTAACTCATAATTAGAGAAAAGAAGAAAAATTACATGTTGAGTTTTTATGGTACATCACGAAAAAACGTTGAAGGAGCTTATTGGATGCAATATTTCTTAGTCTTTCTTGTTATTTGATACCTAGGGGGTTGGAATGAGCCATACCAATTAAAATTATAAAATCTCCAACCAAACATATGGTATGGGTTTAACTCATTCCAAACCCATACCTAATCTCTATTCTATAAGTGAAGAGGAGGGAGACACCAAAAATCAACATTTATCTTTTTTTTTAATTTCTAATTAAATGGAATAACTTATCTTTTTTCTTTAAATTCCTAATTAAATGGAACGACTTTCTCCATAATTATGTTTTTACATTTTTAAATTTTGAAAAAAAATAATACAAAACACCCTAAACAAAATTACTGTTACATATTCATACAAAATTTTATATGATTTCGCACGCATTACGTGCATATATGACTAGTACCTTAATTATGTGAAGAGCTTTATATAACGGAAAAATAGCTACAGTGTATATATCGATTTTTTTTAAGAGAATAATAAATGTGATGGGCCCCAGTAATGAAGATATGTAGGAGACGTTAGTTTAGTGATAGATGTCCGTTTAGCTAACATAAGAGAGTTACGTCATCGTCACAATTGCCTCACCGCCGACGGTCCAGCGACGCAATTCAAAAGTTAAGGCATTACATGCAAGCTCATACAGTCCGTGTCATCTCAAAAGCTGACCCAATAAAGTACATCCTTTCAAAGCCAGTGTTGTCTGGAAGACTTGCGAAGTGGGCCATGCTTATGAAACAATACGACCTCGTGTATGTCCCTCAAAAGGCTGTCAAGGGACAAGCAATAGCCGACTTCTTTGCAGATCATCCAGTGCCAGCGGAGTGTGAACTTTCAGATGACTTGCCAGGCGAAGATTTATTTTTCATTGACATACTCCCGCCTTGGAAAATGTACTTCGACGGTGCTTCTCGTCGAGACGGCGCAGGGGCAGGAGTTGTCTTCATATCCCCAGAGAAGCATGTACTGACTTACTCTTTCGTGTTGACTCAATTATGCACAAATAACATGGCTGAGTATCAAGCGCTCACACTAGGTCTACAAATGGCAATTGAAATGGGACTCAAAGACTTAGACATTTATGGCGACTCGGAGTTGGTTCTAAAGCAACTTTCAGGGGAATATGAAGTAAAAAAAGAAGATTTGGTCCCCTATCAGAAACAAGCATTGAAGTTACTCGACAAGCTCGATACCTTCAAGTTAAAGCATGTCCTAAGGAGTGCCAACAAAATGGCTGACGCACTTGCTGGGCTAGCAGCCACCTTGGCACTGGGGGCAGAGGACACTACAGTAGTACCCGTTTGCAAACGCTGGGTTGTCGCTCCAGATGAAGAAGATATGGAAGAAGTATGGATTGCCGCCTCGGACGAAGAGGATGTTGAAGAAGTTGACATCATATCCGTCTATCAAATTGACGAAGAAGATTGGCGTCAACCAATTATTGATTATTTGGCTCATGAAAAACTGCCAAGTGATGCAAAGCACAGAATGGAGATCCGTCGTCGAGCCCCACGCTTCATACATTATAAGGGAACACTGTACCGACGATCCTTTCATGGACTATGGTTGAGATGTCTAGGAGATGAAGAAGCAAAGCAAACAATAGAGGAAGTTCACTCTGGAGTATGTGGTGCCCACCAGTCAGGTCCAAAATTGCATGACCGAATAAAAAGGATGGGCTATTACTGGCCAACTATGGTGCAAGACAGCATGGATTATGCAAGAAAATGTGAAGCTTGTCAATTTCATGCTAACTTCATACATCAACCTCAAGAGCCCTTGCATCCCACTGTGGCATCCTGGCCTTTTGAAGCATGGGGACTTGATGTAGTTGGTCCAATCACGCCAAAATCGTCTTCGGGACACACATACATCTTGGCAGCTACAGATTACTTTTCTAAATGGGCAGAAGCGATCCCTCTTCGGGAGGTCAAAAAGGAGAATGTTGTTGACTTCATTCGTACTCACATTATATATAGGTATGGAGTACCCTGACGAATTGTCACTGACAACGGAACGCCATTCTACAATAAGTTGATGAAAAATTTATGTGAGAAGTTCAAGTTCACTCAACATAAGTCATCGATGTACAATGCACCTGCAAATGGTTTGGCCGAAGCTTTCAACAAGACGTTGTGCAAGTTGTTGAGCAAAGTTGTTGCCAAATCCAAACGTGACTGGCATGAAAAAATAGGGGAAGCTCTCTGGGCATACAGAACAACATACAAATCCGCAACACAGTCAACCCCATATGCGTTAGTGTACGGTGTTGAGGCTGTTTTACCCCTAGAACTCCAAATCCCTTCATTACGAATAGCCATACAAGAAGGTTTGACAAGTGACGAAAATGATAGCCTTCGACTGGCCGAGTTAGAAGCACTTGATGAAAAAAGGATTCAAGCACAACAAAAATCAGAGTGCTACCAGGCCCGTCTGTCACGCGCCTTCAACAAGAAAGTCAGACGTCGCTCCTTTCAAGTGGGAGATATGGTTCTAGCTGTAAGAAGGCCCATCATTACTTCTCGCAAAACAGGGAGTAAATTCACTTCAAAATGGGATGGTCCTTATGTGGTACAAGAGGTCTACACTAATGGAGCCTACAAAATTGTCGACGCTGAAGGATTACGTGTAGGACCTATCAATGGCAAGTTCCTAAAGAGATATTATTCTTAGAGTTGTAAGCTCATGTAAGCTCCTAAGTAGGAGGGTAAACTGCTCATGCATAAAAGAAAAAAGAATTTGCATCACCCGAACTACGTTGGCTTGATCTTGCAATGACATTTGATAATCATTTTGCAAGTACGTAGGCAGCTTGAAAAATAAAAAAAATTTCAAGTGCAGCCACTACAAAAAATGATAAAAAAAAAATCATTGTAATACTCCTGGCCCGCAAGAGTATAAACTGTGAACGGCGAAACAAAAAAATTTGTAATACTCCTGGCCCGCAAGAGTATAAATTGTGAACGGTGAAATAAAAAAAAAATTAAGATTTATTATTGATGAATATGAATAGAATGTAACAGTCTAACAAAAAGAGTAAGCAAAAGCAAAAAAAAAAAGAGGGGTTCCAAAACTAAACAAAAAAATAAAAAGTCACTCGAGGGGTTCCAAAACTAAACAAAAAAATAAAAAGTCACTCGGAATCCATTCACTCAAAGGGCTTGAGAGACGACTGGAGCTCTTGAATGAGTCTCCTATGTTCTTCGAGTTGCTCAACTTCATCAGCACTCAAAGCTGGAGTAGCTTCAAGCTCATCTAAATCCCTCTTGCGATCCTTTATCTGCGCCTCAAGGGATGTCAAGGAGATACTCTTAGTTTCCAGAGTACTAGTAAGATAATTATCCCTTTCACGAACCTTGGCCAGCTTGGCTTCGAGATCATCTTTCTCATTTTGGATGGATGCCTGTTCTTCTCTAAGTATCAAACTCTCCTTTTGCAACTCTTCGTAGACACTCTCATCTTGCTTGATCATTCCAATTTGCTCGAGTATATTTTTTTCAACTTGCTCTGACCGTTGTCGCTTAGCTGCGACCTCCTCCAAGATAAGATAGGCACTAACAGCACCAACATAAGAGTCTACCTTGCGCTTTAGTAGGCTAGGGTCTCCTTTGAGATTCTCTATACCCCTATATAGTGTGGGAGCCTCCTTATGTTTTTTGACAACCTCATCAAAAGGTGCTTATTTTAGCCCTGCTAAGTACTGTGCCCCCATAACTCTTATTGCCTCACTAAAGATATTTCCTACCATAGGACCTGGTTGAAATGTAGTGACCGAGACAGTGGGAATCTGAGCTCTTGTGGCTTGGGTACTGGGAACATTTGCAACTTGAGATGGAGCGTGCAATGATCTCACGGCAGTCTCAAGAGAAGTAGGACCATCGACTGACTGTTGACTACAAGATGGAGCAGACTCTTCGGGGGCTATGTGAGTTACCCTTTTGCAAGATAAGTCTTGGGCCATTTTCAATTCTTTTCCCCTTCCAGGAGTTGGTTTTGAAGGGGGCACGACAACAGGTTGGTTGGCCTCTTGGAGCAAATTATCATCAAAAGGGCTCGAAATGTCCACTTCAAGCTCGAGATCTCCATCCTGTAACAAAATATAAAAAATAAAAAAATTTATATATATAAATAAAAATAAATAAAAAAATATTAAAAAAAAAAAAAAAAAGAAAAGGAGAAGAAGAAATGCTTACCAATGGAAGATCTACCATAGGTTGTGAGGAGCTAGGTACGCCATCTAAAAGTTCATCCCATTTCAACTCATCATCCTCTGGAGCGCAAGCAAACAGTTTCCTTTTCCCCCTGCGTTGATGTTTGAAGTCCGTGTCAGACTCCACATCGCTAGTGCTTTTAGCATCGCTAACAATAGCACTTGCCTGCTGCTTAGAGCCATCTCGTCTTGGCATAGTGGGCATACTATGGTTCTTGCTTGTCAGTTGACGCGCGTGAAAACCTGCGTCATGCTTTTCGCCCCCCTTAGACTTAGAAGATTGGGATTCGACGCTCGCGCAGAGTAGAACGACCTCATCCCTTAAGTCTTGGACAGAGACGTGTGACCACCAATCATAAAACTTGGAAGTCACAAAATGGCGCCAATCTAAGGAATAAGGCGGAACGCAAACTCGAGACTGACTTCCCTTAAACAAAAGCAACATCCAATATCTCACAGCCTCATAGTAAGAAACTATTCGGTTATCGACACCACGAGTCATCATACCAGGAGCATCTTGCATAAAGCCAAATTGTCTACTAAATCGGTAGGGCAAGTAAGGCTCAATATGGAATTTGTCACCATGCCGCAAGACTAGGAAAGCAGAACGGAGAGAGACAAGACAACTAAACTCTAAAGATTTGAGCTCACCATTATCATGAAGTAGGGTCTTTTTGTTCCTATTTAAGATGGTGCATCCCACTTTTGCTCTCGTACCCTCATGAATGAGTGTGCGAGCATCAGCCTCTTCAAAGTATTTCGCCCCTTGAGCTCCAGAAAACACGACCATCAAAGGACCTGGTGGAGAAGGGTCTACATCATAGTTGGTGCCAAAGTAATATGCGAGCCAAGCGTAAAGGTAGTGTGCTGGAAAGAAAGCCCCTGAAAAGGCAGGCTTTGAGGAGTGGGAGATGGCATTTAGACCCCGATAAATGCTGGCAAGCACGGGAGGTGCAAGGCTAAAAGTTTCACCACGAGCCATTAAAGTAGCAATTTCAAAAGTGCCAGGTCTAATAAGCCTATCCTCGCTCTCGGGAAACACAAACACACACAACCAACAAGCCAGAAAGGCTGCAACATAAGTGGTTTGTTTTCTATTGTCACCAACTACATCAAGAAAAGAAAACATATTCAATTCATCTTTTGTCCAATCCATAGGACGAGCTTTTAGCTCGCCATCAGGATCATGAGTAGACTTTGGGCGGGAGTCGAACGTCTGCGACGCCTCACAGGAGCATCATAAGTAATCGATCCCCTAAACCAAAAATTTATCCACTGACGAGCTGAAACACCTCGCTTCGACTCAGGCTTCTTCAAAAGATGACGATAAGCACTGAGAAGATGCTCGTAAGCTCTCGAAATGAAACGATCACCATGCGCATCTCGTGCCTTTAGAATACTAAGATGTGGAATAGTCTCATCATAAAACTTCCCAACAATCGGTAAGCCACCAAATCTGTAAAGGTCCCACAAAGAAATAGACAGTTCTCCAGCCATTGTGTGAAGTGTATTAGTGGTAGGACACCAACTCTCGCAAAAGGCACGTAAAATACTCGTATCCCTGTCATATGAATACAATGAAGCATAGACCGCATCATACACTAAACATAAGTCGAGAGCTTCTTTAAAACGATACAAGACATCCTCAGTCCATTCACGATACCCAACAACAAAACAGGAATCCCCAATAGTTTTGAGGACAACAGATCCCCACTTTACCGAGCCATCGATAATAGAGCGACCTAACATAGGTAGTCGATCATGAATGAACGGCCTGTCCTGAAAATTGTTTCGAAGAACATATGTTGGCAGAGCATTGCGTTCGTCTCGTTTATGCTCAACGGACATCTCACTTCGAAAATTTTCTTTGCAGATTGCTGGGAGTATGCCCTCCGGACGAAGCAGTGAGCGACGTATGAGTAGTGTAGTGCCTGAACGGGGATCATCTCTTTCCTGATCCACGAGGGAGAGGTAACTCTGCTTATCATGATTATACTCCTTAAGAAACACCATCCTGCGAAAAACAAAAACAAAAAGGGAGTCAGGTTCCTTTTGTCATGCATAAAGTGAGCACATTGTGAAGGCTTATCACAACAATTGTTCTGTAGCAACTTCAAATACCATCTAAAGATGATAGGTTCATCACGACTAGCATGGTGACCTAACACCTCCGATGAACTCATCACGACCAGCATGATGGAACATCACGACGGCCTTCTACAAGTGTCGCCAGATACCATCTAAAGATGATAGGTTCATCACGACTAGCATGGTGACCTAACACCTCCGATGAACTCATCACGACCAGCATGATGGAACATCACGACGGCCTTCTACAAATGTCGCCAGATACCATCTAAAGATGATAGGTTCATCACGACTAGCATGATGACCTAACACCTCCGATGAACTCATCACGACCAGCATGATGGAACATCACGACGGCCTTCTACAAATGTCGCCAGATACCATCTAAAGATGATAGGTTCATCACGACTAGCATGATGACCTAACACCTCCGATGAACTCATCACGACCAGCATGATGGAACATCACGACGGTCTTCTATAAGTGTCTTCAAAAATTGTTTCCTGTTTGACAACAAACAAAAAGGGGGCATACAACGACACAATATGCAAAACAAATAACAAAATAAAGAAGAATTTCGAACAGTAAGGTAAAAAAAATATTATACCTTCAAGAGCTCGAAAACTTCTAACTACTCTTTGACAACAAGAGTACAAGATTAAACCGCTCAGAACTCATTCACTGCAAAAAAAAAAAAAAAAAGGAGATTGAGTTTTGCGTCTAACTCGTCAAATGTTGTATCATTGCGCATAGCTTTCGAAAGGGAAAATCACTGCCAAATGAGAGCACGAGACTCGTGTTATGGTAATCAATGACTATGCATGTGGTAAAAAAAAAAAAGCTGGGGTTTTGTTGTCCGTCAATTACTCCAAAGTAGAAATAAATCAAAGCAAAAAAAAAAAAGGATCTTTTTAAAGTCATTTACATCGTGATTTGCAATGCAAACAATGGGGTGAAATAGTGCTTAGTATCTAAAGCAGTTAATATTTGTCAACCATGACAAGTAAAAAAAAAAACGAGGTTCGTCGACACGATCATCTGATCTGGAATGAAAGGAATTTAGCAAACATTCTACATGCCCGTATCACCATCCTGATTTTGAATGCAAAGATGAAAGATAGCGGCATGTGGCAGATTGGGAATTGAATCAAATAAATCTGAACCTACCATGTGAAATATGAAAGTGATCAAATATGCTTTACCAAGACGTTTGTAGCGGTGTATACTACTGATACACTTGGTTGATCGAATTGGCAACATGAATATGGATAAACAAAACAAATAAAAGAGGAAGAAAGGTAAAGCATGGAGCTTTACAAAAAGGGAAAAGACGGAGCCAAAAAATAAAATAAAAACAAAAAAGAGAGAATATGCACTACGAAACATTGATGCTGATGAGCGGTGATGATGCTAATGCATGAATCAAAAAGCAATAATGGAATACAAGAGCAATGAAGCAATAAAAAGAAATAGATATTGACTACCTGATGTGCTAGCAGCGGCAAGTAAGCAAGCTAAAGCAAGATTGTTAAGATTGTGGGATTATCTTGTGTACTTATACAAGATATATCTTGTTTAGCCCGTTAAACAAAACAGGTTAAAAGATAGATTTTTCTTTAATATGATACAAGAAACAAATCTAATACTAATATGATTAAGTTTTTAGTATCCAAGACTTGTTAGAGTTATACTCAATTAATAACTCTTTTCGAAAAGAAAAAAAAAAACAAGTCAAATCAAATTCGTCGAGACCCCGTCACAATTAAACACCTCAAAACGTGTACGTGACATAGTCTCGAGGGGGCAATTTGTAGACACTAAAGATTTATTAGTGTTTTACATTAAAATTAAATTAATTAGTTTTGAGCTAAAATAAATAATAGCCCAATTAATTAATGAGCCCACCTAAATAATCCCCAAATTAAATAAACATAATTTGGGTTGTAAAATATTTGGGTCAGTCCATACTATTAGCCCAAAACAATGGTTAAATGGAAAAGTAAAAAAGACTACCAAGTCTAAAAAAAACGAGCCCAAGCCCACACCACCAAAAGTCCATGAAGGGTTTCCATCCCCTATAAATAGACCTCCCCATCTTCGGTTACATTACAGGGGTCGAAAAAATCATTATTCTCAAGGGCTCACAAATTTCTCTTGGAAATCCTCTCTAGAAGTAATCAATAAGCACATCAAATTTGTGCCGACTGTTCAGAGAAACTCAAATACATTCGACTGAGATTCAAGCTGTGTCAGCCCTCATTCGAATAAACCCAAACAAAAACTCAAACTCAGGTTGACGTTGACAAAACGTCACCCTACACTCAAACTCAGGTTGACGCTGACAAAACGTCACCCTACACTCAAACTCAGGTTGACATTGACAAAACGTCATCCGACACTCAAATTCAGGTTGACGTTGACAAAACGTCATCCAACATTCAAATTCAGGTTGACATTGACAAAACGTTGTCCTACACCCAAGTCAAGGTCGTCATCAACACGTGTCGACATCAAGTTGCGGAACAGAATCAGAGGACTTAGTTTATTTTATATAAACTGTAATACAGAGATTGTACCCAATACATTATCAATATAAATTTATCTTTGTTACGTTATTTCTTGGTTTATTTATTTAGACTACGAAATTTACCGTATACACTAGTGTTTCATTTCGTCTGTTTAAATTTCCAGAATTGGGGAATTCGCCTCCTTAATTCTTTGTTTGATATTTTTTGGATCTTAAATCAAAATTGCAACTTGAAATTTTGAAAAAAATAAATCAGCCTTTGATTTTTATTTTGCCAATGGTGGTGGCGGTGAAATTAGTGCGGTGATGGATTGGTAGTGGAACGGAGAGAGTAGAGGATGGGAAATTACAATTCTTTTCTTTTAATTTAGTACTCCCTTAGTAACGATTTAAATTTAACAACTGTTTTTTGTACGGATATGAAAGAAATGATTTAAGAGAGTAAACGAACAAATCAACTAACAATTTTTGAACATTATTATGATGTAATAAAATTATTTTGAATAATTTGTTTGTTTACACCCTTAAATTGCTTCCTTGATATGCGTAGAAGCAATTGTTGAAGTTAATGTGTTATGGAGGGATTATTCGGTTCAATCATTAGAGAATTTTATTTCCTACCTACGTCGTATTTTGCACTTGTGAATAACTAATTAATTTGTAATGATTCACAATTCTCAAAGTAGTCTATTCTAATACGAAGTATTATAAATCCAGCTAGCTTACTATGAACTAACTCAAATCTTTCATGATAAGAGCGGCAGAGCCTCACTAAGGAAGAACTAGCTCTACAAGCAATTGAGGAAAGTGCATTAAAAGGAGTGATCCTGGCTAATTGCTCCCGTTCTCTGGAATTGTGCAAGCAACTCTTTGATAAGCTTTACCGTAGTCTGCTTGATGGAGCTGCCATACTTGCTTACTTGCTCTTTGACAAGGTAGCTACTCTCTTATCTTATAACAAACCACTGAACATTCCCTTATCAAACAATTGCTAATGCCATATGATAGGAGGAACTGTACGAGATAGGTGAATCTCGCATGCTTTATGACCAACAGAACAAGTTTTGGGAAGAACTTGAACGTTTTGCGCAGAAGGTTTGTATTTATCGTGGAATTCACCACTACATATTATCTTTTGTTCAATTTATACAACACTGGAATTAGAAATCAGCAATGACCATGTAGCCTTTTTTTTTTTTTGCTTTCATTTGCAAAGGACACAAGGAGTAAAATCATTTCTTTATCCTCAAACTTTCTCTGTGATTTATTCATATACTACATGTTACCCCAGCTTTGCGTGTGTGTGTTTTTATTTATTTATTTATTATTTTTTATTTTACCCCTTTACAAAGCAATACCCTTACTATGCAAGAAACTCTAGATTTAGCTGTTCACCTATCTGAAGAATAGCTAAACATTCTTTGTGGCCATCCTATTTGTTAGTATGAAACAACATGCTCAAAATTAAACAATTGAATTTCATGTAGGATTCCAGCTCTGATGACACCTTTTGCATCGATTTCTTCGCAATCTTTATCATTTTTAAAGCTTAATTAGGAAGTAATGGGGAAGTAGCATGTTATTGTATATCTTTCATTCTTTCTTGCAAGTTTAGTTTATTAATTAATCTATATGAATTTGTTATTTCACAGGGAGATTCATTCTATGAAGTTTGCAAGTGGATAGCGAATACAAATATTAATTGGGATGAGTACTCTCTTTTAAACGAATCTACTGTTGCTTCTATGCTAATGGTACAGGCTTTCAACTATTGATTCATCTAGGTTCAATATCTGTGTGATAATTCTATTCTTTCTGATGATTACATTTGATGTGCAGTTTTACAACTGTAACCCGTATAGGAAGCCTTTTGCGGTACGTGCAATTACACACAACACCCCCCACACCCCACCCCCGTGTTTCTTCTTCCTATATCATCATTCAGATCTTGGTGTTGTCAGAGACTGTGCAATGAATTGCGTATTAGGGAAGGGTAACAGGGGTAGAAAAGAGGAATTATTAGGCTGTGTCATTATGTTTAGCTGAGGGTAGGTAGCATAACATTTATGATGAAATTTAGGTGTAACACTTTGGCCAGCTTGTCTAACCACTGAACAAGGTGTAGCCATGTAGGATAGTATCCAAAGTCTGGTTTTTTACATACATCAAATTACAACTAATCCTCTTTAGTTCCATATTGTCTTGATCTTTTATCTATCCATCTTTTTATGATTTTATCTATCTATTCTTCCATAGCTCTTTGGTTAATTTGTGGTTAAATAACAAAGAACAAAGGGGGGTATTAGTACTTTTGTAAAATGATTTAGGGGGCTATGATTTAATGGTAGATCGTAAATCAAATGCATTTTATGAGGATTTGAAGCTTTTATCGTTGCCTTTTCGCCATAGCAGCCTTAGCCCATGCATATTTGTTTATTAACTTCTTTTATTATTGTTTGCCACAGGACTACACCGGCCATGTCCCGGAAGTTGGGGAGGTAGCAATGTTTTCTTTGCTTTTCTGCCAACTACAAGTTGTTTCTGTTATGTTTACCATTTATATGTTTACCTTGTTTGTTATTAGAGTCCTTATGATGATGAAGTTGTGGAGGTAGCAATGTTTTCTTTGCTTTTCTGCCAACTACAAGTTGTTTCTGCTATGTTTACCATTTATATGTTTACCTTGTTTGTTATTAGAGTCCTTATGATGATGACATTGAGGAAGCGATCAAAAAGGCGAAGCAGTATCCAAGATTAACGGTAAGGAATATTACCATAATATATGGGGTTATTATTGCTTGATGAGTGAGAATATGACTAATGCCCTAATCACATCTTTGGCTCCGTTTGGTAGAGCGTAAAACATTTTCCATGAAAAGTGTTTTCCTCCCTTTTCCAATTTTACATTGTTTGGTACACAAAGGAATGTAAAATCATTTTTCATGGGAGTAAACTTCTCCTTACAATGATGGAAAACCATTTTTCTTCCAAAAAGAAAGGAAAACAATTTTCCTCCCATCCCCTTATACACTCTTTTCTCACTACCTCCTTCCACCCCCTTCATTTTCCCTATTTCCATCACCTTTTTTACATGCAACCAAACAATGGAAAATTGTTTCCATGAAAATTGTTTTCCATGGAAAACTATTTTCAATGAAAATCATTTTACATTGAAAATGTTTTACGCCCTTCCAAACGGACCCTTTATGTAAGAGAAGTCTTTTAAAAGTGAGGCAACTGTTTGAAATAAAGGGAGTACAACATCTCAAATGCTAGTTTCCTATTTTTGGGGTGGCACTTTTTGAAGTTTAACCAATTTCTCATTGATGCCTGATACGGAGATCATTATGTGAAATGTTATTGGATTTGTTGTAGTGTAGTACCATTCTATGACTTTTATTACAATTATTTGTTAGACAAATTCAAAGATATTATTGGTCTAACATGTTTTTAGGAAAATGTTATTTTGTAGACTTCTTAAAATTAAATTTGCCAAATATTATGGGACGGTTGGAAGTATATATCATTCTCCGTTCTCATAAACTGCCCTCAATAATGCGTGAAAACGCTAATGATCCTAAGCTAAGAGTTTTTTTATAATTCTTCATTCGCACTAAAAAACTGAATTTTGTACATTTCTTTAGATAAATGTGCACCAGAAAGGCATCCATTTTGATGCTTAGTCATCGCATCACTTCTAGCTCAGTTTTCTCGAAGTTACTTTTAGACTATCATGAAAAGAAGGATAAAGTTGTTCACGGCGTGTTTTTTTTCCTGGAGCAGGTTGATGAATATACTTTTTTACTGTTGGAGTTACTTAGGGAAGACTTGAGTTTGAAATGTCAAGAATATTTGCTTGCCAAAGCTGTGGAGTTTATTGATGTCAAGACCTTGTACAGCTTAGAGGCTGATGCAATACAGGATTTAGGGGTGCAAGGCATGCACTTTTCTGTCCATGAAGAATTGGATATGCGTATCAAAAATCACCTGATGGCACTTATTAGGTTTAAAAAATATATGGTGTGTTTGCTAAACCTTGCTAGATTATATCCTTTATGGTACCAATCCTGTAATCCTTCACTGGTGGTTATTTAATTTGCTATGATTACAATCATGGAAATACATGCTCTTTTTTGAGTGAGAAATTTCTAACTATTATATTGATTTGTTTTGTCGCAGGTCAGACATAGTTTGAGAAGGGCACCTGTGGTATTTAGTTATATGTATTCTAATGAATTTGAAATGAAAGAAATGGAGGCACTTCGCCCTAAGCTTCCTCAACCTGTGACTGTTTTTGAGTTTATTGAAATGGTTGAACTTCGTCGTAAGGCAGTAGGGAGTCGTTTTATCAACAGGGACCATTTCGTGTGGGCTTTTCATGAGATCGGATGTGGTACTTTTTCTGAAGATTTCTATTATATTCTTGGTTGATTTTGTTAGTCTTGAATATATTCTCGCGAATATGTAAAACAAATTCTCTCTTGGGTGATGCTTCAGGGCATATATTGAAGGATGAATTAGCCTCGAGGATGGGTGCTGAAGATCGCCCCCCATATTACATATATGATATTATGTTAAGATTGGCAAGAGCTGGTATGGTTTCTGATCATTGTTTTTACGTATCCTTTTGCTTCAAACTTTTGAATTGTCTGCCTTTATTGAACTTATTTTTTATGTTTATAAATAAATGAAGATGTTCATGTTGTTTCCTATTCTTGGCCTGCAGAATATGTGTGCCCTAATGTATATCATCTTGCCTTTGCCGTTTCTGCTAAGGAGGTAAATCTCGTCAGCCTGGATTTTTTGATGTTTTACCTTCGGACACTGAGCATGTTATATAGCTCTTTAGGTGTCTGTTTCTTATTTTTCATTGTATTCTATAGGTCAAAGAATTGCAAGAAGACTTCAAGCACTTCAAGACTGGTATTTGCGAACTCATTCTGTGTTTTTTTCCCATGCGTAAAAAAGGGTCCCCATTTTAAAAAATAATTAAAGTTAATGGTAAGAAAGACCATGTAAGATATATATAGACACACACGCGCACGAAGTATGCTATTTTATTGAAAGTTTTCAAAAAATTGTCTGATGATTTATAGTTCTTTTCCCAGGTAAATGCGATGTGATCAAACCAAAGGAATTGTCCACGGAAGATTGGTATTTTGGGGATTATAGTATTAAGGTTTTTAAGGAACATGTTGAGGCAAATAATGGAATCTGGTGGAACCCCTTTAAGTGATGGTCTTTTCTCTATACAGACATAAGTCCTTTGATGGAGACAAGGTGAATTGAAGGCATTCGGTGTTTATGAGAAATAAAATACTTCCTCCGTTTTCAAAAGCTTGCAACAAACCAATTTTTTATGTCTCTCAAAAAATCCCCCTTTGTTGCAAGCTTTTGAAAAGGAGGAAGTATATGTAAATTATAAGCTGTTTAGATTTGTTAATATTTGTTTTTTTTTTGTGAAATACTAAGAGATGTCTTATGGTGAAATGGTGATCTAATTTCTTTTGGTAATTGGGCTTTATGTACTATTCTGATTTCTAGTTGTCAAACAAAGTGAAAAATGTTTCCTCGGAAATTTATGAAGTGCTTTGCTATATATGAGAGCTATTTGGCATTTTTTCACTTTGTTATGCTTATGATATGTACATTGCTGTATCAAGCAATGCACTTTGTCAGGTGAGTGTGTACACAAATTAGTGTGGCTTCCTTGGACAGAATTTCCCATTTGACCACGTGGTGTGTTCTTCGGAGAGTTTGCTCGCCAATAAGGGCGGATTACAATTTACAAAGCTGTATTTGGGTTCGCTGAGCATGTAACATCCCTTGGCCTTTGGCTAGAATATTTGTCAACTGCTTTATTTTATATTTCTGACTTTGTGTATCACAAATCTTATCTGACCATGTTGTCTTTTACTGGAGTGTTGAGGAACTTGAGGCATTGATCACTTCTAATCTGAGCTGAGTACTTAAGCTGGCATTTGAGGATAATATGATGAGGATAGGCTATAGGCTTCTCCATTGACCGAGCGATACACCGGGACCAATGTTATTAACTCACCTTCCCGAGAGAATTAAGTTGCTTTCGTGACCAATTGCACAAGAGACGTTTTATCCGAGGAATGGAATGTATTACTTTTAATATGGCTTGGGGCCAGATAGGCCAAGTAGCGTACATAATTTCCGAGCAATGTTGGATTGGTATACTAGGAATGCCAAGAGTAACAAGCAGTAAGTAAAAGGCTCAGAACTGAAATCTTTTACAACACTCCTGAACCCTGTTTCCTTCACAAATCAGAATAAAAAAGACAGGAGGAGCAGAGGTACATACTACATAGAACAGAAGCCTAAACCAAACTAGTAGAAGATCAAAGGAAAGCTTCAATATACAAAGGATTTAATCCTTAACAGAGAAGACCCAACAATAAGTAAAGGACATCTAATCCAAGAAGATGACACGCCTCTCATCCAAGTTGTTAAGAACATCAGTGTCTGACAAGCACTTCAGCAGATTAAACACATCCCTTAGTTCTAAAAGTCTGATAACAAACATGCATGCCAATTCAACAACAAATGCATATGCATAGTAATTGAAATTGAGAAGCCAAAATCACAAATTGAGTAGCAATTACCATATTATACACCAAAATATATGCAAAAAAATCACTAATCAATAAAAGGCATATACAAAAGTGACAACTAAAAGACAACAATAATAAATCATCAAAACCCAATTTTGATATATTAGCTAGAATGCTAGATTGAGGGAAATGTTCAATTGAAGAAAACCCATATGACAAACTCTCTAAAAGAGCAAAAAAGGCATTACAATCGATTAATAGAAGATAAATGATACAAAAATTCACAAATGATTGATGAAATAAAGAGGAGTAAGGGAAAAACATACCAAAACTTGCAACTGCAATTTGGAAAGTCTAATATAGCGTATATAAATACTATCCAATTGAAAATATTGTTGCCATCATAAATTGGAAATGTAACATAACAGAGTAATTGAAGAGGCTAAGGAATAGGAAAAGCTACTGTATAATGAATGATTAAGTAGATGAAACAAATAATTTTAGGGGAGGTAGAAGACCAAAGAGAAAATCAAATATTGTCTATTTTGTGTTTCATTGAATTGTAGAGAAAAAGAGCAATGACAATGCCACGTGGGGGCTAGAGAAAAATGGAAAAATTAGAAGAGGCACAAGAGAATGACACATAGGTTTTTATCGGAATGTTTTTACAGATTATAGATTAAGAAGCAGTTAATTGGTGAGTTTAAGAAGGGGAATCAAAGGATTGTATGCAAATTGATTAAAGTGAATTACTTCCTCGTAATATATACCTTCTAATTAAGTGAAAGAGGAGAGATGTTGTGAATGAGTGAGGGTGTATTGAAGGCATGGAAAAAAAAGGAAAAAGAAAGAAATAATGACGTGGTTTGATGAGGACTTGAGGGGTGAGGAATGAGTGATTTGTTGGGGGAAATGACTAATGAGGGAGGGTAAGACATGTGGATGTTTGGGATAGGAGTTTTAATAAAACAAGGTTTAGATTCTTTATGTTTGATGCCAACTGACATTCTGCATGTTCTGTAATGGAAACTAATGGCCCTTTAATTGCTACTTAGTTACTAATGTTACATTTAAGATTAAGAGAGTCAATACCCAACTAACCAATAACATAAAAGGAATGAAATTTTTACAAAAGAAAGATTAGATTACCTTGTACTTTTGTGAGAGGTGGTACACATACACTTGATGTATATGGGCCTTACATACACTTCCAATGAAAACTTGCCACATTATTATTAGCCAAAAAAAAGAGAGGGAAAAATTGGGGGGAAATAATTTGGCTGATGGCGCCACAAACCATGGAGTGGCGGGACTCTTTATTATAGGCGCCAAACAGGCATTTAATGCATATTACTCCCAGCCGTTATTTGCTAACTATAATATCGGTTTTGGTTACTAATTAAATATATTTTGTTACTAGAAAAAATACAAACTTATAACAAATGTAGGTTTTAACTATAAATGCGGGTTCTTATAATTACTCCATCCGTCCCCTTTTCTATATACCTTTTGACTGGACGCGGTATCCAAGACGTGTATTAAATCCAATATATCTCTAATTACGTTTAAGTAAAAATTATAAAAATTATATATTATGAAAATATACATCGAGACGAATCTAACAAGATCCCACATAACTATATTTTTTCATATATATTGAAAAGCATATGTGGTCATAATTTTAAAGCTATAATATAGGTTTTGCTTACTACTTTAACGTATATTGTTACTAAAAAATGATAAAGTTACAATCTTGAACCTGTTTTGTTATTAGCTTAGTGCCCCATTTCCCCCTTTTTTTATTTTGCAGTAGAACTTTAGTCTTTTTATTTTGTATAAAACTTCTTAATGAATTTTTATTTTTTGTATATACAAAAATCAATTATATTAGTAGCACGCAAAACAGGTTAAACGATTTTTTAAGTTTATAAATACGTTATTTGAACATTTTGCTTCATTTGTATATGTTTTCACAGAACACGATATTTATTAGTAACCAATAAATATTATGTGAATTTTAAGTGTTATTCTTTATGACCCTCCGCTATTTGATTTTAACCCTTCAATGTTTAATTTAAATCATCCAACTTAAGTTTTGTCGTTATTATTGAGTGGTTGTAGTAGCATAGAGTATTTTAAGGGTTACTCCTTAGTTTGTAAGAATTTCTTCATGCATAATATCAATTTTAGGTGACACGGATCGAGATTTAATATTTGTATAGTATATTAATAATTATAGTGTCTTATAATAATTCATGGCATGCCTCCAAATAGGTATTGCTCTACCCTATTCCAAATAGGTATAACAATTCATGGCATGCCGGTTACTATTAAATGTCGCGTTATGTTGAAACAAATTCAAATGAATCTAAAGGTTCAAATAAAATCATTAAAATAATAAAATTTAGATTTTCGATATTGTTTCATTGAACAATTCATCCACTACTCGTTAGAATTACTAATACATGCGATCTTATTCGTTAATATTAATTATAGGTACATATAAGACACTTTATTTGATCATTTATTTTAACGTTATAAACGTTTTTCATTATATTCTAATATGAAAATAATCTTATTCTTTAATATTAATGATAGGACGAGTTTGTATGGTCGATTCGGGTTCGGTGACCATTAGGTAAGGTAGATTTCAGTTCAGTTTATAGTCGAACACTCAGTTGATACATTCGATTAACGTATAATGAGATCAAACATGAATATTAGATCAATGAACAAGATAGTATATATATATATATATATATATATATATATATATATATATACATATATCAATTTACATATATATTAGATCAAGCAAATAGTTAAGATCTATTTCAATCATCAATATATTAGTGTACATCAATTATCGATATACTAAGTCAATGTATTGGATCAATTAATAATTAATATCTATATATTATATCAAACATTAATGCATCAATTACCTATAAATTATTAGATCAATGAACAAAATAGTTAAGATTAGTGTAATAGGTCGATCATCAATATATTGATATAAAACCACGATATTAACATTATTGTGATACGAAGACGTACTTTAGTAATAAGTTTAGTTATGGCCGACGTATTTGATTAATGAGTTATCGTCCTAAACTACAACAATGTATTCGATCCATCAGCAATGTACTAGATTCGTGAATAAGATATTTAAAAGTATCAGTAGTTAAAGCATACGCATTAGAACAATCATCAATGTATTAGATCGATGTATATGCTAATTAAGATTAGCGTATTAGATCAACCATCGGTATAAGATAGTTGAGACCAATCTATTGGACCAATCGTCAATACATACTAGATCAATCTATAATATAGTTAAGAGCAATATAGTATATCGACCACATATATGCTATATCTATCAACAAAGTAATCAATATCAATCATTAATATGTTAATTGAAATTAGCGTATTAGATCAACCATCTCTAGATTAGATCAATATATAATATGGTTAAGATAATCGGTGTATTAGATCAATCTATAAAGATAATTAAGAGCAATACAGTATATCGACCACAAATATAATAGATCGATTAACCAAGTAATCAATATCAATCAATAATATGTTAAATAAGTACAAATTATATAAATAATCAAATATCATTATAAGTTTTTAGCATATGAGTTTGGAAACATTGTAGGTTTGTTATTTTTTTGGTAACAGGTTCCAATTAAATAGAAGGCTGAACGTATACTATAGTTTTCAAATGGCGCTGTTCATTAGAATATATACCAAAGGAACGCCCTTCATACCACGGTTGAATACCCCGTCCACTTGGTTGCACCTGCATGCCCTGAAAGCGCCTCTCTTGCTTTGAGGTCTCGAGTTCGAATCCCACGCTTGCTTGCTTTGCTTATTACTCTACACATCCCTTCCCCTCCTACCCCCCAACCCTTTTGTTTTATTTTTTTTATTTTTTTCTGAATTTTATTTTTAATAGACTTTACTTAAGAGATAACTTTTTTTCCTAATTAATATTTTATTAACCATCCACTTTTTTTTAATTATTAGGAAATTATTGAAGGAAAAGTTATTGGGGACATAATTACTTTCCAAATTATGGAGGACATTCTTTCGAGGACTTTTAATTAATTAACAAAACCCATATTTGTAAAACCTGTTTTTCATTCTATCAAAGAACTTAATGTGTTGTCATTGTAATTAATCCAGTGTCCATATTATGTTACCAATCAATTCTTTAGAAACTCGGGCACATGTATCCAATAGAGGAATCGGGCCTAAATATCCAATAGTATTCGGCTACATTTTTAAGATTGAAACGAAGAATTACTTTCACATATTATATAGGAAAAATTGATAAGAATAATCCGACCTTTGGCCGGTCTTCCATCAACGGTACCACCTTCAATTAATCCAGGTATAATCCGACCTTTGACACCCATATTCTCTCATTGGTATGGAATGATGGCAACCTGTTTGACCGACCAAAATGACCGTTGACTTTTTTTTTCAAAAAAAAACTTTTAAAAAAAGGAAACACCCAGCCCAGCCCAGCCCACCCCCACCCCCTGCCCACACTACTGCCAGACCCCACCCCCCACCCCCATTCCCTCCCCCTGCCAACATTACTGCCACCCCACCCCCATTTCCTCCCGCTAAATCAACATTACATCTCCCTTCCTCCAACCTTACAACCTCATTCTCTTTCCCCATTAAAACATCTTTTAAAGCTTCCTCTTCATCATCATCATCTCATGATCTTCAAACTTTCTCACCACTCTCAAGCGGAACCTGCAATCTCCATTCAGGAGTACAAGGCGAACCAAGCTTGTTTGTACAATTGGACCGGCCTCGTGCGAGTTCGAGCAGCTTGAGGCTCTTGCTGTTGGTGGGATTAATGTAGCAAGGATTAATATGTGCCATGGAACTCGAAGTTCAAGCAAGGATAAAACACAAAGTATGGGGTTGTGTTTGGGTGGCGAATAGAATGACGAGAGGAAGAAGGGTGGCTGGGTGGTGTTGCGTGGCTGTTTGAGCAGCGAGGAGAGGGAGGAAGAAGGGGGAGGTTGAGGGGGAGGGTGGCAGCAGGGGAGGGGGAGGGAAGGGGTGGATTTATTTTAAGTTTTTTTTTTATTAAATTTGATTTAAACTTTAATTAAAAATTTAAGTTTTAAATGCACTTAATTAGCTATTAATCACGTAATTAGGAATATTACCTGTAATTGTAGGTCACCAACAGGTGACGGATCAATGAGAGAATATGGGTGTCAAAGGTCGGATTATACCTGGATTAACTGAAGGTGGTACCATTGATGGAAGACCGGCCAAAGGTCGGATTATTCTTATCAATTTTTCCTATTATATATACATTGGAATTATTCAAAACTTTGTAAATGTTAGTTGTACTAATAATACTATTACCATCAATATGAATACTCATGTTAGTATTATCATTCCATAGGACTAATTAGTGTTATCCATATTATTTATAGTATTAATATCATTAGTACTAAAATCAATTAATAATAAACCATGTAATAGCTAATTTTAAACATGTTAAGTAAATAAGCTCCAATATATTGATATAAAACAACGATATTAACATTAGTGTGATACAAAGACGTACTTTAGTAATAAGTTTAGTTATGGTTGACGTATTTGATTAATGAGTTATCGTCCTAAACTACATCAATGAATTCGATCAATCAGCAATATACTAGATTCGTGAATTAGATATTTAAAAGTATCAGTAGTTTAGGCCTATGCATTAGAACAATCATCAATGTATTAGATCGATGTATACGCTAATTAAGATTAGCATATTAGATCAACCATCGGTAGATTAGATCAATATATAATATGGTTAAGATTATCGGTAGACTATATCAATCTATAAGATAGTTAAGGGCAATATATTATATCGACCATGAATATACTAGATCGATCAACAAAGAAATCAATATCAATCATTAATATGTTAAATAAAAACAAATAATGTACATATATTAGTAATCAATTATCATTATAAGTTTTTAATATATGAATTTGGAATCATTTTGTGTTTGTTAGTTTTTTGGTAACAGGGTCGAGTTTAATTGTAGCCTGAATCTATACTATAGTTTTCAGATGTCGTTTTTAATTAGCAGATATAGCAAAGGAATGCCCTTCATACCACGGTTGAATATCCCGTCCATTTGGTTACACCTGCATGCCATGAAAGTGCCTCTCTGGCTTTGAGGTCTCGAGTTCGAATCCACGCTTCCTTGCTTGCTTTGCTTATTACTCTACACATGCCTTCCCCTCCTCCCCCCAACCCTTTTGTTTTTTCCTTGTTTTTTTTAGTAGCACTTTACATTAAATTAGTAAACAAAACCCCAACCCAGAAAGTATGAACCCCAACCCAAAAAATATGTTTTAATTTCGAATTTTTTTGTTCTGTTACTGTGACAAATCAAGTAGTGAATGTGTTGTCATTATAACTAGTCTAATATCCATATTCAGTTACTAATCAATTATTGAATGGTGAAGATTATTGAAAATGGTAGAAAATGGTGAAGATTATTGAAGATTAAGAACACATTAACTCATAATGGTGAAGATGAAGAACCCAGAAATTTGTGTCAAAAATGGTGAAGATGAATAAGAGAAAAACAAACCCAATAAATAAACAAAAAAATCGATTCGAAAAACAAACCCAGATTTTTATTTTGAAATGAAGAACATGAAGAACATTAGGAGAGAGAATAGAGAAAAAAAAACCCAGAAAAAATTATGTCAAAAATTTACAAAAAAATTGGTCCGTTTTTTTTCTACTTCGAAGTAACAATTATACAGTAAAAAAGATTCGTAAAAAAAAATTTGTAATATTTTTTTTAATGAAGAACATGAAGAAATAAGAAGAGAGAAGAGAGTAAAGGAAACCCAAAAAATTTCTGTCAAAAAAAAATTAAAGGAGAGAGAAAATGAAAGTTACAAATTTTGGTGCATTGATTGTGGTGCATTGAAAATACAAATCTGATTTAAAATTTGAATTGAATTCAAATGAAAATTCAAATGAAAATTCAAAAGCCCCAAAATTGGGACCCAAATTAAATCACCTATTATAGGCATACATATCATCAGTGTATATTGGGATCACATACACTGAGTGTATGTGTAGCCTTTCTCTACTTTTGTTCTTATTCAAAGAACTAGCTATCACACGAGCTTAAAATAATTGGTTCTTCGTGATCACACACTTGTTCCAGATGTTGTCCAGTAGAGTTTCCAAGAGCTCCAAAGTATTCTTACTATAATCTACACACAAACAATAGTAGGATAATAATCAATGATTAACATTCAAGTGTTATTATATCCATACATCTTAAAAAGCCGGAACAAACTTCACTGTTCAAATGAACAGTAAAAGATCCAAGGGCTGTCATTTGCTGAATCCAACGGCTCTGTTTTAATGTGCTTTCACAAAACCTAAGCTCCTCTTCTTCCAGCGTCATCGTCTTCCTCTCCCTCTCCATTCTCCACTCGATCTTTCTCCTCTTCAAACATTTGCGACCCATGCCTGTTTTAGTAATGCGGGATGAGAGAACGCGACCCATCTCCGTCATCATCTGCTGCACATCTCCTTCTGAAATGATTCTAAAGCAGAGGAAGAAGCTAAGAGCACCGTATCTCTTCAAACAAAGAGCACCGTATCTCTTCAAACATCGGTTTAGTTCGAGCACCGCATGTCATCAATGGTAAGTTACCTTTTTCTGAGTCGATCTTGCATTACTTATTTCTGGGTTTTGGGGTTTTATTACAAATTAAAGCTAAGAGCGACAAAAATGTCATTTTCAGAAAGTTTGAAGCTAAGAGCGATTATAAGGTCTGTAATCTAAGCTTTTTCCAGTTTTAATTTATTGCTGAATTATCTTGTTAGGAAATTCGACTTGATTTTTGTTTGTAAGAGTTTCGAGATTATGAATTTGATTAGGTTGTGTTGATGTGTCTGGTAGATTTGTTTTGATTCTAATGCGAAGAATCCTACTTGGGCGTCGATGACTTATGGGAGCTTCCTTTGTATCGACCGCTCCGCCACTCACCGGAGTCTCTCCTGTTCATTTCATTTTGGTTAGGTAAGCTGATTTTATTTTTGATTCGTCGTTGCTCTTAGCTTGTTGTATCTTTCTCAGTTTTGACGAAATTGAATGGGATGATTTTCTCAGTTTCACTTTAGCACATTAATTTTTTTCTTGCATATTAGTTTTGTTGTTTTTCCTAAAACTTTGGTTAAAATAGTTGCGGTTAATTTCATTATTTTCAATCCACTACTTACGAGATCTTGTTCTTATATGTTGTATTTGAGCTCAGAGGGAAGGGGGATACCATGTTCATGATAAACCCAAGGCAATTTGAGCAAAAAAAAATAGACTTGAATTTACTATGCTCATTGTACACTCATGTATATAATTAATTATATAAATTTGTTTAACCAAAGGTACTGGCAATAGTTAGATCGGCAAGATTCTTAGTAGTGTGCCCTCGGTGAAGGCCATAGTTGGTGGTGGATTACACCAACTAATCTTTCAAATCATTTTGTACATTGGGTTGCATAATCATGAGATACCAGATTGTATTTTCAATGGTGGGTACTTAATATTCGGGGATTAGTTATTCCTGTAATTCTCGGCTTAAATTGCTATACTTCTAGGTTAGTGTGTTTTGAATTTTTTGATATTCATCATGGATCAGGATGCTAAGGTTCATAAAGATGAGTGAAGGAGGCAGCAGTTCTCAAACCAAACAGCAGCAGTTGTCGATCCTGAATTATTTGAGGTATTTCTCCATTTTTATTATTTTCTAGGTTCGTTTTATTTTATTTTTATTTTATTTTTACTTCAGAGGTTAGATCGATCTAGCCTATATCTTTTAACCATTCTACCATTTGATCTGGCCTAATTTTTCTTTTGAAATTCTTCATCTCTCTGAATATCACTGAGCCATGCCTGTGGATTGCCTATTTTATGGAGCTCTGAGTAGCTGTTTTGCTTCTCACAATGTGTAGGTTGAAGGAATGAATAGCTTGGTTTCTGGGCTATGTGAACTGGTAGGTCAAGGGTGGGTGTTGCTTAAAGAGCATCATTTTGTATCACCTATCAGAACTAATAAACCTAATCTGTCTTATACGTAGTTGATTAAATAGTGGTAATGTGATTAGTGTAGGGTTTGGGATCCTAAATTTAAGTTAGTTCTGAACTCATGAGTACCTGCGTCTGCGGACTATAACTTGGTCATATCATACCTGATTTGAATGATCTACCAGTCCATGCTTCCTGTTAAGAGGCTTAGGTTTTATTGATGTTGTAATATTTAGGAAATGTTGTCAGTTTTGTGAAGTTGTAGTAAAAACAGGCCATCATACTGTCAAATTTGGTTCATGAAGTAATCTGTTCTATTTGTCCTGCCTTTCTTAGGGTGGCTGACGATGACATGCAAACTCGTTCGCACTTGGAGATTCAGTTGGCATCAGCTTTGGCTTTGAAATCTCCGAATGAGTATCGCCAGTGTAATATGTCATATGTCACATACCTTGCAAGGTTTGTTGGCTTGCTTCTTTTTTGATTGATGCTCTCATATAGATGCTATAATTACATATAATTATGTTTTCAGAGAAGCAGATGAGTCTCGACTACGTGAAGTCTGTGAGAGTTTCCTTGGACCTCCTACTGGGATGGGCGGTGTTGCATTATCAGACACAAAAATTGCGTGGGATCCCTGTGTTCTTGTAAGGCTCTTTTTCTTTTTGCATACTCATTAATGCCGCACATTTCTTTATCCCACCATCTCGCCCCTAAAATGGTCTTTCACCCTAGAAGAAGGTCATATGTCTAGCCATTTGAACTCTCATTTGAAGAAGACTCGAACAAGCGTCATTGCTTTTATATCTATACTTCTTTAAAAGCCGGAGTAAGAAACTACTATTCATTTGAACAGTGAGAAATCCAAGGGCTGTAATTAACTGAATCTAACGGTTCGCTTTTGATTTTTTTTCGCAAAACCTAATGTCCTCTTCTTCTTCTTCCACTATCAGTCTATCATCATCTTCCTCTCCATTTTCACCTATATCTCTCTCCTCTTCAAACATCTGCGACCCATGTATTCTTCAAATATTCACTTGCAGATTATACCTCAATTTTGCTTTCTCTCTGTGATAAAAATGCGACCCATGTTTTTTTTTGAAAATTATTTAAGCAAATTATGAACGGCAGCAAGAAGGTGGTTACTTCGCTGATATTAGCGGTGAAAACGGTTTGCCACCGAAGATTATACCATATGCGATGTAATCTGGCTTGTATCAACTTGGTGGAGAGCACTAATATGTAATCCACTTCCTTTTGCTTAGCAATGGCATCTGAAATATGATTTTTGTGAAACCAATGGAGGTAAATTAGTTATCGCTTTGTGTGTTTTTTGTAGATCTATCGTGATCAGACGGTTTAGATACCATCAAAGGAAAGCCTAAATTAGCGTTGCAACTTGCGCATTGCCGCTGCACTAAGGTTACTCTTTTTTGTTCTATGCTTTTTGTTAGCACTAATTTCAGATTGATTTGTGGAAAAACTCCTATATAACATGTTCCACTAATTTCAGATTGATTTTTTCTATGCTTTGAGGTTTCCTACCTGTAGCTGCACAGATTCAAGTCGCGCCTACCTAATCTATTCTCTTTTCTCAAGGTTAGTTTTTTCTCTTTTTCTAATTTCAAATTCCATTTGATTCAAATCTATTTTTCTATGGGTAGCAATTTTTGTGTAAAGATTTCAGCTTTATTTGTTATCGGTCTGATCGCTTATTTGGATTTTTCTCTTTTCCATAGTTTATTGGGTGTTTAATGGGTTGATTTGGGGTGATTTGGTGAGGAATCTGATAATATCTTGCAGACTAGGGTTTTGAATTGTTTTAGGTAATGTCTGGGAATGAAGATTTCACTTGAATTCCATGAATTTGAATTCTGATATCTGAAATCTGAAATATGAAATTCCAATTACAATTCCCTTGTTTATCCTTTGCTTGATATTCATTTTTAGATATTTAACATCTGAAATAGGTTTCATTTCTTTCTTAATTTTTTAATTTGCAATTGGTTTTTTAGTTTGATCTTCATCGCGATTTTCGTTTGGTCATTTCCCGATGGTTTTAACTAGGAAATAAGAGGTTTCTGGAGTTAAGCGCTTTTCCAATGCCATGATGACGAGAATTATCGACAGTTCTATTACGGTTGTTATAGTTGAGAGCCGCTTGCAACCCGCTAGAGTTCAAGTGAATTTTTGATAATTTATTCTTAATTCTTTGATTACTTTCTTTTATTTTTTTTGCTTATCTTCCTCTGATTAATTTTTTGATTAATTTTTTAAACTGCGTATAATCTGTTGCAACAATTTTATTTTATTTTTTGTATCATTTTTAGAATATATATGGAGCACATCTACTTAAATCGAATAAAATTCGGTTATTTAAGGCGAATCATGTGCATTTCTATTTTTAGGCATTTATCCAGTAATGCTAATATAGTATAATCTTTGATAAATCATTGACTTTGCAAAATAAAATAAAGGAAAACAGAAAGATTGCATGATGTAATTTGTTAAATTTTTTGCTATGATTTATTGTAGACTCTAAAATAGCCTTTAGGAATAGATGGTTTAGTTCACTCTTTGAAGTTTTTAGTCACTGCTTTAATTCCTTAAAGATGTGATTTCATCTTAAAGTTACATTACTACTATAACTCACCTGCTTTCAAGATGAGGATAAGCCATGCTGCCTACTAATCCCAGTATTGGTGTTCATTGTTCAGTGGCTATTGTTGACAACTCATTTCAAATAAGATAGTCTTCGTCAGATTAGTAAAGAAACTTATGGGTTAGTTTACGTGAAGGAACTTATCTTGTCATCTCTCTTCTCACCCAATGATCCGCTACCCATGCCTTTTTAATTATGTAACCAAACATGGAATTTTTTTTCAAAAAGAAAAAACATGGAAATTTTGTTGAATTTTGATTTCATCTCTGAAGTCGGCAGATCTTGCTCACAACAATGAAAACAATACAATTTTGAAGATGAGAACGAGGGAGCTTCTCAACATCGACCCTCTAGAGCTCAATTTTCCTTGTAAATTACTTCTCTTATTTCTTTGAGATCTGTTTTGTGTGATTCGGTTTGATCTTGCACCTGCAGATTGTACCTTAATTTTGCTTTCTCTCTGTGATAAATATGCAACCCATGCCTCTTTTAATCATTTACTTGCTGATGTTATCGCTGAAAACGGTTTGTTCCATCACTTAGTTTTCTTTCTTTGATTTTGAATCTTCGTTCTCTCTTTGCTAGATTTCATTTCAATTGTGACGATGTCCCTGATTTCTTAAGCCTGTATAATTTAATCATGATAGATTTTAAAATTTTCATCCTGTCTTTTGTGATTCAATTTATTCTCTGCAGTCCACATTGGAACCCTTGACTAAATTGTGGATCTTTGGCTCTAAACAACAAATTGAGGGAGAAGATGGTGCTGTTACATTTGGAAAAAAGAAACACATAAACGCTCATTACTCAAGTAAGTTTTACTTTTAATTTTTTAGTTTTTTGCATATTTAATTTGTTTGCTTGTTGTATTGATACATGAAATGGAAAATGTTAGGTGATGAATATTTGTTGATACAAAATACCTTGTAATTTGGAAATTGATTGTTTGAGGTAAAGTACTGATGTTTGTTGATTTAATATACCTTTAGTTTAGAAATTCGGTGTTTGAGGTGTATTTTGTGCTATTCGTTGATTTAAATATAATTACAGCTACCCTTTATAGAGCAATGATTACAGAAATTGTATTGGAAAAAATAATAATGAAATTTACAGATAAAGGGGATGGCATTGAGGGGATTAGGTGGAACTGTAGCCTTGTGTTGGAGGAGGGAGTGATAAAAGAAAGAGTTATGAGGAATCAGAGTTAGAACGGGGCTCACCTCAAGGTGGTAGTGTCCTTGAGTTAATTCTTAGATAAACTTACTGTTTTCTTAGTAAATATGCAACCCATTCTTCTTTTTATTGTTGGTTTGATATGAAGTTGTTTTTGTTATATAAGAAATTTATGTTTACTTTCTTTCATGCTTTGAGAAATAGTTACTTAAGGAATATGAAAAAAAAGAGCACCACGAGGTGCTGGAGCTGTAAATAAGAATTATAAGTTGATAATGTAACTTTCCAACTATTTGATTCTTCCATGCTTTGGCTCATAGATAAAAATATATATAGGAGTTTGGCTTTTATAAATCAGAAAAGGTCCTTCTCACTTCTATCTGGGTGTTTGGCAAGCTCAATATTTATGTATCCCTTCCCCTCCTTATGATAGAGAATATATGGCCAGTTTTTTAGCTCATAGGGACAAAGGTTTAGATGTTTTTTTTTTGGTAAATAAGGTTTAGATGTTTAGTTGCACTGTAACTGCTTATCTGTTTATGTTATTATGATGCATACATGCATTGTGCTCAATTGACTTCTTGATTTGCGAATTCCATGGCCATTCTTCTTGTATCTTCATCAGACAGTAAACTTCAAAACTTCACTTCACAGTGATGGACATGCTTCTCTGTTTGATCGTAGTTATTTCTATCCGTTCAGTTATAGTTAAGTTTTGGCGAATTGCCCTTTTGTCAATTTTAATCCAAATCAAAACCCCTTAATTATCCATTGTTGACACACCAAAATTTGTCTGCTTTTCATATTATTACTGCGTACTTTATTATTTTTGTATTTATATAGCTGCTTGAATTGTTATAGAAAAGAAGACGGTTTGATGTTAATAGACCCATTGTGGCCTAGGCCCAATCTCACATTCCCAGTCTTGAATCTTGATCTTGATTGTGTGATGCCGTGTCGCCAACAGCATCACCTTTCAACAAAATTTTCAAGTTCCTTTTTTTTGGCTGTAGCGGTGTCTTACTACAGGTCCAATGCCTTTGGACTCGTCGTCCATGGATACAGTTTTTGGTGTCTCTAAAGCATGCGACTTTCCTGTTTCTCCACTGCTTGCTGAATATATTTAGAGTTGTGAAGCCAGATGGAAGAATACTCTTCTGACAGAACTTGCTGGTGATCTACCTTTAGAGTTTAGACAATGTATTTTTACAAACTTGTTTGATTGATGGGGATAGTGATAGTTTGTGGCTTTGCATCTCCACCTACCAATATAACCCAAAGCAATCTTTTTGATGAACTACAAAGTCTTTCTTCTCGCGAGCAGAAGATACTTGTAGCTGGATTCGTGGAAACAGAAGCTATCTAGCAGAAAGCATACACTTTTTTGGGAGTTCAATCAATACAAGTTAGTGGGCTAACCCAATTTTCCCTACAGTGTTCAATTCCATTTTAAAAATCTTAATTGAAGTTTCTCCTATAAGTTTACCTCAATATTGGCTCATTGAAATGAATGGAAAGTCCTTGTAGAACGAGGTGGTTCATTAGTGGGTACATAGTTGCATCCAAGAGACGCTATTAAGCATAATTCTCTGAAATATTCTGGGCCTTATTTCACTTAATGAATAGGGGAGGGTATTCGTCAATGTATAGCGTCTTTAGAGTTTTATTAAGAGAAGATATAATTTATCAAATTATTTTCCGATGTAATGACATTGTCAAGAATACACACCTTTACACATTTTATGAACAATGGTTACCAGCGTTCCATAAAAAAATGACAGCATTGAGGATCTATATTGTTAAATGGAGTTCAAATTATTCCCGAATTATTAAAAACTCACATGCGGATTTAAGTTGATGATCCAATGCACATGAATAAGAGACTCTCACGGCCTTGTCGATTTGTTACTCATCTTTTACCAAAACCTCAAGAAATATCCTAAACTGGCTTTGTGGAAGTTTTCTTTCTTCCACATATTATTTTTGGATGCTACTAAATTGTTTTCACATATGTACTCATAAATGTTATCCTATTAACTGTGGGTGTGGTTTCCACTGCATTATTTGCTCCTGTATTTACGATATTTTTACAAGAGAATGCACCTACTAAACCGTTAGCAGGTCATTGAATACATCTCTTTCAAGGGATACATAACTATCAGGTCTTCCTAGCAGGATCAATTGTCACCCTCTCTATACATGTGAGGTCGGCCACTATTTCATTTACTGCAATGTGCTCAAAGGAAGTCGTATCAATATACTTTTGGTATTATGACTCTCCTAGGTCCTTATACGTTGGCTGTTCCTTATATATGTGGTTGCTTCTTCTATTAGCTCTATATTCCAGATTGATGAGAACAGATATGGTTAACACGATCATTTTTGAAAGGTTCTTTACGATACAGTTTTGATTACAGATGAGTGAGCTAGATACATACAAGGGGAAAAAAATTCCTTAAGATGAAGGTGGCCATTTATGGGGAGGGTCCTCTATTGTGCCATTTATATAACAACTTCAGAAAATGTCACCTGATTTGCCTATATGATACTCTTTAGTAAGGGAAAATAACTTCCAATTTTGTGCTTGGTCATTTTCTCTCTCCTTTTCTTGTTTATTTTGACTTGGGATGTGTTACTAGGTTGTGATTTTAACCAATACTAATGTAGTATTGCCAATTTTTGTGTCGTAGATTCTCTTCCATAACAAGATGACTATTGTTGTGCATACTCTTTGTACCCCTATTTTATGTCTTATTTGGAATTACCGATGCAAATTATATCCCCAGGTGAAAGCCATGAAGCCATCTTGGAAAATGAACAAATAATAGTGTTATGTGTGATATGCCATTTATAAATCCGGATATATGGTGGATATTCTGATTGTCTTTTTTATTTTCTTAGATATGCTTGCAGGATTCAGTGTGCATGCATGTGATATGCATATGCTTGTGGAATGGGAGAGTTGAGGGTTTGAAGGTAGACGTGGTCTACAACACATGCAGGCAATGCCTTTGTTACTGCAATGTTACCCGTACCAAACATTGAGGTAATGTTAGATACCCATGTTGCTAATATTGTCGATCTATAGGAGTTAATGTGTTTGAGAAAGTGAAGGTAAAGTGTTGGCTTAATTTTTCTTTATTTGGGTATAGAGATAAGGGTAGAGCGAAGGTTCAAGGGATCTAACTTCCTTTCCCTGATCCCTTATCCTTCCAGAAGAGGACTTTTTTTGGGGGGACACGAGTTCATTTTTCATGATAGTTACTTATTACTTGTGACGTGAGTTAGTGATTGTCAATTTTTTTCTTAAGAAACCTCTATAATTTATTTCCTTTTTTAAGTCTAATCTTGAATTGAAATGATAGTGCATGAAGGAAATCCTGCTCTTGGTAAAACTTCAGTCATGTACCCATGCCATGTGCTGCACAATACCAACAACAAGCATATCACCGCTGATATTTCGACTTCAAGTATCATTGAAGGCTAATGTTATGTTTATTGAGGATTTTGGCTCCAAATTTTTGATCAATTTTCCCCTCTTTTGTTGATGGTTCTTAGTGGGTTCTTCACTTCTTCCGGCTCTTCGATCTTGCATTTTCTCAGCCAAATCTCTGAATTTTCCTGTTATTTATTTACTAGTACTCGTAAGGTCACAAATGTATATGAAGCGAAAGAAACTTCTCACTGAGGTCCAAGAGGCCTAAGGATGTTCATATTTGACCTTGTAACTTGGAACTTATGCAACATTGAATTTTATGATATTGAAACTATATATTTTATGAATTTTGAGTTGTATAGTTAACTTGAAGATTCTCATGATAGCTCTTGACATCAGGTACATCAGAATCTTCTAACATGAAGATTTTGATTATAATGGAAAAAAATGTATCTACAGACTAGCTCGGGGTTAGGGATAGTGGATTCAGTTTAGTGTTAAGCATTGATAGACAAAATTAGTTTGTTCTTCTTGTACTATGTAAAATATCAGCTGTTCTGACACTTATTGTGGTATTAAAATAATAAATTATGCTGGTTGTTATAAAAGATGATAATTCTAGAGTATCTTACATGTATTTTAGAGATGTTTTTCCAAGATGTGTCATCCAATTAAGCAACTTTTGGTAGCAAATAAAATCATTTGCGCCTTGTTATCTTTAGGATTTTCAGCTATTGTGATTTGAAATAGGACCTTCTGAATTTATTTGCAATTTAAGGTGGTGCATGAAGTGTCTGGTTGTGTTCTTACCAAAAGTCACCGAAAACAAAGTGTAGTATCTCGTTAGGATTCACATGATTTAGTGCAAGTTTTTCAAGATAAAAGTTTAACAATCGAATAGCTTCATATAAAGGAATGAGAGGATGAAGACAAACATAGGTGTTGATGTTGGTGAGGGACAATTTGTCTTTCTCAACATGTGGTTCTTTATTCAGATTTTGGAACTTTAAAGTGCTAAACTTAAATCAATTTAAATAATTATTTGTCAAGATTATCCAAAATAATATGGTATTGTAAAAGTAGCCTGCATTAGAAGATGGTATTCAAAGTAATCCCGATAAAAGTAATTTTATAAAATAGTCAAGGTACATCTAATCTAATACTTCCTCCGTTTCTAAATAAGTGGAACATAGAGAAAGTGGGGGGAAAACCAATGAGGTTAGAGAGAGAAAGTTGGGGACCACAATTTAAAAGAGAAAGGGTACTTTAACTTAATAAACAATTGGTTATATATCGTTGAGTAAGGGTAATCATGCAACTTTATCATTTAAAATGTCCTATTTTGAGCTTGGTGTCACTTATTGTGACATTTCCATATTAGGAAAGTGTGTCACTTTTTTAGAAACGGGGAAAGTAGTTATACTCGGTATTTAATAAGATGAGAACACAATTCAATTATAGATTTATAGTTCTATCCTCATTATGTCAACCACCATTGATCCAACCACAATTAGGGGATTGTGTTTTGCCATTTATGCTGTTAGGTTTTGTTTTCTCTATGTAAGTTTCTCAATTAATTAGCCTTGATTTTTCAAATGGTTGTATACTTTTACTATTGTAAGTTTCTCTATTATCATATAAATTTTATTATTACTTAATTTATTTCTGGGATATGTAAACTTCTGTAATACTTTTGTATGCCTAATATTTTTACTATGTTACTTTGACTACATATATTTCACCATCTCTAATGTTACCTTTTGTATTTAAGTATTCATAGACAAGTAACACACAGAGTTTAGAACATCCAACATAAATCAAGCACAAAATGAAGCACCATGAGTGCAATGTTAGTCCATAACGTTACCACAATAGGCAGACAGAAAACAACTAGTAAAAACATGAAGACAATTAAGCAGGCTACAACTAGAAAGTGGACGCTAAAATTCCAAAAATTCACTACATGCTCTCAAAACTTCAAACATTTGTCTTGGAATGCTTTTATGATTTTGTTTAAATTATACTATTATTGTGGTCAAGTACCCTTTAGTGTTACTTGTCTAATGGATTTTTACCCTTTATGCATTACCTAATTCCAATAGAGATTACTGCACAAACTATATATGACAAATTGTACGACAAACGATACTTACCTAATGTTTGCATACACATATTGGGGGACCGTGCGCGTTAGCGCGCGGTCCAACAACTAGTTATAAATAAAAGGGGGAGAAGAATATAGAAAGAAAAAAAAAAGAGTAGTAAATAATATAGCAATAAACTCTAAGGATTGTAGACCAAAATGTAAGACGTAATTTAGCATGGTAGATAGTAAAGATAAGCTAGTTTCAAGAATATGTTGATGAAGTCACTCGGCGAAATCATTGTGTTCTGGAGTATGTAGTGGAGTGGTAAGATGAGAGACTCAAGAAAGACAATAAAGCTTGATATCCCCCCCCCCACATACACACTATCAGAGTATAAAATTTTGATCAGCCGTACAAAGAATTTCTCAACTAAAGCTTTGAACCTTATGAAGACGGGTTTAGTGTCCGACACGGGACACACGACCTTGGCCGAGTGTCTATGCTTCCTAGCCAATAACAAGTTAAACATTACCGCAATTATTTATTACCAATAACTAAACTTGTGGTAGAAGTCAAGAAGAAATTAGACAAAGGTACATATGCAGTATAAATTAGTACTTGGTGACATTGAAGATGTTGCAACCGCTACAACTCTAAGAGGGTCGCCGGTGAGTAAGATTTCATTCCCAGTCAAACTCATCTTGACTCCACAACTGATAGATTGCAGTGCAATAAAACCCAAATCCCTGCATAAAAAAAAGAAGTTTGTATTAATTTGGTGAAAATCAAAAAAAGTGTACTTAACTGAATAATCAATTTTAACTTATCAGTTAATTGAGTTTGTGTTCCAGCAACACTAGTATACGCCCAATTGGAATTATTTGCTAACCATGAATCCAGATCGGTCCCATGAACACGGTGAATGCAAACGACACTTTTTTCCTTAATCACCGGTGGAAATAGAGATGGCATCTGGGCCGGGCCAGCCCAGCCCGTCTCGGGGGCTTCGCGGGTCAGGCCCGCTCAAACCCGCACTTAACCCGGTTCAACCCGCCAAACTTAAATACCCGCACCGGGCTCGGAAACCACAACCCAGCTCGGGTGGAACCGCCCACCCAGCCCACCCATAACCATTCGCAAACCCACCCAGCCCAACCCAATTGCCCACCCAACCCGGACCACCCAACCCCCCCACCCAGCCCACCCAGGACCACCCAACCCACCACCCAGCCCACCCAGACCGCACAACCAGCCCGCACCACCCAGACCCACCCCCAGCCCACCAGAACGCTTATTTGGTTCGAACATCGTCTGCTTTCAATAAAGTATTAAAGTTGATTCATTTCACATAAATCTGGTAATTCTTCTTCCATCACTTTTTAGTATTTTAATTATTGCTTTCATAGATCTTAATTATGTCTTCCCTAATTATGATTGCTTTTGTTAACATGCAATACTTTAAAAACGACGATAATGAAAATTAGATAATAATAAATAATTACGATAATATAAAATTAATCATTACTCAAAATTATTTAAGAATACATTGGTCAATATTCAATACTCATTATAATCTTATTTTAATTGCTATATTAAGATTATAAATAAACGACATTACTAGGAAAGAGATGATATTAAATAATTATGTCATTACGAAATTATAAAAATTAATCATTATTCGTATTACTAACAAAATGAAATTTATAAAACCAAATATTTTATATTTGCAACCAACGTATTTCAAAATTATATCTAATTGACTTATACAAAATTACAAATGCAAATTCATATTCATAAACATATAATTCATATTACATCAAACTTACTAATTAATATCATTTCAAGTTTTCAACACATCCAATCCAATCCACCCACTAAGCCCACCCACCCAAACCACCCAGCCCACCCAGCCCATTAACCAGCCCAACCCAAACCACCCGGTCCACCCAAACCATTAACCAGCCCAACCCAAACCACCCAGCCCAACCCAAACCACCCAGCCCACCCAACCCATTACCCAGCCCAACCCACCCGCTAGGCCCACCCAGCCCACCCACAAACCCGTTGCAGGCCCGCCCAAAACCGCCATGGGTCGCTCCTCTGACCCAGCCCACCAACCCACCCAGCCCGCCTAATTCCCCAGCCCGCACTGGGTCATATATGCACAACCCAGCCCGCCACAAACCCAGCCCGGCCCACCCATTTGCCACCTGTAGGTGGAAAGCAATCAGCAAACAATGGGCTGTTACTACGATGGATTTTCAGAAATACTTCATTTGCAACAGCAGGATCATGTTCAACTTTTTGGTAATTAGTGTTAGTTTTATTGTGATAAGTCACGCAAAACTCCCCAGCAGTTGACTTTCCATACTCTACTGTACATATAATTTTCCCCTGTTATTTATTACATCAAACCAAACCACAAGAAGTAAGTACTTGGCATTTCTCAGCAGCTCGCATAATACACCATTATAATCAAATAAATTTAAAAGGGAGAAAGAAATGATTTGGCCAAAACCTTATCAACCATTCTGGTTGCAATTCAGAAAGAGTAAGAGTGACAGCGAAAACGCGACGAATTTAACCTGTAAGCATGTAACCGTAACATCAATAATACATACACCACTATAATGCTCAAGAACAATTGGACTGCAAGCAGACTACCTAAACAGCGATTCCACCAACGAACTACAACACTAATAATAGCTCGAAAAATCAACAACACTAACACTATGCCATCTGAAAGAAGTTCTAGTAACGAGTAAATGCTAGTAAATTTGAAGACAGGAGCGGAAAAAAATGGAAGAAAAATTCTGTTAGTGTTGACCATATAATTCAAGGATTAAAAACGACTGACATAAAACAGCAAAGGAAAGAACAATGCCAACTTGATCTACAAGAAAGATTTGGTCAATCTTCAGGACCACAGATTTTCTGTAACAGCCGGAATTTTAAGCAGCTTGGGTTTAAAGTAATTATATTAAGTTATTTAAATAGGATTCTAAAGTATTTCAGGTGAAGAGAGTTACTTGGATTGTCAGTTATGTTAAGTTCCAATTGGTTTTAGTGCTTAAAGTAGATTAGAATACTCTCCAACACCATATGAGGACAAAAGTGGGTAAGATCTATCATTCTTATTGGTTAGGAAGGTTTTGGAAACCAATAAAGAAGTTAGAAGATCCTTAAGAACCTTATTCAATAAGATTGTGAAAATCGTATAGTGATCGTTTTATCGGGTACCAACGAACTTCCAGTTAAAGAGCCTTTCGGGGTTGAATCCGACCTTAGAACCTAACCAAACTTGATATATGACATGCTTGGGATGTCTTAAGGTTATAATGGTCATTTATTCCCAAGAATTACGTGGCTAAATAGGGTAAGTTCCTTAGTTAGTAAAACCTGGCCAGCTGGAGTTTCAGTTCAGACCTATCCTCAAAGAAATCTGCTTAGCAGCTACTTGGATGTCGATCTCCCAAAACCCTTTGGATGCATGAAATCCAACACATCAAGCTAACACCTCAAGCAAGAATCACCCAGAAACTCCATGAAACCGACCTTACCCAGAAGAGGTTTCCCTCCCCTAAGGGTACCGCCATTTACCTGCTATAAATAGCAGTTTTGGGTTTTCGGTTCTTTTCACCCAATTCTTCTTCAAAAACACCTACCTTTTCTTATATATATCTCTTCTAGACATCCATATTTATCTGTTCAAGCCTTTGTTCAAGCCTTAAAGCCTTGGAAAGTTATAGAAAACTCCATAGAAACATCAAACAGGATGCTGTAAGTACAGCTGTGCATCCTCTTGTGTTTAGCTTACCTATTCATGTTCTAAAGCTTGTTTAAACTAATCCTTAGCACCTTACTTACTCAGGGGAAGCTATAGGAAGGTTATATTGGTGAGACATGTTTATTTCGTTACTCAGAGGTAATAGGAATCATATTAAGTTTGATTTTACCGAGGTATGTAACTAGTGAAGAGTAGTCAATGGTTATTGATATCTATTGTTGTTTCTGTTATGAGGTGAATGTTTTGGGACCTTGATTATGGAGTTCAAGAGATCCAATAGAACTACGGAGTTCTCGAAGTATCATATATCGATCTAAGAAAGGATTAAGCGGTTAAGGTAACTTTTATGTTCAGCAAAATCTATTTCATGCCCATGTGTTTTGTACTTCTATTTTGGTGAATTAGTTTGTACTATGGCCATAGATATGAATGTGTTATTGTTATTGAAACTGTGTTTCGGTTGATTATGAATATTATTTGTTTTGGCTGGCTAGTTTATGAACTGAAATGAAAAGTGGGCAAGGTATAGGTAGAGGAGCTAAACAATAAATCAAATATGAAGTGAAGTGGTCGAATCGAGTCCAAAGCCTATACTTGCCAGCGATTTGTGTAAGGGGATTGAGCTATGCCAGTCGTATACATTTACAAGAATGATTATCATTTTCAAAGTGATAAAACGATTTGAAATGAAAATGTTTTTAACAGGCTGAAGTAAGAGTTACGAGTTTTCCACTCATTTTGGATGTTTTCTTTGTTTTCTATTCCTTCTTATTTGCAGGAGTTAATGTTGGAAGCTCGGAGTCGAATCTAGAGAAAAGTTATGATTCAGATGTATATTGTGGGTTAAAGTCCTAAGATTTAAGTTTGGATACGAGGAGTCTGTTACAATGAGTTATGTTCTAATTTAATTCCTTTATTTTGGGATTGAGATCGAATGACTCTGTAATTAAAGTATTATATAAAGGATATTGTTTTGTGGGCCCATAACCCACAGGTCCAGGATCGTGTTTTTAAGGTTGTTTCCGCTGCATATTTCATCTAAACTATTACTTATTATTATGGATTCCATGTTCATTGAAGTGCGAGATTGCTAAGGGTATTAAGCTAGCAGCTCGGGAGAACGGGCTGTTACATTTTCTCTATTCAACAACAACTAGGAGATCTTTCACAAGGAAATGATGAAAGTATTTCTAGTTTCTTTACTAAGATCAAGCTGCTGTGGGATCAGGTGGACAGCTTGGAACCTCTTCCTTCTTGTGAATGTACAGGATGTAGATGTACAATTTCACAAAAGTTGGAAAACTCACAACACAATCAGAGGCTTATTCAGTTTCTCATGAAGATAAATGACAAATTTGTTCATACAAAGAGCACTATATTGATGATGAATCCCCTACCAACAGTTTCTAAGGCATATGGATTGCTATTACAAGAGGAAACACACAAAGAGTTAAGCTCTTCAAAATCTCAGTCTCTCAATGAAAATCTTGCTTTTGCTGCAAGTTTCGACTCTAACTCTCGTTTTTCCAAGGCAAACACAAGTGGAAATGGAAAAACTAACACAAGAAACAATTTGTTTTGTGAACATTGCAAAATGAGAAATCATGTTGTTGATAAATGTTGGAAGCTTCATGGCTATCCAAAGGATTTCAGGAGCAAAGAAAGAAGAGTAGCTGCTTTGGCAGTCTCAGATGATCATCAAAACAAAACTTCAAGTTCTAATTCTGAAGCTAATGAAATGATACATGCTACTTTCACACAAGATCAGCACAGACAGTTTCTTCAATATCTTGAAAATCAGAATACAGAACAATCTAGTTCTAGTTCTGTTAGTTTGGCTGCAAGCTCTCAGTTAGCAGGTAATTTTTGTTTGCTTTCAAACTTTAACAAAACCTGGATTCTAGACTCTGGAGCAACTTATCACATGTGCTCAGATTTACACATGTTTGACTCATATACAACATTACAAGCACCTTTTATGGTTCCAAAATTCAAGTTAAACATAAAGGAATTATCATTTTGAAAGGAGATATTACACTTGACAATGTGTTACATGTTCCTGGTTTTCAGTTTAACCTCATTTCTATATCCAAATTATGTCAAGGCACTCTCTATTCAGTCAGTTTTATTGACAATCATTGTTTGCTTCAGGTCCCTTCTTTGAACAAGCAAATTGTGCTTGGTAATCTAGAAAGGGGACTTTATATCCTGGATTCCGCTCTCAAACCTACTGTAGTTGGTTCTTCCAAGTTGCCTCATGCTCCTTTTGCTCTCAGTTCTACAAAGTCCAAGGCCATTGAAGCAGCAAAACTCTGGCATCTAAGACTAGGACATATTTCTTTTGGCAAAATAAAGGGAATTAAAGATCTTGATGTACAAGGATGTTTAGCAGAATGTTTTTGTAACATTTGTCCTCTAGCTAAGCAAACTAGAAAATCTTTTCCAACTTGATGTTAACAATGCTTTTCTTTATGGTTTCCTCCATGAAGAAGTCTACATGAAAGTTCCTGAAGGTGTTACTACTCCTCCTCATCATATTTGCAAGCTCAAAATATCTCTCTATGGTCTTAAACAGGCATCTAGACAATGGTTTGCTCGATTGGTGGATGAATTACTTTCTCTTGGTTTTCAACAATCAAAAAATGACTATTCTCTCTTTATTCAAAGAACTAATGGGGATACTATCATTTTAGCTGTCTATGTTGATGATATCATCATCACAGGATTAATACCATTCTCATTGAGTCTATCAAATCTCATCTTCACTCTATTTTCATCATCAAAGATCTAGGTGTTCTTCACTATTTCTTGGGCATAGAAATAACTCCCTCTCAGAATGGATATATTCTCATTCAGAGTAAATTTACTAAAGAGCTTCTTAACTCTTGTTCTCTTGATCTCTCTAAATCAGCTGTTACTCCTTTTCCTCTAAATCTTAAGCTCACTCAGGATTCTTCTCCTTTATATTCTGATCCTGAACTCTTCAGATGTTTGGTTGGTAAACTTAATTTTTTGTCTCATACAAGGCCTGATATTGCTTTTGCTGTTCAGTCTTTAAGTCAATTTATGCACAGTCCAACGTTGTCTCATCTTCAAGCTCTCACTCATACCCTGAGATACATCAAACATACAGCAGGACAAGACATTTTTCTTCAAGTTAATTCTCAGCTTTCTTTACAAGCTTTTACTGATTCAGATTGGGCTGCTTGTCCTACTACAAGGAGGTCTGTCACTGGCTATGTTCTTCTCCTTGGTAATTCTCCTATTAGCTGGAAGTCTAAAAAGCAAAGCACTATCTCCAGAAGTTCTTCAGAAGCTGAGTATAGAACCATGGCTCAAGCTGCTAGTGAGGTTACTTGGGTTGTCAGGCTACTTGAAGAATTTGTTTCCTCTTCTCTTAAACCAATTACTTTACATTGTGTTAACCAGTCAGCTATTCATATTGCTAAAAATCCTATTTTCCATGAAAGAACAAAACATATAGAGGTGGATTGTCATTTCACTAGAGACAAGGTTCTAGAGGGATTGCTTCAACTCAGCTACTTGCCCACTCATAATCAGTTGGCTGATATCTTTACTAAAATTCTTCCTAGTACTCAACACAATCTTCTCTCTTCCAAACTTGGCATGGTTTCTCATTCACCCATCCCAAGTTTGGGGGGGGGGTGTACCTAGATATTTTGTCTTAGATACAAAATATCTTCTAACAACTTCTTGTATATAGTTAGCTAGTTAGTTATTGTTAGTTAGTTAGAGAAGAGTTTGTTAGCTTCTCTTCTCCCTTCTCCTATGTATATATATAGACCTATCTTCATGATGTAAGCTCATTCATTCAATTCTCAATAAAGTTATGCTAGTTTCCCTTCTTCTCTTCCTTTACTTTCTTTCATTACTTCATGTAAAACATGAAAACTGTCAAGGACGATGCCTTAGCCAGAACTCTAGTAAAGTGGTCGAGAATGGGGCCTTGCACCATCGCTTAGCACTTTCAACTGCAGCAACAACAGCCCAATCACAGAAAGAGAGCATAACAATAGCTATGACTTCCATGATTATAGCACCTCCTAACAACACATAAGTGATGTACAGGTCTAACTTGCGATAGTTATGCGTATTCATGAAGTAAAACAACAAGCCTGACGCGGCGACAGAAACAAAGGAAAATACACGAGTGGTTCCACGTGCTTTCTGTAACGTATTCACCTTGGTATAGAACACATCGTACAAGAAATTCAGCTCTATTTGTACGATTTTAAATGCTTCTTTCCCGTTTTCAATTTTACCTAGGAAGAACTCACGGCTTTCCTTACGCTCTTTGAATGTCAACATGGTATCTGCTACAAGGCCTCTAAATTTAATATACAGATCATGCGCTTGCTTAACCAACTCAATCTCCTTAGGCCGAGCCCCATTATCAGCAATCTCACAGTCACTATCCAATTGAGTATTAGTGTTATTATCATCACTATCCGATGAAGTGTTATTATCTACTGGGATATTAGCGGCTTTTCTGGAAGAATATTCCTCCATAAGAGCCGCATAGTTTGGGCCTGCATTAGGTTTTCCTATCAGGGATTCTCGGTAGGTGTCCATACTAGCCAAGTATAAAGAGGTTGTCCTTTCAAGGTACTTGACACATCCATTGACATACATAATATCTGCAGGAATTAAAAGATCATTCCCAGACTTGCTCCGGAATGCTTTGTAGAAAAGGTATATGGTGCCTGCTGACTGAGTAGCGAGTTGGAGGAGATGCCGGAGCCAAAGCTCGTTATCCTCGAGAGCCAGAGCAGTAATTGTGTCGGGCGCACCAAGGTGGAGTAATAAGAATGGTGACTAGAAGACTAAGATATCTTCTGTTGTTGTGGTGGCGGAGCCACTAGAGATCGAACCAACAGTGTAGAGTGCAACTGTATCAGCTAACAAGTATAATGACCATATGAAAAAGCTTATCTTTTTGTGGCGTTTCCTCAAAGGTGCAAGAAAAGTTAAGCAAACCTGAATGAAGAAGCTTAGAAGGATGCAAATACGGATATTCCAAATTTCCCATAGTTTCTCTGCCTCTTCAACGATGGCAGGAGCCATTCGTAAATTCTATAATTATGAGCTAAATCTCTTGACGATGGGGCTTCAGTTTGATATCTGCTATAAACACAATCAGTTAGCAGTGGGCTCAGTGGCATTCAATCAAATGGAAAAGCATCAAATATGCAACTCATCAGACATATATATATATATATATATATATATATATATATATATATATATATATATATATATATATATATATATATATATATATGCCATTCCAAAGTACAACGTTTGCTATTAACTCTGTACATGCAGAATTGTTAAGCATTCGCAGGGCTGGTCCAGATCTTTTTAGGACCCTAGGCAAAAATGTAGAATGTGGCCCTTCAAAAACAAAATATGTATGTTTAAACCATATAAAAAAAATGATAGTAACGTACTCCATTTAAAATTAAAAAATATCTTATATTCTTAAACTTAGGATATCTTAAATTCTTAATAACTTCAACGGGTTGAGGCTAAAAGTTATGAGTAATTCATTACACAAATACTCCCTCCGTTCCAAAATGTTATACCCATTTTTCATTTGAGGCCGTTTCAAAAAGATATACCCATATAAAATCTTTTCTATTTATATACATTTTTTCTCCCCATTTTACCCTTCAATATCTAAACATTTACCTACCTTTTACTCATTTGTATTTCAATGGTCCCCATATTTGAATGTCTCTCTCTTACTTTTCCTAATAAGGACAAATAAAAGTACATGAAAATTATTAAAATAAATATAAGATTCTCCTATGATTCTATTTGCCTTAGTTTTCCCCCATATTCCAAATGGGTATAACATTTTGGAACGAAGGGAGTAATATTTATTCCAATTTAAATTATAAAAAATTATCATTGTCATAGATAAGAGGAGTTTAGTTGTTGATAGAGGCTTAAGTTTTTGGAAAATATTGAATTTTTTCTTGAATTCATTGGTGGTTACAGAAAAAATTGGGAATTTGAAGAAGATTGAATCTCAGAGAGAGACAGAGAAAAAGCTAAGACAAAAGTTGGCATGAAAGTGCCATAATTAACATCGTGAAGATTTTAAAAACAAATTTTTTTCCCACATGTATCAGACTTTTTGTGTCTCTTTTTTTTTACCTACTACTATTTTAAAACCTTAAAATATTGGGAGGCTTTCCGAGTTTGGATCATAAGCCATTGCCCCTCTAAAGTCTAAACACCCCTCAAGACCGGTCCTGAGCGTTCGTCAAGGCCTAGAAGGAGCAAAAGAAAAAACCTTCCGTTCCACCATCATAAAATATTAAAATATACTGTGGCGCATTTAGAACTAGTAATCGGGCCGTTCGAGTCGGGTGTCAATTCGAGTTTGATCAATCCGGGCCATGTTAATTGTCGGTCACCTTTGTAAAGGTAGATTATTTTAAAATATGTGGGTTATGTCCAAAAATAAAAGTGTAAAGAGTAGTGTTGGACAAATGAAAGAAAGGAGTGTAAAGAATAGTATGGGATCGACGAAAGGGAGTAATTTTACCAAAAAAAAAACCAAATTATCATCTAAGATTACATGACTTGATAAGTGTAATAACTAAACTAGGACCACATGAGTACTACAAATAGATTACAAAAATCTGATCGAAAATTACCCAACATATAAAATCCACATATGCATATAATTTCCATGAGTAGCATGATTCTGTACAGTACTTCAAGCTTAAAATGCTAAGCTTTCTTCGGTTAATTAACACTACTAATCCCAAATAAAGGTATCAGTAATTCAGTATCTTTTCCTGCGATGACATTGACCTTTTACCTAAAGAACAGGTAAATTTAATCTTTTCTGGTTTCTCTTCTCCCCGTTTGATCTTTCTGCCCATTAATTAAGGGAGGAGAGAGAAACGCTAGTTGCTACTCAGTAGGTTTGACATATATGAACTTAACTCTTGATTAGTTTAGTCAATCGCAATATTTAGTAAAACTGAACAAAGATCTAAGTTGAAGAGATCAAGTACCTTAATAATCTGCTTCAATGAAGCGAGACCGTGCACCGTACACTCGGGTGCACCGTGCGCACGGTGCACACGGTGGCATAGTCGTAATTTTCGCGAACTTCAGCTCTAACGTTTATCTTGTACGCACGCAGCAACTTGATAGTAATTGATGTCTAGCTCAATGGTTGGAGGTATATTTGCACGGTAGCTGAAGCGCAGGTTCGATCCTTCATGAGCCCAATTTTTTTTCCTCTTTGTTGTTTTTTTTTTCCTCTTTCAACTCATTTTTTATTAATCCTCTTTTTATTCCTATTTTTTTAAAAGAAATATATTATTACTCATTTAAAAGTTATATTGCTCATTTGAAAGTTACAATGCTCATTTAGTTAATTTTCAAGTTCAAGTATAATCTATTTGCTCATTCGAAAACAATATTGCTCATTTACTTATATTATAACTGATTACTCTATTTGGTATTTATTTTAACACATTAGAAAACATATTTTCTCACTTGAAGATATATTTCTCATTTGAAATATATAAATGCTCATTTTAGTAATATATTCATCAATGTGAAACAGTATATAGTACATGTTTACTAATCAATAAAGAATTATATAATTGCTCATTTAAAAGATAAATTACTCATTTATTTATTTTCCATGTACCAGTGTTAAGCCACTACAAATTAGAAAATGATGTTGTTTATTTAATTTTCTTCTTTTTATGACTATTTATTTTTTATTTTAAGACATTAGAAATAGATATTTAATTTGCTCATTTAAGATACATCGCTCATTCGAACTATGTATTGTTCATTCTAGTGATATATTAGAAGCTTAAAAATTAAAGTGAATTAAAAATAATTATATATTCTACACTGTAAAATAAGACAATGTTTGCTCATTATAAGGATGTTTTACTCATTCAAATTATTTTTTGCTCCATAAATATTCAGTGACATTGTTAATAATTTCATTAAATGAGCAAATATTCTAAGAGTTTTTTGCTCATTTAAGGACCTTTTTGCACTAAATAACATATTTACTCATTTCAAAGCTATATTGCTTATTTCATTAATTTTTCAATGGGTATCTTATTGTTTGTTTAGTTTTTATTTGTCCGCATTCAAAAAAAAATTGGAAAAAGTTAGAGAGTGGAAAAGAAAAGAAGAATATAATAAGAAAAAATTAAGTCATAGTAACAGCTCATTTTGTGAATGAGCAAATTTATTACCTCACTCAAGATCAAAATATTTACTGATCTTCCTGCATAAAGAAGAATGCTCATTTGATCAAATGAGCAAAATAAAATTGCTCATTTGATCAAATGAGTAAAATAAAACGGCTCATTTGATCAAATGAGTAAAATAGAACTGCTCATTTTGTGAATGAGCATATTTATTTTACCTCACTTGAGATCAGAATGTTTACTTATCTAAACAAACATGCTCATTTGTCAAAATGAGCAGATTGATTTCTCTCCAAGACAAAATAAACTGCTCATTTGATCAAATGAGTAAAATAAAAATCGCTCCATTGTGATCAGAATGTATACTGATCTTGCTGCACAAAAATGATTGCTCATTTGATCAATTGAGTAAAATAAAATTGCTCAATTGTGATCAGAATGTTTACTAATCTTGCTGCACAAAAACGATTGCTCATTTGATCAAATGAGTGAAATATATTGTAAGAAATGGAAAAGGTTAGTTAGTGGAGAAGAAAAGAAGAATATAGTAACATTTTTATTTAATTTTTTTTTGAAAATATATTGTAACAGAATATGGAAAATATTAAAAAGAAAAAAGGCGTGTTATAATAATTATATATTCTACCCATAAAATAAATTTTTTAGAAATTTAAAAATAACAATTATAGTACAACATCCCTCAAAAAAAATAATTATATTACAACAATATGCAAAATAATTGAAAAAGATAAAATAAAAAAGCTACAATAAGAACTAAGACTATGGAGCAAACATGAAAAACAAAAAAAATTAAATGAATCCAAAAGAGGAGGAAAAGACAAACGTAAAAAAAAATTATAAATGGTTGGTATGGGAGTCGAACCCATGACCAACTGGCAAGCAAATAAACTTCAGGACCAACTGAGCTAAGCTATCTAAATGTTATAGGGGCACGCTTTTAATACTTATACTGTTGCCCAAATTTTCGCATTAATTACAATAATGCCACCGGGTGCACCATGCGCACGGTGCACCCGGGTGCATGATAATAATTGTACATATGGAAAGATTCTTCTTCGTTCATCAAGTCATTTGAATGAGAGATTTTTGAGTGGGTGGAGTTCTGAGGAGAAGAACACAGGGAAGTTGTTGACTTTGCATTTGCCTAAGAAGCATGGGCTCCATGCCTCCATAAATTGCCTCTGTAAAAATAATGAAAATTATTAAGAGTTACAACCGTCAAAGTACCCAAAATCGGGCCTCGAACCTGTGAAAATTATTTAGAGGAATTTGGAAATGGATTCGGAGTTGGTTGAACTAAGTCTTTAATTTATTATCGGGCCAATATTTTAAGTTTTAGGAGTGCACAATTGAAGGGCATAAAGACGGTAATATTTTAATAAAAGTTATTAAAAGAGACGGTCTAATTTTATATTTAAGAGTTAGTTTTGTAAGAAATCGTCTAATTTTAAATTAAAATTAGACAATGGTCCAAGCTCAATATTATAAAGAGAAAAAATATGTCTTTTTAGATATAGCCCATCATTATGTTTAGGGCATGTATGAAATGTGGGCTTTACTTGGTCTAATTTTATGATAAAATTAGACCGACTCTTTTAATGAATATTGTATATTAACATTAGACTAACTTAAACTCATCGCTTTATTCAAAAAGCTCATCACTTTTATTTGAAAAGGTGTTTCATTCTCTTCTTTTCTATTGGAGTTAGGCTATTGCCTAATTTTAAATTAAAATTAAGCGGTCTCTTATGAGACCAACTCATATTTTAAACACATGGACAAGTCCAAGAAAATAACAAATGAGTATGGTACTACCCTATTTCTCAAATATTGTTACCACTTTACACTTTGACGCTATTCAAAAATCTCACTTTGACAATAGTTTGTGAATTTTTTCCAAACTAACTACTAGTAAAAAGGGCAATAATGTTAGCCAATGTCCGGATAAAAGCCAAGACCAATTTCAGTATCAAATATGGCTATGACTAAAACATGTTATAATACTATACAAGAAAGAGAACTGATGACAACTAATACCCGAAGTCAAATATACTTTCAAATGATATTTATATTCAACCTTTCCCAAATCCAAAAAACCATTATCAACTGTCAACTAAACTATGAACTCGATTATGGCACTGAATATTAGAGACTGTATGAACCATGGGCATGCTTTCACAAAAAATCGAAAGTCGATTGTATGAACCCTATTTTTCTTCATATTAACTCGAAATATGAGGAACCCTAGCTGTCTTCGAATTACTATCCTAAATGCTATTGGAGATTTAGCAAAATTGAAGCAGACGTTAATGGAGTATAAGGAATATGTGCCAAGTTTCTAGAAGTATAAATTTGTATATTATATAGTATAATTTCGTATTATAAGGTTTAATTTTATATATTTTAAAGTATAATTTTCGTATATTATGCAGTTTATTATAAATTTAATGTCATATATATGTATTGTATAAGTTTGTAAATCATGAATACCAAATACAGAAAATAACTACAGAATTTAAAAGGTATAATTTTGGGAGCTTGTGAAACTCAACAGATCCGGCCCCGACCCTAATTAACCAGTTAAGCCTCAACGGGTCCGGCTTTTCTCCCAAGACGGACCAATAAACATTTTAACTGGTCCGGCCTTCCTCTAGGTTCGGACCCGATTTGTTTTTTTCTTGTAAACAAATGATGCATAAACAATTGTATATATGAAAACAAATGTGAATAGACATTTTATTATGGTCCAAAACCTTCAGAGCCAAAGATAAATGACTATATAAATTGTTTTTAAGCATAATATATATAAATTGGTCATTCAAATAATCATAATTTCAATGTACAAAACTGTACACAACAATAATATCATATATGATCATTCATATAATCGTAGTTATAAACAGATGGTAGGTGAATATTTGATTATATTAACTCATACTCAATGGCGGAGCTAGGAATTTCCGGATGAGGGGCGGAATTAACAATTTAAAAAATGAAATTGTATGAAAGGTAAAAAAAAAAGTGATATAGAGATTTGAACCTGAGTTCATGAGTTGTTTACAATTAAAAACCAACTAAGAAAAATCTATTAGTGATAATACACTACATCAAACACTATATATACATTGGAAAAATTGACATTGGGGGCGGCTGCCCCCACCAACCCCCCTCTCTCCGCCATTGCTCATGCTATAGTTATAGTCCTATATAGATAGTAGGAAATTCATTGATCATATTCAATAAGTGTGATCGTAGTTAGGGGTGGGCACCATTCGAAAACTAGATCGGAGCCGGTTTGGGCGGGAACAGGAATCATAACTTCTATGCGGATCAAAGACCGGATCGGAATTATTTCGGACAGACCGAATCGGTCCGAAAATTTCCGGTCTGGTCAGATTCTAGACTATTTTGGACCGGTTTGTATGATTATTCGTTTTGTATGACATATTTTTTCTAATTTTTAAACATATTCATCTACTTATAGTTTATTCTCAATTCTATAATCATTTCTATATATCTAAGTGATTAGTGGAACACGTTACTTACTCCATCTAAATACATACATATATTCTATATTTAGAAAGGGTTAAAATCAATTGTTACTAATATAAGGAAATTTTGCTAATATACATAAGACTATCTAATTAAAAACAAATAAATACTGAAAGGGGGTAAAAGTAGCTCTAGCTACTCTCTTGAACCCAACCTATGAAACACTTTGTTTTTATAACAAAATTAATATGAAAGTTCTAACTACTTCCTTTTTATGTTTTCCATTTTTATATTATTACTAGTTTTGAAGGGGCCCGACGTTGCTCGGGCTCCCTTATTATGTTTTTTCTTTTTTGAGAGAAACGGTTCCCTTGTTATGTTAGTTGTATTAATATTAAAACATAATTATTTATTATAATTTTTTAATATATTAAAGGATATTTATATATCTTAATATTGAACCATTTTTTCTTCTTCTATTACTTGTGATTATTAAATCCAGCCAACCTATACACAGCGTTCGTTCTTTTCAATCTTTTTTCTTTTCTAAAACATATTCTAACTTATCTGCATTTATCTTAACTTAAGTTAACTTATAGAAACTTATTTTTGCGAAAAATAAGTTCTAATCATATGTGGAACTAATAGAACCATATATGCGTACACAATCCCAGAATCGAAAAATTGAAGTGCAAAACTTCATATTACATTATTCATCCCTAAATAATGTGTCACGTTTAATTAGATGATTCAACATTTTTATCTTTAAAAACATTATTGTTATCATTGGATAAAGAATTATTTTTAAATAGATACTCCATCTGTGTCTTTTTGTTTGTTCTGCTTTGACTTAAAAGGTCTCATAGAATTGGTCAAAGTAGAACAAACAAAAAGAAACGAAGGGAGTATTATATACATTATATCATTCTTAATTACTAAATTTATATAATATTTATGTTTTCACTACAGACATACAAGTGTCACTTAAGAATAATGTGAGAAAATACGGAAAAATAATTAGAACTACTACAAGATACAAATATTAATAATATCAAAGATTTTACGGTCTTCTAAGAGTAAGTTAACTATAAAAATGAGCAAACCCTAGATTTGAGTACTTCCAGTAACACCTAAGAGTTTGTATAACAATATAGGAGATGCGTTGTATGTACCTAAAATGATAAAAATTGATGCTTAACAAACTTTGTTCCTAAAATAAAATAAAATCAAAAACAAAACAAGATTATGTGAATAGAGGGAAAAGGAGGGGTAGAATAGGAAAGGAAAAGTACTACAAAAGCATTCCCCTTTTTTATATAGTAATAATGGAAATAGATATAACAACATACTCTTTTTTAAATATTTTCTATTCAAAATCAAAAATCTCGTATCAAAATAAAAAATTGAAGCTAACAAACACTCTTAATAATAACTAACAGGTAGGGAAAATATGCATTTGTTATTCACCAATTTACGTATATTAACAACTTGTCTAAAACCCTCCAAGTTAACAACCTTACTCTGTCATGAATACTAGCTAACAACCTTCATAAAAATCAATTTACCATTTTTTGTTGTTATTTTCATGGTGTAATGTTTGAGGGTGGTATTGGTAATAAGAATATAAGATAGATAGAGATATAATTGTTTTTTAGCTCAATGCAATAAATCCTTTAATTAAAAAAGCTACTCAAAGCAACTCTTTTACAATTAAAGCCAATCATCTAATACAAACCGCTTCCCACAAAATACTAAAATTAAACTCCTAATTTCAGTTCAATTCTCTAACTTTTTTCTTACCCCAAGCCTCAAACAAGTCTAAGGGACCACCAGTAATCAGTATTTCTTTCTTTTTTTGAAAATACAGATGATTTGGTGTTCCCTTCTGTATTCTTTATTGGAAAATTTACTAAACAGTGTGACAGCCTACAGGCAGGCAGCCTGTATTTCCACAATAAGAAAATTCAAAGATTCCAACAAGGAGTCAATGAGTCACGCAAGTTTTCTCCTCCCTCCATTGAAGGTGAATTAAGGTTGGGTTGTTCAAATTTAGGTCGACGCAAAACCATCAACGCAACCGGAACGGCATAGCCGGCTACCTGAATGGCGTTTCCGCCTCGTTCCGGACCGGAGTTCTTAACTATGGAGGATTGATTATGCACTAACTGGACTGTGTTTAGACCTAATCAAGTTATGTGGATAAATTGTTGGGTTTTTTTGGTCAAATGTGAATTGAATAATCAAGTCTCCTTTAATTATATGCAATTTGACTCATTCATTTGTTTTTCTGTGCTTAATGAATTTTTTATCCGTACCCCAAATTCCTGGGATCCACTATTATGACCATGAAAAGAATCATTTAGTAAAGATATTATACTTTTTCCAAAATAGAAGGAAGTTAGAAAGTTGTAAAATTTGTAACAGAACAATCCTAAAATAATGCTTTTTGCCCTACTTAATATAATATATAAACAAATGCATGCACATGCAAATGAAAGAGCATGAGGACTCATCCACACTCGAAGGAATGCACATGAAACACTCATAAGTTATTAAGTTACATCTATAGGTACTTTCAGTCGCTGACCAAGATCTTCATCTAATAGCTCCATGGAGATGGAGATCGATGATTGCACTTAACTGTTTTTCTTTCATTTGCTGAACTTCTAGAATGTAATTCATCATATTTGGACAGATTATAAATCCTTAGAAACTACCCAACTTTTATTCAAGAATAATTCAAACATCATTAACCCTAATCCCCGAAATATAACATAACTCGACACGGCACAACATATTTATTAAACGGGTTGCGTTAGAGTTGGAAGGTTCAACCCATTTAAGTAAGCGGGTTAACACGATGCAATTCCAAATATTTTCAGTAAAACTTTGAACTTGGAATACAAGTATGGCCGTCTAGGCAATAGTTAACATTTATGTACCTTTTTTTTCAAAGAAAATGTTACTTATTATTTAATGCAAAAATGGATAATGTATAATGTGAAGAATGATGTATTAGTCATTTTATTGGTTATAGTCTATGTATTGCTATCTTAAATACAAATATGGGTAATAATTTTTACGTTAAAAATGCATAGTGAAGAGGATGTTTTAACCCCTCCATGTGATTTTATGTTCTACTTTTAATCTATGCCCTTATAAGTTATATATAAAGGAGCTATCTATATTGTATTGTATCTTGTATCTTGCATTGATTTGCTTTGCTTCATTCTACGTATTTTAATCTTGCTTTGCTTCATCCAACTTGAGTCTTTTAAAATATTTTCACTTTTACTTAACCTTCTCAAGATGATGATTGGCTTTTAGTTGCGGGAGTTCTAGGTGCTATGCTCTCTGCTGCAGCTCTATATTGGCTGAAGTCTTGGTACGATCCCGATAGAACTTTGTCCGACAATTTGTCTACAATGGCGGCTACGTCGTATGGATTTACTATCAACGCCAATGTGGAGCAACCGGAACCGGAACCAGAAACAAGTCGGACGTCGCCGAAGTGGAACTCACTTGATTTTCGCTCGTTAGTCCAATATTACTATGTCTACCTACAATAAAGTTTAGTTATAGTGGTGTGTTTTGTTATACTAGTGCGTGCTAAGGCTGTAATACCTACAAGTCATACTTAAAAATATTAACATGATTCCTAGAATCATTGATTTATGTTTAAGGTTTGTAAGAGCTATCTCCTATAAATTATAATTTGCAATTGAACTAGTTGCCTTTTGTTGCTATTCTATTTTAATTTATATTAAGACCAAATAACATTCAGAAGAGAGTGAGTGTTATTTAATTTGTTTCTTCCTGGTTAATAAGGCATAATTAATTTTTTCTCCAATTTTGTAGTGGAAGATTGAAATTTTGCAGCTAATTTGAGTTTTTGTATGGAGTATGTTCGATGGGAGAGGTAAAATAGGTATAGAGAGAAACAAGATAAAATGGAACATAACAAGGTAGCGGTTCTTTGGATATTTTAGAGGGGTGTGTTTGAGTAAAGAAGGGTTGTATTTAGCAACCATGTTTATATAAAAAGAAATAACTAGTCATGCAATTTTATTTAATTTGTTCTATTATGTATTTTTTGAAAAAACTAATCTTTGTAATTTTTACTTATATACAACTTAAGATATTGAATATCAAAATATTGCTTGGCAAGCTTGAAAGTCCAAACGTTGCTATTATTAATTAACGGTGAAAGTATAAGTTTATTTTTAAACTAAATGAATCACTAATTTCTAAACTCTTACTTAAAATATTTTGTATTTTTTTTCAAGAAAATGAATTTCTAAGTGGCCTTCTACCTCTTAATTGTAAACGCTAGAGGTATATGGAGTAGTATAGATCATCTAAGTTACCAAAAAAGGGTAGATCTGGTCTTCAGTGGGATGCAAATGGGCAAAGCAATATCAAATACTCCCTCCGTTTTTTGTGATATGTACATTTAATTTTGCGAGTGGACCAATGAAAAATTGTAAAAATAAGAGAGAAGAATAATTAAAGTAAGGAAAAAGTGAAAAAGGTAGAGAGAAAGAAAGAAAAAGTAGGAGAAAAGTGTAATAATTAGGTGGGCCAACCTTCTATTTATGGGAAAAGGTAGAAGTGTACCATTAAAAAAAATACCCCAAAATAAAAAATTGTACATATTAAAAAAACGGAGGGAGTAATAAGGATCCCAAGTCTTTTTCCACTCTAACTTTTGTTAATTTCCTTTTTTGTCACTATGGAAACTTAAATTACTTAAACTTTAAAAAGTTTGATACAATCCGTGCTACTAGCATCCAAATAGTAATTAGAGGGATGGGAAAAGTTCCTAATTACAATTGTGCTATAAATAGAAGGTTGTTAGGGTTTTATTTTAATACCGCAAGTGAACGGTGTCGTAGCACTAACGGGTCGAACACAGGGAGGTGCAAGATTAAACACTAGTTGATTCTAGACTATGAAATAGCTACACAATTATATATCGATGAAAAGAACTATCAAACTAATTTCTAAACTAATAAGAAAGATAACAATAACGATGATAACAATGATAAGAAAGTACTAAGACTGAGCATCACCACTAACATGAATTGATCAGACACAACTTACATTCCAATTAAAGAAACGAACCTTAGGAGAGATGACATTCTTTCAAAAAGAACTACCTTAAGACCACTCTCGTGACTACAAAAGGCCTAACTAATATGCATGTTCCCTATTTTCATGGCTAACATACAAAATTAGAAGCATTAAGAATCAATTTCAAATGAAATTCTCAATCTCAATTCTCACTATTTTCATGTGAGAATCTCGATAAATGACAAGCCAATCTATATTGAATCCCAACTTTCATTGGCGAATTCAATTGATGAAATAACAACAATGCTACAAAGAATCCCTAATTTCAATTCCAACTCTCATTGATAATAAAAACTAGGTCTAACAAAGATGCAAATTGATAATGAAAACTATCTTATCAAATCCTAATCATACGATTCAATAACATGGAAGTAAAAGAATAAAGTAATCAATCCATGCTAGGGCTCAACTCAATCTTTGAAATAAGACTACTCACTAATCATGGCACTAAGAACTATAAAAATAATTGAAAACATTATTGAGGAATAGCAAAAGAGAATAGAGAAGAATCAAACTTGAATTAATGAGTAATTGAATTAAACTTCACAAATCTGATGTCTTTGATCTTCAAAACTAATCCAAAACAATGTAATTAGGGCTAAACTAAGAGTTTTTGATAACTAAAACTGAGTAATTAGGAATAGATTACAAAAGCATTCTCGAAACCTATTTATACCATCCTCAAATAACTAAAGAAAAAGTCCAAAAAAAGATGGAAATCCGTCAAATCGGGTCAAACCCGATCAGAACCTGGCACGAATCATCAAACTGCAGTCATTGAACATCAACCCGATCGGGTTAGATATGAACCTGATCGGGTTGAAGTTAAACAGGCCCAAAAAAGACGTCCAAATGCACCCAAATGATCCCGGATGCGATCCTAAAACTGTAACGATCATCTCCACGCTCCAGAATGGTTCATTCCACCTCCAAATAGCTCTAATGTCCCTGAAATTGCTCAGAAGACACAAAACTACAAACAAGAGTAAAATCTAGCGGAATATAGCGGAACCATGCATGAAATGTATCATTTTGGTAATGAAATGGGGGTCAAAATGTAGCAAAATATCAACATAACAAATTCCCACAAGCTGAACTATTGCTTGTCCTCAAGCAAAGCATGATGTGGATACAAATACGATTGCTTCACCCCTAAGATTAGAGTTAAAGCTCAAAAGTTTCAAGATTCAAATCATTCAAGTAGGCAAGTCTCAAGTTCCACTGTTCAAATCACTCCAACCACCAATCACCCAAGCAAATAGTCAAACGCAACTGCCTCACATAACATACAAGTCTCGAATAGGTGCTCACAAGGGTGTCGTGTTATGTTGATATTTCACCATGTTTTGACCCCCATCTCAGTACTAAAACGATACATTTCATGCGTGGTTCTGCTATATTCCGCTAGATTTTACTCTTGTTTGTAGTTTTGTGTCTTTTGAGTTATTTCAGGGACATTAGAGCAATTTGGAGGTGGAATGGACCATTCTGGAGCATGTAGATGATCGTTAGAGACTCATGATCGCGTTCGAGTTCATTTGGATGCATTTAGAGAGTCATTTGGGATCCGTTCAATCAGGACCCGATTGGGTTTGACTTGGACCCGATCGGGTTTGACCATGGACCCGATCGGGTTGGACTTAAACCTGATCGGGTTTGTGTCGAATTTAGTCCTTTTCGGACTCCTATCTTTATTTTATTAGTAGATTATAAATATGTTTCGATTAGCAATTGTAACCTATTCCTAATTACTCAGTTTTAGACTCTTTTACTATCAAAAACTCTGAGTTTAGCCCTAATTACATTGCTTTGGATTAGTTTTGAAGATCAAAGACATCAGATTTGTGAAGTTTAATTCAAGTACTCATTAATTCAAGTTTGATTCTTCTCTATTCTCTTTTGCTATTTCTCAATTATGTTTTCAATTATGTTTATAGTTCTTATTGCCATGATTAGTGAGTAGTCTTATTTCTAAGATTGAGTTGAGCCCTAGCATGGATTGATTATTTTATTCTTTTACTTCCATGTTATTGAATCGTATGATTAGGGTTTGACAAGTTTGTTTTCATTATCAAGTTGCATCATCGTTAGACCTAGTTTTTATTATCAATGAGAGTTGGAATAGAAATTAGGGATTCTTTGTAGCATTGTTGTTATTTCATCAATTGAATTCGCCAACTAAAGTTGGGATTCAATATAGATTGGCTTGTCATTGATCGAGATTCTCACATGAAAATAGTGAGAATTGAGATTGAGAGTTTCACTTGACATTGATCCTTAATGCTTCTAATTTTGTATGTTAGCCATCAAAATAGGAAACATGCATATTAGTTAGGCCTTTTGTAGTCACGAGAGTGGTCTTAAGGTAGTTCTTTTCGAAAGAATGTCATCTCTCCTAAGGTTCGATTCTTTAACTGGAATGTAAGTTGTGTCTGATCAATTCATGTTAGTGGTGATGCTCAGTCTTAGTACTTTCTTATCATTGTTATCATCGTTATTGTTATCCTTCTTATTAGTTTAGAAATTAGTTGGATAGTTCTTTTCATCGATATAGAATTGTGTAGCTATTTCATAGTCTAGAGTCAACTAGTGTTTAATCTTGCACCTCCCTGAGTTCGACCCGTTAGTGCTACGACACCGTTCACTTGCGGTATTAAAATAAAACCCTAACATATCGCTCCTCTCATTTTGTGGCAGGCATAAGATGTGCCCGAGCGCTCACCAAGCCATCCATAATATCCCTTCCCAACTCACACTCTCATGTGTTTAGGGGGTGCTATATCGCTCAACTTAGTCAAGTCGACTCAATAACAAATATACTCTTTAACTTTGGCAAATTGACTCAACATCAATCCAATAAACAATTAAACACACATGCTCAAGAGGTCTTTTAGAGGTTGTAATAGGGGTCGGGATAAAGGTAGGGAAATATTTAGGAATTGTGGTGCAAAAGCCAAGAGAGGGGGAGCATAAAACACTAGTAACAAGACCAATGTGGTCTAACCAACTCCCACGGCATCAACGACAAAACCAAAACAAAACCATCTATATAATCTCATAAGGTAATCAAGCAACCATTTCATTAAGAACACAATTCTCTTATTTGCTTCAATGTAGTGCGAAGAAAGAACATAGAACATTTTTTTCAATTTGTATTCGCACATTTTTTCATATAAACATATCATCATTTTTTTTCTTTTCATTTTACTTCTTTTTTTTTTTTCAAACTCCTTGAACCAACATGTTATTTCCAACTCCTCCCTACGATCAATCATACAATCCAAAACCAACCTAACAAATGCTCCCCCAAGCTAGGCTTGGGAAAAATAACTAATGTAGAGGTCATAGGGTAGTAATGTGGCTTAGTAATTATAATCGGTCATTAGGCTCAGCGGGGTTAAGAGGGAAAATAATTCATAACAAAGAGAACTTTGTGGCTCAAGAATCAAACAAGAGAAACGCCTCTATCACAACATATATCCAAAAGTTATCAGAAATCAATGAGTACATCGCCAAAGTCAAGATCAAAATGCTACGAGGAACTAACACACAAGAATAGACTGGATAAAGAATGAATTCATGGCATGAATAAGGCCTCACAGTCTAACCTAATCGAGTATGCAGTCAAAGTAAGCGTTTTATCATCAAAATCCGCTCAGGGTCAAGGTAATCAAAGGTCAGATCATAGCATCACAATCCAAATGCCCAACTATCCAGATAAAGAATCAAAATCATCATTTTTTATACATCATGGGGCACAGGGAAGCAATCAATCCAATCCAACATCATCAGCAAAAACCTTTTTGTTTTTTTTTCAATGCATGCAGAAATAAACCTAGTCTATATGCATGACTCGACAATGCATGAAATGAAATGAAATAACTAAATATGCAGACTCAAATAAAAATAAAAAATGTACCTCTCCAAGTGTATATACAAAGGCAGTGATCAAGTCTCCCCCAAGCCAGTCCAAGCACTATCCCTAGTGCTTGTAAGAAGATCGCGAACGATCACTGGCCGTCATAATCACCTCCATCAAATGCACCACCACCCGAGCTACCTGCACCTCCTCCAGATCCATAGCATGACGGATCATACCAGGAGGGAGGGTCATAAAGCTGCTGGAAGTAACCTGCACGCTCAAAATAGTTGTATATGGGTCCGTGGACCGCTCGCTGGTCAAGCTCTAACTGACCAACCCTAGACAATAGGGTAGCTAGAGATGCATCTATGGTGTCAAATCGAGTGCGCATCTCAGCTAATCCATCGATCATGGTCTGCTCAAAAGGTGAGTACTGTGGAGGAAAGGGGTGTGGTGGCTGACCACCCCGAGGCTGGGCCTCCTGATGCATAGGGGAGTGATGCTCGTGCTCCACCTCTAAGGGCCGAGAGAGCAAAAAGTGTGTCCTACCTTTGGTCGGGAGGAAGAGGTATGGGTCAGGCAATGAGTGGTCGCGAGTAGGGCTGGAGTAAATCCAATCAAATGGCCCATTATTTTTTCTATGGAACCGACAAGCCTTCAAATAGTCATGGCAAAGAAGCGCGTCAGAAGGACTCTCGTCGGTGTCCACAAAGCCGTGAAAGGTGGCTATGCGAGTGATGAGACCACCTACACAAATGGCCTGAATAGACTGTCTCTTAGATTTCAAGGACAAAAGGTGATGTAACATATACGCCGGTAGTTGCATATACGTCACTGGATCAGTCCGCAATGCATGGCTAAGGAACTCGACATCATTCACGCTGGTAACACTGCTGTCAGCCCGTGCAAATAATGATGTGCCTAGAAATTTGAGAAACACCCTCAGACACGAGTGCTCTACTTGGGCAATGTGTAAGTGGGAGGAGTCCACGTGCTCTAGGCCTGTCATGGCACGCCAAAGAGGGTGGACAGTGCTGCCATCGGGGACGGTTAACTCCCCGCCATAGTAAGACCAAAGTATACAGCAAACTCAGTAAAAGAACAGAATTTTTCTACATTAGAAATCCTAAAATAAAGGCCCGGGACATTACGTCGGGTTCTTTCCACTAAGGAACTGAGGAATTCTAATGTGAGATGTCTGTGTGTGTTATGAAACATGTAAAAAACATCAGACAAACCCAATTCACTAAATAGAGCATGTAACTGTTCATCTAAACCAAGAGAAGCAAGCAAATCATGATCAAGAAAACGCGAAGGTAGAATTTGTCGTACCTTTAAACGTTGCAAGCATTCTTTTTGGTCCAAATCTCTGAAAATCATATCCGGGATGTCCGGATCCGGCTCAATGCGCAGTTGTGCTCGTGAACCGCTGCCCCTTTTCGTTCTTTTTGCACCCCTAGAAGCCATTAGTGATATTTTGTGAGGAAAAGGAAGAAATTTGAGTGAGTGGGAAAAAGGGTGGTGAAAAAAAATGGTGGACAAGTGAAATTGATTGAGGGGTTTTGAAGAGGAGAAGAAAAGGAAGAAGATGGTGGGATTTTTGTGAAATTTGGGTGAGAATAAGATGGTGAATAGTTAGAGAGAAGGTAGAGAAAACCCTAGAGAGAGAAATCTTGAGAGGATGATAATGGGGAAAGTGAAGGGGAAAGAAGGAAAAAAGAAAGAAAAACAAAGGGGTCCGGGTGAGGAACCGATCGGGTTGCGGGGGGCCCGATCGGTTTTGACTGTAACAAAGTTACTGCTTCTTTTTTTTGAAAAATCGGATGCAAACCCGATCGGGTTGGTCAAGGCCCCGATCGGGTTTCAGTTCGACCAAAGCAGCCCTTTTTTTTTCCGGAAATTGTGCTCAAACCCGACCGGGTTATGACTGGCCCCGAACGGGCTCTTGTTCGACTTTAAGATTTTGCAAATTCTCCTTCACAAACCCGATCGGGTTGGCTTGGCCCCGATCAGGTTTTACTCTGTAAAAAGTTACTGCTTCTCTTTGATTTTTTTTTCGATGATAAACCCGATCAGGTTCAGAATGGCCCCGATCAGGTTCTTCCTTCTCCGTATATGAACCCGATCGGGTTGTATTGGCCCCGATCAGGTTTGCGACTGTAAAAAGTTCCTGCCTCCCAACATGCAATTTTGACACATCAAACCCGATCGGATTGGTTTTGGCCCCGATCGGGTTTGGCTAGTTTTTTCTCAATTTTCTCCAAATTCGTTCAAGTTCATCTCCTAATTGCCTATTTCTTCACTTTTGCCGCATCAAAATGGATTGGGTGTTCAATAACCCAACCAAATCACTAGCAAAACTCGCCAATTCACAACTTTAAGTCCCTACACAATATTTTCTTTCACACACATGTTAATGCACTCCCTCACATAAACTCCAAAAAGGTACAAAGAAGAGAACAAAAACTAAGAAAAAAAAAATTACTCACTAAGTTTGGGTTGCCTCCCAAGAAGCGCTCGTTTAGAGTCCATGAGATCGCCCGTTCAGATAGCATTCGGAGGGAGAGCTAAGCAAAGCACTTGCTTACTCTCAATAGGATCGCCCGTGACGTAATGCTTGAGGCGACTTCCATTCACCTTAAATGAGCCGCTTGACTCACTAGTTACTTCCACCGAGCCATATGGAAAGACTTTTGTGACTCGAAATGGACCGGACCACCTAGAACGAAGCTTACCAGGAAAAAGTTTCAACCTCGAGTTGAATAGAAGGACAAAATCACCAACATACAACTCTCTTCTTATGATCCGTTTATCATGCCACTTCTTAGTTTTCTCCTTATAGATACGAGAGCTCTCATAAGCATCCAAACAAAGCTCATCAAGCTCATTCAACTGCAAGGCTCGATGTTCACCTGCTCGATCAAAGTCATAATTAAGGCTCTTGATAGCCCAAAATGCTCTATGCTCTAACTCAACGGGTAGGTGACACGCCTTTCCATAAACCAAGCGATAAGGTGTAGTGCCAATAGGAGTCTTAAAAGCCGTCCTATACGCCCATAGTGCATCATCTAACTTCACAGACCAATCTTTTCTCGATCTATCAACAATCTTCTCTAGAATAGACTTAATCTCCCTGTTGGAGATTTCAACTTGCCCGCTCGTCTGTGGATGGTAGGAGAGACCAATACGGTGATGCACACCATATTTCTTGAGAAGAGCTTCGAACTTTCGCTCGATGAAATGACTCCCTCCATCACTAATTACGACTCGAGGCACTCCAAAGCGGGGAAAGATAACCTTCTGAAAGAACTTAGAAACAACCCTAGCATCATTTGTTGGAGAAGCTATAGCCTCCACCCATTTAGACACGTAATTAACCGCAACTAGGATGAACTCATTTCCGTTAGAGGATGGGAATGGCCTCATGAAATCGATCCCCAAAAAATCAAAGATCTCAACCTCTAAGATGGGATTGAGAGGCATCTCATTGCGACGGGAAATGTTCCCTACGCGCTGACATCTATCACATGATTTGACAAACGGATAAGCATCCTTGAACAGAGAAGGCCAATAGAAACCACATTGCAACACCTTAGCAACGGTTTTAGAAGAGCTAGCATGACCTCCACAAGGCAAACTATGACAATGAGTAAGGATAGATGTCATCTCCTCCTCTGGTACACAACGACGGATGATCCTATCCAAGCAAGATCGATACAAACAAGGATCATCCCAGAAGTAACGTCTAATCTCATGAAAGAACTTCTTGCGTTGATATGAAGAATAGTCAGGAGGAGGTATCCCACTAGCAAGAAAGTTCACAATATCGGCGAACCAAGGAGATTGACCAAATGTAGTGGAGAAAATACCAAACAATTGATCATCAGGGAATGAATCGTCGATAGGGAGATCATCCAACTTAGCTTCCAATGTGAGGCGGGAAAGATGGTCGGCCACGACATTATCAGCTCCTTTCTTGTCCTTGATCTCCATGTCAAACTCTTGGAGAAGTAATATCCAACGAATCAAATGGGGCTTTGCATCCTTCTTGTTCAGCAAGAACTTTAGTGCCGCATGATCCGTATGTACAATCAACTTCGACCCCACCAGATAGGATCGGAACTTCTCCACTGCAAACACAACTGCTAACAACTCTTTCTCAGTAGTGGTATAATTCATCTGAGCACCATCTAGAGTTCTGCTAGCATAGTAGATGGCAAGTAGCTTGCCATCACGTCTTTGACCCAGAACAGCACCAACAGCATGGTCACTGGCATCACACATCAACTCAAATGGAAGATTCCAATATGGAGGCTGAATAATAGGTGCAGATATCAATGCATTCTTTAACCCATGAAAAGCCTCAAGACAAGCATCAGTAAACACAAATGGGGCATCTTTGGCCAAAAGCTCAGTCAAGGGTCTAGAGATCTTAGAGAAATCCTTGATAAAACGGCGATAGAATCCCGCATGACCAAGGAAACTCCTCACCCCTTTCACATTGATTGGTGGTGGAAGCTTCACCATAACCTCGACTTTAGCTTTATCAACCTCGATACCCCTATGAGAAACCACATGACCCAAAATAACTCCCTCTTGTACCATAAAATGACACTTTTTCCAGTTAAGCACTAATTAGACTTCTTGGCACCTATGCAAAACTTTTTCAAGATTATTCAGACATACATCAAACGAAGTGCCATACACAGAAAAATCGTCCATAAAAACTTCCATAGAATGCTCAATAAAATCAGAGAAAATAGCAATAATGCATCTTTGGAAAGTGGCTGGAGCGTTACATAGACCAAATGACATTCTTCGATAAGCAAAGGTACCATATGGACATGTAAAAGTCGTCTTCTCTTGATCACTTGGATGTACAGGAATTTGGAAGAAACCAGAAAATCCATCCTAGTAACAAAAGAAGGAATGTTTAGCAAGACGCTCCAACATTTGATCAATAAAGGGAAGAGGGTAGTGATCCTTACGAGTGGCCTTGTTCAACTTACGATAATCTATACACATCCTCCACCCAGTGACAGTGTGAGTGGAGATAAGATCACCTTTGTCATTCTTCACAATAGTCATACCACCCTTCTTTGGAACAACTTGGACTGGACTGACCCACTTACTATCAGAAATAGGGTAGATAATTCCGACCGCAAGCAACTTCAAAACCTCCTTTTTAAAAACTTACTTCATATTGGGATTCAAACGGCGTTGTGGCTCAACAGAAGAAGCATCTTCTTTCTCTAGCAAAATTCGGTGATTACAAAAAGATGGGCTAATTCCCTTAATATCATCAATAGTATACCCAATGACATCTTTGCACTTGCGAACAAGACAAATCAATCGTTCAAAGTCAGTGTCATCAAGCTATTGACAATAATAGGATAAGTAGAATTTTCACCCAAAAAAGCATATTTCAAATTAGAAGGGAGGGGTTTCAATTCTACCTCAGGAGGCTTAGAACACTCCTTAGCCGCAACATCCACTTGTAGAACCTCGAACGGAGGACCATTGTGCTCAAATAGTGGTGAATCATCAAGAATTCTCTCATAGGCAGCAGCCTCAGCATCACACAACTCATCACCATCAAGACACCTTTGGAGAGGATCAATATCGCTAGCCTCCATAGGTGATTCTTCTTCCCATCTTTCCACAACATCCACACGATAACAAGTGTCTCCCACAGAAGGAGAGTTCAGTGCCTTGTGGAGTTCGAACTCCACCTTATCATCACCCACAGAAAGAGACAGTTTACCACTCTTCACATCAATCAAAGCTCCAGCAGTGGCAAGGCATGGCCGACCCAGTATGATCGGTGTATGTGCATCCTCTGGTATCTCCATAATGAAGAAATCACATGGAATAGTCAACTTACCCACCTGAAGGGGTACAACCTCCATAACACCCAAAGGATATCAAACAGATCGATCAGCTAATTGCAGAGATACTCGAGTAGGGCGTAGATCACCAAAATTCAACTTTTTGAATATGGCATTTGGCATAAGGCTGACACTAGCTCCAAGATCACATAATGCCCTTTGAATTTTCACATCCCCAATGGTACAAGGAATGGAGAAACTCCCAGGATCACTTAATTTAGGAGGGAGCTTGTTTAGGAGAATAGCACTGCACTCCTTAGAAAGCTCCACTGTAGAAGCCTCATATATATTCTTCTTTCTTGACAAAAGTTGCTTTAGGAATTTGGCATAAGTAGGGATTTCAGAAATGGCTTCAAAAAAAGGGATATTGAGATGCATCCCCTTCAATAACTCAAGGAACTTCCCATACTTCTTCTCAATCCGAGCCTTAGCTAAACGATGAGGAAAATGTGCTGGCTTGACGTACTCTCTAACAACTTTAGATGGTTCTTTTTCAGCTTTATCTGCAGTATCAGCAACAATATTATCATTCAAATTCTCAGAATCACCCTCTACAACCTTAGAATGTGTCTCAGAAATTTTGAGGGGTTCCTCCAAAATCTTCCCACTACGCAAAGTAACAGCACTGTATTAATATTTTGGTGATTCTTGGGATTTGGTTCCGGCTGTCTTGGAAATTGAGGTGGTCCCTTTTGGAGTTGAGTCACCTGCTGAGTTACATGAGACATCTACTGAGCTAACTGTGCAATTTGAGTGTCAACCATTTTACTGTGGGCATCCATTCTATCGAACTTTTTGTTGGTCTCCTCTGAATTAGCAAGCAGCTTCTCTAGTAAAGTATCAGTGTAGGACTTCTGAGGAGGTGGTTGAGAAGATTGACCTTGTGGTCTCTGCTGAAAACGTGGAGGATTAGGATGTCGTGGTGCTTGATTTTGATTGTTGCTCCAAGAAAAGTTCTCATGATTCCTCCAACCCGGGTTGTAAGTATTCGAGTAGGGGTCATTTCTAGGCCTAGCATTGCCATATAGAGCATTAGCTTGCTCTTGCTCTGTGATACTCATATCAGCTGACCCAGTAATATTATTTCCTTGAAAAGCATTCATCTCTGCACTACCGCCTCCAGACATCTGTTTAATCTGATGAGTAAATGCATCAACTTTACTAGATAGAGAAGTATTGCATCGACCTCATAGCTGCCTCCTTTCTTCGTTATTGACCTTTCTCTTCGATCAACTCTAGGCTTGTTCAGCGGTCTTAGCCATTAGTGCACCACCAGAAGCAACATCAATAGAAGTACGGTCCTCATTAGCTAAACCATTATAGAATGTCTGAATGATAAGACAACTAGGGATCTCATGGTGTGGGCACTGCCTCTGCAAGTCTTTGTATCTCTCCCAAGCTTCATAAAGTGTTTCACCATCCATTTGAGTGAATGATGTGATTGCATTTCGTAGCTTGGCAGTTCTCCCTGATGGGAAGTATTTGCGGCAGAAAGTAGTGGCCAAGGCAGTCCAGTTGGTGAACCTATTAGCTTCTTGTTTCTTCAAACATTCCTTCACATTATCCCTTAATGAGTAGGGAAATAACCGAAGTCGAACTGCTTCTTCAGAGGCCCCATTTATCTTCACTGTATCACACTTCACCAGAAAAGAATTGATGTGGTCATTTGGATTCTCTGTAGGATTGCCACTGAATTGATCTTGCTGAATGAACTGAATCAGCCCGATCTTGATCTCAAAATTGTTGGCCTCTACAGTGGGCCTGGCAATGCTAGATGTTGATGTAACACCCGGCATATTATAGTCTCTGAGAGGACGATCCATTGTCTCTGTCTGAGTGTCCTCTAACTGCTTCCTTCTTCTCTCTACGTTGCGCCTTCTTGCAGTGGCTTCGATTTCAGGGTCGAAGTAGAGATTATCTACTGATCTCGATCGCCTGTGCATTCAGAGAACAACAACTGGAAGAAGAGAGTTAGCAAGAAAAGGTAAAGAAAGACAAGGGAACAGGTGTAGTCTATTAAATCTATAATCAAACTAATTCTAATCCATAGCCTCCCCGGCAACGGCGCCAAAAACTTGTTAGGGTTTTATTTTAATATCGCAAGTGAACGGTGTCGTAGCACTAACGGGTCGAACACTGGGAGGTGCAAGATTAAACACTACTTGATTCTAGACTATGAAATAGCTACACAATTATATATCAATGAAAAGAACTATCAAACTAATTTCTAAACTAATAAGAAAGATAACAATAACGATGATAACAATGATAAGAAAGTACTAAGACTGAGCATCACCACTAACATGAATTGATCAGACACAACTTACATTCCAGTTAAAGAAACGAACCTTAGGAGAGATGACATTCTTTCAAAAAGAACTACCTTAAGACCACTCTCGTGACTACAAAAGGCCTAACTAATATGCATGTTCCCTATTTTCATGGCTAACATACAAAATTAGAAGCATTAAGAATCAATGTCAAATGAAATTCTCAATCTCAATTCTCACTATTTTCATGTGAGAATCTCGATAAATGACAAGCTAAACTATATTGAATCCCAACTTTCGTTGGCGAATTCAATTGATTAAATAACAACAATGCTACAAAGAATCCCTAATTTCAATTCCAACACTTATTGATAATAAAAACTAGGTCTAACAATGATGCAAATTGATAATGAAAATAAACTTGTCAAATCCTAATCATACGATTCAATAACATGGAAGTAAAAGAATAAAGTAATCAATCCATGCTAGGGCTCAACTCAATCTTAGAAATAAGACTACTCACTAATCATGGCAATAAGAACTATAAAAATAATTGAAAACATAATTGAGGAATAGCAAAAGAGAATAGAGAAGAATCAAACTTGAATTAATGAGTACTTGAATTAAACTTCACAAATCTGATGTCTTTGATCTTCAAAACTAATCCTAAACAATGTAATTAGGGCTAAACTAAGAGTTTTTGATAATAAAAGAGTCTAAAACTGAGTAAATAGGAATAGATTACAAAAGTATTCTCGAAACCTATTTATACCATCCTCAAATAACTAAAGAAAAAGTCCAAAAAAAGGTAGAAATCCGTCAAATCGGGTCAAACCCGATCAGGCCCAAGTCAAAACCGATCGGGTCCTGGCACAAATCATCAAACTGCAGTCATCGAACATCAACCCGATCGGGTCAGATATGAACCTGATCGGGTTGAAGTTAAACAGGCCCAAAAAAGACGTCCAAATGCACCCAAATGATTTCGGATGCGATCCTGAAACTCTAACGATCATCTCCACGCTCCAGAATGGTTCATTCCACCTCCAAATAGCTCTAATGTCCCTGAAATTACTCAGAAGACACAAAACTAGAAACAAGAGTAAAATCTAGTGGAATATAGCGGAACCATGCATGAAATGTATCATTTTGGTAATGAAATGGGGGTCAAAATATAGCAAAATATCAATATAACACTTATATGAATTATGAGTGATGCTCGGAAGTATGAATTATGTACAAGTTTAATGAATTAAGAAACCGGAATGAAAAGTGGAAAGAGAACGGTCTTGTTGGCTCGGATTTATGAGCTGAACTGGTAAATGGACAAGTTACGGGTGGAGGAAATGTTACGATGATGTTTACGATGTATGAATGGACCTGCGGTCGAATGTTTATGAATGATGAAAGTACGGTTCTGTCCAAAGCCCGTACTTGCCAATGGTCTAAGTTGACGTGAATGGTCCTTGCCAACAAGTCGTTCAAAGTTAAAAGACGATCTCTAATTAATATTTTCAAGCATTTACTAAAGTGATGTGATACGTGTGTGAATGCAAAAAAGTTTTCAAATTAAAACTGTTTTTACGGGCTGGAGTAGAGTTACGAGTTTTCCACTCACTTTGGAATGTTTTTCTGTCTTTTCTTTTCTCTATATTTTCTTCTGAACAAAGCTCGGGTAAAGAAAGTGGCCCGGGATCGATTCATGGAAAGCAAGTCATTGATGCGGATTTCCCGAAGTGTAGACTAAGCTATTAGGAGCATTTATATAAGGTGGCTACTGTAGTAGAAACTGTGAGCTATTATTTAGGGATATTGTATTATAAGTGGGCCATAACCCACAGGTTTAAGTATCCGCTTCCGCTGATCGCTATTTAATTATGAGTTGTTTAAGGCCAATTATGTTTAATTAAGGACCCCCATTTTTCGGGGTGTTACATGGGGGTCCGAAGAACAAATCTAGTAGGGTAGCTCTACTGCTAATCAATGGTGTCTTAATGGCTTGTAGGGAATTCTTGGCAAGGTTTTTTGTTCTTAATTTGAAAAAAATATTGGTTCTGAGAGTTTCATTGGATTCGAAAGTTTGTTTGCATCTCCACTTCCAAAGTTCAAAACACACAAAGGGATGGAAGGTTGGCCACGCCATCCCTTCGAAGGTATTATTGTGCCGATTTTCTAATAACCACCCCTGACAGTTTTCACGTGCTCCTAGGTTTATGTTTGGTAGCTGACTACAAGCTTCTTTTGCAAACGGACCCTCACGTAGGATATGGTTAGAGTCTTCTCTTTGGGCACCCCTGATTGTTCATTAGATTTCTCGAATTGAGTAGTTTATTATGGGGGGCCGGGGTTTCTCATCCCAGATCAGCCAAAGGAAGAAGTTAAGTTTAGGGGGATTGATGAGCTCTCGAATCTATTTGAAGTTTCCTATGTTGATATCCGTGTTACAAAGGGCTTTTTAGGCTTGCCCTACATTGAAACCCTTTTTATAAACAAATAACGGTGTTGGGAGGTCCATTGGTTTTCCAGAGTTAGGCAAGTCATGGTCAAGGATTCTATAAACCAGCTCCCTAAGGATGCTAAACGTAAGGTCATGCAGGGCCTACTCGCCATTAACCACTAAATCACGAACTCTCATTTCTTCCTCCTCTCTTGTGAAAGGACCTATAGTGTGGTTTCTAATTTTTCCCACCCCAAGCCAGTTATCATACCAAACATTAGCAGTGGTACCTCTACCAAGTACGCCACATATGATTATTTTCTAAGATTTCCCACCCCTTTCCTATTCCCTTCCACATGCTAGACCCATTAGATAAGGTCGTGATATGATTTCTATAAGAAAAAATTTATTTTGAATTTATACACTGCTTCGCAAGGTTGTTCGGGCCATGGCAGACTTTCCACCCTAGTTTTGCCATCAAGATTTTATTCATAAGCACTTAATTTCTTATCCCTAAACCACCCCTTACTTTTGGAACGAAAGTAATATCTTTTGCAACTAGATGAATTTGCTTGTTTCCTTCTCTCTCACCCCAAAGGAAAGCATTGCAAATTTTATCATTCTCATTTAGGCATGACCTTAGGAAATGTGTTGCTTGCATGTAATAGGTCAGGATCGTAGACAAAGTCGACTGGACTGGGCAGAGACGCCCCGCTTTATAAGAAAGGTGATTTTCCAGGAAGCTAGTTTTTATTTGAGTTTGTCGAAGACAAACTGAAGATCTCTACCAGACGGTTTTTGTAAGAGATGGGGATCCCTAGATAGGTGCCCAAGTTCGGGTTTCTTCTATGTCAATGGTCTCTTGGAAGAGTCTTTTGTGTTTGTCACTAGTATTTTTGGAGGAGATGAGTCTCCTCTTGTTTTAATTAACTTTTTCCCATGAGATTTTACAGAACTTAGATAACACATCTCTTAGGAAAATGCTCGTGCTCTCGTCAATACTCACAAGCTCATCAGCAAAAAGAAGATAAGACACTGGGACTTTATCCCCTCCTACCATGAAGGGCTTCCGATCCTGAGCATCATAGGTTGTATTAATCATATGGGCTAGGTATTCTAGGCAAAGGTTAAAGATATAGGGGGACATTGGGTCTCCTTGTCTTAGTCCCCCTCGAATGGTCCAAAGTTTCCCCTTTTTGACCATTAATGAGCACGGAGGATGAAGACTTTGGAATGACATTCATAATCATGGAAATAATTTTCCCAACAAACCCATGAAAGTGTATATAGTTTTCCACGCTGTCCCATTCCATTCTATTGTAGGCTTTTATTAGGTCGATTTTTAGCACGAACCATCTCCATTTCCATTTTTCCCTCTCATTGAGTGTATGATTTCCTTGAACACTACGAGATTAACATCACCCCCACTCCCTTTTCTGAAACTTTTTTGGTTATTTGAGATGAGATAAGCCATGTGATCTTTCAAATAATTAACTAGGATTTTGGTGACCATTTTGTAGATTGTGTTGCAAAGACTTCTTGGACGTATCTGTTTGACTGATTCTGGGGTCTGGTTTTTAGGATAAGATAAATCAGAGCTTGACAAATTTCTTTGGGCACCTCGCTTACCCTAAACCAATCCTGGATTTTAGAGCTAGTCTCACTCCTCAAAACTGCCCACATTCTCCGGAAGAAGGGTGCAAATCGTCTAGTCATGGGGCCTTGTGAGATCTCGTGCTAAAGAAAACTTTGGTAATCTCTTCCGTACTAGGGATTAAGTCCAGATTTAATCTTGTGCCCCTATGGTCGACCCTATCCAAATGGTTAAGTCTTTGTGTGGTGTAGAGGTTTTTCAAAAAATCATTGATGCGAGTTTTAGTGTCATCTTGATTGTTTGTTCGTTATCGTTTTCTGTTTTCAGTTATCATTTTTTGAAAACTAAAAACCAAAAACAAGAAATCAGAAAATGTTTTCACTTTTTAGTTTCCAGTTTTCAAAATCATCATGTTCCCAATAAATTTGACTAGTTTTTTATTCATTATAAGACATATATCATATGACTTTGAAAATCAAAAAATCCAAAAACAGAAAACCACAGTGATGCCGAACAGGCCCTAACTCTTCCCCCACATAATGCCTTAACATTTTGATTCTATATCTACTACGACTCATGGTCACAGATTGGTGGTAGAACTTGGTGTTACGTTCATTGTTCCTGAGTCTTTCCATCCTACTCTTCGTACTCCAAACAATTTCCTCCTAGACAAGAAGGTTCATCATCTCATTTTGAAGGTTGATTTCTTGTTCTTGGTGAAAATAGGACCATGGTTTTCTTGCCATGGCTTTTTGAACTCCCTATAACTTAGGGTCCTTTTCTTCCTATGGTGATCGAATATTTCCAAAATGTGTTTCGTTCCATTGAAGAAGGGAGTGTTTATGTAGTCAAGCTTTTCGTGAACATTTTCGTGATTATAAGAGAGCCAAATGTCATTTAGAAAGGGTTCAAAATTTTCTTTTTAACCGTAGTTCAAATGGTCCATCATCAAATGAATAGAGTAAATTACTAATGTTGGGATTTTTATATACTCAATGCCAAAAGTGGGATAGCTTGGATGACATAGTTTAGAAGAAATTCCTCCCCACTTTAGACAATAACTTTTCTTCCCAACGTTTCTTCCAACTCGGTCTTTCAACTCCATGAAAATTTCTACCTTTTATAGTCCTGTCTTAGATCCCAAGAATATCTATTAACATGTCGTATAATCAGAAAATCAATGGACTCCTTTCGATGCTCGCTAGGCACCCTTTTGCTAAATGCAACCTCCAATTTCGCTATATTAATATGTTGCCCATATGTCATTCTGTATTTGATAAGAACATCAAATATATTTTTTGGTGTTTGCACCCTGTTTACCCTTTGGGCTACATCAGAATCAAGGCCAAGTTCGGGGTGGTTAGGTTTCATTCCTCTTCCAAGGGTGTTGCGGGGATTCGAACACGAGTTCGTCCTACCAAACCCAGTCCCCATCACCACTGGACCAACATTTACTTGGTAAGAACATCAAATATATTTGCACACTCCCATCGGTTAGCTCTTTCAAAGTGTAAGTTGTCATCAGTAAAATGGTGAGTGATTATTGGACCATTGCGGTTCCCTTAACTCCAAGAATCATTATACTTTTCCTAAAATGAGTTCTCCCAAACATTTCACTTGAATATTATATGATTTAATATTATACTTTTCCTAAAATGGGATTGTTATTCATCCCATTGTTTTGATATACCTCCTTAAAAACTCACTTGAATATTGCAAATTGGGGATTTTAGTGTACTCCAAATTAAATCTTCTCAAATCCTCCATATATCATGCCCTTATTTTCAGCATTATGCGCAAGATTAGCGCCTAAATCAGATAAGTTTCTATTATATAATGGATTTTGAGAAGACTTGAGAAGATTACCTAAAATATTAAAGTAATCCAATTATGTGCACAATTTAGGTGGAATATTTGGGTAGTTCTAATGTACGACAAATCTTATCCTTCAAATATTTTGCAACTTATATGGTAATTATGATACGTTTTAGTAGATTTGGAATATTATTTTAATTGAAAATTTTATATTTAAAAAGGGGCAATTAAAAATCCTACCGAATATTTTCGAAAAGAAGCCAATTAAGTCCATAGAAGATTTGTGGGATTTTAATTTACTCCAAATATTCTCAACTACAAATAATCTATAACTTATATAGAAATCACGATTTTGTGGAAGGACGACTTTTAGGCGATCACGACATGAGCCTGGTGGTCCTTTTGGCTCCTAGTCTGTGAGTTTTTCTTCCTTTCCCTCTTTTATTTTTGTCCTTATTGCATTGAGGACGCTGCTTCATTCTAGCTTGGGGAAGAGGCTGCTCTATGTTTGTACATATCTTTTTCTTTCATTTTTTTCTTTCTTTTTTTCTTTTTCCTTCTATTTTATATATTCAAAAAAAAATGAAAAAAAAACAAAAAAATGAAAAAAAAAGAGATAAATCCCGCTAAGTTGAAAACCCGAAAGGGCAACTTAGGCAAAATTGGGGGCCGGCTAGGTGAAAAACCCAAAAGGGTCACCTAGGCAAAAAAGTGGCTATTATGAGCGGGCGAGAAGTGAGTTATGGAAGAATATGAGTGACTAGGATGAAAACCCGAAAGGGCTTCTAGGCAAAATGAGAGATCGAAAAAAAAAGAGAGAAATTTGACTACTTTTCATCTCATTTGCCGACGTGGTTGACATAAGGAGGTTTGTAGAGGAGATTTTGGGTTGGACTAGACTCATTTGCTGATGTGTGGTTGGATGCAGGTTGTTGCTTGTGTATTATTTTAGACTCTATATTTCATTGTTTAAACATAAGGGTATCGCCTATGATCCCTTGTGTTAACCTTGGAGTCTTTTGATGAGGGAGATACTGATGAGATTTGAGTTGGTGTTGAGAGGTTGTTGTGTGGAGTGTTCGTGTCCTTTGAGATCTTTCGGGACATGACCATTCTAGGTGATGCTTTGGACAAGCATGGGGGAGTTCACTTTTCTTGCTAGCCCCATGGCTTGATAGTAGAGGTTGGTTGTTGTGAGAGTTCGCCGGTTGAGGGAGCCTTAGGAGGATGTGTGGGAGTACATTATAGTGAGTTTGAGCGTTGTTGACAGCATGAGTGGGTTATTGATTGCTTGGACCTTGCGTTTTCATTTTCCTATTGCCTCGCACCTTACTCGAGGACGAGCAAGGTCTAAGCATGGGGGAGTTTGTTGAACCTATATTTTACATGTTTTTAGCCACCTTTTGGTGGAGATTTTAGCACTCTTTGTACGAGATTTGATTGTTTTTGCGCCTATTTTGTATGAGATAAGCATGTATGCAGATTTATTGAGATTCGAGGCTTTCGAGATGCTTTTGATGCTCTTTGTGTTACATTTGGAGTTTACGAGCTCTCATGATAGCCCCGGACACTTATCACTTGCTTTCCAGAGAATTTTCAGTTGAGAAGATCATCCCAGACATACCCCTGCTCGCGACCTACACCACTGCTCGCGGATTACTGCCGAAAGCTGACCACTGATCGCGGTCAGGACCGCGACTCGCGGTGGACACGCCACTGGTCGCGGTTCCCGCCACTGATCGCGGTCAGTCGGGCCGCTTTCCTTTTTGTTATCGGTTTTAGTTTAGTTTAATGTTTAGTTTATATACTTAGACGATTACTTTTGTTTTATTCACTCTTTTATTATCAAGAACTCTAGGTTTAGCCCTAATTACATTGCTTTACATTAGTTTTGAAGATCAAAGATATCAGATTTGTGAAGTTTTATTCAAGTACTCATTAATTCAAGTTTGATTCTTCTCTATTCTCTTTTGCTATTTCTCAATTATGTTTATAGTTCTTATTGCCATGATTAGTGAGTAGTCTTATTTCTAAGATTGAGTTGAGCCCTAGTATGGATTGATTACTTTATTCTTTTACTTCCATGTTATTGAATCGTATGATTAGGGTTTGACAAGTTTGTTTTCATTATCAATTTGCATCTTTGTTAGACCTAATTTTTATTATCAATGAGAGTTGGAAATGAAATTAGGGATTCTTTGTAGCATTGTTGTTATTTCATCAATTGAATTCGCCAACGAAAGTTGGGATTCAATTTAGTTTGGCTTGTCATTGATCGAGATTCTCACATGAAAATAGTGAGAATTGAGATTGAAAATTTTATTTGACATTGATTCTTAATGCTTCTAATTTTGTATGTTAGCCATGAAAATAGGAAACATGCATATTAGTTAGGCCTTTTGTAGTCACGAAAGTGGTCTTAAGGTAGTTCTTTTCGAAAGAATGTCATCTCTCCTAAGGTTCGATTCTTTAACTGGAATGTAAGTTGTGTTTGATCAATTCATGTTAGTGGTGATGCCCAATCTTAGTACTTTCTTATCATTGTTATCATCGTTATTGTTATCTTCCTTATTAGTTTGATAGTTCTTTTCATCGATATATAGTTGTGTAGCTATTTCATAGTCTAGAATCAACTAGTGTCTAATCTTGCACCTCCCTGTATACTGTATAAGATTTACTTAAATATTGCACATGAAGTCAATTTTATAAGCTATGAAAGTAATTGAAAAGAATATGTTAACAAATCATTCCAACTAACTATGCTTACAATTAAAGGAATATAATGCATTAGGGGCGTGTCATTAAGTTTTGGCAACTTCAACAATATTAGGATACCATTAAGTTTTGACAACTTTTTTAAAATCTTTGACAATATCTGTCAAACTTATTTTAGTCATTAATTAATCATCGTATGTACGACAATATATAATTTTGCCTTTATAAATAATGTAATTTAATAAATTTAATTTGAATTTAAATAATATAAAACATTGTCTTTTTAATATGTTAACAAATCATCCCAAATAACTATTTTAACAATTAAATAACATAATATGTTAGCAAATCATTCCAAATATCTAAGTTTACAGGGGTGTGCCTTAATTAATGGAAGATGAACTAAAAAGTTGTTTATATATTTACTTTTCCTTATATAGTTATTTCAATTTAATAATTGATTTCAAGTTAAATGATATAAAAACATTGTTAAAAAATATCAATAATTTAATAAATTTGTATAATATCAATAATCTAATTTCATAGTCTTATTGACGATAATTACAATTAAAATTATATAGTAAACATGTTAAAAAATAATATCTTGTTAATTTGATCGATAATTTAAATTTAATAGAATATTAAAACAATGGGATGAATAACAATAATTTTTCGAAGTAATGAACAAAAAAGGGATAAATTAGCATAACTTGTGAAAATAATAGTAAAAAAAACACGAAAAAAGAACATACATACGAGCTTGAAACATCTTCTTATTCAAATGAGATTAGATGAAGATATGGTGCACTTATAACAATGTTTTCACTTTCATTGATAGCACGCCATGGGTACAAAGGGAATGGCCGAAGCGGCATGTGTCTCCTCCCCCCTCCCCCCCAAATAAGTTGTGCTGACCAGGTAGGACAACAAATTTGGTTATATATATATATATAGATTAGAAGTTCAGTTAGTGAGCTGCAACGCCCATCCTTAGAAGTAATAACTTTTTAAGAAAAAAGCTACTCCGGCCACGATCCAGCCTAATTTCATGGGAAGTAAACCTTTAGTATGAAAAATCCCCATAGTAATATTTGGTATCTTCTCCTACTAATGTAAATTGGTCTTTTGTTAAATGTAATGGGAACATAGTCGCTCATGAGCTAGCCATTTTCAACCTTGGGAAGTTGGGCATCATCTTTGGGCGGATGATTTACTTGCTTCTATAATGGATGTTGCTTTTAATGATCTATTGACATAACCCCGTCTCTTGGATTCCCTAAAAAAAGATAAAAAGGTGATGATTATTCTATTAGAGCACTCTGAGTCTCTCACCCATGGTCAAAAATTATCATCCTTCTCTCTCTTTACAACTTTCTCTCTCATCTTCAACAAATTGATCATGATTCATAGTTAATTGTACCAAATGCATCCTACTCACGGTCAATAGAAAATTGTACATCCCATTCTCTCCTACTTGTTACGATACTCCATCGTACTTTTTGTCTCTTATCTTTCATACATTTATATAAAATATAATAATAGATTTGTACATGAGCATGCAATTTTGATACTAAGTAATTAACTTTCAATATTGCTAATTTCATCGAATATTGTTAATTAATTTTGTTTATAAATAGTTATTTTTTTTGTTATTTCAAAATATTTATTTTGGGATTTGTTAGTTTTATCTAATATTGAATTTGAGAGATTTTGTTTTTTGAAGTGTATCAAAATGTAGAAAAATGAATGTCTATTTATAGATCTCGAAAAAGATGGACCGTCAGTATTTTTTTTTAATACTTTGTAGGTTTTGAGATATTATCGTTTTAAGTTTTAATTTTAATTTGGTTAAAGTTATAGCATATGTCAAGTGTCGCACTCTGAGTGGGCGAAGATGTGACACTGAGTCTAACACATAGTTGCTTTTCCATTTTTTGGCTTTGCTATTTAATAATTGTTGGTCATGGTTAGTTTTGCAAATGGATCATAAAATCGTTCGTTTGCTTTGCAACCATTATATGGTTCATTTCATGACCATTTTAACAATGAGGGGCTTTTTTTTTTACCATTACTCATGACTCTTTTTCATGATTAAATAACCATGAAAGGTGCCCTTATAACCTACTCAAATAACTAATCAAATTTTAAATAATGCAAGGAGTTTGTATAATTGCTGCAGGAAAACAACTTAAAGGAGCAGCATTCCCCATGCCTATTTCTATGATCAACCAAATTGAAGTTATTGCAAAAGGTATGTATGAACTAATTAAATTGGAGATATTTCAGGCTTTTTCAAGAACTGCTGCCATCGAAGTTGCAAAAATAATAGAATATCTTAAATGAAGGGAGGTAGGGAATTCATACTGTACTGTTTCTGTTCTCTATTGGTTGGCCTTTTGTGATTGAATATGATGATGACCTCTTTTGCACTGCTGAGTTATCAAAAAGGTTGCATCTAAAAGAAGCAGCATGATGTAGTCATAATGATTCATAATACCAAGTACATCCACACAAATTTACACGAGAGCAATGAGGAAACTAAACTTATGCATAGTCTATCTTATATATGCTCGTAGCATCATAACGTTAGATATATCTACATCATTGTCACAGAAAGTAAGGATTTATTTACAATGGCAAACAAGGTAACATACGCTGCTACTGATCATATGAGCATTTTTCAGAAAGCCATATGTAACACATTTACGAGAAGACTGCAACAACCAACATCTAAACAAATGGCTTTCTAAATAGCATACATGTTGCCACTTAATACTCTTGACCGCGGAATAGATGTGGTGCGACTAAGGACCAAATGTACAAAGTTGCAGCTGCCCATTCTGTGATTACGTGGATCCAAACAGATGACCAACCCATGTCAATCAGCTTATTAGCTTCTCCAACTGGTGTGGACCACCCGGTCAGAAGAACAGCAGAATACATGCTAGCAAGAGAGATGATGATGTGGAAGAAACTGTAGGAATACATAACTGGCACAGCCATTTCCTTTTCATCTTCAGAAGCTTTGTCCAGAGGAAGTATGGGCCTTCCAGCACCTTCATAGAAAGCTAAAAACATTAATACACGAACGTAGAAAGGTCCCAGACACGCCATGAATATACAACTGAAATCAACATCACCATCATAAAACATAACAAACAGAAAACACAAAAATTTTAACTAAAGAAGATCACTGGTGAAAATGATTAAGCAGATAGTGCTAAGCGCACATAACTCACTCTTGAAAGATTAGATGGATACAGCCTCACCCTTTACTTAAAAGTTGACTCTAGATTCAAAATGCAACGTAGATGAATGAAATTTTATACGGCGTAAAGACCACTCCAAATCATAGAAGTGCAACATTGTAGGGATAACATTATATGGAGTATTTGCAATTAGATGAATTGCAGAAGCAATAAAACATAGATGTTAATTTCCAGCATTAGCAATATTTGATACTGGAGAGGTGATTTTGTTTAGAGCAAAGATGTCAATAGAAAATACTCTCATTCATAAGGAGTGAGTAGGAGAAAAAGAATAAACAACATATGAACTAATAAGATTATCATGCAGGGAACTCACACATTTACTTTTGACAATATGAAGCCCTGAACAACGAAAATATAATTGTGAGATATCACATATGCAGCATGACTAAGAAAAACCAAATTAGCCATACAAACTAAGACAACATGCTAGAAACCCCAAACCAAAGCTGGCCAGCACCTACCTGCACAGGGTGAACTCGGATGGGAGAGAGGAGTGGTAAACGAACCAGTACAAACAGCAGAGTAGAAAACAGAAAGTGTAGTAGTAAGCAGCCCAAAGGTAAGGGAAGTTATTGAAACAAGTTGAGAATGCTTGTGAAGGCCATTGCATTTATAATCCTGGGGCTCATTAGCAAGTCCACTATAACACAAGTACGTGCAGTACAAAAATACTACTAATGCAGGCACAATGCTCCCATTAACCTGCAAAAGAATCCATATGCAAGTAAATTGCAAAACCATCCAGATTATTGTCACCACCAAGAAAATGACTTTGGAGTAACAAGTGAACACTAACTTCAATAGATAAAGGGTTGGAAATTCCATAACACAATTTGGTAGAATTGTAGAAAGATACTTTTACATACTGGCCCTCCCCGCCGCCCCCAAACCCTTTGAACAACCCTCCCCCTCCCTTGTGTGCACGGGGAGGCTTGTCTATTTGTACTTTCAATTGGACTTAAGCCTAATCTGATCCAAATTATAATTTGGATTTTGAATTTCTAGTCCAAATCCAGTCCAAAGTTGACCGAAATTCAATCCGAATTAAAATCTTATAATTTGGATCCAATCCAAATATATATACACAAAAGGGCAAAGATAAAAAATCACCAAACCTCAATACAAATTCATACAAAGGATCTAATAACTCAGATAAGGAGTAAAAAAGTTAAACGGGACCAACAATGCAAATAAGAAAGAAAACTTATAACCTATGTTACTCAGACACGGATTAAGTGTCTACTCGGATACGAGTGTCGAAGTATCCGACTCGGCCATTTTGTAGAAAAAAATCAAGTTTTTAGTTAAAAAAGAAGTATCCAAGTAGAGTGTCGTGTCGGACACGACACGATACGACACTCAATTTTTAGGGTAAATGAGGGTGTCGAAGTAACAGAGCTTATAACAACTAATGAAGATTTTGACACTTTTGAGCTTTTTTATTTATGGGATGAGAAATTTTATATATATAGAGAGAGTTGGGATCCGGTGAGAAGGATCTTAAAATGAGAAAGGTGAGAAGGACCAATTTGCAAAATTTTTGAACTAGATGTGCATATTTTTTGAACTGCATATGCATATTTTACTTTTCGAGCTGTAAGTATACACTCTTGAATGATAACATGCACATTTAATTCAAAAAAAATGCACATGGTAATAAAGTTGCATATCTGGTTCAAAACATATGCACATTTAGTTCAAAAAATATGCACAAAAAATCCTTTTCACCCTTCTCATTTTAAGAATCTTTTTATTTGATCCTAATTATATATATATAAATTTGGATTGGATTGGACCTTTTGGATTTTAATTTATTGAATCTCAATAATCCAACTTTTAAAACTTTTGAGTCCAAATCCAATTCGATTTATTAAAAAACTGATCCGAATTGATAATACGGATTGGATGCAATTGGACTTTGGAATTTTGTCGGAATTACGGACATCCGTACCAGGAGAAAGAAAAAGGGAAAAGATAATTATAGACACAAAACAAATCCTTTTGTCCAGTTTCTGCACAACAATCTATCCCTTATACTTAAAATTAATACTTCCTCCGTTTTTTATTAGTTGACCTGTTTCTTTTATCAAGTTTACCAACGCGTGATTTCAATCACTTTTATCTTGGAAAATTGATGAGTAAAAATTATAAAAATATGATATTTTGAAAATATATAATGAGACGAATCTAACAAGACCCCACATGACTATATTTTCTCTTATGTACAAATCACAAAAGATAGTCAAAGTAGATTATGTGAATAGTGTCAAAAGTCAAAACGTGTCAACTAAAAAAAACGGAGGAAGTACATGAGTACAACAGTAGATACAGGGACATCCAGACTCAATTTGTGCTTGCCTAAAATTACCAATCAAATGCAGCACACAATTAAAGTTTTTTCCTAACAAATGCTTGCCTGATGTACATTATTAAACAAGGAAGGGATGGCCACAAACAACGATAAAATAGAAAATTTCGATACAGATAATTACTCACCGCCGGGTGTAGTTCTACTTTTGCAAAAACCCATCCAAAAACAAGGTTTGTCACAATAAAAAAGGTGTTGAGCCCACAATCTTGCCCGGATGGCGTAAACCAGCAAAAGAGCCGAGAAGAGCAATGTTGCCGTGTACAATGATACAAGGAACGAGATTCGATTCGAAACGTGGTACGAAATTCGATACGGGGAACGTTACCTTAGGTGAATCCGGAACGCTGGGTTATTCATTTAGATTTTTACTAAAAAAGAAATACAGTTGGCAACATATAGTTCTATGATTAAAAATAAAAATAAAATAAGTAGAAAGGTAAAAAATAGGTAGGTTAAAGGTGTCACAATTTCCAAGCCTACTCAGTAAAAAGAAATACAGTTGGCAACTTATAGTTTTATAATTAAAAATAAAAAGAAACAGTTTTAAATAAAAGGTAAAAGAATAGGTAGATTAAAGCTGTCACAATTTCCAAGCCTACTTTAGTAAAAAGTTTAACCCACTCAGGTCTTTTCTATTTATTACATCACCTACCTTCTGCAATTCCTCTTCCTCTTAACTGGCTAAGGAAACTAAAAGAGCCAACCTGACCTTGCATTCACCGGAGAAGGTGACCGGAGGAGATCGCCGGAAGACCAACGACGCCTAAAAAACGTACCAACACAGTCTCCTTCACAACCACAATAAAAGCCCCATGGTCTTGATTGATAATATAAAGTATCTAACCTCCAATTTTAGATCTAGGGTTTGAAGTGGCGGCCCATTTTTTAAAATTGGTTCAATGCAAAGTGGATTTTGCGGGTTATGAAGAAGAAATTTGGAACGCCACACTCAGCGATTGGAGTCGCGAACCCCAGCGATCTGAGTCGCGTTCGTTCCCCGATCCGGGACGAACGATTCAGATCGGAGAACGGGGCTCCGTTCCGCGTTCCTTGTATCCTTGGCCGTGTAACATACAAGTGAAACGACAAACAGAACAATGTACCTAAGATTTGACAATGATTTGGAATAAATAAGTTAGGAAGCGATAATCATCCTTTAGAAATTTAAATAGCCCATTAAGAGCCATTAATTTTTTTAGATAGAAAAACGTTGATTGATACAGAATAAAGACTCATTACCAGAACTGGTCATTGTATCCAACCCATTTGCCATTCCATCCATGAACAAAATCTAGTAAGAGCACAACTTGAACAAAAAGAAACAATCCAGCACCAAACTTCGAGGCTGCCCCTGCAATAATGGAATCACACATGAACATAGATTAAGAAACAAAACTGATAAAAAGGAAAAAGAAAGAAAAAAAAAAGAGGATGATAGAGCAAGCTAGCACTAATAACATAATAAGCCCAAATAAGTCCACTAATAGTTCATTTCATGTTGTCTTGAAGCAGGCCTCAGTAAGTCATCCCAAAATGTTGGTAAATGAATCCAGGAATGACGCACGTGCAAACTTGAAGCCATCACTTTGGTTTCATATTCAATGGGGTGCAATTTCTTCGCTTCCAAAAAGAATTCCTAACTTGTCTAACATTTCTTGTTGAGTAGCTATGCTAATTAACTTTGCAATTCTAGTTGCTTATTATTTTAGAGTTTACCTCCAAGTTTTTACCATTCACTTGATAGCATTGTACTAGGTCAAGGCTTTAAGAAATTAATTAGCTTTAACTCAATGTGGTTAGTTAATTTTGTTAGAAACCAATATGTTTGTTTGTAAATAGATTTGGCCATAGTTGAAGTTAGGTTAGTAGTTAAGGTTTGGGGCAGTCAAATTTGACAAGGTTTGTTACAATCTGATAGGGTACCAATGTTAGTTACTCCCTACGTCCCTCTAAAAATGCAACCATTTCCTTTCATAGGTTTATCAAAATTGAATGCAACACTTCTTATTTTGGTGAAATGGGCCCACTTCAAATTACTTCACAAACAATTGATTATGCTAACAAAATCACTTTCATTTTGAAACTCCCTCTTTTTTCGGCTCCTAACATACCATGTGACATTTGCACTTCAATCTCGAATTTGTCAATTTAATCTCGCCTCTACAAGAAACAAAATTTAAAAAGGAAAAAAGTATCTGTTGCAATCTATTGGGGAAGGAGGAAGATAGATATTGGGATTGAATTTCTATTACTAATAGATTAGTTATTAGTCAAATATTATATTATAAATATCCATGTGATACAAGTCCTAGAAAATTGTTACTATTCATGAAAAAACGATTTATTTGTGTAAGTGTACATACAAACCTTTAACTTCAATTTAAGAGAATGAGGGTTATTATTTTAATAATTAATAAGAAAAATTGTCAAGAATAAGTTAACCTTTGCGTTGACCGCTTCTAACAAGTCAACCTAAATATATTCCAGGAACAAGTCAACCTTGTATACCCTCCGCTTTTAACGAGTTAAAACCGGCTTTTACCTGTTAGTAACTAGTAACTTATTTAACAGGTTAAAGTGACACATGTCACTATTTCATTTGTCATTTTTAATTTTTAATTTTATTTTTAAAAAAATTCCCCACCCTTTCTTTCTCCCTTTCCTTTTGACCTCCATAGCCACCAATTGTGCCACCTTCTTCCTCTCCGTACGCATCAATATACAGCACCCTCCTCAAGGCCTCAACTATGCCACCTTCTTCCACCCTTCTTTTTATTTCTCTCTTTAAAAAAGCCCTCTTTTCTGCACGATCCTCTATTTCAAGATTCACGTAATCAAACTTCCATTCAAACTCAATATTCATATCACTTATAATATTCAACCAAAAAGCTTTGAACTTTTATCTTCTCTCATTTCATACTCTTATCTTCTTTCAAGAACTTATCTGAGGTTGGATTTCGACCCATAAATTGAATTTTAAACAAGATCCAAATTTACTACAACCCAGAAGTTAATTCAGCGGAAAAGATCGAACCAGAAAGCGGTTTAATTGGATGGGTTCGGCTCTTGCGAAGGAATCTACAAATGGGTCAGCCACACAACTGAAGAAAATGAGTTTAGGTGATTTAACTGAGAAATGTGTGGCTACAATATTGATGAATTTGGACCTTCCTTTCTTCAATGGAGGTTACGACGACGTTTGGCGGCGATGAAGCGACGGCGATTGTGGCAGCGATGAAGCGACGGCGATTGTGGCGGAGCTCCGGCGAACATTCGCGACTGGAAAAACTCGTGGTTATGACTTTATGAGTGGAGAGTGGCTCAGTTGAAGAGCATTGTTAAAATGGTGGATGAATGCGAGACTGAGATTGTTGACGTTGTTCGCTCTAATCTTAATAAACCTGCATAGGCTGCATTTGAATCTGTATTGTACAAGGTAGTAGAATTTTCTTTATTGTTCTTGCTTTCATATTTTTTACTATTTTTAGGTTGTTTATGATTGAATGAAGTTGTGTTGTTGCTTTCGATTTGGTGGTTGTTGTTCAGATTGGTGATAATTGTTAATTGAGATTTATAGATTTATGAGTTATGACTTCTATGTTGGAAATTGACTGAAGCAAAATCTTTAAGAAGAGTTATAGAAATTGTAGAATAGTATTTGTTGTATGAGAATTAAACAAGGCTTTTCATGGGGCTTCTTCAAGAATGAGCCAGTGGTTGCATGATGGGGCAGTTGTTTTCAGGCCTTCAGGGGAGGAGCCAGTGGCAGTGCAACAGAAAGGTGGATGATAGCCTGATAGGGTAGGCTCGTGTTGTTGGGAAAGCAGAAGGAAAAAGAGTGGGAATTAAGTATTTGAGGTTGGGTGGTGGACACTGTACAGTGGTGGTTGTGCCAAGGAGGTGGTGGTGGTTATGATTGTGGAGGGGAAGGAAGAGGAGAGAGAAAGAACAAAAAGGGAGGGAAGAGGGATATATAAAATTAAAAATAATTTATTATTTTAAACTAATTGGAACAAGACATGTGTACAAATCACTTAAACTAATAATCTAGTAACAGGTAACCGGTAAAAAAACTCGTTAAAAGCGGAGGGTATACAAGGTTGACTTGTTCATGGAATATATTTAGGTTGACTTGTTAGAAGCGGTCAACGCAAAGGTTAACTTATTCTTGACAATTTTTCCTAATTAATACAGGAGTGAGTTGAGTGATACAAATACTATTAGTTCCTCAAGTGTGGTTGGATTGTCAGCTTGGTTTTTCTTACATTATCCTTTCCTCCATCAAAACCGAATTTAAGAAAATATCAAATATTTATTGCAAATTCAAGAAACTATAAAGCTAGCCTCACATGGTCACATACACTTGAAAAAGGTGCATTACTTTAACTCTTGAATTAGGTAATATTTGTTACAAGTATCCATGTATTTTTTTATTACTCCCTCCATCCTAATTATGTTGAGATTTAGACAATAAATTTTTAAGTGGTCATCAAATATTATTATAAGTAAACGGTATGTGATAGGAGTTAATGGGGTGCTTTTTATATGTATAAAGTGTAAGGACCAAATCTTTTAGTAGCGGGAATAGGGAAGTATTATAATATTAGTGGAGTCATGCTTAAGATAAAAGTGTAACCAATATTTTGGGATGGTCGGAGAATGTAAGTGTGACCAATAAATTGAGAGGACGTAGGGTGTAAATCTAAGAGAAAATTGGCTATAACGACACCAACAATGGCAATGTGTAATAAACAGCACCAACTTAATGAGGAGTTACCATGATGCAAAAATACGGCTGTATCGGAACGGTTCGCCCGAGTTCTACAAGGTGGATTTTAAAAGCCCAATATTTTGGCCATTTCGCTGTATCACCTGTGACAACAAGGGTTTGCCCGTTTTTTCCGCTACAAAACGTCACCTTTGCAAGTTTTTCTGCAAATCTTTTTAGAGATCTCCTATCTTTACTTATACAGTAGCGCCGATCTACCTTCAATAATGACTCAAAGACAAGAGAAAAGAAAGATAAGAGGCACTACGACACTATTGAACCCTATATAACTCCACTAAAATATCTAAGATTAATTGACGCAAAAAGACCTAAAAAAAAGTCGGAAATTTAAATTCCTGCCGCAACACGGTCCGCGACCAAGGTATCCGTTCCGTTACCCCGTAGCAGCGACCGTTCTTGTTTCCGAAACCTAAACCGTATTTTCGAACCATGGGAGTTACACACAACACCAACTATAAGTGTAAGGTGCGAGCAATGAATTAAACTTATTATAAAGTCTAACATGGAAACATTAACTTTTGGCTAATATTTTTGTTGTTAGAGACTTATAAAAAATGGTCCCCTTTTGCGACTTAGACCTATAATTGGTGTTTTATTTTGCACCCACTAAAGTTGGTATGTTATTCCACGTAGCATGGTATTGTCCAACCAATTTTTCCTATATTCAAAGGAACACAACATGTATCCATGCCCATTAGGGGAGTTGGATTCATGTAAAACATAGATATATCAAAATTTTGAAATTTGGAGTAATAACAAGAATGTGTATAATTTTCAACACCACATCACTGTATAGATTATACTACTACTGAGTACTACATATTCATTCACTTTTTATCGGGATACAGAAAGCATAGAGATTTCGCCTGTTGTCACAAAGGACAAGTCTAAACTTGTGTAAGATTGTAAGTGGATAAGATAAGCTTCCATAGAGAAATTGTGGATAAGGGATGTTTCTTTTGTTTGCTACAGGAATATACAATCTCATCAAAAGTATTACACTTACAAATTATTCTATGTTAAGTGAATGTTGAAATTATACATAGTTGCCATTTTATTTCACCCTGCACTCAAAGGTTATATGACTCAAAGGAAGCTTATTACACCATATTATCATGATGATATAATTGGTGAGATCTTTAAGTGATAGTGTTCTCCTTAATTTATAATATCTAACTCTCTCTCTATCTACCTTTGTTTAGTTAGGTTCTACTCTTTTAACCTCAGTTATTTTTATTTCCCTGATGTTAGTGTTACATCAGAGGCTAGCCAACCAAACTCAAGTTCCACTAGAGTTGCCAATATAGTGTCTCATGATGTAACATAAAAACAAAGGCTGTAACAATCTAAAACTGCATCAGGCAGTATAGAATCAGAGCATCACCATATCTAAAACAAACATGATATGACGCAAAAACACATAAATGAAAATTGGTCCATGCATAAGGAATCATTAAAGTAAAACCACTTCAGAAAAAGATAGACACTAATACATCATTAGTGCTCAAGTGACTATATTTTACATATGAGAAAAGACAAGCAAATACCCTTTCGAACCCCGAGTACGAAAGAAATCACCTCAGATTCATGCTTTGACTTCCATATGCCACTTAAAACCAAGTTTTTAAAAGAAAATAGATAACCATTGAAAGCAAAAACGGAAAAAGGAAAGGGATAAGAAAAATAAGAAAAGGAACAACATGAAAAAAAAAAAAAGGGAACATATATATAGACACATACCATAGAAGCTGATAATTTCATTTGGAAGAAAAAGCATCAGCAGCACAAGGACAAACCAACATGTCAATTTCATCATCCATCTTCCATCATGCAAATTATCACAAGGATCCTTTTGGTTCTTCAAACCAGTCATTAGAACAGCCAGAATGGAGAAAAACAGAAAATTTCCCAAACTAACTCGTAGCACAGCATCTGTTTGGAACCATTCCTTGTCCGGAGTTGGTTGAAAATGATTGATCCCTGCATATAAGATAAAGACATCATATTTCCTCATCAATGTTCACATTTGTTGCTAGTAGGAACAGTAGGAACCACAGGACTGATACGGCTAAGATATGAGTACAATAATAGAAACAAATTAAGCTGATAAAAATTCCACGTTGTGTATCAATATAGATTCAGCCAAAAAGAAACTAAAATCATACACAAACAATGTAATAGGCACGCTGAACTGGACAAATAATTCCATAGCTGAAATCAATATTCGCCAACTGGAAAGCAATGCGGTAATAGTGATTAAAAATGGAAATGCAAAACCACAACATTAAAATGTTCAGTTGAACATAGAAAATAATATTACCCAGTAAATTCCCATGTAATTCCATTTCCCACAAATCGTGAAGTGTTGCTTGGTTTTCATGGAATTATGAAAGGTTCCACTTACCTAGGGGTAGCCAAGGCGAGTAACTACCTCTATTGTGGGAAAGAAAATTTTCCCATTCATTTGCTAACCAAATGGCACCACATGATTTAGCTTCCTAGCAAATTGTAATGTCCATTTTTTTTAATGTCAACCAATAAAGCGAATCGTATATAGAACTTGAAAGTTATAAAATTTCCAAGTTTTAATATTCAATTGTAGCAACATAATGTAGAACTATTTAATTCAAAAAAAGAAGTCATAACATTAGTATTTGAATTTTCTAAAATAGCAATAGGCATGTATTATTTTTTTTCATCAATGAATGGAACCCTCAGAAAAAGAAGTATAAGATTAGTAGTGAATTTCCTACAATCATATGCATACATTATTATTTTTTTATCGATGAAAGGACAAAATTTATCCGCTTATAGCCTCTCTACATCAAAAGTCATGACTCCACAATTGTTAGTGTACGATAGAAGATATAACATTAATGCTCCTTGTTTCCACTTTGTTAATGGAGTTCTCCCTCCAATCAATTAGATTTTACTCTTCCATATCTGTCGTACATGCCTTAAATCTCCAGCCCATTTCTTTCTCCTACATAAGTTCTATGTCTCCCCCACATCATGTTCTTTTGTCATTCTCCCTTGCAGTCACACATCATCGTTGCTCAATGACAATATTCAGCTGCTACGCTATTGTAGTAGTGTTCCATTAGTATCTCAAATAAAAATTCACTGAAGAATCCATGTTCATTTGAGGTGTTAGAACATGGCGACTTAGGTAAGCAAGGTCAAATAAACTTGGAATAATAGAAAATAACTTGCCTACTCAAGTTTCCCACTAAGGATAATCAGAAGTAATCCATTATTCTATAATTTTATTTACTTAACAAACAGTCTTAAAGACTTAGACCATCACCTTTTTTGACTTCCTATTCAGCAGAATGTTCCGCAACATAGCCAATGTCCTTTGATATAAAAGTACTTAGGGATAATTTCCTCAAGTATACCTGCAGTTTAACATATACCCATGAGGTTTTAGAATTGCCTTAAGTACCCCGGCAGTTTTACATATCCCAATATATCATGAGGTTTTAGAATTGCCTTAGGCACCCCCGCAGTTTAACGTATCCCCTCATATATCCATGAGGTTTTAGAATTGCCGTAGGTACCCCTGAAGTTTGATTTGATTTTTGTGGATCTTTAATTGTTTTTAGATGATTTGCTTTGTGTTTGTTTCAATGTAAGTTACCATTGTTCTTTTTTTACTTTATTTATCTTCTAGAGATAGATTATGAGGTAATAGAGGTGAGGTACAAGCGAAAGAAGCAAAATCGTTTGGGCACTACACCAAACCCAAGGGGTATCTTAAGAAATTTCCCGCGTATATGACACAGCCTTTCTACATCATAAGATAAGAGACAAGCTCAAATATTCTACAGGGCATAAAGTGGCTTCTCATCTAACCTTACATATCAGGTCTTAAGTGGCTTCTCATCTAACCTTACATATCAGGTCTTGGCTCCTGACTCGTAAGACAATACTGAAATTAATTAGCTTCACAACAGTCAGGCCATGTTACTCTGTTAATGTGTTAGAAGGTTTCCAACTCTACTTGCGATACAAACCAGCTAGGTTGTCTGTAATGAAAGAAGTAACTTTAGGATGAAGTGACATTCTAATTGAACTTCCCATAGCTTGGTGTATACCCAAATTTGCAGTTTCCGTGCCATTCAACTAATGAAATCACTTTACATCATAAATCAATCCACCACTCCTCTCCGATCACTAGGTGTTGAACCTAGGTAGCCAAAGAAGCCACAATTGAATCATTATATAGTAATGAACCTATAAGTACTATCAGCTTGTTGGATAACTAAGATAGGAGGGAAGGGGAAGGGAGATGGCCAAAATCCATTGTTTGGATACCAAGTGAGGGGGTGAGGGATTTGGAAGGGAGGGAAATTGAAGGATTAATTTGTATGAAATTCCTCCGTCAAACAATGGAGAGATTTGGATAGAAATTCATCCTCCTTCCCTCCCCTCCCTTTCTCTTCCCTCCCCTTCTTTTCCTTCCCCCTTATTTTCCCAAACACACTGTAAATGTTGAAACATTTGTGGAACTCTTTGAAGCTAACTAGTCAAATACAAACCTAAATCCTTAAATGGAAACAAGCGCTCTAAACGCCATGGTCTTAAACAATACTTCCGTCCACGCCTATTCACTACTCCTTGTTAAATCCATTTTTAATCGAAGTGCCACAACGCCGACAAGGTCAAAAGTATCAAGGGTTTATATATATCCCCAATCCATGACAACCAATTTCCCTTGAACTTAATCTTACTTCATGTACTAATTTACAGTCTGTCTTGGTCTCTTGGAGTTATGTAAAGAATATCAACTTCGATTATACCTTTGAAATCACTCATTCATCACAGACTAGAGTCTAGAGGGTAAATAAACAAACATAAAAAGTATTATAAAAGAGGCTACCTTTATTTCTCCATTCTTTTCACAAATTAAGAAGAAAAAAACCCAAAATTTTGAAATTTTGGTTCACATAAGTACCAACTCGAATAACACTAATAATGAGTTTATTGACCCTAGAACCATTACATTACATTTCAAATTGTAGATTACTTTGGTATATGATGAACCCCCTTAATTAAGTTAAGACATTCCAATTTCCAAACAAAACAGCAATATTCCAATATTGTATAATACAATTTTGTATAAGCTAAAAACAGAATCATGGAAATTGAAGCAAAAATGAAATAGAGCTTACAAGGAGGGGGAGCAAGCTGACGAAGAATGCAAGCAAGAATCAAGTAGAGAGTAAACAGAGCGCAATAAGCCATATGAGCCGAATAATGTTGGCTTATAACAGAGACCACATTGCGAAAACCAACACCAGCCCACATCTTCAACCTCTACTTTCTTCAACTCAATTGCAAATAATCATCTGAATTCTGAATTTTCACTTGAACTCATTAAAATGGAACCCTATTTCTTTTTCTTTTTACGGTAACATCGAACAGAGGGGTTTTGCTTTTGTTGCCAAAAAACCGTACTCCCGGATCACATTGAAACAATTTAGTTTATAATGTGGTGCAGGTTGCACTTGTTAATGCTTATCTCAGTGGTAATTTATGCGTTATGAGAGCTGTTAGCTAGTACGAGTAGTAGGTCGTGGGTTCTAAGACTTCTAGCCTTGAGCTTGTCAATATGTTTTTAATTATTTTTAACATACTAAGGGGAGTGTTTGGTATGTTATGGGATAGAGATAGAGATAAAGGGGATGTTTGGTAAATGGTTTTTGGGTGACTTTTTCATTGACTTTTGACTTTTGGCTTTTAATTCTGGTCAAACAGCCAAAAAATGTGTTTGGTAACTGGTTTTTGCAGTTTAAAAAGTTGTTTTAACAGTTTTATGGTTGGTTTTTGGCTTTTACTTCCATTTTGTACTAAACAGCTAAGAATAACAACCACTTTTACCAAACACTTTTTTAATAGCCAATTATTATGTAACTGGTCAAACAAGTCACTAAAACCAACCGGTCAAACCAGCCAGCATATAAAGTCACCAGCTAACAACCACCAGCCAATTGCCAAATACCCCCAAAGTTTTGGAAAGGGATAAGGAATTGGTAAGTAAGATAAGGATATAATCAAAGTAATTTCATGTTTGGTATGGGTTGGGAGAAGATTAGGGATAATTAATGAAGTTACTTAAATAGCATTACTAATTTTCTCATTCTCTCCTCCTTCCTCCCTTTTCATTAAGGATATGTTGGTCTTTTTACCCATAATTCTTATCCTCATCCCTTATACAACCCCTTACGTAGTTAGGTATAACTTTGGTGGGATAACTTGGGTTTTTATCCCTATCCCTATCCCCCTAAAATTGTTAAATTCCCCTAAACAAACATAGGACACTGGTGAAGAGGGACAAGAAATCCTTATCCCTACGCCTTACCTCCTAAACAAACAAGCTTTTAAAGAACAGATTGTCAGACTGATTAATCATAATGTTAAAATTAGGCATGTCCAAACTAAATAAAATTAGGCAGGCCCAATAGCCCACCCACTTTCTCCTTCCCAGACCAACGCTTTCATTATTGCTGCGTCAATTTACTTCTTTTGGCACCAATTTAATTTCTTTTAGAACCAATTTACTCTCTTTTGGCATCACTTTAATTTCTTTTCGCACTTAATTGTTTTGGCACCACTGAGGAAGATGACGTGTTGGAGGATAATAGGAGATGGTAGGTGAGTTAAAAATCTTTGGGCCTTATAAATTTATTTGGGCTTTTTGGATAATCTGTGCTAAAAGAAAACTTTTCAACTGTTTTGTGTCAGAAATCAATTATAAATTTAAACAATCAGCACTAGTTTTCCCTAAGTTGCATAGTTTAAGCTTGTTCGCTATCATTGTGATTTTAGGTTTTTTTTTTTTTTTTGTATTGAAAGTCAAATGATATATTTCTCATAATGAAACAAAATTAGACAAACTTGTTGGAAACACGAGATAAATCACATTTTACCACCTAGAATTTTTATATAAAAAAAAATACACCTACCATTTCCATTTTATTAAAAACTCCCACCACTTAACGGTTTTTGTTAAATTCCGTTAACAAAAACGATAAGAGGGTCACGCATATACATTTTGTTAACATAATTGAACTCGAAATAGTTGCAATTCTTTCCAAATAGTTGTAATTCGTTCCAAACTTGCTCCAAATTTATTGAGACTTTGCTCTTAGATTGATGACATTGACGATTTCAGCATTAATTGATAATAAAATGCATTGTGGGCCCACTTAACGGTTTTGTTAATAAATTTAACAAAAATCATTAAGTGGTGGGAGTTTTTAATAAAATCGGGAATGGTAGGTGGATATTTTAAAAAACAATTCAGTAAGGTGGGAGTTTCTAAAAACGTGAAAAGTTTAGGTGGTTTTGAACAAAAAATCCGAAACATGATGATTTTGAAAACTAACAACTGAAAAAAGTGAAAGACTTTTTATAGTTTCCTATTCACGTGCCCGAAAAACCGTCTTGTTGGTACTCGTTTCGTAAGGATTCTCAAAATTCTTGATTTCAAGGAAATAAGACGGTGTCTATTTTTCGAAAAAAGTCTCCTTCACGTTGAAAAGCTAAAGCATGCAAAACGAGGCAAATCACTAACCCTAATTAACCCTTATTTACCCCCAAATTAACCTTTTATTTAACGGAATATTAGATTACGTTAGGGAACAATTTCAAACTACATGTGCACCATTAAAAAGGCAAAAAAAGAAAAGCTGTACGAGTAAGAACAATGAAGAGAAGGTTTACAATGTTCAGAGGTTTCGTTATGGGTTTAAACAAAATAGGCCAGGGAGTTTGGAAATGATAATAATCCAAATTGGATTGAACGATTCCGATTGCTTTATTTCTGCCTCCGCCGATTCCCTATCATGAAAAACAATGAAGGAGAGTTGATTAGGAGGAAATAGAACTAGCAAGAACTAGTATGTAGCGTGGGTTTGCAACTTACATGGGGAAGGTGAGAGTGGGATGAGAGGGTTTACTTACATTGCGAGCAACTGAGGAGAGAGAGTGGGCCTTTTGTCATTTTAGCCAAAAGCATTAAACCACAACTTTTTCAAGCCAAAAAAGCGGATGTTCGGATTATCCGGATTCTCAATTTAGCTATCCATATCATCGGATCCGATTACCCAGTTGAAACCGAAAATCCGATTCGAAATATCTGAATTTCAAAATCCGATTGCATATTCTCAATTGAGCTATCCACATCGTCATTTTATTTTCCTAGTTTGTTATATTCCTAAAAATGCGTGTAGAACCACTCCGGTTGGAACTATTAGTGAACGACCGAATTATTACTTGATAACCCTTAAAAAATGATTATATTATGAACATTCATTATTTTATAAAACTATCTTTTTGCCGATAAATTTTTGTGGTTCAATCGCTTTTGAAAACTTGCATTGGTTAATGTTGACTATATATGATTCTTCCCACCGTTCAAACAAAACATGTAAAGAACTCAAGTGGAGCCCAATTTTTTGACCTTCTCAAACAAAATTTATCAATAACCACGTGGAATTTTCAGAAAAACAAATAGGAATTTAGCGTTATTTATTAGGAAAAGTATATATAATCCCCATAGTGGCGGTATAATTATGTAGTTTGAGCTTATTTGCTTATCCTATAAGTAAGTCAAGATTGTGGGAGGTTTAAAGTATGCGAGATTTAAAGTTGCGGCTGGTCTTGTATGAGACCGCGTACTTATAAAATTAGGCAATGGCCCAAGCCCAATGTTATTAGCAAAATGCACAGGAATAGTTTTGGGTTAGAGAGAGATAAAATGGGTTTGTTAGTAGAATATGTGGGCGATGTGTTTTCCTTAGTTGAATTTTCACCCTCTTGAATTTGGGTTTTGCGAATACGTTTTTACCTTTCACTTGAAAGGGTTTTTCCTATTTTAGGCTTAGTTTAAGTAAGTTTCTTTATTTTCTTTATTTAGTTTATTTCCTTAAGTTAGGCGCGTGACATTAGATAAAATTAGGTTGTTATTAGTTTGTTTTAAAATTTAAGATTATTTTAAAAGATAAGATTATGATTCTTTAAAGATATGAGTTAGGGGATTGTCCTAACCATATATTAGGTTTTCTTATCTTTATCTTGTTAGACTAGGATTATTTTTTATCTTGTTAGACTAGGATTATTTTTTATCTTGTTAACTAGAATTATTAAAATCTTGTTAACTAGGATTATTTTTTATTTTGTTTGTTTAGGATTAGGTGTGTCTTCCCTATTTATATGGTTGTTTTACATCTATAAAAATCAGTTTATTATTTTTGCGAGTTTATACTTGTGAATTTAGGTTGAATACCTTTGCTTGTTTAACATTGAAGAAAGACTGAGATCGATCTTCTACCCTTTGCATCGAGATTCAAAGGTTACTATCCCCATTATTGATTTGTTTTGTTTGCTCTATTAAACTACACGCCCAACCATCCCTCTTTTTAACTAAGATATCACATAAAATCGTTCCATTGAACCCTAAAACTTTCTTCTATCCTCTAGAACCCTGAAGTAGCAATCTTTAGATAAAATTCATATCAGTGGGCTTAGGACTTAGATTGATATAATTTTATGTTAAAAATAGACCATTTCTTTTAATAATTTGTGTTAAATAAAGTTATGAGAACTTTGTGATCCTCAGCGTATTTAGGTTTTTAATGTGTTCATATGTTATTAATGAGGCTGCCAAAACGGCTTTATATACATATTAGTAGTGATGGCAGTTGGGCCGGATCAGCCCAACCCACCCAGCCCAACCCGTCTCGTGGGCCGTATGGGCCCAGCCCATCTAAACTCGTATTCAACCAGGCCCAACCCGCGAAATATTGAAACCCGCACCGGGCTAAATTTCGTCAGCCCAACCCATTAAAACCCAGCCCACAAAACCGCCCAGCCCGCACGTTAACCCACCCAGCCCAACCCATGAATTCACCCAACCCACCCATTTAGCCCACCCACAAACCCGCCCAGCCCACCCATGAGCCCACCCTAACCCACCCACGAACCCACCCAAACTCGCCTAACCCGCATGAGCCGCCCAGCCTACCAATTTTGTTAAGTTAAAAGTTAAACGAGTTAGTAACTAAACGTAAATTAATCATTATTCATAATTTATTAATAAAATGAAATTTTTTAAACCAAATATTTCATATTTTTGATCAACATATTTCACAATTATATCTTAATTGAAGTATACAAAATTACAAATGCAAATATAATTCATAAACATATAATTCATATTCCATCAAACTTACTAACTCATTCAATACACCCAACCCAATAACTAACCCACCTAGCCCGCCCAACCCATCAACCAATCCAGCCCAGTCCACCGAGCCCACCCAACCCAGCCCGCTTCATAAGCCCACCCAGCCCACCCTATTAACCGCTAAAGGCCCACCCAAACCCGCAGTGGGTCCACCCTCCAACCGAGCCCACCAACCCACCCAGCCCGCTAGTTTCCCAGGCGCGCACCGGTTAAAGTTTCTCCAGCCCAACCCACTGCCAACCCGGCCCACCCAATTGTCACCACTACATATTAGTGGGCTAAGTAAACGAGCCCAAATAAACAATACTAGCTTTATATGCACGCGATGTATGCGAAGACATATAAATATTAACTACCTTTAACGAATTGAGATTTTATGCAAGAAACATTCGCAAAGTTTAGTAAAAGTACATAGAAAGTAAATAAACATCTAATTCTAATAATGTCAAATATTAGATAAGAAGTTATACAAATGAAAACATCTTAATGGTGAAATAATAAATAACAAAATTAAAAAAACTGTTAAACAACTAAAATAGTTTCTTTCATTAATATATTCCTTTGCTAACCTATGCAATTGCATACATTAGAATTGCAACAAACAAATAACATTACAATGATATTTTATGGAACAACAATTTTGAAAATATAATAACACGAAGTCAAGTGATTAAATAGGCTAATCAAAGATATAACACAACCACAGAGGTTCGAAGCAGTTCTATTATTCAAATACTTCGAACAACTCAAACATCCACCTCCTCCACCGATATCCACTATAGTTGCATCAACCTTCGACATCAACAACCTCGTCAAAATATAATATATATATTTATATATAAAGTACCATGAGCTATATATCTCCAATGTTCCTGCATCTCTTATCTACAACATCAAATAACCCCCAACTATAAAATAATTGTTTAAAAAATCTTAATACTTCAAAAGAAAATGTCTTTTTACCATTTTTCTTATTCTAAGATATTAAGCATTGGAGATGACAACAATAAAAGAAAGTTAAAATAAGTTCAAAAAATAGTTTGAAAAATATTTCAATTATGTAAACCAAAAATTAGATCAAATAAGCAACTTAAGAATGATTAACAAAATTACCCATATCAAAATTCCCATAAAAATCACACTCAAATTAAGAGATAAACAAATGCAAGAACCAAAAACCTGACGTGGGTAATTCACGGTCTATCACCCTTGGATGCACGGCCACAGAATCCAACCATAATTTCCGACATTATAATTGTGGAACATTACATTACATTCTAATGAAGTTAGCCATACCATTAATCCACTCCATTGCAGTCTTAACAGGCTGAGCCACCAACTTCCTCTGTCGTTGCATTCGATTCCAATACCTTATTTGCTATTACCAAGTTGATCAAAGTGTAATGTTTAGCATCAAATTGAAATTGCAAATGACTATCACACTAATTAACATCAAAATTAACAACATTAAATCACAAACCAACCAACTACAATACAATCTAACACTTTAAGCCAAAGTTAGATAGATTAATTACCAAATGCATAAGCAGTAGCTGGACTGAAAAATGAACAATTTCGCTTAAAGTTATAGCCTTCAAGAACGAATTTCTGAGTTGCGAAATCTTCGGGCCTAAAACAGGTGAAATAAAAAAAAGGTTAGGGATTTGAAGAATACCAAATTCAGGAAATTAAAAGATGAAATTTATGAGGGAGGGTTTGGATGGGGAGGAGGTTTGAAGAGAGGAAGAGGAGCAGCAGTGTTTTATATTTGAGAGGTGAAAGAAAGAAATTGAGGGGTATGAAATGAAAGAGATAAATGGAGACGTGGGGAAGTGGGGAAATGGAAGGGGAGGTGGAAGGGAAATGTGTGAGCACTGACGTTATTGTTTTTTATTAATTTTTTTATCTTTTATTTTTCTATTTTTGGTTTTTTATTTGGGGGTTAGATAGTGGGTTAGATATTGTTTAATTAAACTTGGGGTATGGGGGGTTAGTTATTAGATAGTTTAATTAAACGTGAGGTGTGGGGGTGAGGAGGGAGTTTTGTTACGTGGGTGGATTTTTATTTGGGGGGAGTTTTGTTGTTTTTTTAATACTAAAGGGTAAGGGTAAAATGGACAATCTAATAAGTTTGGTGTCCTACCCCTCTTCCCTTACAGTATGGAGATGTACACCATAAAGCCTAATTACAAGTAAGACAAATTAATTAGCTTAACAGAAATCCAAACGACTATACTTCTTCGGTTGACACAAATCTCTACAGCCATACCACAAATGCAACTATGCAAGTTCATAATCACAGAATTGGTCGATAAGTTGAGTCCTACCAGACACTAGCAAATGACGGATACCTAGGACAGTGCCATTCCTGATATTTTCGAGGCCCTAGGCGCAAAATCAAAATGGGCCCTAAAATGTAGATTTTTTTTCTTCATATATCTGATTTTAGATATTGATTTTTGAAGTTATGTTTCGAAACTATGAAAAAATAAATATAGCATTTGTCTTTTAGAAATATAGTAGTATTAGTACGCTTTAGTTTATTTCTTCAATAACTTCTTTTTCATAAAAGAATTGCATAAGTATTGAACTCCATCGTCATTGAATAATCTAAAAGTCTTTCTCATGCTAAGGTCATCATTTATCACCAAAAAGAGAAAACTATATAGATCCATAGAAATTACCCAAACACCCATATGAAAAATAAGAATTTGGAAAGGAAAAAAATTGTTCAAAAAAATTAATAGAATGTGTAAAGATTTTATTACGAAACAACGACATTTAAAAATAAAATCAAGAAGAAATCAAATATCACAATTAATACACAGACTTATATTTGCCAGTCTATCCATGAGTACATGGTTAGACCGTATGATGTTTAAGTTGAAATGGTAAGGTTTGAACTTAAAGGTTCAAAGTTTTAAAATTTAACACTTATGCTTTTAAGTGTAAAAACCTCAACTATTATAAGATTATGAGGTAAAACCTTTTTACTTTAAATTAAAGGAAAAATTGTTTTTAATAAGCCAACCTTTGGTCTGTCTTCTAATATTAAGTTAACCTTTGAGTAATCCAGGAATAAGTAAACCTTGTAAATCGATCTTCCAAAACTAAGTCATGACCTGTTGGTAACCTGTTATTATAGGTATACGGTACACGTGGCGTCATATGATTGGTTTAAATTTAAATTATTGTTTTTTATTTAAAAAAAAGGTTTTGCTCCCTCCCTTACCCCTCTACCACCCCGTCACTCTGCCTTCCTAACGCCAACCCCCTCTGCCATCTTTACTTTCCAACCACAACCACCTTCCTTCCCGCCGAACCACCTCTGCCCAACCGAGACTTCCACCGCAACCTTCCTTATCGCCCTACCGCACAGCCGCCACAGAGGAGAGAGAGGAGGAAGAAATTGAGAGTTTAAACAGATGCGTCAGGCGTCGAGGTCGTGGTGGTTTTGGGCATTGGGCGTGGTGGTCTGGTGTTGGGCGTTTCTTTCTGGTGGTGAGCGTGGTGGTTAGAATGGGTGTTGGGGACGGTGCGTGGTGTTGGGCGTCGGTGGTTTTGTGATGGCGGTGCGTGGTGTTGGGGTGTGTGGTTCGTGGTGTTGGAGTCTGTGGTTTTTGTGGTGGTTGGGTGTTGGGCGTCGGTGGTCTGCTGATGGTGTCTCTGGTGATGGCGCATGTCTGATGATGGCGTGGTGCGTGTGTTGGGGTGATGGCTCTGTGGCGTGGTACGTGTGTTGGGGTGATGGGTCTGTGGCGTGGTGTGTGTGTTGCGGTGATGGGTCTGTGATTGGGTGGTTGGGTGGTCGTCAGGTGGTTGGGTGGTTCCCAGTGGCTGTGGTGAGAGGCCAGGTGGCCTGGTCATTGGTGGTGGTCAACCGGAGAAATTAAGCAAAAAAAAAATTACCGGTTGTTCAAGTCATCGGTCATCTTAACTCGTTAAAAGTTAAAACCTATACAAGGTTTACTTATTCCTGGATTACTCAAAGGTTAACTTAATATTAGAAGACAGGCCAAAGGTTGGCTTATTAAAAACAATTTTTCCTAAATTAAAACCTTTTTGGTCTTAATGGTCTATCCCAAGACTTACTTAGTATAGATAATAGTTTTTCAATTGATTTTCAAAGCTCCTTGATGAGAATATTTTTTTTAGTAAAATTGTTTTTGATGATTGAAACTCATATGACTTGGAGTGTGGTACCGTACAAATTATAAATGATAATTCTTTATCGCTATTCAATGGGAATATTGGACAAAAATTTAATTTGCTATTAATTGTTGAACCTTTTGGGGAAAATAATGTTTTCCATTTGAATTAAAGGTGTGATGATTGGGAATATACGAAGAAATTCATGAGATTGGCAAAATATTAGAATTTGGAGGTGAAAGTTTAGGAAAAAAGAAAGTAATAAAGGTCCCTAAAATATTCTCTTTCTTCTTTTCTTCTTCGGTATTTTCCGAGTATCCCTGCACAGAAGTAATTATTTTTTTTACTATATGACATTTTCTAATTTGGGCCCCTTGAAGAGTTGGGCCCTAGGCGGTCGCACTCGAGGCCTACCCTCAGAACCGACCCTGACCTAGGACTTCAACAATTATACTGGGCAACCATTTTTCAACAAGGCTATTTTAATTAAAATATTATTAGAAATGACCTTGTTGCTAAAGTTTATGACACTATTTATTTAATTTCTCTCTCTTAAAATGTTATCTTTCAATCTTTTCTTACGGTCATTTTAATTAGAGCATACTAACAATGACCTTCTCTTAATAACCTATTTTTAAGTTCATCACATTTTCTCCCCTACCACACCATATTCTCTCTCTATATTATTTATATAACTAATATTCAAAATTGTTCATGAACAAATAAATTGATATATTAGCGATAATTAAAATCTAAACTTGATTAAGCGCTAATGAACAACAATGAAAAGCAAATTAAAATGTATTTCTATGATATACCCTATGGTTTTATGTTTTCTAAGTTGTACCCCATGATTTTGAAAACTCTCTATTATACCCTTGGTCTTACATTTTTTAATCAGTTGTACCCAAATCCAGCTTGATGAGAATTTTTTTTTGGCGTTGCAGTTCTTAGTTAGATGGTATTTTGTTTTTAGAATGTGATTTGATGGTTTATTTTTAAGGGTTTTTGACATGTTTAACTATTGAAAAAGTGTGTCTTTACCTCATTTTTGCATGTTAGGGATTTTTATTTTAGGTACAACTGATTAAAAATTATATATCCGAGGGTATAATAGAGAAATTTAAAAATCATGGGATACAACTTAGAAAACGTAAAACCACAGGGGTATATTATAGAAAAAACCTTAATTTTATTTGAGGGAAAATGTAATTGATTTTTGTAAGGTACAGGATGGGCCTTTTATATTTATCTCATTTAGTAATAAAGTTTATTCATCGATAGTAAATTCAATATATTAGTAATAATCTCTACTTAAGTGTTAATTAATAGTGTTTAGTGATTAATTAACAACATGATTTCAATCATTGTAGTCCATGATTTTGAATTTTTTGGGGAAAAACTATCAACTTAGGAAAGGTAAATAAATTGATTAAGGCAAGCAAATGTGTTTAAGGAAGTGAAAATAAGAAGAAGAAAAAATTTATATAAAAGAACATGTAAATCAGTAAATACTATATTAGAGTATGCACCACTTTACCTTGGTTTTTGGTACCGCAAAGAGGTTTTACAACATGTAAATACTATATTAGAGTAGATCTGTAGATGCATTGTGAAAAAGAACTAGTTTTTTTGGCACAGACAATGCCTTGGGAAAATTGTATTGAGTTATCTTTTATATATTTCATTGGATCTGTTGTTTTGGTCAAGATTGCGTGTTGTTGTTTTTGTATGGTTGTGTTTGCCATAAATTACTTTCTTGGGTTACTTCTTTTTTTGACTATATGGTTTTTGCTCATTTTGTGTGAGTTTGATATACCTTTTTCTAAGAAAATGAGTGTTTATTTTATTAATGTTATACATAATTGAATAAGATCCGTAATATCTTTCGAAACCATTTGGAATGTTTTTTTTTTTACATTATAGAATAATAGTTATGACATCAATCCCTATTTAATCACTAAGTCTCATATTCTAGAACATTCTTGAACAATATGTTCTACTTTACCTAAATCTATATATATATATTAAAAAGCGTGCGCTAGTTTTATAATAAAATGTATGTCGTACTCTTGCTCGTCGGCAAGTCCTGCCAATGTCTTTTGTCGCAAAAAGTTATCCTTGCAGATCTACGCCGCTACCGCCACCAATCCAGCACAATAACACCATTTTTGCCTCAAAGGTTGAGACAACAAATAAAGAGGAATGGTAGGAAGATGATTTTTTTTATATAATTATAAGTTGAGGATAAGATAGAGCAAAAATGGCGGAATCGGAATAATCAAACAAATTATAAATTGAAGGGGGGGTTGTAATAAGAATATAAGATATATATTTTTCCTTTTCAATATAAATTCGAGGAAGAGAATAAGGTAAGATATTTAATTGGGGAATTGTATTGGACAAAAAAATTAGGCGCACATTGGAAGAGAAAGAGTTTGAGGAGGTTCTTGTTATCCTAACAAAAAATTTAGGTAATGAGATATGTAACTTGAAAGCGAAAGTAGATCACAAAAAGGAGGTGTATCCTAGTGGAAAAGTAATGGATTTTTACTTGACAGGTCTCAAGTTCAAACATTGTTGTATGCATTGTTTACAAAATAATTTCCATGTTAGCTGCACAATGGCGCCACATCAATAGATGACATGGGGTGACACATGGCGGATAGCAACCCTAGCTCACGCTTTTTAATATATAGATAGTATAGAAAAAGCAAAGATGTTAAAGAGTATATTCATTTATTGGGTTTCTGAGGAAACCAAATGTTAGAAAACTAAAGAAACTAAAATTCATAAGAAATAATTAGAAATTGATAAAAGAACGTTGTCCTGTTCACATTCATGCCATGACATTGAAATTGATCTACTCATAAATTCAATTTCCTCTACTTAAATACGAGAGGACGTCTTTACTCTGGTGCAAAGTTGCTAAATCAAAAATGTTCCGCCCCTTCTTGTCAACATCTTGTAGTGATTGAGGACGACGAGATACAAACTCTTTGACAACGCTGAGTTGTCCTCCAACAACTGCTTTATGAATAGGTAAAGAACCATCCTCATCATGTTTAGCTATTGAATCTGGAAAATTGTTAAGAATGTAGCATACTTCATCGAGGTAGCCTTTGCATGCCGCAAACGAAAGCAGCTTCCAGCCTTTTTTGTCCGGTAGGTTGATGAGCTCAGGTAGCCCCTCCATTAGTGCTTGCAGTACAACTGGATGTACGTATGTGAATATATAAGTGGCGAATGGAGTTATATGTATATATTTAAATTTTAAGGAGGTACATCACCAACAAAATATAAATTAGCTATTGAATACGTAAAATTACGACTTACTCATCTCGTCCTCATTCACATACTAATAAAAATTGATTATTCGAAGAATACTATCACAAAAAAAACGATAAATAAAGTAATAAATGGTTATTGGCCTGATAGTCGATCCAATAACACAAAAAATGTTTACATGTATAGTGTTTGAGATGTCACGATAGAGTTGGTGCCACATGATTGTATATGTTTACATGAGCAAGTATGGTAAGAAGAATAAAGAAACACAACACCAACACTTTATATGACATCACAAACACTATAAATATATACGTTTTTTGTGTTATTGGACATGTTATCCAATAACATGTATTATTTTATCACTCGTAGGGACTGATGTTATAAATGGAGTCATCAATGATGAATATTGAGTTACACGATTGATTTTTTAATAATCTTCATATTCACTCTGTTTCTTGTTTGTCTTATTTTGACCAATAAGTTCTTACATAATTGGTCAAAATAAGACAAACAAAAAGAAATAGATGAAGCACATAGATCTAATAATTATTATACTTCCTCCGTTTTTTTTTAAATGTGACACTTTCTATTTTAGGAAGTTTTAAATTAAATGTGACACTTTCTTTTTTGGTCAATAAACTCTCTCTATCTCTCTCCTCTCACATGGGTCCCCTTATTTTTTTCTCTCTATCTCTTTCCTTCTCAAAAATTGCCTAAGAGTCCGTGAATTTAAAAGTGTCACATTTAAATAAAAACGGAAGAAGTATGTAAGTCTTTCTCCCCCACCCCCACCCCAATCTTTCATGCCTATATTTAGGTTAATCATTATAAAATGTAATTTACCCCACTACTTCTAAAGTTACATCTATAGAACACAAAATTTAAAGTAACATGATTTAAAATTTAAAGTAACATGATGAATACCGTCATCGTAATGTTTAGTTTAAACGTTGATGTCATACAGCAAGGAATTGAAAGGAGGGAGAATAAAGAATGGCTTCATCAATAGTTAAAGTAGATAGTAGTAATTTGGATTTTGTGCTTTAGTCAACAGTTAGATTGTCAATATATTGTTGGTGGGTCCTTCCTAAATAGTCGGTCCAATAAGCAACAACAGGAGGCTGTAAAATTGTGTCAATTGATTAAAGCAATATAGCTTACCCCATAAAATAAAACCATCGAAGCTAGTGGTAAACATCTTAGGTTATTAATCGAACTTATTCAAAATTTATTTATGAAATCGATAAATTTTATTTTTCATTTCTTTGAATATATATCATAAACAAACTTATTTTCTCTAATAAAAATTGAAAATTAATTGTAAAGACCCATGTCTTAAACTTAAACCTACCACATTAGACCCGGTAAGGACTAGGAAAAGCAAGGGAAACAACTGATCATACCTAGATTCCTCTTCTTGATGGCGGTTTGTGCAATCGATATCTTCTTCGCATGATCCAGGAGACGGTCTCTGATGGATTTAGATACCCTCATTCTGGTCATGTATCCAACCAGACCCGGGTCACCCCTTTCTACAGCGAGGGACAGCGGCGACACTCCGTCTGAATTGACTTTGTACATGGCCCTGGGTGCCACCTCGACCAAGTAACGCACCGTCTCCTCATGGCTACCCTGAAGGGCGTAATGCAAGGGAGTGTTCTTAGAGTTGTCGTCGTCGAGCATCAATCTTTTTACCTCGCTGCTACTTTCCATAACCTCGACAATCTTCTTTAGCGACCCAACTTGGCCATAAAATGCGGCAACATGTAGAGCAGTGCATCCAGTTTCATTCTTGTAATGTATTATGTCTTCATCATCTTCCAGGAGCTGCACGATCAGTTCATGTTTACCTTGTGCAGCTGCCTTGTGGAGTCTAATCCACTCCTCTTCGTCTTCATCATCATCCTCGTTGTCTGACAGCGCCATTCTTGTGAACCTTAGTTCGATATCAGAAGGCGCTATGTGATACTCAGGGCCGCCTGTATTCTGCAATAAGCTCAATAATTCCTCGTTTCCTGCTCTTTGTGCTAGATCAATTGGCGTGTGTTGGTCGTCATTCATAATGGATGCGGCTTGGCGTTCTGTGCGAACTAAATGAACAGCAGCCTCTTTGTGTCCGTTCTTGACGGCTAAGTGCAAAGGAGTGTCTCCTTGTGCGTTCCCTTGACACAGCACATCCAGCAGCATATTCAAATCGACTATGTCCAGGAGCTTGATCATCTTCAAGATCGTGGCCTCATGTCCGGCTCGCGCCGCGACATGGAAGGCTGTGTCTCCAAGGGCATCCCCGATTTGGATCAGACTTGGATCCACTGTGAGGATCTCGACAGCCTCATCTGCTCGACCCTCGAAGGCCGCATCAAGGAGTTCATCAGCCTTGTTGACCATTTTTTCAATCTTTTTCTTGTTGTTTGTTTAAAGGGTTTGGTAACAATGATAGAGTCTGTAGACTGTAGTGTCCTAGTGTGATATTAATAAGATAGCTCCTAAAATTGAAGTAATACTCTTTCGATGAGTAAAGATGAGTAGCAAAGCAACCGTGTGTTCACATTGAAACAAACAACAAATTTTCTAATCCAGTCAAGATTGTTTGATTTTTTTCTCTACTCGATTTCACAAGTCACCTGAGTTTACTAGAGTATGCTTTAATTGATCACATCCATTACATTTTGCTAGCACACTGACTTTTACTTTTTCAACGTACTATTTTTGTCTTTAGATTAATATCTTAACTATTTGTTAATAGTTGTGGTAAGAGAGTGAGCGGGTCGGGTTCCAGACGACTCACACCAACCAGTCGGGTGTTGTTCGGATTAGGTTTGTTTGACCACCAAGCTGGATCTTGACATCTATTGGTCGGGTCACTTTTTGGGGTGGGTAACTCGGGTCAACACCCTTTTAAAATCCAAGAACGGGTTAGGATTGAGTTGGATTATGTTTGATTGGTTTTCAAATGGGTTATGACGGGTATCTTGGGGTTCGGTCAGGTCAGTGTATGGTCTGATTAAATTGGGGTCGGGTCCATCTCGAGTCAGGTTATGTTAGCTCCGGTAAATGTCAGGTAGAATTATGTTAGACTCGAGTCAATCTCGAGTCGGTTACGTACAAATTAGATCATGTTTGGGTCGGGTCATGTTCGAATCAGGTTATGGTCAGGTCAGGTTACGTCTAAAACAAGTCAATATTGAATGATTTAAGGTTTGATATGTCTGTTCGGTTAATTTTAGGTTGGTATGTTTTGGAACGATTAAGTTTTGATCGCAAGTTAACATCGGTTATTCGGTTTACATTTGGGTCAGGTCAACATACGTCAAATCGGTGTACGTTTAACTTGTTTTTGAAATTGAATCGTTATTGCGTGTTTAACAAATCATCATCATTTTCGTCGGCACATAATTGGTTTAATTTATAGACCGAGTGAACATTTATCATGCGTTATTCTCTGGTGATGGAAAGATGAAAACTTTATTGGACATTCTTTAAATTGTTATCAGATTATAGAAATGGCTTGGTTATTCTTATTACAAGTACAAAGATCAATGTAAAAATCAAAGGAAAAATTGGATCAAACAGCACAAACTATACGTTTGTTGCACAAAGCAGCACCAACAAAAAAAGGTGCACAAAACAGCACAAACTTTTTCTAATCGGTGCAGAAAATGACATAAGTGGATTTTTTTGCCTGAGATTCCCTATTTCTAGCGAATCTTTAGTACTTTAGCTATTTTTTATTTTGCTATCTTTTCCCCTGCACTTTAAATAAACTATTGGATCTAAAAATCACCTTATTTCCTCTTTGAAACCATAAAATTTCCCCCAAATTGATTTTATCTATCAAACCCTAGAATTGGAGGATGAGTGGGAAATATTCAAGAAAGAAATCAAAAAGGATGTCTATAGGGTATAGGTAATAGAAATCAAAATGCTAAAATACTAAAGATTCACCTGAAATAGGGAATCTCAGGCAAAAAAACCACTTATGTCGTTTTCTGCACCAATTATAAAAAGTTCGTGTTGTTTTGTGCACCTTTTTTGTTGGTGATGTTTTCTGCAAAAAACATATAGTTTGTGTTGTTTGATCCAATTTTTCCAAAATCAAAAGGACTATAATCCTCGTTACTTTTTGTTATTCATATGAATCTCAACACTATGTAGATGTAAAATAATGTACTAATGGAATAATGATTATTGTTTTGTCGATCCAGCTGGCACCGTGTAACATTCACAAAAAGATTTTTATTCGAAATTCCTTTCTCTAGTTGGTTCAGGTTTTCCACTTTCCCTTAATTATCTATCTGTAATTTTCATTAAGTATTGAGATTTTTATCAAAAAACCTAAGAACTCTTAGAAAGATATTTGAGTGCCTAAAGCGATTGAGAATTACTTTTGTAAAAGTCATCTATAAACTATTGCAAAGTCCTAGTGCAAAACAAATTTTTTTTGCCCAAATTACGGATTTGCTTGCTCTTTCTTGGCTGCGCTTTATTGCTTTTTCTTATTATTTTGAGTCTCTTGTATTTCACATATTACAATCTCAATTACCCAATTTCTAAGTATTTATAGTGAGTCTTAAATCCTTAAATACTTAGTTTAACAGGCTCCCGAAACTGCGTACCTAAGTATGTGGTAGCATTTAAGAAGAAACAAAGAAAGTATGATCATTCACACTTATTAACCATTCAAAATGAATCGAATACTGAACCTAAATGCTTGAAAATGCAATATAAATGCACCTAAATACTATATGCAAAGGTGACACATCACATATCAGTATGATATATTTATACTCTATTTTTATGAAATAATATGTTTTGAATCACCTACCTAATACTTCCTCTAAATATAATTAGCAATGTGCGGTTAAAGACAATTTGTATTTACTAGGTTCGCACCTTGTATACTATGTGTAATGACCGGAATACCCCTCCATATCCATCCCTTGTGTTACAATCCAACCTGTATTTATATGCTTTCTTATACTTTAGTTTATATTTTAGTACTCTTGTATAGGCTTAAGGTTCCATTATTGAGTTACTGTAAAACCAGTGTTCACTGGAAATATGTACTATCTCATACTTAAGCCTCTTTAGGGGGGTCATCGACTCCCGGGAAAGGGTAGAAGAATTATACCTATTATCGAACATACAAAGGAGTGAACGGAGCGAAGGAATAAAGATACCCTACTATGATAAATAAAATGTTTGTTCATCACTAAAGCATCCTATCAGTTATATGCTTGCTTTATAATATTGTGTTGCTGTTGTTGGCCAACTTAGAGCTTGTGCCGCCACTTACTATAAAGCGCCCACCCAAACTTAAAACAGGTACATCTCGTTGTCGGCTTCGCTCGTGTCCGCCTTGTGCACACGAGCACATTACCCGACCCTCTTCTCATGCTCTTGTCGCCAATAGGCAAGAGTACCCTTTCATATACCGAGTTCTCGTGCCTCACGAGCCTTAAGTGACCCTTTTCCATATTAAGGCTAGCACACTTTCCAACAGAAGGAAAGGGCGTGTCGCACGTTTTGAGGTCAAAACTCACAGACCATGACAATTGGTATCAGAGCCGAGACCACGAAGGCATCGAGTGACCCAAGATGGAGTCATTGATGGATAGATTGGCAATACTAGAAGGGACCGCCGAGACATGATGTCAGCTCGAAGAAATTGTGATCGGGCAAGCAAGGGAAATCGACTGGCTAGAGACAAACGTCGATGCTTTGTCGAGAGAAAAGGATGATCTCCGTGAGCAATTGAATTGCACACAAGCGCGTTGTAGGTAGAAGCGACGTGGGTATTGGAGTTTCAAGAATCAAGCCTCCTAAACCTCGTGACTACAGCGGCGCAAGAGATGCAAAAGAGGTGGAAAACTTCCTATTCGACATGGAGCAGTACATTAAAAGCGTCCAGCTAAAGGACCCGCGAAAGGTGGATATTGTTGTCATGCACTTGGCGGATGATACCAAGCTCTGCTGGCGCACCAAGTACGTCGAGATCGACATGGAAAGATCAAAAGAGACACATGGGTGATAGGATTTTAGTCGTATCACCTTATCAAAAATAAACCTACAGCCCTCTAACTATGGTAGTCAATGAAAGCAGGGTCGAATCCACAGGGAGACAGAGTTTCTAAATTAATATTCAATCAATTAGCTACTTCAGATGAAATCAGGGAAGAATGAACTGAACTAATGATTAAACTAAGGAAGACAAATTAAACCGAGGAATTAACTATGGACTAAAAGCCTAGGGTATTAGGTCGGTCCACCATGGTTATACCAATCAAATAAGGTCAACTACTATCAAAACCTGTCAAGAGTCGGGGGATTAAAGCATGTGTTGAGCTATGGTTAATACTCAACGCTCATAGTTCAACATACGCCGCATGCTCACTAACGTAATCAGAACTACTGACATGTCCTAGGCCTCTAGTCGTAAGACTGATCTGTGCAAACAACTATTAACCACAAGCAATCAATGAGATTGTACACTAACATTAATCACTAATTAAGAACAAACAACATCACAATCACCCTAATCAAGCCCTAGAAATTAATAGAAATCTAAATAACAATCATGGTATAAACATGGCTTCCCTATCTAACACCCTAGAAAGAGAACTACTCACTCATAATTGAATTGACAATAACAAAACTAATTGGAAACCCTAACAATTGCATCATGAATGAATAAATAATTAAGCTAAGCAAATAAGATTAATAAAAGAGATTAGAGTAAAGAAGAATACCAATTGACAGAAAGCGAGAACTTTTATTGAAATCGAATAGGTTTAATCACCTTTAATCTAATCTAAAGTGTTTAAACTAAGCTAAGAACTATGAGAAATAAACTAGTCTAAAAGATGATGAAAAAGATATCTCTAAACAAATGAGGAAAAGGTATTTATAATACCCCTTCAAAGTCTAATTAAAACGGGATTAATGATAGAAAAATCCGCTAATACGAGTACGGGACCCGATCGGGTAAAAAATCAAGAGCAAACTTTGTTTTGACTTCACGCAGCAGCGCAGCAAATTGAGCTAAAATGGGCCCACCCGATCGCTGGCCCGATCGGGCAGCAGATCCGGTCCCCAGCCCAGCGGGTAACGCATACCTGCAGCAACATTATGGTGGGTCCAGCGCTTTGTCTTGTAGCGCATGCATGGAGACAAAAGCCTGGCCCACTCCAGCATTTAGCGCATACAAGCAGCAAACTCTATAAAGCAGATCAGTGGGCCCAGCAATATCCCCTTAACTGGCGCAAGTAGATCAGCGAAGAAACGAGATTTGGGCTCCCACCCGATGGCATCGGGCTGTATGTGCCCGATCGGGTCCTCAACCACGAAGCCCAGCACACTTCCTTTAATTTTCGCCCGATTGATCGGGCAAAGCCCGCCCGATCGGGTCCGCAACTTTTCCACCCGATCACAATATCTTCGCCCGATCGGGTCATTTCTTACCCGATCAGTGTACGGAAAACTCCTTTTTGACTCTTTGGCTCTCAATTCTTCACGTTTAGAGGTCTTGGGACCTCCTAAACTACCCATAAAGCTCGTGAGCCATCCTATGTGCCTCGTAACATCTCGTAAAGCCGTGGTTGCTTCCAAATAGCTCGGGAATAGGGAGAAAACTCTCTAAAACCTGCAATTCAGCACTAAAACACAAAACCACAACTATATACGATAGTTAACATAAAATAGCTCCCAAGAGCTCAAATGACGCACAATTTAGCTCGTAAATAAGGGATAAAAGTCTATATAAATACGTGATATCAATGGGCAGAGTTCAATAAGGAACTCAAGAAACAGTTCTACCCAGAGAACACCAAGTTTTTTGCTCGCAAGAGATTGAAGGAGTTCCGCCACACGGACACTATCCACAATTATGTGAAGGAATTCTTGGCATGTATGTTGGACATTCTATTGATGCATGAGAAAGATCGATTGTTCAACTTTGTTAATGGGATGATAGAATGGGCGCAGCGTCAGATTATGAGGCAGAAGGTAGATACACTATCGGCGGCCATAACTATTGCAGAGCGACTAGTAGACTACTCTTTCAGGATGAATATCCGCACTGAGAAAGAATGCAAAATCCTAGCTACTTGCTGAGGACCCTACTCCAAGCTCCCCAAAGATCCCAAGAAATGGTTCGCGTGGGACGTCCAACTCAATCGAGGGATTCAAGAGAAGAAGTGGGGGAAATGACTCCCAAAAGCAAGGGTCGCCCTCTCCCCAAAACACAAGAGAATCCAGAGCCAGCACACCCTCGGTAAATACTATGAAATTGGACTGCATACTATGTCGAGGCCCATATCTATGGTGGGAGTGCAAGCACAAAGGGGAGCTCTGATATCACGTATTTATATAGACTTTTCTCCCTTATTTACAAGCTAATTTGTGCGTCATTTGAGCTCTTGGGAGCTATTTTGTGCTAACTATCGTATATAGTTGTGGTTTTGTGTTTTAGTGTTGAATTGCAGGTTTTAGGGAGTTTTCTCCTTATTCCCGAGCTATTTGGAAGCAACCACGGCTTTACGAGATTTTACGAGGCACGTAGGATGGCTCAAAAACGGGAAGAATTGAGAGCCAAAGAGTTAAAAAGAAATTATCCGTACTGTGATCGGGAAAAAATGGCCGATCGGGCGAAGATATATTAATCGGGTACAAAAGTTGCGGACCCGATCGGGCAAGGCTTGCCCGATCCGATCGGGCGAGAGACGAAATGCCCCAAACCCGATCGGGCAAAAATGACCCGATCGGGTGGGTGATCGGGCGGACTCAATTCACTTTCTATTGCTGCTGGCTGCGTTAATCAAGTCCAAGAAGCAAAGTTGGGCCTTTTATTGCTCCAGGCCCGATCGGGCTACAGTGCCCAACCCGATCGGGTGGGCTTGATCTCCACGCTGGCCCACTGATTTGTGTTGTGTTGCTGCTGCGTGAGCAGAGGACAAAGGGGCCCAATTTTATATGGTTGCTGCTGCTGTACACTGATTGAAGAAAAGGAGAGCTGGGCTTCCTCAAAGGCCTGCTGATTCGCGTGCTGGGTTTCCCTCCTTTCACCCGATCGGGCCTGCGGTCGGGTGAAGCCCAATCTCTCATTTCGTGTGTTGTTGATGCTGGGCTGCCAAAAAGGATATTTGAGAAAATAGTTTCACTATAGGCCCGATCGGTTGGCCTTTGGCCCGATCGGGTCCTGTGCCCTTGTTCGCGATTTTTCGTCTTTTGTTTCCTATTTTAATTAGACTTTGGGGGGTATTATAAATACCTTTTCCTCATTATTTAGAGACATCTTTTATTCTATTTTATTCCCAATAGTTCTTAGCTTAGTTTTAGAGAGTTTTATTTAGTTTAAACACTTTAGACTAGATTAAAGGTGATTGAACCTTGGATTCGATTTTAATAAAAGTTCTTGCTTTTCGTCAATTGGTATTCTTCTCTACTTTAATCTCTTTTATTATTCTTGATTGCTTAATTTAATTATTTATTCATTCATGATGCAATTATTAGGGTTTCATATTAGATTTATTGTTGTTGATTCAATTATGAGTGAGTAGTTTAATTTCTAGGGATTTAGAGAGCGAAGCCATGTTTATACCATGATTATTTGAATTACTATTAGTTTCTAGGGTTTGATGAGATAGGTTATGGTGTGATTTATTCTTATTGAGTAATTAAGGTTATTGCGCAGTTTCTTTGATTACTTGAGGTTAATAATCGTTTGCACAGATCTGTCTTTCTTTTAGAGGCCTAGTACACATCAGTAATTCTGATTATGTTTGTGAACATGCTGCATATGTTGAATTATGGGCGTTGAGACTTAACCATAGCTTGACATGGCTCTAATCTATCGATTCTCGACCTAGGTTCTGATAGTTGTTTGATCCTTTGATTGGTATAAGCATGGTGGACCGAACTAATTCCCTAGACCTTTATTTCATAGAGTAAAATCCATTTTATATTTCTTTCTAGTGCTTAATTAGTAGTTCAGCTGATTCTTGTTTGATCTTGTCTGAAGTAGCTGTTTAGCTGAATATTGACTTAGAACTCCGTCTCTCTGTGGATTCGACCCTACTTCCATTGACTATCATTGTTAGAGGACTTATGATTTATCTTTGACTAGGTGATACGACTTTAGCCTATCAAGCTCGTCAAGATTAAGCGCATAGTAGCCGTTAAGACAAGTGGTGAAATCTCAGGTGAAGGCGACATCAAAGAGACAAGCTTGCATTTGAGACAACACTTTGCAAGAGATAAGGCCACAAAGAAAAGCATCATCAAAGACACCCTTTTGCAGGAGAAACCAGAAACAAGGGTTATAACACCCGGACAATTCTCTCTATATAAAACACATTATTTTCCCAACTAAAACAAAGAATTACCAATGTATTATCGAGTGTGTGAAATGTATTAGCTTACTCAGAGTTTTGAAGCGGAAAACATTAAATAAAACCTTATTAAATACATAAACCATAGAAATTGTCAAATCATTATCCAAACCTCGAAGGATAATTCAAAACCGACTTAAAGCATTTAAAATAAATGATCCACAAAATAACTTATAAAAGTAATGTAAACGTAAGAAGCAATAAAAGTAAGAAAGCGATCTCTCATCAATGTTTCCCAAGTCCCAAATGAGTAATAGTGATGATGCATTAAAGCTTCAAACCTATAGGCAAATACTCAATTGAAGACTTCTCACCAATGTATGGTCATCACAGGATCAATAGGCAAATCCATGACGGACAAGCACATAATCAGCAAAGCTGAGTACATACATAATAAAATAAGACACGAAACATAACATGATACTATTGAACAACAAAACATGATCAATAAAGATGCCTCAAGACTTTAACTATTAAAATAAGACTTCACTTCACAAGACATACAACATGATAATCATTTAGTAAATTGAATAGACAATGTATCGAGTTGTCCAATAAAAACCAGCCTTCAAAATAGATGAGGAATTACGGGTGCGACTCTGTAATCCCTTGGCCAACGATATCGAGGAACCTTTAAAATTAAAATAGGTATCGTGATCAATCCGACCCCAAAGAAGCAATGGGCTACCACCATGTACTCCAACTCATACTAGTCCAGAACTTCAGACGTGCACAAGTCTAAAGCTATTCCTATTCACATCCACTTTAAGTATTAATAAGTTATTCGATGTTGGACTCTAAACAAGCAACCAATACATAACATGAATACAACAATTTCCACGCACTTTTATCATTAGGATTAAATAAGTGATCAAAATATTCCAATTGACCATGAATTAATCCTCAAAGTTATTTGTTGACTTAAATCAACAATCAAATGTCCAATGATAATAAATATACATATCCTACAAAGACCTCGATCTTTGCAGAGTATTAAAATAATAATAACCAATAATAATCCAACTTACTCACAAAGTCCTTGGCCTTTGAAAAGTAACAAAATATCCATAACTAATAATAGTCCAACTTACTCAAAAAGTCCTCGGCCTTTGAGAAATAATAAAATATCCATTAAGGAAAATAATACCAAACTCCATAATTCAATAATAAAATATTATTAACCCACATCACACGATGGATCAAAATATAAATACTTCCAAACAACATGCTTGAATGAAATTAAACACCCATTCAATTATGTAATAAACATAAAGGCAATTAACATGTTCAACAACACGTAATTCCAATTCAATAGTCACGTTTGAACCATAAAAGGGTTCCCTATACATGATACTATAAATAATTCTAAGCCTCAGGACATGATACTAGTCTAACACATAAGGACATGTACGTACCTTGTGTAGACAAAGTGAGAGGCCACTTTAAAACTCTAGAAGTCGCCTAAAGTAAATTCTCCGCCTACAAAAACAATAACATAATAATGAATTAATTCACAACAATATAATTTATTTTAAAACGCTTCAAAACTCGTTTTAAAGTGCTTTAAAAACATTAAAGTTTCAACCTTTAACAGCCTATAATATAATACTATAAGTCTAGGCTTTCAAAACCTCAAAAACCATTACTTTCATAGTTAAAACTTACTTTAAATAATAAATAATAAATTTGAATTTATAACTTATATTCATAATAAATACAAATCAGATTTTTAATAAATAAAACAATAAAGTTTCGAACTTTATTTATAAAACATATGAAAACTCATAAAAATCACAACTTTAATATTGAAACTCATAAAAATCATAACTTTAATATTAAGAACGAGAGGCCTGTTCATTTCAGCTTAATTTCAGTTCAGTTCAGTTCAACTCTAATTAGTTCAGTTCAGCTCAGGTCCAATAAGTTCAGTTCAGTTCAGTTTAGTTCAGCTCAGCTCCAATCAACTCATCTCTAAGTTTTATTTTTTAAAATTGAATTTTCATTGGATTGACTTTCCAGTACGTTTAATTTTTTTAAAAAATGGATTTTTACGGAATCGGATGGACTTTCCGGTACCGTGTACCGAAAATTCCATCCGATTCCGTGAAAACTGATAATTTCACGGAACCGGATGGAATTTCCGGTACACGATACCGTAAAGTCCATCTGGTTCCGTGAAAATAAATTCAATTTTAAAAAAAAAATTTTGAATTTTTTTTATAAAAATGGACAAAAGTTATGTTTAGTAAGGGTATTTTGGACAATTTACTATATAATACGGGCTGTGAGGTGGTAAATACGGGCTATGTTTAGTAACACCATTTACTAACCTTGTGACTATAATTATACTACATACTAGAAATCAGTAATCTATTTTCATTATAATACAAACGTACATAACATTATAATAAGTTTTCAAGTATTTGTTCAATTTTATCGTGTAAGCTTGTGACTATAATTATTGATGAAAGCCAAAGAGCAAAATTATTGTGATTATCCTAATTCCTACTTTTCATAATAAAAGCTTTTAGTTCATTTCAGCACCAATCAGTTCAGTTCAGTTAAGTTCAGTCCAGTTCAATTCAGCTCTAATCAGTTCAGTTCAATTAAGTTCAGTTCATCTCCAATCAGTTTAGTTCTGTTCAATTGTTTTCATTAAATCTAAACAGGCCCTAATTGCTTGTTAGCACTTGTAATTTCTATGATACAAGTCTACAACCAAATGTATCAAGGGCCAGTTTTGCTGGCTCATTTTTTGGGAACATGAAGCTCCAAATGAGCAAGACAACGTTGTGGAAAGGTCCCAAAAGAAAAAAAAAATGAACAATGTAATAACAAAAATCCAAAAACAACAATTTTTTGGTCTTTCCATGATCCACAGTGGGTGACTTATAGACAAAAACAATTCAATAATAAAAAGCCAAAAACCAAAGCATGCCTAATGGTTGAAGTTACACCTCCGAGATACATCCATCAACCCCCAAAAAGAATATTTTTGAAAAAACTTGAGTATGAGCTCCATGACTCCCACTGTTCCTGATGTCCTCAACAATCGCATTGGCCACAATCAACTATCTCTGGCTCGCAATAGCAGCAGCAGCGGCAGCGAAAGCGACAAGGATCAAGGCAATGCTGGGACACACCAGTTTATTCCGATTGATGCAAGAGTGTATAAGATATTGGTTGAAGGAACAAAAGATGCTTTATCAGCTATAGAAATTAACTTAGAGGAGTTGAAGTCTAAGGAAGAAGAAAACTCTGTGCTTCACATTGCAGCTAGTGCAGGGCAAGCTCATCTCATTACAGAGCTTCTTCCAATGAGTAAAGACATCATAAAGTGGACGAATAACAAAGGCGATCTTGCTTTTCATTCAGCTGCTAAAGCATCACAGTTTGAATCCCTTAAAGCTCTTATGAACTGGGGCGATTACGATTTGAACCAGGAAAACATTAACAAAGAATTATTGGGTGTTCAAAATGATGAAGGGGACACCCCGTTACACATTTCACTCGAAAATAATCAAGAAAATATGGCTCGCCTACTGATCGATGAATATTGTGAAGCGTGTTATGTATTGAATGAAAACAATGTTTCTCCGCTTTATATGGCTATCAAATCCAAGTTTTGGGATCTGGCGAAGCGGATGATCTCTTATACAAAACAGCATAAGGAAGCTTCAGAGCCTCTACTGCTTAAAGGAAAGTCTCTTATTCACGCCGCCATTGATGCTAACAACAAAGGTAAAGTTTGCTAATTTTCTTTTTATTGTCTATGTTTAGAGCATTAACATATTGCTGTTTTTCTTTTAAAAATCGATACTTACATGTTTAATTATCAATTTTGTAGTCTAGACTTCATGTTTAATTTGATGTTTCTCGATTTATTTTGATTTGTTTTGGTTATGATAAATCCAATAAATTAGATACATTTAGATAAGTGATTAGTTAAAACAAGTTAAATGCTTATGCAACACACTCTTGAATGGAATGGACTACTTTCCTTAATTTTACTAAATCAATCAACCCTTAAAATCTAAGCATATCGTACTTCCTCCCTTTTTTTTAATATGTATGTTTTACTATTTTGGTATGTTTTTTTTAATATGTACTTTTCTATCTTTTCCCATAAATAGAAGATTGGCCCACCTAATTATTACACATATCTCCTACTTTTTCTTTCCTTCTCTTTTCCTTTTTCACTTTTTCTTTAGAAGGCAATTAAGTATACTAAATTCAAACCAAACTCAGTACAAAACTTTAGAAAGTAGTGCTACTCTAAATCTTGACATTTTTAGGCCATTTTTTGACTATTTTATTTTTAAAAAGTACTTATTTCAAAGATTGGTCTTCTTTAAGGTAGTTTTAGCAAAACAATGTTTTCTTTTTCTCCAAAAGTTAACTTTACATTTCTGTCGTCTTATTGGAATTGGTTAGACTTTGTGGATTTATTTTTATCCATGTATTTTATGACAATTTAATTTGAAGCCACCTTGGGTCCACGAAAGGTAAGTGCAAGGCGGGATTAGCTTATGTTCAAATAATTGCATGACAAACAATAAGAAGTGGGCATGCTATTGAGAAAAAAAATTAAAATAATTAAATAGTCCTGTAGTTGTTAGTGATGTATACACGATAGAGAAATTTACTATCGTAATACTACTTATATTATTCTAAAATTTAATGTTACATAAATCAAGATCTTACTAAACAACTTTTATTTTCTGTCGGGTTTTAACGTTATAATGAAATATGTTGACTGAAGTGGTATTCGGATGAGCACTCATTTCCTAGACAAGCAAGAAACTAAAGAGGAGAAACTAACGTTCTGATGCTCATGCGCGGACGGTGCCCATTGTGCGTATGGTCACTCGGCCTTTTTATCCGTTCGTGATTGGATGGATTTTGTTTTCCTGATTTCGTTAAGATCTCATCAATTATTTGTAACGGCTATCTAACACAACTTCTAGGGTTTGTAAGAGGTGTCTTAAATTATAAAGGGAACTCTAGGATAATTAATTACCTGACGCCATTAGAAAACTCAAAACTCCTCTTCCTCTCGTTTTTTTCCATTTATGTAAAATTAGAAAAACATCTAAATTCCCCTGCTCATAGACTAGATCACTTTAACCAAACCACACAAATCCTTGTCTTGTTACTTCTTCTTCTTTATTGTTTTTATCTCTAATAATATTTTATTGTTAACTAGTATTCCAAACTATATCAAATATATGGACCATCCTGTTTCCCAACATTCGATAATGATGTTCTCACACCAAAACAATAGTGGGAAAAACTTGAGAGAAAAATACGCAATAATTATTTCTATTAATCACTACATCATTATTTTATTAAGATTCACTATTAACCAGTAGAAACATATATATATATATATATATATATATATATATATATATATATATATATATATATATATATCAAATCCGTATTATTCGTGTTGGATTTGGTTTGAGTTGGGTTGGCGGGTTGGGCTATAGTAATTAATTTTACCTTGTTGTGTAATAATTGTTACACCCAGTTACAAAGTTACGTTATGACATTCATCTCAATACATTCGATCTGGATCATAACATAGCAAGTTAGAAAGTTCCCCCGTTTCTAAATAAGTGACACATTTGTATAGTGTTTACTATTCACAGTTTAGACTTTAATTAGCGTTGGTGATTTACATTCTAGAAAAAAATATAGTCAAGTGGGATTTTGTTAGATTGGTCTTAATGAGAATTTTTTAATATCAACTTTTTATAATATTTACTTATTGATAATGTAGATATTAATGGTAAAAATAATGCATTAGCAAACGTGAAAAGAAGAAGTATATTTCATGGTGAATGGAGCAATCTTCAATCAGACTTTTTTAGACACTCTTTGAGGGTACAATCTGCGTAAATTATTGGCAATTTCGAGCAAACCATAAGTTCAAATGAGATCGAATTATTTGAAAGACGTTCGACCTAAACATGAAATTATTTTTTATTAGAAAATAACATCTAAAATAAAGCGTATTACATAACCGATATTGATTTCTATCCAAGCGATGCAGATGTTCATACAAACTAAAATTAACTAATTCTAACCGAAATTAGTTAGCCGTTTGAATTGAAAAGTATATGGATCAAACCATAAGAAAAATACAACTTAAGCGAACTGAAAAATTACATTAGCTATAGTGGAGTGATTATTCAAACCGAAACTCAAATAAAGCATAACCGAATCAATTGATTAGGAAAAAATTAATGAAGTCAGCTAAACTGAAATCAATTGAATTGTTGGTTTGAACCAAAACTGCACTAAATAATTGAATTAACACCTATAAGAGCGCGGTCATGTGATAATTTTACTTCACAAAACATGGGCATTTAATTTGTTCCTACATAACAAAGAAAAAGCATGAGCTTCTAAAACTTATCAACTTTGTTATTCATTGACTTGTAGGCAATGCACAAAAGCATAAACATTATTAGCATCTTTCAGAAACAAAATTGATTTAAGAATTTATAACAAAATCACACATATATTGTAGTATTTCTATTTATGAATATGTAGCATCTTATTAGATTATCCCTAACAACCTATTCATTGCATATTACTTTCATTTTGGTAATTTCATATGTAACTTTGTATCATGCATTTAATACTCTTGAACTACTATAACAGTTCTTCACTTATTTGGAATGTGCAGAAATTATGGAGGAGATATTAACCAATCACCAGGATCTTATCAAATCGGCAGATGATGAAGGTCAGTCACCACTATCTTATGCAGCATTCAAAGGTCACATTGAAGGGGTTCAATACTTACTCGAGAAATTCCCTGATTATGCATATGAATGCGACAATGCTGGCTCTTTTCCAATTCACAAGGCAGCAATTGGGGGTAATGTGAAGGTCATAAAAAAACTACACTTCACGGAGAACTTGCTAAACAGAAAAGGGCAAAGTATTCTCCATGTAGCAGCTGAGAATGGGAAATCTTCAGTAGTATCATATGTGATAAACAAGGCAGAATTAGAGAGGCTCATCAATTTAAAAGATGAAGATGGCAATACTCCTTTGCATTTGGCTGCCAAAGGCTTCCATCCAAGGACGGTGCACATATTGACAAAGAAAAAGCATTGCAAGACTGATTTGCAGAACAAGAATGGGTTAACAGCTCTTGATTTCATTGAGGTTCATGCCGAGTCACTACCGACTTTTGAAGCGGTATGTAATTATGTTACTCAAACTCTATGATAACTCAAGTATTGGTGTTAGATATTAGACATTATAAGTCTCCAACCAGGGTATGGGCAATTTTACACTTCATTTTGGGTTAGAGTCATTAAAGTGTTTCACACATTAACTGATTACCAGTTAACAAAGCCAAATGGTTGACAACAATATAATCTTTAGTTTTGGATTATGGAAAAAATTAGAAGAAAAAAAAAACTTCAGCAATTTATATTTGATTGAATAAAATTAATCTTGGAACTGCAACCATTGGATTCGGTTTAAGTTGATTTAGTTCTCTAACATGGTATCAAAATAGATCATTAGTTCAAATCTCATATATATACTCTTCCTTCTAATGAATTATATAGCACTGGGTATAAAGAGTAGGCTTTTGTTACGCTTCCACGCTTCAAGACTAAAGGGCTCTCGTACACAAAAGTCGTGCTATCGTATAAAACCAATCTTGAGACTGCAACCATTAGCTTAGACTTTTAGTTGAGTTGCTTCTCCTACACATCTTAGTCACCATATAATAACACACTTTCAAAAACATGAGTTATGTGAGGAATTGTGACTTGATCTATGAGCGTTGAAGAGCGACATTGATCGAGGGTTGCAAAGGATGAGCTATTGACGGAGAATGTTGAAGTCTAACTTGGTAGATAGGCCACTGATCGCGGAGAAGAAGGCGGCTCGCGGAATTTTGCCGAGAGCCCACTACTGATCACGATTTTCACCGCGGGTCGCGGTCCCCACCACTGGTCACGGTGCGCGACGTGGGTCGCGGCCCGCGAGCTTCGTGGGCTTCGCTCGGGCGATCTTTTCCTTGTTCGATTAGGGTTTCTTTACTCTATATATTTGTATATATTGAGAGCGTCTTTTAGCCTAAAAACACGCTTGTATGATTCAGAGAGAATTAGAGAGACACATATTAGTATTTCCAGAGTGATTGTTTACCACAAAAGCAGAGAGATAGATTAAGATTGACAATAGAGAGATTCAAGAGGGAGTCTTGTGAGATTCATCAAGGAGAGCTTTGAGTAAATTCATGCCTATTGTAATTTGTAATCTTCTCAGAGAGTATCCCTGCCCCGAGGACGTAGCTATCGCATTGATAGTGAACCTCATTAAATTCTTGTGTTGTTTATTGTTGTTTGCTTGATTTGATTGCTGCGCGATTTGTTAGATTACACGCTTCCGTTATAACAAGTTAGGTGTTAGGAAAAATTCTTATCTTAAAGAAAATATATTTCCCTTTATTATTTTGCAGAGACTAACTTGGATGGCCTTGAGATATGTGGATGCCCCTCGAAGCTCGCAATCAAAAAGAAAGAGTTACGTACGGAAGTTAAGATCAGGAAAGCAAAAGAATAAAGCAAACGAGGCGAAAGAATTGGACAGCTTCACAGGGAGAGTTGATACTCACATGTTAGTGGCTACACTTATTGCAACTGTGACCTTTGCAGCTGGTTTTACCCTTCCGGGTGGTTACAACCAGTCTGATAAAGATCCAAACATAGGCATGGCTGTCCTGGCTAAAAAATGGGCGTTCAAGATCTTTGTAATATGCAACACTGCCGCACTATACAGTTCCATCCTATCGGTCGTGACCCTGATTTGGGCACACTTAGGTGACCTTAAGTTAATTTTGTTATCCCTCAAATTTGCACTGCCCATGCTGGGATTCGCACTCGTTATGATGTCTATGTCCTTCATGATGGGCATATTCGTCGTGTTGAAGACCGTACCTTGGCTTTCTTACCTTATTTTGGGCATGGGGTCTGTTTTCTTGCTATGTGTGCTTCTTTTCTTTATCCCCCTCTACAACCCGTCATACATTAAGAATCCCATGGTACGGTTTTTCTTTTCGGGAACCTTTTTATTGTTGTTGTTAGTATGTGAAAAAAGCTCTATTACATATACCTAAGGAATTAGCTAGTCAATGCATCAGAATCTTCCATTTGAAGCTTAGCTTGTAGGTTTCAAGTTGTAGTTAACCGGAACCTAGTAAATTAAGAATCCTTTGATTTCATCATTGCATGTCTAAGTCTAGCGTGGTGATAACTTAGCTTGTAATAAATTATTCTGAGGCAGTCTATTTCATTTGTATATGGTGTAGCTCTGTTAGATTATGTCTTCTCAATGTAAGGGTTGTTCTGTTTAAGTCGTATTCACTTGTTTTACAAAAATAATACATGTAGAAAATTAAAAAATGGTCAACAGAAACGAGTGAAGCTCAAAAAAATAGTTCAAAAAATTAAGAAAAGTACAGGAAAAAATTGGATAAATTCGACTTTAAATTATGAACATCTAACAAGATAGCGGTTGCTATTGGAAAAATACACCATTTGTATTTAGTCCGACCCTCCCCGGAATGTATTAATAACTATGAACTTGAAAAAAAAAACTATGTGAAACTTTTTGAGGAACCCCTGTGAGGGTAGAAGAGAATGTTACCACACGACTGTTGGATTATACTACAAAAGTAGTCAAATGATTTTCCTAACAATTAGGATTAGTGGCTAGTATTAAGTTAGTGGGTTATTTATTTTATAATTAATTGTATTAAAATGTGATTAGTGGCTAATGGTTATGGAGTATATGGTATGGGTCATGTTTTCCACTACTTAGTTATGTGTAAAGCTTTTAGCTTGGTTGCTATTTATTGTAAGCCTATAAAAGGCTCCTATTCTATTGAGAATAATTGAGCAAGTTTAACGCAAAACTTCTCCATATTTTATTTAGTCTCTTCTCTACTCTAAAAACTATCATGGTATCAGAGCTTTAGGTTAGATCCTTGGAGGCCAGAAGAGAGAGAAAAAGTAGGAAGTAAGCCATTGTAAGCCATCTTCCGTTTATGAGTAAAAAAATGTAGGGCAAACCACCATGGCAAGAGTGGTTGAAAAAAAAAATTGTGATTATATGCAAAGCGGTGAAGAGAAGTGCTTCACAAAGTCGTGCGGAGAGAATTACTCCGGAAAATAGTGCGTTGATTTAATGTGTATCAACAAATTGAAATGTCGACAAAGTGGGTTCAACATGACGCAAAATAGAATGTTGCAAAGGGCTACTACAACTTTTGGAGCAAGGGGGTGTGTTGGATTATACTCCAAAAGTAGTCAAATGATTTTCCTAACAATTAGGATTAGTGGCTAGTATTAAGTTAGTGGGTTATTTATTTTGTAATTAATTATATTAAAATGTGATTAGTGGCTAATGGTTATGGAGTATATGGTATGGGTCATGTTTTCCACTACTTAGTTATGTGTAAAGCTTTTAGCTTAGTTGCTATTTCTTGTTAGCCTATAAAAGGCTCCTATTCTATTGAGAATAATTGAGCAAGTTTAACGCAAAACATATCCATATTTTATTTAGTCTCTTCTCTACTCTAAAAACTATCAACGACATGCATGGAAGTCTCGTAGTATTTAAGTAATTATCTCTTCAACAAAATAGATACTAGGAGATTAGATATTTACAATATTAGCTGGGAGTTGTATAGAGGTGGTACACGAGTCGTGTCGCGTGGAGTTCGTGTTGGGTTCACAAGTTGGCGGATTGTCTTCCCCTAACTCTGACCTGACTGTTTACTTAAACGTGTCAAGATTCTTGACTCTAACTCGACACGTTAATTAAACGTGTTAAGTTTGATTTGACCAGTTTAATTTTTCATATATATTTCATGTTCTCAATTCGATCATATATTTTTGGTTTGAAACTTATTAAGTTTTCACGCGATAGTTAAAAGAACATCTAAAAAGTGCATGAAAGTAACACTAAAGAAACTAAATTCAAAAATAATTAAGTTAGGATGTAATAAGCGAAAACTTTAAAATATGTGTAGATAAACGGGTTGTCGTGTCATTTTTGTGTCAAATAGCTCGCCCTAACCTAACTCGTCTAATAAACATGTTGTGTCGAGTCAACCTATTTACTTAAACGTGTCAAAAGTTTTTTCCCAAACTAGCTAATTTCGAGTCGGATTCGTGTCGGGTTGTCGTGTTGTGTCAACATTTACCATCTCTAGAATTGTATAAGGAATGCACAATAGTTAAGGTCAAACTTTAACCTTGATTAATCTTAGTAAATATCTGACAAAATTTATAGGAAAATAATATAAAAATTGGTAGATGAAAATTAAATAGTCATTCATCAAATCATATATTTTCACTTATGAGAGGTCTTTGGAAGATTTGCTTATGTAAATGAGATTCAAATTTTAGAAGAAAAAAAAGACGATAGATGATACAGAGAAAATGTAGATTCTACAGACTTGATTGGCTTGAAACTTCATATGAAGATCTACTAAATAAATGTTGAAAATTTAGAAAAAAAGGAACTATGAAATCAATTAAAATGAAGTATTTTTCGCTTGGAGATTGGGAACCCCTTTGTTAGATCGGAGTGAATTATTACTTTAAGTTCCTCTCTAAACTATATTAGAGCCAAAAACAAGCTTTAAAGTGAAAACCGACTCTCTTCCAACAACTCCTCCCCGATAGAAAGGCCAATCAAATTGTAAAGACAATAATATGATATTACACAAACAAGAGAGGAATAAGAACTTTAAATATACCTATAATAAAGAATTATTTGTCCGATGAGGCGTATCACACTACGTCTTTTGTTTGTAAAGACCCAATAACAAAAATATTTCATTAATCTACTTTAAATTTAGTGGTACCACAGTCCACTAGAGTACATTATTGCGACCAAATAACTATAGATTGGCTAAATTGAAAAACTTTTGGGCAAATTATTGAACCCAATTAGCCCTACCAAACTATTTTAATGTTAATGTTTCATCACTCTCCAACTACCTCTAGCTCACTCTTCGAATATTCTCCTATTTGTCCTCAATCAGTTGAGCATCTTGTAGATAATGTCCGTTATTTTTTTCGTTCTTTTGTTGGCCAATTTATGGAGGAATAAACACAATAATTCAAGTGAGCTTCATCCTAGCTGGTAATCCAAACAAAGAGCAAATGTAGAGTGCTAAAATTGACGGAAAATTTATGAAACACCGCTACAAACTTTTTATTTACTTTTTTTTTTTGAATTTATCTACTATAATTGTTCAAAATTTTGTGAAACACCACTTTCAAACAAAAAATGTTAAGTTTTGATTTATTGGAATGGTTCAGAAACGAGCCGAACTCGATTTTTTGGAATCAGGTCGGGCTACACTTGTTTAGCTCTACTTTAACCTCACATTAATTATACAATGAGAGGCTAAAGTCACTTAATCACTTTGGTGTAGAGGTCCTACATACTTTGATTTATTTATTTTCTTACCTAACCACTTGCATCAGCACCCGCCCATTGCGTTTGACTGTTTGCTAACTACGCTGTCCAAGATTCCTAGTTGATTAATGCATAATTTATGCAGCCCAAGAAAGAAAAGTAATGTATTAGGTTGATTAATTAATCAATAAATTGTAATGTTAAAATTATAGTACTAAGAAAGTTTGATTTATATAAACTTGGATAGATGTTACCAGTTAATCATAAATCAATAAATTGTAACGTTAAAGGTAATGCTCTTCCAATAATCACAAACCTCCTTCTTTTCTTCCAATACCAACTCTTTTGTGTCTGAAAACATATCGTAAACATGGCAGCTACGCATAGTGTTGCTGAAACCCTGTTATCTGCGTTGCAAACTTCCATTGTGAAAGATGTGTGCTCTAAATGGGGCTTCGAATCTGAACTCGAAGACCTCAAAGTAACCATCTCCAACACAAGGAAACTGCTGCTTGATGCCGAAGCCAAGCAAGAGCTTGGTAACGAAATGCGAGAGCTGATTCAGAAACTCACGGATGCTGTTTACGATGCTGATGATTTATTTGATGAGTTAATCACTGTAGCTAATCAGCATAAGGGGCGCTTGCGCGGTGATAAACTCTCTGAAAAGGTACGTAATTTCTTTTCTAACAATGATCAGCTCATATTCACGGCTCACACAATGGCTCAGTGGGTTAAGACCATCATGAACCAGTTGGACTCTATGGCGAGTAGTGATGAAATGTTGAGCTTTAAGGTTGATTACAAACCAATAAGGGAAAAGGGGCGAGATGAGATTTATTCTTACCTTGATGAGAGAAATGTTGTTATTGGGAGAGAGGAGGACATGAATACTATACTAGATTTTGTGTTTAATCATAGATTTGACAATGATGTTTCTTTCATTAGTATAGTGGGAGAGCCAGGATTAGGAAAAACCACTCTTGCTCGACTTGTGTTTAATGATGAAAGGGTTGTAACTGAGTTTCCCGTGAGATTGTGGGTTGATTTTTCTGGTAGAGGTAAAGAAACACTCAAAGCCAATGCGATCCTAGGGAAGATTTTAGAATCTTGTGGCCGATTCTATACAGAAGTAGATTCTCTGCTACAATATGAAATTCCACAACAGCTTGGAGGAAAAAAGTATCTGCTTGTTCTAGACGATCTTTGTATTGAGGATCACCAAGAGTGGCATGTCTTAAGGAAGTTCTTAATGTGGGGTGGTGGGGGAAGTAGGATAATAATAACCACATATTCAAAAGAAACGACGAGGGTTATAGGAAGTGAGCATACATATGAGTTGAAAGGTTTGTCTGAAGAGAATTCGTGGCGTTTGTTTGAGTTGTCCGCTTTTGGGAAAGGGCAAGAACATGTAAGCTACCATGAATTAATGGATGTAGGAAAAACGATCGTTGAACAATGTTGTGGGTTTCCTTTTGCCTTAAAAGAGGTTGGTAGTCTTCTGTTTGGTCAAGATATAAGCATGTGGCGTTTGTTTGAAAAGCTTGATAATGGTGAAGACAAGATTTTGTTAAGACTTTACATTAGCTACCATAGTCTAGAATTTCCCTTGAAGAGTTGTTTAAGTTACTGCGCAATGTTCCCTCAGGGTTTTATTATAAAGAAAAATAAATTGCTCGGCCTTTGGATGGCACAAGGGTATATTGTGCCACTTGAGGGTCAAAGCATGGAAGATGTTGCTGAGGATTATTTTTTGATTCTGTTACGAAGATGTTTGTTAAATCCTGTACAAAGAAATGAATATGGTGAGGTAGTGTCGTGCAAAATTCATAGTGTTATACGTGATGCTGCTCTAGAAGTTGCAGCACAAGAAGTATGTGTGGTGGGTTGTATCGCGGATAATTTGGGGGAAAATATTCGTCATCTACATCATGTTGGAGATGAATGTAGTGAGAGCTCTTTTCCTAATAAAACTAAGATCCGTTCATATGTTCATGACATTTTTGATCGCTCAATTCCACCACTTGATAAGCTTGTATCAAGTTGGATGTGCCTAAGGGCATTAGACTTGCATGAGGTAAATATCAAAAAGTTGCCCGAATCAATCGGTAAATTATTGCATTTACGATATCTTGATCTCTCTTTGAATCATGTTAAGAGACTCCCAAATTCAATCACAAAGCTGTGCAACTTGGAATCTCTGAACTTAGATGGTTGCACTAGCTTTGAAGAGTTACCTCGAGACTTGAGCAAGTTGATGAAACTTAGGAGCTTAAATATAAATGAATGTTATGGGATGATTAGTATGCCATCAGGCTTGGATAAATTGACTTGTCTTCATGGTCTAACAGCATTTATAGTAGCTAGTGAGAGTTGTATTGAGAAAGAAAGTTCGAGCGAGGATGATAGCTCAAGTGCCCGTACGCAACCCATTGGCATGCTAAAAGATCTAAAGGCCCTCATTAACTTGCGAGGGTCAATAAAAATCACAATTCCTACGAATTTTATAAATGTTGATGATTATCATAGTCTAGATGGATGTAATGGAGGATATTTAGGAGGCATGAAGCACCTACAGGAAGTAAAAGTAGATTTCTCAGATGATTATTGTGAGGAAGTGGCAGTCAACCATGAATATTTGCTGGAAAAGTTTCACCCTCATCCTAATCTTAAGGGGTTGGAACTATGGCGTTATCAAGGTAGGAAACTTCCAAGATGGGCGAGTTGTCTTCCTAACCTAGTAAAGATAAAGCTTGATAGTTGCGGTGGTTTACCACATCTCTCATTGCTCAGCGAATTGCAATTTTTAAAGTCACTTATAGTTTCAGGGGTGAGCAATTTGGAGTATATGGAGGAAACCAAAAGCAACACTAGTGGTAGAAAACAATCATTCTTTCCATCCCTTGAATATCTCAGCATCGCCTATATGCCCGAGTTGAAAGCATGGTCTAAAGATATAAATGACGGAAGTGGTCTCCAATCATCATTTTCGAGCCTTCGTGACTTGTCCCTGACGGACTGTTGTAAGCTAACCTCATTTCCAGCCTGCCCAGGGCTGAAAAATCTTTACCTTGGTGGCGTTCATGAAAACTTCAAGATATTAGAGGCCAAAGATGCTTCTAGTAGTAATGGGTTGTTGAAAAAGGTAACCGTGGTCAGGAATATCACCCATCTCAACTCACTACCAGCGCGCTCTCTTACTAGCCTCCACATAATGTGGGATGATAATGTGCAGAGGTTATCTCAAGTTCAGGAGGCATTCAAGAGCTTCTCTGCTTCCTTGCGGAGCCTTAAAATTCAAGGTTGTGAGAACTTGATAAGTGTATCCGGAGCATTAGAGTACCTTACTTCTTTGGAGTCTTTATCAATAATTGAATGTCCGTCATTAGTCTTCTCCAATGAAGAAGACAGCATGCCTTGGCGACCTCTCAATCAAAGCCTGCGTTCATTAGAATTATGGAGACTTGATAACATGGAGATTTTACCCAAAGGGATGCAGTTTTTGACCACCCTGCAAAGTTTGATCATCGAATGCTGTTGGGAATTCAAAGCTTTACCAGAATGGATAAGCTGCTTATCATCTCTTAAAGCCCTTCGAGTAAAGTGTTGTGATCAATTCCAATCATTACCGGAAACGATGCGGAATCTCACCTCCCTCAGGCTACTTGAAATGAGTTACTGTGAAGAAGGTCTAAAGGGAAGATGTGAAAATCCGAATGGTGTTGATTGGCCAAAGATTCAACATATCCCTTCCATCATGATTTTTACATAATTAAAAAACGGTGCAATGAAGTTAACTAATCAACATTTGAGTTTGTAATTTTCTTTTGCAGTAAATAGTGGAAATGATGGTGTATATATTGGTAAAACTGTGAAGAAGGTTTTATGTCATGTTTTATGTCTCCCTAATGGTGATTGCATAGTTGACGAATTCCATTGAATTTAATACAATGCTCAACTATTATTGCTGATATTTTTTACAGTCGCCAAAGCAAATGTCTTGGTCGATCTCTTTTGACATTTTTCCTAAACTACCTCTTATCGAATACTTCCTATGTAAAAAAAAAAAGATATACTCGGTATCATTTATCATTTGTCTTAGTTAAACTGCAATGGTATACTTTTTTTTAGGCATTGGGTCAGATGGTCTATAATGCAGGCAAGTCTTGTTTACAAGATTTAGAAGATTAGGCATTGTTTGATTGGAAGGAAAACGTTTTTTTAGAAAAACCAGTTCATCTATTTTTCATTTCTGTTAATCAGAAAATAACCTCTTTGTGTATCAACATCAGGGTAAGGTTGCGTACATCCGATTTTTCCTTTACCTTGCCTAAAGGAGGGAGATTTTGAGGCACCCAGGTAATGTTGTTGATGTGGTTGTTGTTGTGGATAGTTTTTAAAGAGTGGAAAATAGCTTTCTCAATGATTGAGAGATACTTTTGATGTGTGTTGTTTGCGCAACACAATTCAATTTTAGAAATCAATCACTAACTCTAACAGGTAGATAGGGAAAGTAGAGGGTCGAACGTATCGAGACTGTTATTTATACTTAAACTATTCATTTATTTATATCTATAACAAATATATATAATTTGGGGGTTAAACAATATAATCTATACTAAAACTAACATGACAACTAAACTAAAATAATGAATATAAATTGCAGGATATAAAACCAGTTTTAAAATATAATAAAGAGGCTAATTGGAGACTTGTAATTTCCTCTTGATACCGAATTTAATCATTGATTCATTTAAGTGACCATAAAATAGTTTGGTTAGCCAGTGGCAGAGCCAGAATTTTAATTTAAGGGGGGCCAAAAATAAATAAGCTACTTTTTATGTTTTGTAAGAAATGAAGAAGCGGAGAGTTAAAAATAAAGGAGGAAAATTGTTTGCCACGGGTATTGAACCCATGAGATAGGCCCCTAAAAAACCAACTAAGTTATAAATCTGTAAGTATATTTTGTGCAAAAATAATTTTTAATTTGGATCAAGGGGGAGGCCGTGGCCCCCGCCAGCCCCCTTGTCTCCGCCCCTGTGGTTAGCAATGTATCCCTTGAAAATAAACATGCAAATAATGATACTAGTGAAATTCCGTGACGTACGCAAATCAAACCCCTAACCAAACCTACTATTTTTGTGAAAAGAATGGCGCCTCCATAGCCCCATGATATTTCACATGTGAGTGTTTCACATGGCAAGAAGACAGAAGAGTTATTCACCTAATAAGGTTGGTAGTTACTCCACCTATCACCAATTGATTTTAGGTTGGAACCTCCATTGACTTTGTAAGTGGACTCTCTCTCTTGCTTATGTTGGTAAAGTTCAGGCACAATATAATATTTCACATGGTATCAAAGCCCAAGGTTGGGTCTACTGGACCAATTTACAGCTGGAAAATAAACCCGACATATTTCACATGTGAGTGTCACACATGGAAAGAAGAGTTGTTCGATCACCTTATAAGGTTGGGAGTTACTCCACATATCACCAATTGGTTTTAGGTTAGAACTTCCCTTGACTTTGTAAATGAGCTCTCTCTCTCCTCTTTATGTGGTAAGGTCCAGACTCAATATAATATTTCACAATTTCAACCATTAAATCATGAATTAAATTAACAAAATTGATAATATTAAGAAAACCAAACATTGACTGCAATATAACTAGTAAGCTGTAAACATATTAGAATCAATATTACACTAGATTCTAGTATTAAGATCAGACCAGAAAGCTGCACCCTAATCATAATACTATTAATCTAACAATATGAACCTGAAGATAATTTAGTGATCAAACTAAATTAATAATCATGAATCATAAAAATCAAATTGTAAATAGTGTGCAAATACCCAAGATACACACATTGTAATGATGGATGAACCCATGAAATCAAGAATCAATTACATGTTCATACTAGTCTAAATTCAACATAATAACAATGAAAAAAAAAGTAGAGAGCACTCACTGAAAAGAAATTTCCGTTGGTTATTCGTCTCCCTTTCCTCTTGCTGCGCCGTCCTCTTCCGATTTCTCCCTCCGTTCTCCTCCCTGTATCGTCCTTTTTATTCTCCCCATCTCCTCTAATACTTTGCTTTGCTTTTTCTATGATTTTCCTAATTCTAATTGGGCTTCGCTTTTATTATTTTAACTACTAGTATTAAATGCACACGATGCGTGCGAAAGCATAAAATGAAAAATCGAAAGGAAAATTAGATAATTGATTTAAGATGTGTTTTTCAAAATAATAAAGTGAGTTATGGAGAGAGATTTATTCCATTTATTTAGGAATAAAAAAATGAATAATATAGATTTTTGGTGTCCCCCACCTCTTCCCTTATAGAATAGAGATTTTTTAACTAGTTGTGGCCCGGTGATGTTTCTGACCCATTTTTATGTTTTATTGAGTTAGAATAATATTGTTCACGATGATTTATTTTTTCATTTCTAATAATTAGAAAATTAGACACATAATTGAAGAACTAATTAAGCCATTAAAAAGGGTCATGAAAGATTATAATGAAGGATGTATCTTTCCTTTTACGAAATCTGACCAAGATAAAAGGAATTGTTAATTGCAATTTGACAACAAAAAGGATATGACTTTCTGGTAGTATCTATGACATAGGTCGTATTCAAAAGATATTACTTGTATTTAAGAAATATTTAAAAAGAAGATTATGTGATGACACATGGCAAGCTGAAAAACTAGTTTTTAGGTCTGGGCAATGCTTCAAGTTCTTGTGTACATGTTATAATTTAATAATTTAATACAACTAATATTATGTGGTGTGGATGTACGTAAGTGGAAAAAAAATCATTTTATCCGTAATATGCATTAACATATTGTATTTTAAGGATCTTTCTTGGGCTAAAAACAACTGAACTGAATTGAGATTAATAACAATTCCAATAGATGAGTTGGACCGAATTGAATGAAGTTGAATAGAACTGAACTGAACTAAATAGAGCTAAACTGAACTGAAAATGAAAATGAGTTGTAGAGAATAGACCCTAACTTGTGGGTTAAGAAAGAAAGACCAATAAAATGAAATAACTCATCTTTTCTATATCATGCATTTGATTATAGTTTAATTCTTTATTGTCATTTAAACTCCATAATAATATTTTTAATTGTGATAAGAAAAGCATTAAGAGTGTGGTAGAGTAGTGGTTAAAAGTTTTCATCTCACGTGCGGAGGTCATGGGTTTGAAACTCTTTATTGATAATATATATTTATAATTTTTCTTTCTTGATTGTCATTTCAACTCCATAATAATATTTTCATTTGTTATAAGAGAAGTTTTAAGAGTGTGGTAGCACAGTGGAAACACTTTGTAACACCTCGTAATTTTATAAATTGTTAGTAATTTTTATATTGAATTATTTTATGAAAATAATTTAAATTAGCCTTTTATTAAATTATTTTACTTTCATACTTTGACTTTATATTATAAATAGCTGTAAATTAGAAGGTGTACTATGGTGTACCTTGCTAGGTACACCTATGTAGTTTTTCTATTAAAAAAAAGAAAATAAAAAAAATTACAAAGGTAAAAAAGAGTATCACGTGAGTTTGAAAGAGGAGAAAGAAAAAACTAGTACTTACTTTAAGGAGAAAAAATAGGAAAGCAAATATTTTTAAATAATTTATTAATTTAAAAACAAAAAACTTCTAATATTACGTGATAAGAATCATCTATTGATTCTTTATACGTATTAGATTAAGTGATTTTATTCTATATCATAATATTTTTGAATTTTTGAAACCAGTTTTTAATTTTTTCATCTAGTAATGTACTATATGTTACGCATGATTAAAAAAAAATGTGCTTCAAAAAAAATAGCATGTACTATATGATTAAAAAAAATTAGCATGTACTATATAATACATGTTCTTTTGCATAATACTAATAGTTCTTTTATATGTTAAGCATCATTTTTTAATTATATAGTACATATTATTACTAGTGTTTATTGCTTTAAAATGAATTGTTATTTTCATATATAACACATGTTCTGTTGCACAATACTAGTAGTTCTTTTATATGTTACGCATTATTTTTTAATTATATAGTATATACTACTACTAGTGTTTATTGCTTTAAAATAAATTGTTATTTCAATATATAATACATGTTCTTTTGCACAATACTAATAATTCTTTTATATGTTAAGCATCAATTTTTAATTATATAGTACATACTATTACTAATGTTTATAATCTAAAATGGATTGTTATTTTAATATACAACACATGTTCTTTTGCACAATACTAATAGTTCTTTTATATGTTAAACATCATTTTTTAATTATATAGTACATACTATTACTAGTATTTATTGTTTTAAAATGGATTATTATTTTAATATACAACACATGTTCTTTTGCAGTATACTAATAGTTGTTTTATATGTTAAGCATCATTTTTTTTTATTATATAGTACATATTATTACTAGTGTTTATTGCTTTAAAATGCATTGTTATTTTCATATATAACACATGTTCTTTTGCACAATACTAATAGTTCTTTTATATGTTAAGCATCATTTTTTAATTATATAGTACATACTATTACTAGTGTTTATTGTTTTAAAATGGATTGATATTTTAATATGTAAAACATGTTCTTTTGCACTATACTAATAGTTCTTTTATATGTTAAGCATCATATTTTATAAGATTATGTTATTTGAAATAGTTTTTGATTTTATAAAAGATAAAAGAAAAAAAAAGATAAGTTCAAAAAGTAAAAAACAAAAATGACTTTACGTAAATTAAGCATTGATATTGCTAATCTCACGTAATGTCGTATTGTTTTTAAATTAAAAAAATTATTTATAAAATATTTTATTTCCTAATCTTTCTCCTTAATTTAAGTAGTTATTTTTTCCCTCTTTTCTCTCTCCTCCAACCTCACGTGAATACTGTTTTTTTCCTGTTTATTTCTTCTTTTTAATATATTAAAACTACCCTGGTGCACCTTGCAAGGTACACTCTGGTGCACCTTCTAAGCATTGATAAATAGCCCAAAACCTATTATTAGTTTTAGTTGGATTAGGTTAAATACCCATACCCATTATGTTTAGTTAAGCTAAACTAGGCCAATTGACCAATACGGTAAAAAAAATGAACCCTTTACGACACTTTGGTCAATAAATTATCTCAGGCGACAATTTGGTTAAAAAAAGAGAGCTCAGGCGACAGATTGACCATTTTTTGTAAAATTTTCCGTTGAGGATGATGCGTGAGCATTATCTAAGTCAATTTTTTTAAATACTTTGTTTTCACATCTCTAAAAATTAATCCCACTGGTCATTAGATAAAAAAGGGTGTTACTAAAAGTAGACCGTATTTACCACCTCACATCCCGTATTTTATAGTAAATTGTCTAAAATACCCTACTAAACATAATTTGTGTCTGTTTTTTTTTTTTAAATTGAAATTTGAATTTTCACGGAACCAGATGGGCTTTTCAGTACCAACCGGGTAGAGGTTCCGGAAAATCCATCCGGTTCCGTGAAAATTCAATTAAATTTTTTTTTTTATTTTTGAATTTTTTTAAAAGGAAGTGAGTAAAGGAAGAGGGGGTAATATAGAATTTTCTACCACGTATTCATAGGTATACGAGCTGTGAGCTAGTAAATACGGGCTGTGTTTAACCGCACACTAAAAAAATCAAATCAAATCAAATTCTACAACTCTACAAGTCTATTGTTCTATAATTTCTGAAAATTTATGAGAAAATCAAACAACATAATCAAACAAACCCAACCCAGATTTATCAAGTTGATCCAAGGTAGAATGAGTATCACCCAAGTACCCAACAACGTAAACCTAGAAAAAGAAGCGAAAAGATGGTCCGAATGACTTGGAATTCACCATTAATGTCACATAGCTCGAACGACTTGGAAGTTCGTATGCCGTATCTTGGATCTTAATTGGGACTTCACAAGATGCGACGGTGCTGCGGGCTATTTTGAGGAGAACTGGGCTGAGATCTGGGTTGTCATAGAGGATTTGTGTACGTGGTTGCTATGGTTTCTGTGTAGGTGAAAAAGTGCAGAAGATGAAGATGACATAGTGGAGAAAATGAAGAAGAGGTTAATGGGTGAATTTTTATGTAATGTGATTTCTAATTCCTCTGCATATGGTGAATTGGTGAGGCTGGTTTGTATTTGATGGGTGAAATTTTTTGGAATTATTGTTAATTGGCAGAAAAACTGGGGTGATTTGCAAGATTAATTCCTTCTTCTTATGATCGATTCTGATTGTTTTTTTAAAGAAAAATAGATTTGATAAATTAAATGAATTGCAACTGGTTAATTCACTAATTAGCTTAGAATTATGATTATTCACAACATTTTCAAGATAAAATTCCTTATGTTGATATTTTATTCTACTGGTTGTGAATTTGCTCGTAGCAAAGATTTTTTTGGAAAAGATTTATTGAAATTGTGATAAAAGGGCATTAATTAATATTGTTGAGTAAGCGAGTGCAAAACACGCATGATCCTCATTGAAAATTTTTACAAAAATTGGTCAATTTGTCGCCTGAGCTCTTTTTTATTACCAAATTGTCGCCTGAGATAATTTGTTTACCAAAGTGTCGTGAAAGGTTCATTTTTTTTACCATATTGGTCATTTGGCCAGCTAAACTATAAATAAAAAGAGGAGGAAATTAAAAATAAAAAAGAAAACAAAATACCTCACGCAGCTTGCTGCGTCGACCCCATCCAATTCCATCTCCTTCCTTCTTCTTTTTTTCCCTTCATCTCCAATTTCTCCATCTTCCTACTTATTGCTCCACCATTAAAAATATCCTACCCTTACTAATTAGCAATAACCATTACATTCATCATACCATTCTTCATCACTAACCATCAACAATCATTATTCTAGTTTTTGGCGTTTTTGATCGAAAAAAGAGAGTTTTGGGCTGCGTTTTTCGGGTAGAATTTCGGGTCAAAGAGACGAAATTCCGGGTCTTTATTCACTAATCTACCTTCTATCACTCTAATTTATCAAGTAAGATTTATATCCATGTTTTAATTTCAGTTTATATGTTGATTTTCAAATTGGGCGCTTTCTTAAATTAGGGTTCTTGAGATAATTGAATTGGGGAAAATTTCTGTCATGTGAAATTTGTTTAATTAGTTATCGTGTGATCTTTAATTCGAGTTGTCTACTATGTTTTCGAATTTAGATTGAAAAATTTATTACTTTCAAAACTTACTCTGAATTCTTGTTATATTGGGTTAATGTTAGTTTCATAGTTTAAATTATTAGTCGAATGATTTGTCTAATATTGTAGACTTGTAGTTGTCTGATTAGCAGAATTATTAGAGATTATATGCTTAAGTTTAGACTTTTGTCAAGTGTTAGTATTGTATATGTGCGTTGTTGGTTGTAGTGGTATTGTATAGTTTATGTTGGTAGATGTTATATGGAGTATTATAAGCTGTCATTGTAGGTTGTTGTTAATGTAGTCGTATGAGGGTTGCCTAATCAATATCAGATATATGCATATATCCATTGCCTCACTTTTTTGGCAGTATATTCCATGAAATTGGCAGTACATTTCATATTTATGGTAGTATATTCTAATATATATGGTAGTACATTTTTTAATGAAAGATTATATGCCAAATACAAACTATATAGTTATATAGCTATGAAAATATCGATTTTTATATACTACGTTTCTCAATAAATGTACTGCCATTTTCATGGAATGTACAACCATTTTCATGGAATGTACTGCCAAAAAAGTGAGCTGATGGATATATTCATATATCCGATATTGATTAGGCATTCTTCGTAGTCGTATTGTGGTTTGTTAGTGACGTCGCTGTGGTTTAATATTGTTGTTGTGCTCACTAGTTGTTAGTAAAGTAGTGTTGGTGAAGGAGTCAACTATCGGAAAAATAGTATGAGGGATTTTCCGGTCAAAGTTAGTTTGACTTTTATTGACCAGTTTGACTTTCGTTGACTTTGTGGTCTATTGACGTTGAGTCGTTTTCAAAATTAGTTTAAGCTCATTAACTAGGTTAGCTTATTTACATGTGAATTATGTGAAGTATAGTCAAGTGACTGACACTATACTATATTATATTATATTGTAGATTGTGAGTTTGTAGAAGAACCTTATTGACTTGAGATTACGTTTGGTTGGTTATGGTTGCGGAAAAGGTAAGATTTCTTATTAAGACTTGTACAGATTATGTTGGAAAATAGTTGATATTGTTTTAAAGTTTATATTGAGTTTTAAAAAGGTTTTGTGTGGTTATATATTGAGATTTTAAAAAGGTTTTACCTTATTTATATATTGAGATTTAAAAGGTTTTACAATGTTTATATAATGAGATTTAAAACGTTTTGACGATATTTATTGTGAAAGAAAAATGAGATTATTTATGAGATTCAAAAGGGAGGAAGTTCCTCATATGCCAAGTTGAGATTTAAAAGGAGGATGTTCCTCATTGCTATAGGTTTTGAGTAAACTTGCATGTTTCTATGTTTACTTATTTATGATTTATCATGTGTTATAAGAATGTTTTTGTGAGGGTTGCCGGTAAGCGGTATTGCTCGGGTTTGGAAGTAGGTTGAGTTTTGTCTCAACCATTATTTAGTAGTTGGATGTATGTTGATCAATACACTTGCCATTTGTCTTCCTTCTTGGTTCGTTATCAAGTTAGGGGTATGCATACTAGGGGCTTTGGTGTTTACCTGTCTCGTGAGCCTAGCTAGCTCATTGGACTTTAATACTTCCTACTCACAGGTTTCAAAACAGTTACATTTTAAATGTATTTACAGAATTGTTTTAGAAAGAAAGAAAGTTGAAGGTTGAGATTATTGGAAAATTATTTTATCTTATATATTTGATTTGTACAGGTTTCAAATGAATTTGTAAGATATCCGTATATATCTTACCTGCACATTGGATAGTTTTGTTTTATTACAGTATGAAATCTTGCTCAGCCTTTTGGCTAATACTATAGTGTTCAATGTGCAGGGACTTGAAGGAGGTTAGCTCGAGGTTGGGTTAAAGAGTGCGATGGATTTATTTATGCTTTAATAGGTTTAATATATTCTTTTGACTTTAGTATTTTTATTTCAGTCTGTAATAATTATTTAGATTTTAGTTAGTTTAATTAGTTAAACCTTGTTGACTATTTATTTCAGTAAGAACCTTTAGCCTTGCGGTGATTATTATTATTAATTATCGCGGCGTAACACCTTTGAAATTCCCTTAAATTATTTATTATATTATTTTTTTAAAGTAGCGGAATTTCAGGGGTGTTACACACTTTGTTTCATGCGCGGATGTCATGGATTCGAAACTCCATGATGACAACATTTATAATTTTTCTTTAATGCAATTGAAGAAAGAAGAGTGCCATGTGACAGTTTGCAATTCTTGCTTACGTCTTTCAAACGAGTTAAGTGCACAATAGAGTACTGAACTTTGGTAAAAGTTCACTTTGAGTACCCTAGTTACAAACGTTGCAAAAAGGGTACTAAAAACTAACTTCCGTTAAATACCTTAAAGATTCCGTTAGTAAGCTTGGTTTAAGTGATTGTTATTTTTCTAATATCACTTTGTCTTCCTTTTTTTCCATCTGCCATCATCTTCTTCCAAAGCATTTTTTCACTATTTCTTTTTTCAACTTTTCACTCCATTAACATGCCTGATGGGATTTTTTGTTAAGAATTTTCGAATTGGAATCAACATGTGATTATATTGTTGGTAATTTTTATTTTAGGTTTTAGGGTTATGTTCGGCATCTTTTTGTATTTTTCTTTACTAATTTTTGTTTAAATTAAGAATTTTTAAATGATCTAAGCACTGAATCTATTTAAATTGTGATTAAATTAGTTAGTACTGGAGCAGATAGAATGTTGGGGTGAAGCTTTCAAAAATGGAGCACCAGCAGCAATCTTCGTGACTTTTGATTTTGATATTTATTTATTTTTATTATTGGGAAAAAACTGTCTTTTTTTGTGGGAAGAATGCATCTGATATGCTTTTGAAAGGTTTGCTGATGTTTATATAGATAAATTTTTGGACCGTTGGGAATTTACTTGAAAGTTGATTTTGCAAGATTCTAGTGATATTCAATGCTCTTGTCATGCAATTATGGCAGCTAATGAATAAATTAGGTTTAATTAACAGCAAAGTTAACATAATTGTGTTTAGAGTATCCTAACTGCAACTTTTGCAACTAGGGTACCTAAACTGCAACAATTATAAAAGTTTAGTACTCACTAATGCACTTAACTCTCTTTTAAACATATATAGATGTGACTTGCTTCTTCTCAAGGAAATAAGATTTCCTTTCACTTCCTAGTTTTGTTTTTCTTATCAATTCTTGAAGCCACTAATTATCCCAAAGTTCTCCATTTGGCACATACAAGTGTGCCCAACCCAAATTGGGTGAAGGAATGCCACCAAGTTATTAATAACCTCGTATGAATAAATCTCTTGTACATTGTATTGCAATTTCGACTGAGTAGATGGTAAAATAAGCTCTCGTTTTCTTGTACGAAGTTGCAGGGATTGATCTTAGCTTTCCGAGGCTATTTAAATTGTCTCGTTTCTATTTTGTATTAGTGAGTTATGTTTATAATACTACACTAGCCTGTACAACTAGTAAATTTAAATTAGATAGGCCATCACTTAATAAGTAAATATATAAACAAATAAATCTTTTAAGCGCTAAAATATTACATAGGTGATTAAACTCGAAAAATATAAAAAGTATAATATCTAACCATATAACTAAATGGTCGAAGCTATGCTTTGCCGATGACTTAGGCCTCGTTCTCGTCGACTTGTTTTAATAAGTTTCAGTAAAAATAAGTTCAGTTTAGTAAAAAATAAGTTCAGTTTAGTAAAAATTAAGTTCAGCTCAGTACTAATAAGTTCAGCTCAGTACTAATAAGTTCAGCTCAGTACTAATAAGTTCAGCTCAGTACCAATAAGTTCAGCTCAGTACCAATAAGTTCAGTTCAGTAATAATAAGTTCAGTTCAGTAAAAATCAGTAGTGCATAGAAGAAAAAACAACATGAATCAGTAAAAATAAGTTCAGTTCAGTGGTAATAAGTTCAGTTCAGTACCAATAAGTGATATCACGTATTTATATAGATTTTTCTTCCTTATTTATGAGCTAATTCGTGCGTCGTTTGAGCTCTTTGGAGCTATTTTATACTAATTATCGTATATAGTCGTGGTTTTTGTGTTTTAGTGTTGAATTACAGGTTTTAGGGAGTTTTCTCCTTATTTCTGAGCCATTTGGAAGCAACTACGGCCTTGCGACTTGTTACGAGGCACGTTCTGGTCGTTACGAGTATGTTTGCTCGCTTTAGGAGGTTCCAGAGGATTTAGACTTGTTCATCGAGCTCAAATCGCAAAGAAAAGGTAAAGAAACAAGCTATTGGAGTTGTCTCGTGACCGGATCGGGCAGAGTATGGCCCGATCGGGCGAAGAATATAATGATCGAGTGGTAGGGTTACGCACCCGATCGGGCGGGCTTAGCCCGACCCAATCGGGCGAACTCAAAACTTGTTGTTGCTGACTTGCGTACAGGACAAAGTTGCTGGGCATGAATTGTGCCAACTTGATGCAATCGGGTGGATCTTGTCCAATTGGGTAGGCCCAATTCATTACCCCATTTCGCTGCTGCTTGTGCGTCGAAGGAAAGACAATGCTGAGTTGTTGTGTGCTACGGCCCGATCGGGCAGTGAGCGCCCGACCCGATCGGGTGGTAGCCCATTTGTCGCTTTTTGGTTGCTGCTACGTGAGGAGGAGAAAATGAGTTGAGCCAAATTTGTATTGACCCGATCGGGTGGTCCATTGCCCGATCGGGTACTGGGCTCGCGGATCGAATTTCTATCTTATTGTATTCGGTTTTAATTAGATTTTAGAGGTTATTATAAATAGAAAATCTCTTTTATTTTAGTGGGATCTTTATTCATATTATTTCCAACTTTCATTAGTTTAGTTTTAAGAGATTTTCCATTATATTAAACACTTAGATTAGTTCCAAAGGTGATTGATCCTTGGATTTGTTTCAATAAAGATTATTGTTTTCCGTCAATTGGTACTATTCTTCTCTCTTATTCTCTTTAGCTATTTCTTAATTAATTAGTTTGATTATTGAATTATTTCATGATGCAAAGATTAGGGTTTCATCGTAGTTTTATTTCTAGGGTTTTAGGGAGGAAAACCATGTTTATACCATGAATTACTTTTGAATTGCTATTAATTTCTAGAGCTTGATTAGATTGGTTATGGTGTGATTTGTTCTCAATGAGTACTTAATGTTATTTCTCAGTTTCATTGATTGCTTAAGGTTGATAATTGTTTAAACATATCCGTCTTACTTTTAGAGGCCTAGTACACATCAGTAGTTCTAATTATGTTAGTGAACATGCGGCATATGTTGAATTATTAGCGTTGAGACTTAACCATAGCTTAACACGGGCTCTAATCTATCGATTCTTGACCTAGGTTCTGATAGTTGTTTGATCCTTTTGATTTGTATAAGCATGGTGGACCGAACTAATAGCCTAGACCTTTAATTTATAGTTTAAATCCCATCTTTATATTGCTTTCTTTAGTTTAAATAGTAGTTCAGTTGATTTCTATCTGATTTTTTCTGAAGTAGCTGTTTAGCTGGATATTAACTTAGAAACTCTGTCTCTCTGTGGATTCGACCCTACTTCCCTTGACTATCATTGTTAGAGGACTTAGGATTTATCTTTGATTAGGTGATACGACTTTAGCCTGTCAATAAGTTCAGTTCAGTAAAAATAAGTTCAATTCAGTAAAAAATAAGTTCAATTCAGCAAAATTCAGTTGACGAGAACAGGGCCTTAATCCTTTGTTGTAAATGGGAAGTGAGGTCTATTCAATTATTGGTCCGCGATTTCCAACTCTTTTCTCACTCCTCTGTTTATGAGCTAATCTAGAGAAATCTGCCTTCTTCACATCAAGTATTCTGGTGTCTCCGGCCCATTTGCCCAAAGAAGATCAAGGTGGCTGAATGAAGTTTTGGTGGCTAAAATGACCGCTACGATTAAAACTTGGAGCTCTAAAAACCTAGCTTTTACTGGTAGACTCCAGTTAATTAACGGTATTACTAAGCATAATCCATACAACCCGTATTTTGCAATGAATTGTCCAAATTATCCTTAGTAAACATAGCTCGTGTACGATTTTTCTTCTTAAAATAAGAGTTAAAATTTCTTTTTTAAATTTGATTTTTCAAGGTACCGGATGAAAAAACAAAATTAAAAAAAAAAGTGATGGAAACTCCATCCGGTATCGTGAAAAATCAATTTTTTTAAAAATTGAATTTTTATAAAGGGTATAAAGCGAGTAAAGGAAGAGGGGGTAATATAGATATTTCTTCCACATATACGGGCTATAAGATGATAAATACGGGCTGTGTTTAGCCGCACATTTAATTAAACTAGTTGTTGGTCCGTGCGCGTTGCCCACGGTCCCCCAAGGTAGTAAAACTTTGTTTTAGAAATGATCTTAAATGCTAATTTTGGGATAATTATCTCTTTTGTACTCCTTTCATTTTTATTTAATAGAGACGTTTTGACTTTTGTTACTTTTTACATTATGCGCTTTGACCATCCCATGTTATATACATAAGGAAAATGTAGTCACATGACATTTGTTTAATTTATTGTAATGTGTAATTTTAATATCAACTTTTTATAATTTTACTCATAATTAAAGATATTGGTGATCAAAGACATGCATTGGTAAGTGTAAAAAAATACAAATATCTCTATTAAATACAAACAGAGGGGAGTATATGAGAAAAAATCAAGATGTAGAGGAAACTTGTCTCTTTGGATTTCTTCATTGTAAATCACCCCTCATTCGATTTTCTTAATTCATATAATTGCAAACATTAGTAATATAGTATAAAAAACACTTCAAAGTTCAAAGCTGGAAGCACATCATATTGTAGAAGAAATTCATTACACGGGAATATGTGATAAAAGAAGCCCATTAGACGAGGAAAAATAAAAGGTTATTGGTGAAGCAAAACCCAACAAATAATGATGATATAAACAAACCGGGAAAAAAATTGACTCCCTCCATCCCCCTAAAGCGTGTTCCTAGATGCAACAATCAAAACTTTCATCTAAGTTTAGTCATTATTTACAGTAATGAAGCATAATCAATAAGCAATAAGTTGCATCAAAAGACTCTTCTTTTTACTCCTTTTGATATAAACTCAATCTTCACCCGGAATTTAGAAACTGCAAATTTTGTACAAAGAATATTAACAATAAAGAATGTCAGAAAAATACTACCAGGTTAGATTATGTAAGAGCTTAAGTACAACATACGCTCATAGATTCCTAGTGATCGTGAGAAAAATAAGTTCACATTCATTATAGTCATTACCAAAACTTGGACAATGCTTTTGTGCCGATCTCCCAAGATAATAAAACCTATCTAGTGAATACATTTGGGAATTTAAATGAACTTCAGATGTACCTTATTTATAATTCGATAATATGAATTTTAGTAACCCAAATCTTCGAACTTGTAAAGACATATCAAGTTAAATTCTTAAGTCTAAATTTCGGCATAATCCCTCCTATTTTCCCAAGCCCAAAATAAATAAAAAGCAAAAAAAAAATCAAAAATTATACAAGCCTTCAAAGGCCAACATCGTCCCACTTTTGGGCTCGCATCATATTTCCGAACTCCAAAGATAAACTATAATTTAATATTTTAAACAATGAATCATCCAAAAACCTACATTGAATATATTATCATAAAAACAAAAAATTATACAAGCCTCCAAAGGCCAACATCATCTTTTTTTTGGGCTCACATCATCCGAACTTCCAAGATAACTAACATAACATAATATTTTAATATTTTAAATAGATAAATCATACAAAAACATATGTCCTTGCCATATATGTCTTAATTGAATATACAAAATTGAACCTGTCCCTCCTACTTACGGGCTACCGGATGAAAAGAATAGACAAAAGTAGTAAATCAAAGATCAGAGGTATATCACATGGCTATGTGAAACTATATTAGTTCATTGTTTGAAAATAAAACTTGAGGCTTTTTGCAACCCTTTCTAGTCTCCGAAATAGATTTTTACGCTGATTTGTTGATGTTAGCTTCTTTGCCAAATGCAAAGGAGTATTACCTTCCTCATCTTTGTGATTGATAAAAGAACCAAAATCTACCAAGTTAAAGAAGTTAGCTGCAGAATATTTTGGCCTCTTGAATTTGAGTAACAGCCTTGAGCTAGCTATAACATGATAATAAAATAGTGAAAAATCAAGGTCAAGAAGGAGGATTATTAGAAGCTTTATTACTTAAATTAAAAGCATCTATAACGTTGGCAATACGAGCAAGAAAAAAATCTAAAAATTCATAATATGATGTTAACTAGACAAGCATCTCGTCTTCGTCGGTGTAGACTTGGTAGACTGGCCATTGTTTACGTATAGCCATTCGGAACCCTATAGCTACAAATAATTACTTATAGCAAGGGATATAAGCTAGACGCGAAGAATACATCACTACGTACCAAACAATGGCCAGGGGTAAAAGATAATGAACCAATATGTTATTAATTCTTTGTTGTCACAATAAAGTAGAAGGTTTACACTTTTACATTCAAACAAGGTTAAACCTGCTCTTACATTATGCTTCGGCATGGGATTGAAAAAGCTTGTTCAGTATCCATAACTTAAATACATTGTAACTTAGTTTAGTTACAATAGTCACAATAGAAACACTACCCTAGGTCTCTTGCATACTTTAACTCCTCGCTATAGTAGACACCTACCCATTGCCCGGTTGGGAAGACAAGAATCTAATCTCTACCTCGATAGGGGAGAAAGGGTCTATCCATAGAATACTCGGGACTTTCCACATAAGCCTCGATAAATCACACAAGCTATCTAAGTCCATACCACTTAAATTGGAATGCCAGACAGGCTTACCTCCACGCATTGGATATTCATTAATCATCAAAAAAAAAATTTGAAAAAACATTAAAAGAGATATAAGATAACTCTTTTTAAGTGAATGCAATGCTTAATTTTGAAGCGATAAGGTTTAAATAATGCTAACCAATTCAATGTGTTAGTTTGATCGTATTGAGAAGAAAAATTGCCAATGACAAGAAACAAGAATAACAAAGGGTAATATTTCAAAATATCTTTAAAACCTACAAAAATTAAAATGTATAAGGGCTATAAAGCAACACCTAAGCAAAAATATGATATTGATTATAAGATTAGGAATCAAGGTATTCAAAAGGACATATAACAGCTACTAATTTACGAAAACATATCTCACCAATTACCTACGACCTATCCACATGAACTACTTGTAATATCCATTTATCGCATCAATCTCAAAAGACTTCTCTAACCAAATACAATCACAAAAGGATTCAGAATAGATACCGAAACCTCCTCAAGCATTAACAATGTCATTCAGCATTCAAAATTTCAAACACATTTGGAAATTCCTTCCAACATCTTTTCGATTTCTAAACAATTGAAGGTGGGATTATTAATAGTGGAAGATGGACAATAGTTGGGATTAGTCTTGTTAATTGTTCCTTATTAATTTCATTGGTTAAAGAAGCAAACAATAAAAACCATCTTTTATACATCTGTCAAACCCTTTTATACAATATAAGAGGTAGTTCATAAAGAACATATTAAAGAGTGTCCATAGTCTGTTATGTTAAACCCTTGAATATCTAGTAAGCAACAAAAACACATGCAACAAAATTAACAAATTCAACTCCTTGTAATGACTCATGAGATAAACCAGACTCTACTTTAATGTTTCTCAATCTTATACTCTTTAATGTTGAAGTAAAGTCATTGAATCAATATCTAAAGCTTTCATAATTAAACCACCACATTTTCCCTTATGTTTTCAAAGCATATTGTATTGAAATGTATGCCATTACAAAGACTTGTTGCTTAAGGAAAACAAAACTTACATCGGGAAACAAGAGCTACAGTAGGAGAGCATACCTTTTAGTTATTCGAGGACTGATTATTGTAAGATCTATTGTTTGAAGAGAAAAGAATGGAACACCCTTGATGAAAAGAAATGAAAAAAAACCCATACCTAAAGCAATCTCAATGCACTTCAAAATCACATCATAAAAGAACACAACGGACCTGCAAGACAACGGCATAGCCACAAATTTGATCATGAAACTGATACAAGATTATCACTTTCTTTTAGATAATCTTGCATGGTTAAGAAATGATAAATTCTTTTGAAAAATTGAGAAGTAAAAGGACCTCTCTTTTTCCAAGCCAGAAACCCGAGCCCAGCTCAGAGTCGCGAGAAGAAATACAAGTTTCTTTGAACTGAAAATTACTTTTAAATTAACAACAACAATAAAAGGGAGACAAATGAAAAGGCTATCTGACTATTAACCATTGCAATTAAGACTAACATGAATGATCGTCCTGAAAAAAGGAAGGTGTAATCTTCAAACCATTTCCAAGCTTCTATGCATGTGATCAGTATTACAATCATGATCATGGGGGGTTTGACAAAAAAAATTGTCTATGATTCAATATTGCAATTAGATAGATAAACCAAACACAACGAATGCATAAAAAAATCCGGCAAAGAAATGTATTAATACCTAAGAGGTTAAAGCTTTGATCGAATCTATGTTTGTGAAATCCTAGCAAAAAAGAAATGTGGTGAGGAGTTGAGAAAAAGGACCTTCAAAGGAGGAATAACGAAGAAAAATATAATACAAATAAATACAAGCAAAAATTAAGAGCTAACTATAACCTATCCGCCATTGATGAATTCTTGAAGCTCTTCCGTTGTTCTCCGATCATGTAAACCAGGATTTCATGAAGTTTCATAGGGATATCTAGATAAAAGCATTTCAAGGAGTACAAAGCAATGTAGCTAAAACAGTTTATCCATTCATAAGGGCTCATTTATTATGCAATTTAATCATTGAGTGCAACTAATTTTCTCTAATATAACAGGAAAAGTATCATAAAACAGTTTTTAGTGCTTAACCACTCAGAATGAGTAAAGAATAAATGGTAATTAATCTGACACTAGTTTTTAGAGGTTGTCATTTCTTAACCAAATGGCATCTATCCTTCTCATCTCTCAACCAAATTGCATTTATCCTTCTCTCAACCACAATGCAATTACCTTCCACTTAGTTAAGGAAAGAAGAATGCACAATAATCGTGGTAGGTGAAAGTGGTTCTAGTACCACAAGATATCCTGGTAGGTGAAAGTGGTTCTAGTACCACAAGATATCCTGGATCCAAAACTTAATATAGTCACCAGAACCTTCGAAAGACCTTGCAGCTAATCCTAAATCTACTGACTTACAAGATATTAATATAGAGTATGATTAGTGGAGACAACACAGTAACCACAACGTCCTCACAAGGCCATTGCAACTAATCCTATATCAACTGACTCGGAAATATATTCACAAGGAAGTTCCTCCCTTAAATATAAATACACAGATATTCCACTACCAACAAATGCTAGTCTTCTTCTAGCGACCCCTTTTCTCGATCAAATTATTCAACAACATCCATATTTGAACGTTCTGCAACAATCCACAATGCACATAGTGTTGCAGATTTTAGGACTTCAGTTTTCTTAGGTTCTATTCAAGTTCAATTCATTAACAACTAAAGAAAAGGATTTTCTCCCCCTTCCCGACCAACCCGGATAACCAACTATACACCTCTTATCTTTAGGACTTCAGTTTTCTTAGGTTCTATCCAAGTTCGATTCTTTAAAAACTAAGCAAAGGATTTTCTCCCCCTTCCCGACCAACCCGGATAACCAACTATACACCTATTATCTTAGCAAATCCCTTTGAAATAAGAGCCTGTATTCATTGCTCAAATCGCTACCAAGATTTAAGAGTATTAACAGTTGTTTACAAGAGACTGAATGAATGGTTAATACTACGGGGTGACCAATAAAATTGTAAAGACCAAATTACTCAAAATTCAAAATTTATAAGAGAATGCAGCCTCTTTTTAACTTTAAGATTGAAGTTTCAAAGACAAAATTCATGTGTTGCTAACAGAAAACCTATTCTCCCTCCAAATGTACAAGGAACCACTGATGCTAAAAAGCTGTAATAACAGAACAAGAGGTGAAATTTCTTTCTTTGACTTGCAGGTGTCAGGGGGCAGTTACTGTGGAGGATCTACATAATTTTAATACAAACTCCAAAACCAAATTGCAAAACAACAAAAAAAAGGAATCCAAAAGCTAATTTCTCTAGGAGAATTACACCATATTCAACACAACACATTCAATTCTAGAAAAAAATATATGATAAAATATGATGACAAATCCAAACAAGTGAAATCCACATACCTTCCAGGCCTCAAAGAGGTCCAAATGGGATCGAAACACATATTATGTTCTTGTAGATCTGTAATGTGACAGAGATGAGAGGAATTTATAAGAGAATGCTCGCATACTATAACAGAATTAAAAAGGAAATGGTATAATAATACAATTTCAGACAAATTTGTTTCAAAAAGAGAATTTTAAAAATAACTAAACCTAAGAACTTGGAAGCTTCGAAAAGACAAGTTAAAAATAAATAGACAGAGAGTTAGAGCTACACCTTCAAAGAATTTTCAACGGATCTACATAGAAATGTTGGCAAATTAGAGTTATACCTCAAGGTTGCGGGTTGCTGTGCAGCAAAAATGGCAGTTTGAGTTACAACGATCTACAGTTGTACAGAGAGTTATGGAAAAACATGATTTTCTACAGTAATTGGAGAAGAAGAAAGATCAAAAATAAAGTCATGAAGAGTTACACAATAAATGTGAGATTAAAAAGAAAGTAGGAAGAAGAAGATAGAGAAGACAGACAACGAGACATGACGAACTAAGAGAAAAACAGGAAATGAAAACAAGCCTCTATTGCACATTTGAGACAACCTCCTAAAACATTCCTTAAAAAATAATTCAAAACCTGATTATTGAGAATGATTCAAGGTTTTTCTTTCTCTATTTCGTATTGTACACTAAAGATGAGTTTTTTTTTTCTTCATAAGTGGTGAGAAAAAGAGTGAAATGTGTTTTATGTTATAAATATATGCAATTCAGTTCAGTTTTTTTTGTTTATAAGCAATAAACCAGTTCCAGTTGCATCAAAGAGGGAAAATTCTATCTTAGAGGAAGAAGACCGTGGTTCCTGAGCTTGTTGCGAGTAAGGACAGAAGACATATTAAACATTACAGTGTTATTGATGATTAATTTGAAAATGACGGGGATATGCAACACATGAAATTCACAAGAAACCAATTCAGAATTTACAACAAGTAAGAAAAAAGAGAAGGAAAGACGAGGACTTACCTAGCTTACCTAGGCAGGAGTATCGCGATGAACACGCGTTGGCCGATATGCATCCTGAATGGAGCTGCAACCTGAGCTACAACAAGAACAAACAGTACGACAACAGCAACGACAACACCACCAAACGCAGTCAAAAAAACTCATCTTTTCTTTTGGAGAAATACCCAAAAAATCAGATCTAAGAAGAAAAAATCCATGTTCATTATTCACAACCTAATTTTTTAAACTTTTGGAATTAAAACCCAATCAATATTGGTGACTTGTTGACAAAATTCATCGGACCCTTTACTCCCTTAGCCATAATCATTTACATATTAGCAACAAATCGCAAAATCATAAGAAATTTTTAACAATTATGAATATCAGATCAGAAAAACCTAAAATAACAGAATAAATTAGAGCATAGTAGAAATAGTTGAACCAACCTGGAAAGTTTGCTTCATTGATTCTTCAACTGCAACAAAGAAACAAACATTTGAAGAAATTATAAAGGGTATATCGAATATCATAACTTGATAACTTTAACTGAGTGATAGAAGTGTAATTGGAGAAGAAGATAGATCAAACATGAAATTATGAAGAATAATGAGAGATAAAACAAAAAAAAGTGAGGAAGAGAAGAAAGAGAACAAATAAGGAAGAGACATATCGAAGAAAGAGGACACAAGACTGAAGAAAGAGTGATAAAAGAGATAGAAAGAGATCAGAGTGGAAGAGACGTCTTTTCACCTTTTTCATTTGCTCATGATACATAGGTGGAATAGCTGAAAAAGAAAGAGCGGAGAAACGCTAAAAAGGAATAAGCAAGCTAAGCTTCTTTTGCACTGTTCAAATGAACAGTGAATTTTAGCGTTTTAAGACCAAAAACACTGTTCACATGAACAATAACTTTTTACACCCTTTTATAAGGGTTATAGATTTTGTTTTGTTAGTTGTTCATGCATATTGGCTCAGGTCTTTGTCTTGTCTAAGAGCGTATATATCACATCATATATTGAGAAGGTTTGTAGAGCCTTCTTATGGAGTGGAAGTTATTATAATAGAAAACCTGGATATGTGAGATGGAAAATGGTTTTGTTCTCCAAAGAATAAAAAAGGTGGATTTGGTTTAAGATATATATTGCTATGAAGCATCATAGATATCCTCATCCACAAGATTCACATCTTCTTTTCTCCTTTTGAGCTTCTTCAGATCCTTCCTAGCCTTAGGACACTTGGATATTAAAAGTGCCCCTTTTCATCACAATAAAAACAGGTTATTTCGGAGTTTTCATTTTTCTAACCCTTCCTCTTGCCACGTGTTGACACAACTAAGGCTCCACCTTAGCTAGTGGGTCCTTCTCCTTGATTCATCAATTTTTCATCTTCTAGGAGACACACAATCGTCTCATCTTACTCAATTTTGTCGTACCTACTAATAAAGAAGTGATAACATTATTATACGTTGTGGCAGTGATACTAAGAGTAGAGCTGCTTTGTCTTCACTCTTGAAAGTTTCCTCCAACTTTTCCAAACGAGTGATCAGTCCATTGAACTTGTTAAGGTGATCTCTCAAGTCGCCATCGTCCCCAATCTCCAAGCAAAACAAATCTTTTTTAGAAACATGTCAAAAAATTTGATTGGAATAAATTTTCAAATTTCTCCATAACTCCTTTGGCTTTGTCACACCAAGAAAGTCATATTTTATCTCCGACGCAAGCAATAGCCGGATTATTGATGTTGCACGCCGCTTTAAATCTTTGAAGTGTTCACCTCTTCGAGTTTCTTGTCCTCTAGGGTCTCGCACAACCTTGCTGAATGAGAATATGTTGAATCATACTTTGCCATAAAGCGAAATTGTTCTTACCATTGAGCAATTAATTCCATCTCAAACTTTCCACCATAAACTTTGTCTATCTTCTATAACCAATCTCTTGATACTAATTATAAGGCACTAGCGGAAGCAAAATACTCACAATAACGATGAGAATCAATTAAACAAATAAAAGTGAAAAAATTAAGAACTAAATTTCTCTACGCAATTTATGATAATTTTTATGAGCAACTACTCTTAAAAATTTCTAATTAGACTTTCTCGATTGAGACTTCTCTCGATATTGAAATTGGAATCCTTCCCCTCTTTATGCAGAGGTTAGGAAAACCTTATTCCTGATTGATGAGCCTAATTATGCATATGTACTTACCCTCTAATATACTATCTTTAGTGTCGTCCGTTATATTAATTGAGCTAAATATTTTACTTTTACAGTATTCGGTTTAATCACGTGATTATTGTTTTTAGAGCATAAAATATCACTTTTAATTTATTTAATCATTTAGTGATAACCTAATTAAATAGAGTTCGAGATGCATTAAGTTTGTGTATTACTAATTGTGTAAGGGATGATATAGTAGTTTGGGTATAAATCTATTATATGAACTCGAAACGGGACGATTCAAGTCTCCGGAAAGATGAGATTGAGACCTAATGAAAGAAGCAAGAGCTGATTTAGTTTGTCTAATGGGTCCAAATGACGTAGGGAGTAGCAGTCCCTACATGAATTGTTTTGTAAATTAACCCATTTATTGGGCTGGGCCTACATTTAGTATATGAACTATTGTCCGGTAGCAAAAAAGGCTCAAAGAAAGATCAACCAGATTTGCATAGAAAAGACAACAACAATAATATAAAAGATTTTTTTTTGAAAACTACCTATATTTAGAGCCCTTTTGTGAATAACTACCCTATTTCAAAAAAATGGAAAATAACTACCTAATTTCTTGAAAAACTTCTGATATCACTACCTTACGATTTTTTCCAGCAAAAAGTTAACGGAAACGTCAAAAGTTTACCAGAATCACGCAAAAAGAATTGAAAATAACTACATACTTTCTTGAAAAAGTTTTGGTATCACTACCTTGTTAAACGTTTTCTGTTAACTTTTTGACGGAAAACACCACAAGGTAGTGATACCAAAAGTTTTTCAATAAAGCAGGTAATTATGTTTCAATTTTTTGAACGGGGTAGTTATTCACAAAAAGGCTCCAAATGTAGGTAGTTTTCAACAAATTTTCCTAATATAAACAAAGAGGCCAAAAGGCCAAATTTAGAGAGAAAGGAAGCGGCTTGCTTTGTATAAGAGAACAAACCAAAACAGTAGACACACGGAGAAGCCAGACATCGAAGATGTAAACCTGAAATTCATCCCCACTGAGTTTTCTCTACTCTCTTCTATCTCTTTTCTTTGTTTTTATGTTTAATTTAGAGTAGTTTAAACTAGTAGGAACATGTAATTAAAATCTTGTTATGCGTTTGTGAGATAATGATTTCTGTTTGTCAATTGATTAGTTTGATTGGTATTCAGACGAAATTCGTTATTTGAGTTTATAATTCATGAATGATACTTTTAGATTGATCGCCTAGGGTTTTATTCATGGTTATTTGCTTGGATTAACAGTAATATTATTAGGTTGAAGCTTTCTTGTTTGATATTATTGATGGAATTTCATGTGATGTTAATTTTTATTTAGTTGGAGCTTTCTGGCTTGATTAAAGTTAACTGATTGGTGTTCTTAAAACGGTCAAGTTTGTTAATTTAATTCATGCTTTCATTGTTAAATTGATTTATTTGATTAGGACTGAACTTGCGTGCGTTCACGGAGTTTAGTTAGTATGAATGATAAAGCAACTAATTTTCTTGCGTTCAAGGGGTTATTTGTTAACCGATCTATCTATCGACTAGTTTAATGAATCAATGATTGAACTCTATCTCAAGAGGAAATTACGTGTCTCCTATTAGCTTCTTAATTACTCCCTCCGTTTCTTTTTGTTAGTCCCATTTACTGTAGCTCCAAATGCCAAGGAGAGTGATGTCATAGGCATATGGGTGGAGACAACAATTAAAAAGTTCACTTATTTTATAGTAAATTGGTGATAAAAATAGGTGAGAGAAGATTATAAGGTACATGTGGGACCAAAAAGTGATAAAGTAGGGGTAAATGGGTAATATAATTGTACCATATAAGGAAAGATGAAAAGTAGAACAAACAAGAAGAAACAGACAAAAATGGAAAGTAAGACAAACAAAAAGAAACGGAGGGAGTATATTTTAAAACCGAATTTATTTCTGCAATTTATGTTTTCATTATTTTAGTGTAATAGTTTTAGTATAGTTTTGATATTTGAAACCCCCCAAAATATTAAATAGTGGATGTATATAATTAAATAATTAGTTTAGGATAATAACGCAGTCTCTGTGGGTTCGACCCTTACTTTCCCTATCTATTTGTTAGAGTTAGTGAGTGATTTATAAATTTAATTTTGTTGCAGACGCGACACATATCACTAAAAGAAAACTAATACTAAAAGATATACGATAATATTAACAAATAATATCTTATATCAGGAAACAATATTATCCTAGACTTAGGAAGCAAATAATATTATTATCCTACTCTAACTAAAAATAAGAAAACAAGATCTACTAACAATAAGCAAAATCGAAAAACAAAAGGAACAAATTATCCGCCAAGCACAAATTGCCCTGCCATGGGGAGGTTGCGGGCGCGGGGTTTCCCTACGGACACGAGTTTTCTTATTTTTCTTATTCTTTGATCCTTTCATTCACGTTTCTTTATTTGTACGAGGTCTCGTTGGGCCTTCAAATCCAACAAATCACTCATATTAGTTTCATGAATTCTACTTGACTTTTGATTGTCAAACCCGTGAAGTTTGTTTCTTTATTTGTTACTGAATATACCAAACCTAATTGAGCCACTGAGCCTTTATTAGGATCAAGGAAAGACCTACACCGAGTGCTCTCCTGTTGTTGGTCGCCGTCCCTGCCCCATGGTTCAAACCTTTGTGCACAGCTCTTCCCCTGGGTCTACCCTAACCGAGCCGGTACACCCTTCAGACTTTAGGCCTTCAACATCAACCTCTACAATATTTTTGGTCTAAGATATTTTCATAAGGTTGATTTCTTCATTCAAGCATGAAGCATTCAGTAAAGATTACAAAGGCTATTCAAGAATCAAAGCAAGTGACACAAAGAAAATCCGAGAACGTATGTGTTGTTAGCCCTTTATTTTGGACACAACCCAAACAAAAATACAAAAACAACCGCCCAAATAATTTATGTTGTCATCCACATAATGTACTAGGCTTGTAAGTTGTAACCCAACAATAAGTACCCGGTTATATAGTACAACAATTTATTGGAATTGAAACATATTATCTAACAACACCGTTCATCTGGAATGCAAAGGTGTCCAGTCATGTGAAAACTTTCAGCTCCACCTTTATGCACATATGGGCATTCCGGTCTGTACTTCTTGGCATCGTCATTGCCGGCAATTCGTACGTTCCATTTGGCTAGCAAGTCCTTAGTCGAGGACATGGTCCAAGTAGCAGTAGAATTCTCATATTTACTATGTGTTATGCGAGTGAACTTTTTTAAATCTTTATTTTTGGTTATGTCATCAGAATCAATATCGACGATAAATATATCTCCATAAGGTCTCACCGAGTGCACGAAAAGAGGCATCGACACTGGATCACACGATACCGCAGCAAGATCTGCAGCCACAACCAGACTCTTTCCATTTGGGCTGAAAACTGGATGATTCACATGTCCTGGAAATAATTCTCCTAAATAAGTATATCCACTATCGATCACTTTTACTACCACGGTCTTGTCATCCGCCTTCACTAGGTATACCCCAAAGTATCCCGGATCAGGCAAATCTTCCAGTTTTTTCGCAGCGGGATTAGAACGATTTGATGAGAATACTATCCAATCTTGTGTTGGAGACCATTCACAATGTGTGTCTGTCCAATCACCTTCCGTTAGTCTTCTCACTTTGGCTCCCTCGAATTCCCCTAGAAGAGCATTCTCCATTATGTATAGATTCTTGGGTCCGTCCTTTGTAGATCGATAAACTAGTATCGTGCCTGAATTATAATCCAATTTCAAGGTTCTATAAGGTCATCTTTATATTCGTTGTCAAAAGAGAAACAAAAATAAATGAATCTAGAGTGGAATGCAATATGAAATTTTGAAAGAGACTTGTGATCTTAATCCCCTCAAAGACTATGCGTCTATGCCAAAGCAAATTTGGGTACTTTAGCAGTTGAATGTAAAAATTGTCAATGGTACCATAAGTTATTTCATTAGTGACTATACCGAAAACAATTTTATAACAGATACAAAAACTTTATAAAATGACTATCATTAGTGCCTTAGTGGTTATAGTTACCACCATTATAAGGACCAAGTAAATATCTTTTTGTACTAATTGAACACTTATTTTGACAATTTTTAAAATCTTGAAATTTGTTTCATTAGAGTTAACAATAAGGACCATTTAAAAGAGAAATTTTGGTTACCATAACAAATATGAATTAAACCACTTTCCACATAAGTTTTATTGTCCATTTTGGACTCTCACTCGTTAAATTTTCTTTTTTTAAAGGATACACAGAGTGGCTTAGGGGACCCTTCTCTCAAGGGTTGTTCCTAAGCTATCTAAGGAAATAAGTTTGTATAGATCTGAATCTTTGTGGACATCAATAGGCTGATTTTGTGGTTGATGTGATGTCCTATCTTGAAAAGGTGATCAGCAACCCTTAACTCGTTAAATGTTAGTACTGTTTTGATTTTTAATTCAACAAATTTGCACATAACTAGATGAAGTATTTTATTTGATATACGAGTGAAAATATATAATCAAAATACTTTAAGAAAAATTTTGTTTGATAAAAGAGTAACCCTTTAGTATAACGGATCGGAGGATATTACTTGTAAGGGAAACTGGAATATCTCATAGCAACACAATTAAAGACCCATCTCTAAGAACCAGTGAAATAGTTGCCCTTCTCCCATCTTTATTCGCTCCCTTCCTTTATTTTAAATTAAGGTTGTTCCTTATGTTTTTAGTCTTTTAAGGTTCAAATTGATTTATTGACAGGAAGCTTTCGCATATGGAAGATGATATCAATTCTTCATTTATAGACTACTAATATTAAATGCACGCGATACGTGCAAAAGCATATAAAATGAAAGGTAGAAAGGAAAATTCAATAATTTGTTTAAGATGTATTTTTTAGAATGAAAAAGTTAGTTATAGAAAGAGATTTGTTCCATTTAATTAGGAATTAAAAAGAAAAGAATAATATGAATTTTTGGTGTCCCCCACCTCTTCACTTATAGAATAGAGATAGTGGAGTTACTTACCATCTCGATTGGTAGATGGAAAAGCACAATTAAAACCTTTTCCGGTAAGCCATCTGAACTCTCTTTTCTCTTCTGATACATTGATAATTGCCAATATTTGAACCGTTTCCTTTAAGTTGAAAGAAGGTCCGACGCATACATAGAGTATGTCCTTTCCTTTGCTCCAGACCGGTGAAAAAACACTATTTGAGTCGTTTCTCTACATAATAACACATATGATAAAATTATGGTTATCAAAAAAGATATTGTACACTAACAATAAGTAACAACCTAGAATATTTAGGTATTATGTCATTTTCAATTAATTTGAACTGAAAATGAGATATTGATATCAGTGTAATCATTTTCAAATTTTTTAAAAATAACTCTCATATGCATGACCCTAAATATTTTCATTATGCATGGGATTTGCGAAAACTGATCCTAAACCAAGACTCTCTGTACTTCACCTTATTCGTACTAAATTGAACTTACTTTTACTAAATTGAATTATTTTTTACCGAATTGTACTTATTTATACTGAACTAATAGACTTTATATTTAAGGCTTCCCTATAGTTTTTCGTCCGTATAGTTACTAATTTTTATTGTACTGAAGTTATATCTACTGAATTGAGCTTATTTGTACCAAGCTGAATTTATTCTTACAGAATGTAATTTTTTTTTAGGGTGAAGTGAGTAGAGCCAAAAATAGGTCAAATAATCACACCTTCTGTATGCCTACTAATAACCAGATACCTTGTAAACCATATGCAACCCCTTGTGGTCGGCTATCCAAACAGCCATGAATTCATTGTCAACAAATGCAAGCTTCTTGCCACATTCTGAAATTGATGGAAAGACTCCCGAAACCCTGAATACTCCGATATCTGGATCAGGAGATTGTAACTTGTAGAAGTCTTTCTCAACGGTGTTATACTGTCACAACGAAACCGGTTAATATTAGGGGAATGAATATAAGTATCTATTAAAGCAATAATCTACATGATATCAAAAGTGATTGGAACATACCGCATTAACTTTATCACTGTTGCAACGATGATAACCAATACGCATTCCTCCCTGGTTGTCATGTATCACAAAGGGATTGAAATGGTCAGCCATGGATCTGGTTTTCCGAGTAATTTCTATAAATTGATCTTTTGCTTTGTTCATATCAAAAATTTCAATGTGTCGATACTGGTCTGCTTCTCGTTCATCCTGCTCATCGAATGTGAAGCTTCGACGAACAGTTGCAACTGCCACTCTATTGTCGTCGATAGCAGATGGAGTCATAGCACTAATCTCCTCCGGAGTCACACGAGTCAAGGATGCAGGACGCGAACTGAGGTCAGCTCGAAACACACCCCAACGTTTCTCTATCTTCACCTTCTCAATGTTACGGTGGAAAAACAGAACATTGTCACTTCCCCAAGTTGGCCAACCACCATCAACGACAACCAACTCACGGTTAAAGGGTCGTTCGACATTCATGACGAAAATGCTAGTCTTGAGATCCTCAATTTCGCCATCCCAACCAGCTTTTCTTTGGAAAGATGCAACTGCTATCCTCTTTCCATCTGGTGACACCGAGGGACTCAAATCTGCTTGCCCTGTTGATTCAAGATTAAAATAAGATCAATCCAAATCCATAATAATACCATGATAATTAAAAAAAAAGAAGAAGAAACGGTGCTAACCTCGTAGAGTAAGTCGTTCAGTTTTTCCTGTCACGAGGTTGGTTTTGTAAACAGCAGTCCAAGGCTGATGAGGCTCGGCAGCGGGTTCCATAGTAGACACATAGATAAGGTAATTACCAGCAATGCAACCACTATCTTCCATTCGAACCCCCTTAAAGGTGTCGTAAACTTCGGCAAAGTTGAACACTTGAGTTGGCTTATCGTTAAACATGAGAGCTATGTGAAGTGTCTCGAGGCTGTTAGTTCTTTCAGATACGAAGATAAGGCCCGAGATTCGGCCTGAGTCGACATCGGCCTCTGTGCCATGAGAAGCTAATTGTGGACGCTTGAGAATAGTCTTAAGAGCCAATGATGGAATGACTTGAGCATTGTAGTTGTAGGAATTTCCGTCCGTCATAAGCTTCTCATCGTTGGGTGATTTTGGTTCATCTGGGGCGGAGTATATATCAAGTGCTACCGGTGGTCGGTACGTTGCAAAGAATGCAATGCTACCTCTTTTCTCTTCGCCCCTGTTAATAATTCCCATCTTTTCTTCTGTTTTCTCTCCTCCTTTTTTGTCTCCCTTATTCTCATCCATCTTTTCTTGGCTTTTCTTCCGGCTCGGACCGCTGAAATTTCACAAGTTTGTCACATATTATAAGGACATTTGCTTTTAATGAAGGTAAATTATCTAAAATTACTGAGTTGAAAAAAATAACTGCCTCGTACTAGAGCTGTAGGCATGTAGATTATTTGTCAAACTAATTATAACGTATGAGCATATGACACCTCGGGATATCATACGACCGAGAAAGAGCTACTCACATATTAATAAACATATTAATAGTTGAAGCATTAAGTAGTACTCCCTCCGTCCCCCAATAGATTTCCCATTTGCTTTATTCTAAGTCAAACTTTGTAAACTTTGACCATAAATTCTCACTATTATATAATATTAATAATAGTCATGATGGATCTTGTTAGATTTGTGTTAATGTGTACATTCCAAATATCATCTTTTTATAATTTTTATTAACACACAAATAAATATATTAACGGTCAAAGTTGTACATTGAATACCGTGCAAAAAGCAAATGGAAAATCTATTTGGGGACGGAGGGAGTACTTGGTCAGGGCCGTCTCATAGATTTTGGAGGCCCTGTGCTTAATTAAACAGTTGCGGCCCTTTTTCAAACAATGTTTTATATTTTTTCTATTAGATAATAATATTTAGTTAAAACAAACATACAATATATTGTATTGAACCGTGGTAAGCTTTCAAAGTTGATATACTTCTTTATCTATTGCAAGATTTGCAACATATCTCTATTATACTTTAGTAAAACTAGATTTTTTTTTTTGATAATTTGGTAGTATATATTGAAACAAATCTCGTAAAAGCACTTTTCTTTATGTCAACTTACAAAAAATAGTAAAAAGTGACTGAGTGAATATCAAATGTTACAATAGCAAAATATAGAGGAACTATATTATTTACTACCCTATATATACTTGTAGCATTAAAGAACGTCACAATTCTAAATATGGAGAGAAGATGCATTTGTCTTTGTCGCTTATGTAAGGAAGTAAAAAATTAAAGCATAAAGTAGTATATATACTGTATAATATAGGGTAAGTGGCTAAAAGACTTTTGGAATAAAATAAAGTTAGCAAAATAAAGTTGGAAATATTATCTATATGTTAACAAATGAAGTCTATAATAAAACATAACATATAAACATAAGCAGGTAGATAAAAGTTGAGTATTTTGGTAGAGTTGGGGATTATAACAGCTCAAGTGCTCAACAAGGAAACAACAAAAATAAAGTTCCCTTCAAGGCGCTCGAACACGCAACCTGAGACCCTCACGCTTATATTTTTAATGCTGACTGCTGCACTACTGAAGTTTTATGGTAATCCTATTGAACATTTTGTTAATATAATGGTCCTACAGCTATGAGGCCCTGTGCAACGGCACCGGTTGCACACCCTCATAGCCGGGCCTGTACTTGGTCTAGTGGTAAAGAGAGCACTCTTCCAATTTTAAGGTTGGTGATTCAATCCCTTTAAAGGCACTTTGAGGTAGTGATTCCCCTTACTCTTCCCCCTTACTTTCAAGCGTGTGGCCCATTAAGACACGGGCGGGGTCCCGACCACTTCTTTTTACCCCAAGAAAAATAAATATTAATAGTTGAAGCTATACCATATGTAATAAAAGTCCTATTGTGCAACATGCGACATGATAAACAAACCATGTGGCGCATACACAAGAATGACTATTTTAGAGGGGCTTACTAACTATTTTACGGGGGTGCCAAGTGTTTTGGGAGTTAGTGACTATTCAGGGGGTTATTGACTCTTCAGGGGGTTAATGACTATTTAGAAGGGTTACTAACTGTTTTAGGGGTTTATTAACTGTTTGGGGTTACTTAACTTTTTGGGGGAGGGGTTACTAGCTTTTGGGATTGGGATTACTGACTTTTCTGGGGTTATTGACTATTAAGAGAAAGGGTTTTATTAATCATAATTCTGGGTGGATTTGAAGAGTGAAAGAGTTATGGATTATTAAATAGTCCTGCCACACGCCCAGTTCATCCGCATATTGCATATAAGAATTTGTGAAAAAAGTTTACCTAAACTTTGAAAACTTAAAACATGGTCTTACCTTTCTTGTAGAAAACTTATTGTTTCCGATTGGCGGTAATCAAATCTTCCAAAAAGTTCAACTATTGATGAATCATCTGATATAACTGGGGATGAAAATTAAGAATGTATCTCAAAAGAGCTCTCATTTTGCAACCAATATAGTGCATATCCACCAGAACAAAAGTTAGTGTGTATACGCAATGAAGCTACATAACTCCTTTCTCCAGGACTTGCTTTTAACTTCACATGGATCCTATTAGCCGGGTTCTCATTTCACAATGGAATGAAAGTTAAACCGATTACTCCTAATTACTCAAATCTTAAGGGATCTCGCTTATTTGTGTTATATGTTCACCAGATTTCAATGTATTCTACGTGACAGATCCAATGAAATACAGACTTGTCAAGTAATCTGAAAAAAATTTATGTAAGGAAAAATTGACAAAAACCACCTTAACTTTCCAAGATTTTTAAAGTTACCACCTTTAATTTTTATTTTTTTTTAAATTACCACCAAAACGTTACATATTCCTTTAAAATTACCACCACTTAACGGAATTTTTCATTTTCTCCGTTAGTTCCCAATTTCATCCCAAAAACAAACCCTAGTTCTTCAATTGTGATCTAAATTACTCAAATTTGGACTAATTTAAGACTCAATTCACACATTAGCAACACGGACAACACTGAATCAGGTAATTTGAGTTGTTAATTTTATAAATTAGGGTTTTTCTAGGGATATTGAAAACTAGGGTTTATGAACTGAAAATTTGGGGGAATTTGTTGTGTTAAACTGTAATTGAAAATTGATGCAAGTTTTGACAATCCATCAAGTTTCAAATTGTAGATTTTACACAACTAACAAATTATTCCCCCAATTTTTGTTCGAGGAAACCCTAGATTGAAAAATTCCCGGAAAAACCCTAATTTTGTCAAATTACCACTTCGAATAGCATAGATTTAGCTAATGTATTTTTTGGGGATTAATTTTGTCCACATTCGACAAATTCGGGTGGAAATTGAAAAACTAGGATTTTTTTTGGGATGAAATTGGGAATTCGTGGTTGCTAACGGAGATAATTGGAAAATTCCGTTAAGTGGTGGTAACTTTAAAAGAATTGGTAACGTTTTGGTGGTAATTTAAAAAAAAAATTAAAGGTGGTAACTTTAAAAATCTTGGAAAGTTAAGGTGGTTTTTGTCAATTTAGCCTTTATGTAAAGATGTGTGTAAGATGCATTCTACCTCAATGTTTTTGGACAAACTTTGTCTATCTACCGGATAGACTACCCACCACTAGACATTAAAAGAGAATATAATAAATAGTGTTCGTAAATACCAACTCAACATGATTAATAATTTTTTAATGGGAGTTGTTAAACTGCGCCCACAAAAATATAAAAAACGCCCACATTTTTAATCAAAAAGACTAAAATATCCTCACTTAATTTAAACACTTCTTCTCTCCCCTTCACCATTTCCTTCTCTTCCTTTCTCCAATTTCCTCACATCATTCAGTGTCATCAACAATAAATCTACCCTTCACAAAAAATCAATCTATCCTAATCTACCCAGCCACCTATACGCCATTATCATCAATTCATCACCCTTCACAGTTCACTCTTATCACTCCTGCTATATCATCCCCATATACTTCATATCTCCCCATCCATTATTCATCAACATCATCCATCAACAATAAAATCCCAACACCAATTTCATCCCTTAATCCTACAAAATTGTTGGTATTTTTCAACTTAAATATACACCTTTTTTCTCTGATTTGCTCACAATTTTTTTTATAAAAAGAAACAGTGATCGACCATTGATGCCGATTCGACCATGCTAGAACCGATCCTGAGAACCAGTTACACCGTGGGAGAACCGGTCCTGAGAATTGGTTCAACCATCGCAGAACCGCTTCTATGGATCGAAACTACCATGGAAGAACCACTTCTATGGACCGGTTGCATAGGACCGTTTCTGCCAAGGTAAAACCGGTTCCTAATACCAGTTCTACAATGGAAGAAATGGTTCCTGGGACTGGTTCTACCTTGGAAGAACCGGTTGTGTGGACCGATTTTACGTTCAGTGGCGTAAGCTTTGACGACAGTGGGCTCAAGTTGAGCCTCTTCTTTGCGACTATGGAGGTCGGATGCTTAACAGTGGCGGCAGGGAAGGATGCTGGATCGTGACGACCGTGGGCTCAAGCCGCTATCTTTGCAGGTCTGGTGCAGCTGGGTTACGGCGTTGCCGGAGTGTAGCTATGTTTCCATCGACGGTGGACTAGAGAAAGGGAAAATAGTTTGATATAACACGACAGGGAAAGGGAAAAAGGAGGGGGTTATATTTTTAATAAAGGGTAATTTGATACTTTACTTTATTAGGTGTGAGCGTTTTTTGTATTTTTGTGGGCGTGATTTAGCTATTCACTTTTTTAATACCTCTATTAATAATGGGTTACATACTCAAGTGACTATTAGAATAACCATATGGCCCATGCTTCTCAACCACACCCTGCGTTAAAACTAGAAACTAAGTCATAAAAACGAATGAAAAAAAGGCCGATATATACGAAAGTAAAACCAAGACATACTTTCTATTAGAGCACGGTCGTGTTATGTTTTAGTTTCCATATATGGAAGCATGTATTTTTCATTAGTCATTAAGGGTAGATAGTGGGTTTTAGTTGGATAGGATGATGGTTGCATGTTTTTTAATCACATGACATAATTATCAGGGGCGGATGTAGTGTTTAACGCGGTGGGTCACTCAACCCGCCCTAACCCAAAAAAGCTTAATTTTATTTTATTTTAAAGAAAATTACCTCCTCCACTTGTAAAAGTAATTAATCTTCCGAGATTGGCAGGATAAAAAACAGAAAGAAAGTTATGAATATGTAGTAATGGTGGTTGTTGAAGAAGAGAGAAAAATAAAGAAAGAAAGATAAGAAGAGAGAAGGTCAAGATGGGTTTGAATAGTAGGAAACATGATGAATGTTTGATTTTTATTTTAATCTAATTTCACTTGATTTTAGGTGCATTTGACTAATTCGTTATTAGGGCCATTACTAGTTCGTTCGGAGTAGTTGCTAGTTATTAGGGCCATTACTTGTTCGTTAGGAGTAGTTGCTAGTTATTAGGGGCATCACTAGTTCGTTAGGAGTAGTTGCTAATTATTAGGGCCAAAACTAGTGATTATTGATACATAAAAGGTTTAGGAAACTTAAATTAATCAAACAAAAATTATTAGAAGAGATTGTCTAAATTTAATATAAAAATTAGTGTTTACGTCCTAGCCATGCCCCGGATTTTCACGTGTTACAATTTAATAATTTTGGACAACTAATATCAAAACTGGAAATATGGAAGTGAAAAAAAAATTATTTTATGGATAATGTGCATTTAAATATTGTAGTTTAACTCATGTTTTTTAAAAAAGGTAATGAAATAAATCAACTTATTCATACCATGCTTCATTGTAATTTAATTCTTGATTTTCATTTAAATCACATAATAATATATTATTTGTGATAAGATAAGCACCAAGAGTATGGTGAAGTAGTGGTTAAAACACTTTTTTTCATGTGTAGTAATTATCGGCTCGAAACTTCATACTGACATTATTACGGTTTATATTTTAGGAGAATCACATGGGTAAATTACAATTAAAGAAGTTGCATGCTTTTAACAATAACATAAGTAGGCTTCTCCCCGTCAAAATAAAAGTAGGCTTTTCATATTCATTTAAAATATCTAAAAAGAATAAAGATCTCAATACAAATGACTTTAGTTTTGTATATGACGCATATATCAAATGCTAATAATCTACAATATTACTTATAAAAATTACCTATTATTATATTTCCGTTGTTCTTATCATCATCATCACATTCCTTTTCCCCAAAGTTACTAATACCATTTTCCATTTCATTTCATACGATTATCATGTATAAAATGATTTTTATAATTGAGCAAAAAGGGTCCATAAAAGAGTCGGTGACATTTTTTTTACTCATTCAATGTACTATAAACCACACATTTTCATTTCCCGAACATTTCCTCTCTCTCTCTCAGTTTACGTTATTGAGCAAACCCCCACGACCCACCCCCCTCTCTCTCTCATATAGATACCCCAACTACACTGTAAAGGAGACATTTTCTCTTTTCATTTTTATCCTCCTTCCAGGGGCGGAGTTGGTGCACGTGCACCTGCGATTTTTTTTTAAAATAAAAAAAATTCAAAAAAAAAAACAAACCTCTTCGTAACACGCTCCACATCCCTTCCCAGACTCCTTCTCTCCTTCAACCGCATCTCCATCTCTCTCCCTCCCCCCAATTCGCAGTCACTGGCGGTCGGCGGCTCATCCTTTTCCACCGTCGAGGCGTCGACGACGACCACGGGTCCACGACGAACCCTTTTTCCGGCTGTTGGCTCGTTTTTTTCTGGCTAGGCGTTGCGGCGTCTACGTTTTGCGAACATCAAACTCGCCTGAGCAGTGAGCAGTGACCACGAACATCGAACTCCGACGTTGGAACAATATAAAGGTCAGCGGAAATCTGGAATCATCGATATAAAGGTCACCGACTGAGGTTAGTGCTTTAAGTCTCATTTTTGCTTCAAATTAGTTGAAATTAGGTTATATATTTGCTCTAGATTGCTCTAAATTGTTGTAATTTACTCAAAAATCATGCTATGTGGCTTACTCTAAACTGATTATTTAGATTATTGAATGCTCTATTCAAATATAAGATAATTTGTAGACAATTCTTTGAAAGATTCAGATTTAAGCAGTGGCGGAGCTAGAGGGTGCATGAGGGGTACATTGCACCCCAATAAACCAAAAAATCAAGAAAAAAACAAAAAAAGATAAAAAATTAAAATCAACCGTTACACAAAGGAGTGAGAGGACGTAGGGTGCAGGCACAGACACACAACAATCATCAATTCAAAGGGAAACGTGAAGGAGAGAGAATTAAAGATGATTTTTCTCTCTCCAAATGACAGTTGTGACAGGCTGTCTCTATCATTACTTTTATAAATTTTTTTTTCATTTTTTTACCACTTCTCTCTCTTAGCATCTCTTACTGACTCCTAGCTTGTTCATGAGTGTAATTGATCTCTCCTCGAGAAGCTCAATTCCTCACCTCTCCAAAAATACGCTATTTTTCCAGTATAAAAGACACAGACACTCATGTCTCTTGCTACTTACAGTCCTGGCTAAACTCCATCGCTAATTTTCTACTGCTCGAGGAATTGAGTTTAACTTTGTTTCTCTAATTTCGGCTTTGTCTCTGATCTTAATTTTGCGGCTTTTGATTTCTCTAATAATCACGCAACTTTAGGTTTTATTGGATACTGGTTTCCAATTGCTTGAAATCTGGGCCATTTTCGATCGATTCATTGGTAAATTGATTGAAGGAATGGGGAAGAAGATGATGCATCTTTTTCTTTGGACATCAACATTGAAAAGTGGTCAACATAAATTCTCCATTAATGGCATTCTATTTGTTACCTTTTTTTGGGATAATTATCGTTGACATCTGTTTGTTGATTTTTGGTTGAATTTTCCAATTATTTAAGCTCAATTTCTCCTACATCAGCTTACTTTTTGCTGTTACCTCGTCTAGTCTTAGGATTCATGGAGATTGCTTGTTGCAGATTGACTTTTCATTTTTGTCATTGTATTTTATTTTTCGGAATTTGGAATTAAAGACTTTAAATATACTACCTCCGTTTTTTTTAAATGTGACACTTTCCATTTGGAATTAGTTGTGACACTTTTATTTTGGGCAAATTTTTCTCTCTATCTCTCTCCTAGCACATGGGTCCACTTCTTTTTTTTACTCTCTATCTCTTTCCTCTCCAAATATTGCTTAGGAGTTTGTGAAATCAAAAGTGTCACAACTAATAAAAAACGGAGGAAGTAGAACAATGTTTCTAGCCGTGATTTTTTTTTTTTCATAAGACTTTTTTTATATGATTATTAAATGTATCCCCGACGAAAAATCCTGACACCGCCACTGGATTTAAGTATGATTAACATATGATACTTCTTTAATCTGATTTGCATATGTTAAATACATATATTAAGCCCACAAATCTGAAGGAAAAGTTGTCCATTACTTTGAATAGTTCGTGTTAAATATTTTAGCCAACTTAGAATAGTTCGTGTTAAATATTTTGGCCAACTTTGAATATTTCGTATCCATTGCAAGTAATGTTAATTTAAATCTAAGGATTGTCCATTTATTAATACTTCAAAAGATGAAGATTATATATGTTAGATACATATATTAAGCTAATGGTTATCACTATTTGTTGGAGTTTTAATGTGATTACTTGATTTAGTTGAATTCTTACATAATTTTCAGATTTCATAATGAAGAGAAAACATACTCCAAACAAAATGCAGAATATAGCTAATTTCTTCACTTAAAAATAAATCCTACTCCAAATTCTCCTCCATCTCCAACACAAAATGAACAAATTTTGCCTTCACATCTAGCAAGTCAACAACATTCTTCTCCATCTCACTATTCAACTCAAAATTCCCCTCATAGGCCACCTCGTGATTCCCCTCATAATCCCACTCATGATTCCCCTCATAATCCCACTCATGATTCCCCTCAAAATCAACATGGCCAATGTTATTCTGCGGTCTTTGGTGAAAGATTAAGTGAAATGGATTTAAAACATCTTCCACAAGACCCGGGATTGAGAAGAAAGATGAGTGACTTTAATCTAAATGATAGAGATTTAGTGAGGAGAACTTACCTTCAAAGAGAGTTATGTCAACCTAAGGAGTATGTATTTCCCCAAACACTTATTGCACAAAAAAAGCGTCGATTTGTTGTCGATTGGTTTAAAACATGGAGTTGGCTTAAGTATAGTGTAACAAAGGATGTTGTCTATTGTTTCATTTGCTATTTATTCAAGGATGAAAATGCAGTTGGAGGTGATGCTTTTGTTAGTGGGGTTTCAGATCTTAGAATCGATTAGATACAATAAAAAATCACGTTGGGAAACACATGAATGCTCACAACAATGCAACGACAACCATGAATTTATTCAAGCAACAAAAGTCAAACATCACCACTTCCTTTTCAAAACAAACAAAGGAAACTATGAGTGCTTATAGGAAGCGACTTGAAGCTTCGATTGAAACTATTCAATAGCTTTTACTTCAAGGTTTGTCTTTCCGTGGTCACGATGAAAAGGAAAGTTCATTGAGAAGAGGTAATTTTCTTTTGCTCCTAATCCTTCTCTCAACACATGATCTTGAATATTCCAAAGTGGTTTTCAAAAATGCCCCTGCTAATTGTCAACTTACTTCTCCAATTATTCAAAAAGATATCATTAATGCTTGTGCAAAAGAGACAACCAAAGCAATACTTGAAGATCTTGATAGTGGTTTCTTTGTAATTCTTGCTGATGAGTCTGCCGATGTTTCAGATAAGGAACAAATGGCTCTTTGTTTGAGATATGTTAATACAAAGGGAGAAGTGTGTGAGCGTTTACTTGGCATTTTGCATGTTGCTGATACTACTTATTTGACTCTTAAAATTGCTATTGAGTCATTATTAATGGAGTATTCTTTGTGCTTCTCTAAAGTACAGGGTCAATGTTATGATGGAGCAAGCAATATGCAAGGTTCCATTAATTGATGGCCTTAGGACTAATGGAGAATGAATGTAAACAAACATACTTTATGCATTGCTTTGCTCACCAACTTCAGTTGACTCAAGTTGCACTTGCCAAAAAGAATTCTGCTCGTGCTTGGCTATTTGTTGATGTACTTACACCTCTCTTGAATTTTGTGGGAGGCTCACCAAAGAGAAGAGAATTTATTCGTGCAAAACAATCCCAAACAATTGTGGAAGCATTGTCCTTGGGTGAACTTGAAACGGGGTCCGATTTGAATCAAGAACGTGGGTTAGGTAGACCTTGTGACACTCGTTGGGGATCTCACTTCAAAACAATTATATATATCCTTGAATCCTTGGGTCACTTGATGACATTGCAGAAGTCTCTGATACACTTGATTCTAACAAAGCACAAACTCTTATAAATATGTTATGTCTTTTGATTTTGTGTTTTTGGCACATTTGATGGGTTCTATTTTTTCCATAACAAATAGCTTGAATGTCGCCTTACAAAAACATGATCAAGATATTGTAAATGCAATGGCCATGGTTAATGTAACCAAGAGTAATTTGCAAAAGATGCGAGATAATGGATGGGTTTCTCATAAGGAAAAAGTCCTTTTTTTATGGCTAAGTATGACATTGAGGTACCCGATATGGAAGGGAAATATATTGTCCCGGGGAGAAGGTTGTTCAGAGGTAAGAGCCCACAAGTGTCAAATCTTCATCATTTCCGAGTTGAAGTTTTTAGGAGTGTCATTGATCTTCAATTGCAAGAACTTCAAAATCGATTTTCAAAGATAAGTAAAAATTTACTTGTGTATTTCTTGTTTCAATCCTGTGAATCGGTTTTCTTCTTCTGATAAAGGAAAATTGATTGAACTTGCAAAATTCTATCCAAAAGAGTTTTTGAGTTCGGAATTGATTTTCTTTGATCATGCACTTGATAATTTCATTGTTGCGGTTAGAGAAGATGAAAGGTTTTGGAATGTGAAGAGTCTTAGTGAGCTTTCAATCAAACTTGTTGAGACGGGATTGTCCGAAACCCACGACAGGGTCTACTTACTTTTGAAGGTTGTGTTGCTTCTCCCCGTTGTGACGGCAAGTATGGAAAGAGTATTTTCTGGAATGACACAAGTGAAAGACAAATTGCATAGTAGTATGGGAGATCAAATGTTGAATGATTGCTTGATTACTTATTTGGAAAATGATTTATTTTTGAAGGTTAGCAGGAATGCTATTATAGATCGCTATCAAAACATGAGAACTCGTCATGAACAATTGTAATAGTTTTTAGTACTATTTGGTTGTATTTTGTAGTACTACTTGGACATTTTTTGTATTTTGTAAAACTATTTGGTTGTATTTTCAAGTTTTATTTAGTTTAATATGAATTGTTATTATTTTTTTTCGTTGGAATGAAATTTGTTAGAGAGTACTTTTGAGAGAAAAAAATTGATTCTGATATGTGATCTGCGATTGGTGGTGAACCACCATCTAAAAAACCCTAGATCAGCCTCTGCCTCCTTCCTCTCATGGCTTCCCTTCCTACTTCATCCGTTAATGGAGAATAAACCATCTAAAACACAAACTCAACCATCATCAAGAATCAACGGCAGATTTCATAATAAACCCAAACTACGGCAGAACTTTCGTCCGCCGATCCGATTTCGGTCTTCCCTCTCATGAATGCTTCTCATTTAAGTTGGAATTGATATATGCTAAATAGCCGGTGCATGTTCTTGTTAGTCCAGATTTAAGAGTTTTAATTAATATGGAAGCAATGTGTTTATAGTTCACGTGCCACCTTCTTGATGCACGCACCCACGATATTATCTCACGCGCCATTTGATTTGGCGAAACCGTGAATCAGGTGATGTTTCTCTATTTCAATTTTTCATCAAGAAACCCAAAATCTTATATTATTTTGGATTGAATATGTTTTTCCTCTGCTTTTGTTCATTGTTTTGAATGGTTTTTGGAATTGTAATTGAGTGTTTTCTTCCAACATGAACTCGGTTCGAATAGTAGGAACGAAAAAACTTTTTTTCCATATGATTTTCCTTTACAACAACTACTTAATAACATTACATTGTTCAGTTACTCTGAAAATCAAGCAAAATGGTAAACACATGAGTTACGAAAGTTGTATTTTTCGCAATTGTAAGTAAAATAGAGGTCTATTTATGAGATTTACAAAGTACCTTAAACGTGTGTTTGCTCTTCACTGTCGTTTTCGCTCCCCTTGATTGGATTATAAAAGTGATTGAGAATGGTTCCGTACTTTGAAATATATATTTTATGAACATAAATAAAAAAGAAGTTAATTTAGTACATATAAATTCTCAAATTTTGGCATATTAAAGGAATATAGGGATTAATAGACAAAATTTACAAAATAAATGAGCCGTTTTTGCTCTACGTTGCGGTTTTTGCTTCTCTTGGTTGGATTATAAAAGTACTTGAGAAAAAATCTGTTATGAACATAAATAAAAGAAAGGGTGAATTTAGTACTTATAAATTCTCCCCAAAAAAGCTTAGAATTACAGTTAAAAACTCTGTTATGAACACACACTTATTAGATGTATTTTCTGCAAGCAATGGAAGAAATATGAGAAAGAAGACTGAATATTGGAATGGGAGAGAACTGAAATTGGAGAGAAAAGAAAAGAGTTTATATACTGAACCGTTTTGGATACCATCGATTTGGGAGAGTAATTCTCGAATGCAATCAATTAGCTTAGCTTCCTTGTTTGTAGGAGTTGTCGGCAGTTGTTGTTAGGCTGTGAGTGGAACATATTTTAAATTTAATTTTTCACATTTTCCCTCTTTATCAGTTGTGGTTAGTTATTTTTTTTTTAATCTTTTTCTATCTTTGGTGTCTCCCACCCGGTACTTTATATAATAGAGATAGATTAACCAACTCAAACCCACATTACAAGTCCATTCGAGCTAATTCAACATTATTCTTAGTCATTTTGCACCAACTTAATCGTCATTTCTCTTCTCCCTCCTTTGTTTCTCTTTGAATTTTGATTTTCAACAAAAAAAAAGAAAAAATTGTATATTACCACATTTTGTGTATCACTTTTTGTAAATTACCACCTTGACTTTATTTTAAATTACCACCTTTTGGTTCCATTTTTTCATAAACTCCCACCAACTAACGGATTCCGTCAAGAAAACTGTTAATGTGGGCCCACTTCTTCATTACATTACAAATTACTCGTTTTATGTCCAATTGAATAGGGTTTTGTTTGTTAAATTTAATTAGGGTTCTTGGTTATTCAATTAATTTAGGGTTTTTGCTTGAAGTACATTAGGGGTTTTGATTATTCAATTGAACCACCAATAACCCTAAATTGATTTAACAACCAAAACCCTAAATCAGTTGACAAGATGAACCCTAACTCAATTAAACAGGGTTAACTCCTAATTTAATTCGACAACTTAAACCCTAAATCAATTTCGTCAAAAAACCCTAATTTTCGTCAAAAAACCCTAATTTTCGAATCATTCAAACATAAACTATTGCACTACCTTCTTCAACTCGTTTTGCTACAAAGTGGATCGAATTCTGGTTGTCTCTTACTCTCTATTTGTTGATTTGAAGAAAGAGAAGCAAATCTGATTATTTTAGCTCTCATTCATTGGGGAAATTAGGTTAAGAAGAGGAAAGATGAAAGGGGGAGATGAGGAAATTGGTAAAGTAAATATGAAGTGGGCCCCACAAATGATTTAATTGACAGAATCCGTTAAATGGTGGGAGATTGTGAAGAAAACGAAACATTTTAAAAAAAAAAGTCAAGGTGGTAATATACAAAATCTGTAAACCAAAAGGTTGTAATATACTCCCTCCGTCCCCCAAAGGATTTCTCATTTGCTTTTTGCACGGTCTCCAATGCACATCTTTGACCGCTTATATCTCCTACTATTTATTAATAAAAATGATAAAATGTTGATATTTTTTAATGTACCTATTAATACAAATCTAACAAGATCACCTATGACAATTATTTATATTATATATTAGTTATAATTTATGGTCAAAGTTTACAAAGTTTGACTTCAAGAAAAGCAAATGAGAAATCCTTTGGGGGACGGAGGGAGTACAATTTTTCCAAAAAAAAATTAGTAAATAACTTACCAAATAGATCAAACTAGTGAGGGAAGGGAAGGAAAGCATGAGGAAGAGTGAACCTAGCCTTATAACCTGATCGAAATAGTGATCTAGTATTCCTCCTCTTTGAATGACAATGAGGAGGAAGAGTTTTTAGGGGCTATTTTTTTTTTTTGGTGAAAAAGGAACTTTAAATTACTTAATAGTTAGGCAAGAGCCTATTACAACTCGCATCATTAGCATGAGCGATCGAGTAGTTAAAAATCCCATTACAATCCGCAAGATAAGTGTTCAAACAAGATCTAGGAATAAGGGGAAGTAATCTAGACATGTTGGCACTAAGATCACAAATATTCTCCTTCTTAACCAAAAGGTCTGCTAGCTTGTTGTCTTCTCGCCTCACCCATTTGAACTCCACATTTCTGAAAAAGCGTTTAAGCTCCCTGCACATCACAATGGTATTAGCATATATGTCTTTGATAGGGCTGTCCCGAAGCAGCAAATCAATCGCCTTTTGTGAGTCTGAGCACACAAGGAGACAGTTAGCATTGAGATTTTTTGCTAATTGTAGGCCATAGTGAATGCTCGTCAATTCCGCATGTAGAACGCTATTGGAGTACAATTTTCTCTGAAATCCACTTAACCATGTTCCTTTGGAGTTTCTGATAACAGTAGCAATATGTGCTGGGGAGCCTGTGCCAAAAAAGGATGCATCTGTGTGTACAACAATATCATAAATGGCAAAGTTAACCCTATCAAACACGAGATTGGACGCTACAATGGGTGAAACAACATGGGTGAAGGCAAGGTATTCACGCGCCAGGTTGACAGCTCTTATATAAAGGTTTTGGGGGTCAGGATTCTGTGTTTGTTTGAACACCAACTTGTTTCTGGTTAACCATATTTCATAGCAAATGAAAGGGAAGACGTGGCTCCAAGAAAGGTTTCCAAGCATGTGAGTAGAAGAGATATTGTTGGCTAACCAAGACTTGATATCTCCCGAAAGACAAGAAGGGGGAATGGGGGCTGCCTGCCACACCTCACTTGAATAAGAGCATTCACTCAAGGTGTGGAGTGTGGACTCCGGATGAGTCAGGCAATAAGGGCACAGGGGGTCATTAGTAATGTGTTTGGCAAAAAGAGTTTGTTTACAAGGTAATCTATCCCACCAAGCTAACCAAAGAAACATTCGCATTTTGGGAGGGGCTTTAACTTTCCAAATCCAGTTAAGATTGAGGGATGGCTCGCTAGGAGGAAGGCAAGCCCTATAAGCTTTGGTCAAAGAGAATTTATTGTCATGAAGGAGGGTCGAAACTGGGGTGTCGTCCAAGAAGGAGTGGGCAAGTTCAATGGAGTCGATTTTGTCCCGAATACTAGTAGGAATAACAAAGGAAAGGTGGGAGAAATCCCAAATACCATCATGTAAGTAAGAGTCTAGAGTGGAATCATTTTCAAAGAAGTTTAAGGGACCAACAAGCAATTGTCTAAGCATACTCCCCCACACCCACTTATCAAACCAAGTAGAGGTACTTTTACCATCCTTAACAAGCCAAGCACTATTATTAGCAATGATATCCCAACCCTTAGCAATACTTTTCCAAATACAAGAGCCTTTTTGAAACTAATAACATGGCTACTATTCACATATTTGGAGAAGACACATCTTTGAGCAAGATTATATTTACCATGACTAAGTTTCCAACCTAACTTAGCTAAATGAGCTACATTGAGGTGATGCTGACTACGAATCCCCAAGCCTCCCATATCTTTAGGTAGAAACGTTTTATCCTTAGAGAGAAGGTGCATCCCATTCTTGTTGTTATTTTTTCCCTAAAGAAAGTCATTGCAAGTCTTGTCAAGTTCATTAAGAGTCGACTTTGGTAAGGCATGGGCTTGCATGTAGTAGTTTGGTATGGTGTTAAGGGTGGAATTGATAAGGCATAGGCGTCCCGCTTTGGATAGAAAGTTTGTTTTCCACGAAGCTAGCTTTCTTTTAACTTTGGTCACAATGAAGTTCACATCGTTTCTTGAAATTTTTTTATGAGAAAGGGGCATCCCTAAGTAAAGGCCAAGGCTTTCACTTTCAAGAATGTTAAGCGTGTCTTGGAAAAGGTTTCTATCCATTGCACAAGTATTAGGCGAGAAAGTGAAGCGACTTTTGAGTTCATTGATTTTTTGTCCCGAAATATCACAAAATATTTTCAAAGTATCTCTCACTTTAAAAGCCGTGTTCTCATCTACCCTTCCAAAGAGAAGTAAGTCGTCCGCAAAGAAAAGGTGGGAAATGGGAACACGACTCCTACCTACCCAGAATGGTGTCCACTCCTTAGCCTCACAAGCATTGTTGATAAGGTGAGTGAGAGTCTCAAGGCAAAGGTTAAACAAATAAGGGGACATGGGATCTCCTTGGCGGAGTCCCCTTGAATGCTCAAAGCTGTCCGACTTTCGCCCATTAACCAGAATGGAGGAAGACGCATTAGACACGCAATTCATGATGAGATTAATGAGGTGTTCATCCAAGTTGTGATAGATGAGGCAATTTCTAACGAAACCCCACTCAAGTCGGTCATAAGCTTTTTCTAAATCAATTTTAAGAGCGAACCACCCCCACTTACCTCTCTTTTTATGCATAGAGTGAAGGACCTCGTTAGCCACAACAATGTTCAAATCGGGTCCCCGGCCTTCTATGAAACCACTTTGATTTGGGGAAATCAACTTGGGCATGAGAGGTTTAAGTCGATGTACAACAATTTTTGTGAGAAGTTTGTAAAGGGTGTTACAAAGACTAATGGGCCTAAACTGTTTGACGTTTTCTGGGTTGTTTTGTTTAGGAATTAGGCAAATCAGAGCATGTCCCAGGTTAGGGGGAATGGTTCCATCTAAAAACCAAGAGCGGATATGATGGCAAATAGTATCTCCAATAATAGGCCAACACCATTGGAAAAAAATAGGATGAAAACCGTCAGGGCCCGGGGCTTTTAAGGGTTTCATACAAAAGAGAGTTTTTCTAATTTCGTCATTTGAGGGTGCTGCACTTAAGTCTGTCCTATTAACAGGAGGAAAGGTGGTAGGACTATGACAGGAAGTTTGTTCCGTAGTATACAAATTGACAAAGAAGGAGCGAATATGGTTGCTCAAGTTTTCCTCGCCAGTAATTGTTTCCCCCACTTCATTGTTTAGGCACAAAATTTTATTTCTTCTCCTATTCATCAGGACACTTTTGTGGAAAAAACTGGTATTCAAGTCACCAAAGGAAGTCCAATCTAATTTATACTTAGTTAACCACAACACTTCCTCTTGTTCTAAGATGCCCATCAATTCCCCTTGGAGTTGTTGCTCAAGGTCAATGTGGAAACTATAAGTATGGTTCGCCTCAAGGTAAGATTGGGCACCTTTCAACCTAGCTTCGACACGTCTTTTACGCTCATAAACATTTCCAAAAACATTTTGATTCCACTCTAGAAGGTCATATTGCATGTTGGTCAATTTACTTTGTACATTGTTATCACTTTTATTCCAAGACTCTAAAACGACATCATTGAAAGAATGATGTAGAACCCACATTGGTTCGAACCTAAAAGGCTTGTTGCCAAAAAAGGAGTGATTTCGGTTAAGGTTGAGTAAGATTGGTGAATGATCAGAGGATATACGAGGGAGGTGCCAGAGGTTTGCATTTGGAAAAAGAGACATCCATTCGCTGTTTCCCCACCCACGGTCCAATCTCTCTAAAATAGGGTTAACTTTTCTTTTATTAGACCAAGTAAATCTACTACCAGAAAAACCAATGTCATTCAAACCGCAAAAATACAAAGTATCCGCAAAGAGGTCTGCTCTATGACGTTTAATAGGTCGCCCCCCCAACTTGTCACAAGGTTCGAGAATTTCATTACAATCACCTATGACTAGCCAAGGGAGATTAATAGCATTCGCAACATCACAAAGGTTAGCCCAAAGGGCTCTACGAATATTAAACTTAGGATTAGCATAAATAGCCGAAATGAAAAAGGATTTGTGAGAGCTTACCTCCACCAAGCCATGGATACCTTGGGAGTTCTCATTTATGGGCGATACCACAACTCTGTTTGAGTTCCATAGAATGAGAATTCCTCCTGCAAATCCGATCGGATCAACTAAATGCCAAGAGTCAAAAGGTAGTGAATGGATTATGGTTTGGGTGTTTGCACGACTGACATGTGTTTCTGCTAACACAACAATATGTGGGTGGTGATTTGCTAGCAAATGACGCAAAATTGGGTTTGAAAGAGGGCCTGCTTATACCTCTTGCATTCCAAAACAACAAAGACATTTTATCAGGGAGATTTGATTTCTTCCTGAGGTTGTTTAGCACCTCCTGATCTTCGTTCCCCCACAGATTTATGAATTTTTTTGCCGTTGGACAATACCATGTTAGCCTTCCCGGACTGACATCCATCTTCATGAGATTTGGGCTTTATAATTCTCTTCCCTCTTCCCAATTCATTTTGAAGGTCAGCTGCTTTAAGGCCGGCAGAATGTCCACTTGCATCAATGCGCAAGAGTTGCTTGCTGCATGAATGTGGATTGTTGTGAAGGTTAGAAGAACAACCGATCTCCAGTGGGGAAGAAACGGGGCGGGGTCGAGCCACATTCCTAGCTTGTCCAGTACCAGCTTTTCCTCGTGTTCGAGTTCGACCTCTTTCTCCAATATCCATTTCAGAATTAACCATGGAGTTGTAGGAAGGTGACAAGCATCCCTTAGTTGTGGGAGGTGGGCTGGAAGAAAAGCATCTGAACCTTTTAATTTCATCAGTAGGTTTACAAGGTTGGGAGATACATTGTTGGGGTGTAGAATGGCAGACTTGATTTTGTAAAATGGGATCTGTTCTAGACCGAGTTCCGTCGGAAGGAAGAACTCTGTTTCTGATAATTTCAAATCTGGGACAACGGCTAAGGTTGGCTGATTGTAGATTTCCGGTAGTGCTTCTAATTTTTTCGGTATCATTCTCGGCGGTGATGGTGATGATTCGGGTGAAATCGCTAGGTGGTTGTTCAGTTGTTCCATGGTGTTTTTGTGCAGGAGATGAGTTTGGGGAAGCTTTTTTAATTGAGGGAGACAAGGTAGAAAGGGAAGGGGGTGTGGTAGCGTGTGTAGGTTAGGATGGGTCAGGGTCAGGGCCAGTTGTCACCCTCCCCTCAACGCATGAAAGAACCAAAGGTTCTAAGGATGTAATTTCTTGGAGCACTTGAAAAGTATTTTCAGTACAAACACTGACATTTGGGTTTTTAATGGGATAGGTAATAAGCTGTTGGGGCCCTTTCTCATTTGCAGTAACTTTATGAATTTTGTCTTTTTTAACTCTCCAAACTTGCTCATGGGACCCATTAATATTTTCACAACTTTTAACTTTAGTGGTGGGAAAGTCAAAACTTTTGTTTTTCTTTGTTTGCATGGTTTGCCATCCATTTTCATGCAAAGTTTTTGAAGGAATTATACTTTTCTCTTGGGATGACAGTGATTTGCAAGGCTCGTAACTCGGGCCAAATTTGTTACACCGATTGCAATACCAAGTACCCTCCATGAATACAAAATCTTGAAAGATTTTCCCCAGCCATACCCCTTTTGGAGGTGTCTTGTCTTTGTCTATGAGCACACAAATATTTGCATACCTCCTTCCTTCACCATTAATGGAGTTAGCATCTATTTTGACGAGTTGACCCAGCGTGTTGCCTATGGTTTCCAGGATATCTTGTTTGAAAAATTCAACAGGTAATTCAGGTAAGTTAATCCAAACCGGTCCAACGCTTAGAATGGCGTTTGAGGCTTTGAAACCCGGTTGCCAATCTCGTACCCAAAGCATAAAGCCCAATATGAACCAAGGCGCCTTAGCTAAGACATTGCATTTAGCTTCCTTTGATGGACAAATAATGTTATAAAAGCCCTTCCCTAAGGCGAGAAGTGTCGGCTTTTTCCCATTTCCATTCTAGAGCAAGCTTAGAAGCAAGGAAGTCTTTTGAGAAAGATTTGCCTATAACTTTGACAATGATTGCATTTTCCCATGGTTTTGCAAGCTCTTCATACTTTTCCTGAGAAATGGGAATGAAGGGGCAGCCATCATCATTCGTTACACCTGATGTAGACGCAAAAGGAAGAGGCGGGAGGACATGTGAAGGGGTCGGGTTAATGAAGTGGTTTGAGGTATGATGGCTTTGAAGAATGGCTTTGAAAGAGGTAGTAGTCTGGTTTAGTGTGCTAGGGTGAGTGGTTTGTGAGGTTTGAGGGGTGTGTTGGTTAGAGGGGGGTGAAAGGGTGGTAGGGTGGGGGGACTCTTGGCAGTAGTTGATTCCGTCGTGGTTGCAGTAGATATCCCTTGGCCTGGGGGATGGTTTGGTTGGCACTCATTGTTTTCTTTATCTCTTTCTCTCAAGGGTTTCTCTCTCTCACCTTCTCTCTCTAACATTTTGCTCTTTTTGTGGCTTAGGGGCTATTTCACTAGCCTTGGTATATCACGTTATACTCCCTCCGTCCCATATTAGATGATATAGTTTGATTGACTGAAAGTTTTAGGAGTATTATTTGACTTCTTTTTTTTTATTGAGAGTAGTTGATTGCTGGTATTTGCTTAAATATATAAAGTACATGGTGGGGTAATGTAAAGGGGTTGGGGTGGGTGGGTGTGACCAATTCATAATTAAAAATTAGATTTCTATTGTAGGAAAATGCCATTTATAGAAGTGTATCATCAAATGTGGGACGAACAAATATAGGAAGTGTATCATCAAACATGGACGGAGAGAGTAGTAATGTAGATTACTATAACCTATTAACTACCCTATTCTATCTTGTTAGCTTGATATAACTACCCTATTCTATCTTTGTATAACCTAGATCATGGATACACTCACTGGAGACATTAAAATAACCTCGATTTAAATGACATCTTCCATTAGCCTTGTATGCACGCTAATCTTATATGCACGTGATGCGGGCAAATATTTATAAAAAAAAAATAAATTAATTGTATAATTACATCTAATATCACAATATAGTATATAAGAAAAATTATTCACAAAATTTGTATAAAACATACTTCCTCCGTAATTAATTAGTTGCAACAATTGGTTTTATTTATGAGAGGTAAAATACTCCATTGTTGCAAGTAATTTTTACGGATGTATAATAACACAATAACATAATAAAAAAGAAAGTATTAAAAATGCAAAAGTTGAATTCTATGGAGGTAAAGGGCTGAGCATGAGTTGGGTTGGTGCGGTTCGTTTGGGACATAACCCAAACCAACCCACACAAGACCGGTTGAAATTTTTTCAAACCAACCCAAACCGCACTTTGGGCCAACCCAACCCAAACCGTATCACCTAAAACTGTTTGGTGGGGTGCGGTTTGCGATTTACCCATATTTTATCTAATAAATTTTTTTAATTTGTAATTGTTGCTTTATTTTACCAACTACACATTTGTTGTTAAAAAATGAAATAAACTACAAAAAAGCTAGAAAATACTAAACAATTACAAAGTTGCTACAAATATTATACTACTAAAGGTGCAAAATTATTGGTAAGTCGAACATTAAAGGCACTTAGGCGGTTTGTGGTGCGATTTGGTTTAGAAATATAATAACCCAACCCCAAAATGCAAACCGCCTTTGGTAGAAAACGCAAACCAACCCATTTTTTGGAGCCCATAAACCAAGCCAAACTGCGCCAAAACAGTTTCGTTCACGATTCGGTGCGGTCTAGCCCGAGTTCTGCTCAGTCCTAGAGGTAATGTAATCAATAAATTTCGAAACCTCTAATCAAATGAATCGAAATTTCAAATAGGAAATCAAAATTGAACCAACCAAGAATACACACCTAAATTGCAAGTTGGTGAACTGCTTCAGCATCCTTAATAAAACCTTAGAATTCAACATAAAATAAAATAATACTTCTAAGTAAGTATATAATAATCAGATATTAAAGATACATTTTAGATCTATAAAACGAACTGTAAACATCAAATGGTTAGAACTTTGTTAAAGAAAACCCTTAAGAAATAAACAAAAGAAATAGATGAGAAGAGTGGGGTTGACGAAGTGGATGCTCGGAAGTCTGAAGTAATTTTCTAAGTCGCTACAAATCTTGCCGCCCGAGATATTTTGAGGTTGAATCTCTTCTAGTGAGGAGTTGGAACGTTAAAGGGGCCCACAGAACTATGCTTTCCCTCCAAATTTCAATTGAAATTACTCATATAACTCCTTAGTTGCTGACATTAGAATTGGTTGTCCAATTTAAAGCTAAGAAGAAGAACATGAAGCGATAAAGTTGTTGGAATTGAATTATGATCGTTGGAGGAGTTAATTTTTTTGACGGAAAACACCTCAAGAAAGTGATACCAAAAGTTTTCCAAGGAAGTAGGTAGTTATTTTCCATTTTCTTAAAATGTGATAGTTATTCATAAAAGGGCTCTAAATATAGGTAATTATCAACAAAAAATTCTTAAAAAAATTAAAAGCTCAAACTATCATTTTTAGGAGGGAATCGTGGGCAAGTTATCTTTTGTTAAAGAAAGTTTCAAAAAAAAATTATTTTTTATTTATATTTAAATTATTTTTGGTGTCCCCCACCCGTTGCCTTGTAGAATATATATATATATATATATATATATATATATATATATATATATATATATATATATATATATATATATATATATATATATATATATATATATATATATATATATAAGTTTAAGAGAGAAGGATATATTTTTTCCTAGTAAAAACAATACTATTTTTTGGAATACAAATAACTCCAATTTAATGTTACGAGGCCCATTTTTAACTTATAATTTTTTTATTAGTTATTTTGGCAGACGTCAGTTTTGAACATAGACAAAAAGCGGGAATGTGTAACACCCTGACTTTTCAAAGATTAATTAATTATATTATTATATTAAACGAGTATTAATTTAAATTTTTACAATCTAATTATAATTATTTTCAATTATGTTTTTAAACGTTTAAAACGATTATAAAAGAGTTTTATGTATCTATTTTGATGCGATTATTATTATTATTAGTATTAGTATTATTATTATTATAACAACTGACAAAAATCATACAACTTAAAGGAAATTAGTAGGCAACCGAGATACAATATGGGATCCACACCTGTAGCTATAGCAAACCTTATCCTACAGAAAATATGGGCAGCAACACGTGCCCCTACGTCTGAGTCTTCGAGAAGTTCTGAACCTGCTTCAGCAACGCAGCAACCTCCTTATCCCATTCCCCAAGAGAAGAAAAGGAAAAGGGAAAGAAGTCATACCCAATTGCTCGACAACGAGCTTGATAATTGACCCGCTTCCGATGACCGCATCCGCAACAACACGTCCATGAACAAAGTCAGACAGCCCAGACTGGGTCAAGGGAGAGGACCCTGTCAAGTCGACACACACATCACGTCCACGATCCCAAGAATAAAGAAGCACATCTGCAAGCCTGAGGGTCCCATCGTTCCCCCCAAACAACCCAATGTCAACCTCCTTTCTTGCCGATATCTTAGACCGATAGCAAATATCAGTAAGTGTATCTCGAACTACATTATGCCGATGTTTATTATTATTATTATTATTTATTATTATTATTATTTCTAAAATGATTGAATTTCTAAAATTTGTTTAATTAAATGGGTAATTTTACAATAGCAAGTTTGCCAACTAAGCACTAACCACCTAAAGCCCAATTCATATCTAATTCACTAACCCATCCATTACAACCCAATTGACAAACCCAACCTACCTCCACCCACACCCACCTCACGCACCCCCTTCCCTCCTTTCTTTTTTCTTTTTACTGATTTTCACCTCCTTCTTCTTCTTGCCTTGCTCCCCAAGAGCTTCTAGAACACCTTGCTCCCCAAGGATCTTTCAACAGTAATCAACAATGTCTCTAAAACCTTCTATAAATAACCCTGTACTCCATTGTTGCAAAAAAACCGATCTAAAACCTTCTATAAATAACCCTGTACTCCATTGTTGCAAAAAAACCGACTAAGTAACTCCCCTTGTCTGATTCCTATCTATGTTGTCTGCCCTTAACCACCATCACACCAATGTGACACCCCAGAGCCACTAGCACACACAGCCGCCTCCGGCGTCGCCAGGCCCGCAGCCACATAGACCCACAACCACCACCAGCTCCTCCCATGTTCTGTCTCTCTCGCTACTCTTTTCTCGCTCTCCTCTTCATTGCAGCTTTACCCAGCGACCGAGTAGCGCCACGACAACCCACTGCCATCTTTCGACCTATTCTGTCTCCGTCGCCGGCCACAAGGCCCAGCCAACAGTGGTGGACCGATGTTATAACAAGGGGGACCACTATCCCCCCACTTTAAAAGAAATGAGAAGAATCAAAGAGACCGGTTATGTGTAAAATTAGGTCTCTTTGACTGATCAAAGAAACTGGATTTATAGATTACTGGTTTCTTTTCCTTTTTAGCACCGGTTTCTCATATCTACTAAACACTGGTTAAAATACCCCAAATAAAGAATGGAAATTTGGATCATCCCCCAAATTAAAGTAATCTAGTGAGAAGACTCGAAGGATATTTTAGTAGTATGTACCCAATTATAATATTAAAATGGCCTTTTGTATTGAGTATGTACTCGATATTTTCAATTGTGTACCAGAATTTTGTTAATAAATAGATTTATGTTGAATTATATAAATTGTCCCTCCATCGTCAAAACCCTGGTTCCGCCACTGCCAGCCAACCACAATCGTCGTGTGTCGTTGTTGCTCCCTCCCCAGTTTCGTTCTAGTTTACTTGTAAGAAACTGGTTCTTTTGTGAACTAGTAATTTGGGTACTAAAACTCAAAAGTCAAAAGCTGACTTTTCGAGGTATAAAAACCCATTTTGCTATTTTAATTATCTAAAGTCTTATTAGTGTAATACTTCCTCCGTTTCTTTTTAATTAGAACAAAGGATTTTTTTATGTCTCACAAATAATACCCATTTGTTGCAATTAAAAAGAAATGGAGGAAGTAATTATTTTTGAGATCATTATAACATATTATATTGTATTAGCTATTTCTTTTAAATTATGAGAATGCCATTTTAATTGAGTTTTATGCATAATGTTTTTAATTAGGATTTCCGAAAAGCGGGTTATTAAGAAAATGTTGTAATTATAAATTTATAATTATAAGTTGAGCTGGTTCTGAATTATTATATTATTGATGTTCATGGAGCGATAAACGACAATTAGGGAATACAAAAGGTTTAAGATGACGTTCTTGGAGTTATGACGATATTATGTATTGATCGGTTAAATTAACCTTTATGTCCAACATTATTATACATGTCCGTATGTGAAGATGTGATTGTATGAAAAATTGTGATTATATGATCATAGATGAATTACGGAATTAATATTTTCTTGCACGTAAATTATGCTTATGGCATTCTATATTTAAAGTTGATTAAATTTGTTATATTATACTCCCTCCGTTCCCTAATGTTGTTCCCATTTCCCGATTTGGTGTTCCTTTATGTTGTTCCTATTTGCAATCTTTATTAATTTAAATCACATAAAGTCAAACAAGTTTGCAATCTCATTGGCTTAAATTAAAATATAACCCTTATGTTTTGCATAGTAAGTTGTGTTTTCTTTGCATTAATGATACTTTTACCTTTACAAGCTTTGGTAAGATAACTATTGAATGATAAACTCTAAAATATACATTCTTTAAATGTATTTTTACCAAAGATTCACTTTTCTTAATCCTCTCCCCGATTCCATATGGGAACATCAAAAGGGAACGGAGGGAGTACCAAATGATGGAAATTGAAGATTAAGTTAAATAATGTTTTAAGTAAAGTATAATGTTTTGTGAATTACGATATATAGAATGAACGTTATATGTTGATTTGAATTGGATTGTATAAATAATATCTCATGATTAGTTCATACTAGAGTAAAGTATGTTACTTCATCGTTGTGGTCTCATATTTATGTGATTTAACGAAAATATGTGATTATTGTAATTTAAATAGTTTCTTGTTTATATGTCTATGCATATATGTTATCCATAAATTATTTAAGTGTTAAGTAATATTTATGCATGCTATTTCATGAATGCTCTTATGTACTTTAAGGCCGAGTTATACTCATGATATTATGTAAAGTAATTTCAAAACCATAAGCGATGGGTAATATTGTACATGATTTTTTGAGTTATTATAAAATATAATATGAGTTTATGTTTAAGTCAAGTATGGTGGTTTATGAGCTATGGTTCATGATACATGTTTATATGATTAGTGTTTACGTAAATTATGCTTGTTTATGGTTAATGTTATTATAATAGTTTCATGAATATGTCACTGTCGATACTAATTGATAACATGAGTTATGAATAAAGTTTATGTTAATGTTATCCTTATATGAATTGTGAGATGTCAAGTGTTTTCTACTGAAATCACGTTTACAAATTAATAATGTTAAGAATGAACAAAGATAAATGTTACTATGAAAAGTATGATTGTGATTTTAAGATGTTGGAAGAAAAACAATAAAAGATATGTAATTTCATAAATGAAAGTGAAAGACGGTTATTCTTGGCAGTATTATGTTGGTCGTGCACGTACATTCTTTGTCTAGAGGCAACACCACCTTCTGTCGGGGGACAATGTCCTCGGTGGCACCCGCATCTGTTTTGGCAATATGCCACCTTCTGTTTGGGGACATATGTCCTCGGTGCTCGCCTTCGGTTCTCTATGGCATTATGCCACCTTCTATTGGGGGACAAATGTCCTCAGTGGCTTTATTATACTTGCCAAGTTAACAATATAAAAGATATCTGTAAATAATGAAAAGGAAAAATTGATAAGAATAATTCGACCTTTGGCCGGTCTTCCACCAATGGTACCACCTTCAATTAATCCAGGTATAATCCCACCTTTGACACCCATATTCTCTCATTGGTATGGAATGATGGCAACCTGTTTGACCAGCGAAAATGACCGTTGACTTTTTAAATTTTTTTTTTTTAAATAGGAAACTCTCCCTCCCAGCCCAACCCCTTTCCCTCCCCCTGCCCCCTACTGCCACCCCAACCCAACCCCCATTTCCTCCCCCTACTGCCACCCCAACCCAACATCCATTCCCTCCCCCTGCCCCCTACTGCCACCCCAACCCAACCCCTACCCCTCCCCTTCCCCTACCACCCTCCTATTCACGGCGGCCGGCGATGATTCACGGCAACCTCGCCAACAACCACGAAAACCTCGCGAGGGGGGGGGTCACGTTTATGTTTTGGCAGGGGAGGGGGAGGTGGCTGCGGGGAGGGGCAGGGTGGGAGGGGAAGGATTGGGTGGCTGCGGGGGAGGGGCAAGTGGCTGTGGGGGAGGGGGAGGGTGCTGCGGGAAGGATAGTGTGGCTGCGGGGGTGGGGAGGTCGCTGCGGGGAGGGGGAGGTGGCTGCAGGGGAGGGGAGGTGGCTGCGGGGGAGGGGAGGGTGGCAGGGGTGGGGGAGGGTGGCTGCAGGGGAGGGGGAGGTGGTTGCGGGGGAGGGGGAGGGTGGCTGCAGGGGAGGGGTGAGTTTCTTTTAATTTTATTTTTTTATTAAATCTAATTTAAGACTTTAATCAAGAATTTAGGTTTAAATTATAGTTAATTAGCTATTAATCACATAATTAAGAGATTTTACCTGTAATTGTAGGTCACCAACAGGTGAGGGACCATTGAGAGAATATGGGTGTCAAAGGTAGGATTATACCTGGATTAATTGAAGGTGGTACCACTGATGGAAGACCGGCCAAAGGTCGGATTATTCTTATCAATTTTTCCTAATGAAAATGATAAAGAATGACAAAGATAGAACCTATGACATTTCAAGCTATTAATAAATATATTTTGGTTGAATAGTAATGAAAAGTATTGTTTCAGGCCGTATCCCCGAAAGGGGTACCACATTGATGGGAGGAGTCCCACAATATGGTTCCCAGTTACCAAAAGTAAAAAGTATTCAGTTAACGGAAAATATAATAATAATAATGAAATGAATTGATATGTACTTACTATTGACTTAATAATGTAAGGCTAGTTTCTTGATTTACACAATATAAGGCTAGAATATTCTATCTTTGATGATTAATAGTGAAATAAGGCTATTATATACCAAGGCTAGTGAAATAACCCCTCACTCGTATAACAAAACTCTAGCTATGTGATTGTAACTAGCCTTGGCTGAATGATTAATAGTGAATTAACCCATCCCTCATATAACTAGCGTTATTTTACTTCCAAGGCTAGTGAAATAAGGCTAGATCTTGGATACTCCCATTGTATCCATGATCTAGGTTATACAAAGATTTTTTAGTCAACCTAGCCTTATAACCCGTTCGAAATAATAATAATCAAATATTTCACTATCAACGAAGGTAAGTTTTTAGTTTTTCTTTTTTTTAAAAAAAAAAAAGATGTCAATTTTTCAGCCATATTTTTCAGTTTCTTCGAAATTCTTACATATTACTATTTTGCACGCACAACGTGCATAAGGCTAGTCTTCCTCCTCATTGTTATAATCTACTATTTCACTTCTTCATATCACACGCAATTGATGTCTTCCTATATCCAAAGAGTCAACCTCCTAGGTCAATTGTTGTCGGAAGATGTCAAGACGCATTGAAGCTTCTCTGAACAAGGCTGCTACAACGAGCATAAACTCAGACAAAGCCCCCCTTAATTTCCATCCCCCGTTTCTTCCTTACTTGAATCCGCATACCAACTCAATCTCTCTATATTATCTGGTGAGTCAATCTCTGTTTTATCGTCTTCAATAAATTTAAATTACTTAACCAACAAAATTGGATGACTTAAGTTGAGCAATTACACTTAATCTGGAATTCAAATAGGATGAGGAAGTGAACAAGTACAACTTTTGGATTTTTATGCAATTTAGGATCTTCGTTATACTTAATTTTTATCATTTGTAAACTGTATTTTATGTTATTTCAATTATATATTTAATTTGTCTATCTTAATAATGTTGAACTTAAGAATATAACTGAAAAGGGTATTGCAGCGGAAGGAAAATACAACACACAAGTTCCTACAATTTACTGCTTCATTAACTTGAACAATTAAAATAATCTACACAACTACACTACACTAAATAAAACGTTGACAACCTATACATAGGCATCTAAACAAAAAAACTAACTCCTAAAATGAAGCCCTCTAAACCCACTCCCACTAACAAACTTGACTTGGTAAAACACTAAATAACAAACTCACTACTATATCCTAGAACCACTAACATTAATACTCCTAAAATTATTCTACCCACGTAGACTAACAATTCCAAATAAACTAACTTTTGAATCAATTTCCCAACGTTCCCCCTTGATTCAAAAGGTACAAACAATTATTAAACATTGCAGTTCACTTCAACAACACATTACAATAATAACTTGGAAAACTTGCTCACATATTTCTAATTCTCAGCCTTGACATTGCAGACACACGACCATGACCACAAACACTTGCTTGCTCTCTTCAACCACGCTTGAACCACGATTAACTTGGACAGAACTTTGAATTCACGACTTTATCTTGACACCAAATGCTTGCTACCACGAACACAACCACACATTGACGGACTTCGACTTAAACTGACCACAAACACGACCTCGACTACGAACATGAATACGACCTCGACTTCGACCTCGACCTCGACCTTCTTCATTACTAGGACTACGACTATGACCAACACTAATACGACCATAATCACGACCATCACTTTCTTCACAACCACGACCATCATTTACTGCCATACTTATAGTGTTTTTAAACTCAAATCTCAAATGACTCACGACAATTGTTTCAAACACGACTTAGGACTTTTAAAGATTTAGGATCGAACCCGGATTAACTCGGATACCATGTTGAACTTAAGAATATAACTGAAAAGTGTATTGCAGCGGAAAGAAAATACAACACACAAGTTCCTACAACTTACTGCTTCATTAACTTGATTAATTAAAATAACCTACACAGCTACACTACACTAAATAAAACGTTGACAACCTATAAATAGGCAACTAAACAAAAAACTAACTTTTAAAATGAAGCCCTTTAAAACCACTCCCACTGACAAACTTGACTTGGTAAAACACTAAATAACAAATCTACTACTATATCCTAAACCCACTAATACTCCTAAAATTATTCTACCCACCTATACTAACAAATCCAAATAAACTAACTTTTGAATCAATTTCCCAACAAATACTTCACAATCTCATGAGTGATCAATTGCTTTGATTTTATTAACAGCATCAAAGCAAAAATCTGCCAACAATACCAATGACATAAACATGTGTACAAACATACTTTAAAAATAAGATCTTGTATGTTCACTATATGTTGCGGTTTAAGGAAGAACAGGGGTGGGGAATTGGGGGAAGGTCTGCAGATTCGAGTAAGGAAGAATCAGGGGGTGGGGGCGTGCATTTTTGTGTATGAATGTCGATGACACGGGGGATGGGAATTGGGTTGGGTCTGCCTGTGAAATGAAGAAACATGGGATGGGGGAATTGGGTGGGTCTGCTTAGAGATAGAAGTGTTAGGAGAGGGACTATTACACACTTCTTATAGGAGAGAGAAAGTGTGCTTTAAGGAAGTCAATGTCAGAAAATTAACTTTGTTGTCGGAAAATAAGTGAAGATCCTAAATAACAAATATATTGAATTATTGGGTAATTCTTCGCCACTGGCGGAGCCAGGCGGTGCACGGGGGTGCACTGTATCCCCAAAGTGGAAAAAACAGGTGAAGATCTAATATAGTATATATGTTTTATTAGTAGTTATGGAGCACAATATATTATGTGGCGGAGTGGTGCAAGCGAAAAGTTCAATTCATAGCGTTGGTATTTTTTAATGCGGGGTCCCCAGTTCGACGCTTGCTAGCTAAGGAATGAGTTTTTATATTTTTTGTAATCTCTCTATAGGTTCATGTGCCGTGAATTATGATTGCCTGTTGCCAGCGTTACTAAGAGCTTAACCACTAGTTGATCCAAAATTTGGGATCATCAATTAGTTTATTATTTTCTTACTCTTCTACCTCACTCAAGATCTATTATTAATGATCTCATTATTTCTCTACCCAATAGATGATCAACAAATTTAGATCTTCACATTCTCTCTCCTACTTTTTACCATATCCCACCATACATTCTCTTTTGTCAATTACATCTCATCCATGTTTTTTATTAATTAAGAACAATTAATGACTATTATTTTTAAATTAATTTATAAGTTTATGATTAAATAATATTAGCAAACTTAATATCCTTTGTATGGCTAATCCGACAATTTGAAAATTAATCATATTATAAATTGGATAATATTGCCGAGTTTTTAATTTAACCATAAAAATACGTTAAACAATCACACGTAAACATAGAATTACATTATTTTATTTAATACATAATAAGACTAATACATAATTAAGAACAATATTAAAAACATAGCAACTTAATTAGTTTTTGTTTTGTCCGAATTTAAGCCAAATATTTTCTACGAGATCCACTTTGAGGCGCTTATGACCTCTATTATCCATATATGCTTGCAAACTTGCGACACGATTCTCACTTGTTTCGTATGTGAAAGGATCATCGGAAGATTCTACATTTCGTTGCGATGAACTAGTTGTGCGTGGAGCTTGGTCATAATCATTAGGATCAAAATGCATGGAATATGAATCTCGTTCATCTTTAACTATCATATTGTGGATAATAATGCATGCGATCAATATTTTTCCTGACATATCTTTGTCATTTGGAGTAATTCCTGACATATCATTATTATCCTCTGTTGGAAGAATGGATTATGAGAAGTTAAGAATTCTACTATGCGGAGGAAGACATGATTTTGCATGCGAAATCTCCGCCGGAACAACAGCGGGGGATAGTCAGGCTTTTTTGAAAAGTAGTCGTTCCATAAGCGGTTGTGCCCATCATCACGATCCCTTGGTACTATTGTCTTTGGTGCTCTTGGAACTTGAGTTACCATTGCATGCAATTCATGTGGATCGGTCGTTATAAATCTTTCCATCATTTGATCCATCAAGTGATTTATCTGTCTATGCCTGTTATGAGTTGTTTGTGAGAAAGAATTTGGATCATCGGAATTGGAAGAACTAGAAGAAGAGAAATGGCAACTGTAACTTGATCCAAATGACAGATTTGAATAGTTAGTTATTTTTGGAGAGAGTTTGTAAGAAAGGTTGAGTGTATGGAAGCTTAGCATAGTGGAGTATATATAGAGAAAATGTGACCCCTAGCTAGCACTCAAATGTCTACATATGGAAACAGTAATACACTAGGTAAGAAATGAATTGTCAAATCCTCACATGGTTTCAATGTCTCTAAGTAGGATCAATACTGCAGTACCTTTTATTGAATTATCAAATCATCACATGGTTTCAATGTACTATTAAGTGAATTGTCAAATCATCACATGGTTTATTAATAGATAGTAAAGTGTAGATACTTGAAATGACATGAAATATGGCACATTTAAAAGTTGACACACTAATTGAAATCATAGAAATATTTATACATATATTAGAACATTCAAAAAACAACTAAGAAAATACACTATAAAAATGAAATTAAGACATACTGAACTAAAATACACTCTTAAAGTGAATTAAGAAATTACATTTGGAAATAAAACCTTAAGCAATTCTCTCTTAGTTTGTTGTTCCTCCTCATTCAAATCGTTCCTTAATGAAAGCATCTTGAATAGCTCCAGATTAATCTTCCTGTTTTTTGCTGCGACTCTCTCCCTCTCCAGTTGAATTTCATCAGTCTTATTCAAAGTTATTTTCTTTACTTCATCCATCCATTCTTGGAAGATCTCTGGAGGCATGTTTGCTTTTCTTTTACCTTTATTTTTGGTGGATCCGTCGCTAGGAGTTTGAATGGAACACCCAACATTACCGCTGGTTGGCGTCTTTGGTTCAATTGAAGTGGAGAAGTTGCTAGATTCATTGATCCTCCACCTCTTCGAGGCACTTTCTTCGGTACTATCTTTCTTCATCTTGCAAGCTTTGACAGTATCTCCGACAATTTTCCATACATCTGAAAGTCTTAGTATGTCCTAACAATGCTCATATTTGAACTCCTTCCCGGTGTCCCTTTTGTAGATTGCATGTGCAGTTTTCATCACATCGTCATTTAACTCTCCGATGACTTACCGCATGAGCATGTGAACCAACAAATTTGGATACATTTGCGTGTATTCTTTTTCAACGACTTTGTAGTTGGCCAGCATCTCTCAAGTATGATAAGAGATCGGACTCCTTGAATCATTGAACTCTTCGTTCCCAACACTGATCTCTGTAACACTTAAGTTCCTCAAACATATTAGTAATTCTTTACTCAAGCACATTTACTTTTTGTTTAGTATTAGTAGATTTGTCTTGGCTAACCGAGAGCCAAGCCTTCATGAGAACAACATCTTCGGCATGCGACCAGAAATTCCTCGACCCATTTTCGACTTGCGCGTCATCACCATCATCCTCATTTTCTTCGGTCTCTTCTTGATCGTTGGCCTCAACATCCTTCTCAATTGATGGAACACGAGACCGATATGCAGAGTTGAAGTTCGGAAGTAACTCTCCAACTCCTGACTCATGAAACTGTTCAGATATAGAAAATGTTGTTCGCTCTTGAGGAAAATGATAATTCTCATTTGAATTATATTGATTTTCTTGAGAATATGGAGCAAATTGGGAGAAAGGAGGTGAATTTGAAAAGCTTATATTATGTTCGGACAAATGAAGATTATAATAGCTTGTATTTTGCATTCCATAATTTTGATATTGTGAGGAATTTGGTGAGTTCGAGTTGGATTCAAATTGAGAATTGAGATCAATTGGATAGTTGTGATCATATTGAGAATTAGAGAACAAAAATTATAATTTGGATGAGTTTGTGGTTGTTGAGGTTTTTTGGAGTTTGAGGGACATTTTTTTTTTGCTAGTGTTGGAATTCATAGAGTGAGTAATATTTTTTTGACAGAGTGGATTAGTGTTTTAAGGAAATTATCTTAAAGATAAAACGTATGAAAATAAATCAATATTGGTGTCTATTATAGAGAAAAAAATATTACCGTTGTTTTTTTTTTAAAAAATAATTACAACTACTTATTTACCGTTGTAATATTTAAAAGTTACAAAAACAGAAGAAATTTTGGCCATTAGATGACCCTTCATCTAGCAGTTGCAGCAACAGGTAGAATATACTTGTGGGCCCAGCAACTACACAGCAAGACAAACTTGCCGTCGTCTTCATATTGGGCCACGTGGAAGATGCTCTGCGGATTCTGCTGCAGCTTCACTGCGCTTGACAGTGGCGTTGGTGAAAATTCGGATCATCACAACGATCGAATTTTCATCCTCTAACTCCCTTTTTTCTCTTTGCTAATTTTTATTAGCTTTTATTGTCTCTTTCCTTATGATCTATCTATTTGATCATCTAGTGGGTATACTCTAAGGAATTTGCTTTATCTTCCTGGCTTAGCTTGATTTTTTTCTTTTCCGACTTTTATTTCTTCTTAATCTCTCTTTTCTTTCTTTTGAAATTAAATCTTGATTTCTTTTCCTAACTTACTAAATCGGTATATCCTAATGTTATACTTATTTGCCTATTTTCTTTTCTAATAATAGCAACCAACGCTTTTTCTATGTTTAGTTCTAACTGTAATTATTTTTCAATACATTTCTAATCATTATTAACATGTGATAATATGATAAACAATTCTTTTATATGTAATAATCATAAAAGAAACTATTAATAAGATAAATATATTTTTTGTAAGAGCTTAGTTTCTCGTAGTCAGTTTGTTGGATAGAAAATGAACTAATTTGTGTATTAATTTTTGTTGTTTACATGGGTAGTGTCCCTCCAAATTAGAATTTTGAATCTGCCTCTGATTGCTTTATGACTCACTGCCTACTTACTGTATTGGAGATGCAAAGCTCCCCTATTTATTTTTATGTGTACCATATGTCTACCGTATCCCCAATTTTGAAATTCTAACTCCGCCTATGTTCTTCACAATTAAATTTTTTATTGGTACAACCAAAATGTTTTAAAAATTGTAGCAAAATTTCCTATTTACTACCCCCGTTCCATATATATTGCAACCTTTCAAAATTTCCACGATTCATTCATACAATTTCCTTTGACCTTCTTTTGTGATTTATACATAAGGATACATATAATTATGTGGGATCTTGTTAGACTCGTCTCAATATATGCTTAATTAATATCAATTTTTTATAATTTTTATTTAAATAAAATTAGAGATATTATCATCTAAAATACTGCATTGAGAGGCGTAAAACTCTCAATGTTGTAAATATAGAACATAGATAGTATATTCTAACACTTATTATGTCTGATCTTTCCTTTATTCACGTTGGGGTGGTTCATTCTATACATGTTGCGGAAAAAGATAACTAGTCCTGCACCTAAAATGATAAGATGCCTTTACAATCCCCTTTCCCCAAAAAAAATTAAACGAAAAAATGCTTTACAAACTTTGTTAAATTGCGTACCACGACTTTCAGAAAAATGTACTTTAAAGAGAAGAAATTAAAAAAAAAAAAATTGGTTTTGTAGCGCATAGCATAAATAAAGGAGGGAACTTGTTAAGATGCGACTTGTGAGGTATCTCTCCAGATAATAAATTTGAGTTATAGATCGAGTGTAGTAGACGCAAGATGTCGAACCAGAAATATGATGATGATGAGCAAATTGTTTCATCTGCAACCGATCTGGATGACTCAGGTACATTTTTTTTACCTTCTTACGATTCTAAGAATTTCGCATATGAATATTTGATCATTTGAACTATGCATTTCGTTGGCTTATAATCATTTAATTTGAGAGCTAATAAAAACCAATTTTGGTTCTTTTTGTTTTAGTCATTGTCAATTTGCCATCCTGAGTAATTGCGCATCTATATTTTTTTTTCTTTAGAAAAAAAAATGTCGAACCACCTTATCTAATAAAATTCCCCCAACTTACCAAATGTGGGATTGTTCAGCCGTCCACTTGTGAGTTTATCCAACATTGAGAAAAAAGACGAACATATTACACATAGTCTCGATAGCTAATCCACCTTTAATCCTTTATAGATTAGTTTTACGATAAAACATCTTTGGTAGTTATGTATGCATGATCATAGTCTCTTTGATACAAGCCCGTATGTGTATATACGTGCCCCATTAAAGATTTATCAGGGATTTTGTAAATCATTCATTCAGGAAAATCATTAATAAGATTCTGGTAACAAAGCATGTACTTTTTTTTTGACGAGCTTACAAGCAAAAGGTAAACACAACGAGGACTCTTACCTAGCAGTACATGCTAGGTCCGAGGAAACCTCGACCCAACTATTACTATGACCAACATTAACACGACTACGAAAACGTAAACGTAAGCAAAGCATGTACTCGTTGATATCTTTTTATAAGGTACTTAAAATAATTGTGGTTTAACTTTGATCTTGATTACTTCAAATCCATATTGATATATAGTAATTACTATTAGTTTTTTTAGGTAAATGTAATGATATTTTAAGGAAAATTTGATAAGGATAAATTCCCCCTTTGCCCGATCTTCCCTCAATGGTCCCACCTTTTGATAATTTAGCAATAATCTCACTATTGATACGCATCTGCTTATAAAATAATAAACCTGTTGGGCCCAAACCAAAAGTCGGATTAATGCTGAATTATCAAAAGTTGGCACCATTGAGTGAAAATCGGGCAAAGGTGAGATTATTGTTCTAATCAATTTTTTTGTAATACTTATGAATCATATTTGTCATATTATAGGAGATACTACTTGCGAAAATAAATTATTCCGAAGTGTGCGTGCTATGTATGTAGACATGGAAAGTATATGCTTCTTTTATTCTTATTTAATTTTTGCATTATACTTTAAAACAATTCACATACTTTACTTCGTCCATTATATATAATTATATGTGAAAGATAACATAGTTCTATGAATCAAGTCTTGTTTAATACTTCTGTTTTTTATTTAATAGAGAAATTTATACTTTTCACATTTTTCAATATATATCTTTGATCATGAATATCTCTAATTATGCATGGTTAAAATTATAAAATAATTGATATGAAAAAGCTACACATTAAAATGAATCAAACAAGATCTAACATGACTATATTTTTCTCTATATATAAATAACATAGGATGGTCAAATAGTAGAATATGAATAGTACCACAGTCAGGTTAGCTATTTACTTATTGATAATATAAAGTTTATTTGTCAAAGTTTTGGGGCGTAAAATGTAAAATCGAAGTCTGTAGATCCATCGAGAGAAAAATTGGGAGTAAAATTCCAACCTGGCCAAGATGTTATGTTCTCTCCATTTTTAATATCTTCCTTTGCACAACTCCTACATAGACCCAAAAGAAAGGTGAGCGAGTCTAACCTGATGGTTGAAGGTCCGAGAATTGTTTTATAACGTATCATGCCTCCCTACACAAGAGCTTGTTGAGATTGAAGTGTGATGTAGCACAGACCTCCGCAAACCTAGCGCTAAATATGTCACTTAAAAAACGGGTGGGTGAGCTCTGAACCTGTGAGCTTTGGGTCACACTAGCTCTTGATATCATGTCAAGGAACAAACTCAACCAAAATCCTAAACTGTTGGTTGAAGGCCCAAGAATAGTTTTATACATTATCAAGTTGTGGTTTTTATTCGAGAAGTCAAAACTTCCATAAAAGCCCAACTCATAGGAAGTAAGTTTATCAACTAAATTCATGTGAGCTCGGCATGCAAGGATGTTTGGTTGGCAATGGGGAGGTAAATTTCCTTGGAAATTTCTAATTACCTAAGAAGCTCTTATATGTAATTTCCTCCGTTATGTGGGAAGTTGCAATTTTTATGAATTTCTCGTTTCCCCATTTTTGTTTTTATTATATCAACCATAGGACCAGTGGCGGATCTTGAACAATTTTCTTTTGGGAGCCAAAAAAAAAGTACCTATAAATTACAATAATATATCTTATTTTTAATAGCAATGTTTTGACTTTGATATTATTTATATATTCCACTACAATCATATTTTTAAATTGATACTCCATATAAAAAGGCATGTTATCAAGTAAAATGGTATTCAACCTTTTTTTTAATTTAGTTTTATAAATGTATCAATTCCATGATAATGTCTGGTAATATATAAGTTAAATATATTACTAGTCATAATTATCCATCAACAAACATTCAAGTCAAATTGTTGAATTTTTGAACGAAATGTATATTTTACAAAAAGAAAATGGAATATTTTAGGGTGATTACATACTATATATCACCATTTGACAACTTACTTTTATCCTATACTAGGTTTTTGAAGCACGTGTGATGCACGGGTTATATAATTGGATGAAATTATATTTCTTTGTTATTAGTTGTAACTATATGTTAAATTCATATTAAAAAAATTTCATTTTTTGCGGTCCTTTGGTTAAATATGTTATCTATGTTGGTAAAATGACAACAAGCAGCTATATTAATGAAAGGTTAATGGACATTTAATAAGGTAGAAGTTGGACCAGATTTGTGGGTACCTAATTTTCTGGGTTTGATCATAAGCCGATTTTGTCAATTGTCTTTAATTAACAGATACATGATAACAACTCAATATCATATGATTTGATTTGATAGAATTCAGACCCGAGTTGTAGGCTACCTAATTTTTCAATTGGATTTTTCAACTGTCTTACCTCGACTTGACATAATTCGATACCTTGTTTATAGGCACTTGTATTTTGTGTTAAGTCATGGGTTTGTTTTCACTTACCCTCAAAAGACTGGATATCTAGTATAGAACACTCCTTTGCAATGATAAGATTAATTTATAAAAATAAGACTTATTTTAATGTATATCTCAAGTTGAATAGAAGGTATATAAATTTTAAATTTTTTTGATTTGTATAAATAACGTTATAAACTTATAATCCATTCTAGTTTATTGAGAACCAAATTTTTTTTTTCAAAAACTCTAATTATTTTTTTCCTAAAAAAAGGCTAATTTTATTTTAATGATTTAAAAATATAATATTAAATGTAGAATATGACATGATAATCCTACGTTGCGCTCCAACAGCGCAGAAAAAATCCTCATATATATATATATATATATATATATATATATATATATATATATATATATTTATTTATATTGATTGATTGAGAGTTGAATATATTCATAAATGTCAAGCAAAAGCTTTAATAAAAATAAGTGTAAATTTGAGGTAAAAGAAGTGAGAACCATGCACGCCTTAATTTTATAAAATTACAATATTAACAAAAGCTATAATGTATGACAACATGAGATTAATCGGTTAAAATCAAGTCTTCAAGTATATGTTAGGGTTAGCTTAGGTGGTGAGCCTTCCCATCTTCCCAAACTTGATCCAGGGATCAATTCCTACCCCAAACATTTGCTTGAGATTAGGAGGGAGAGCGGTTTAGGGGGTTAAAGATTGTAATGGGCCGGCCCATTACCCAAATATAATCTCATTCTTATAAATGAGATTATATATATATTTAAAAAAAGTATTAGTTACTACTATTAAATTTATAATTTAACTTGGCAAGAAAAAGACTAGCCGTCCTTTTTACAAAAAGGTATAGGAAAGGTAGGGTCTAGGGATGGCAATGGGTCTTGAACCCGACCCAGACCCACAAACTCATTTATAAGAGTCTAGGTCTATCTTCCAATGGGTCTGGGTTGGGTATGGGTCCTAGAGGCTATGGGTCTATATATATCAGACCCATACCCAGTCTATATCCGACCCACAAACCCATACATCATATTTATCTTCTAAAAAAAAATTTAGCTTATGAATTATGACTTTATGAGTAGTTGTGACTCCATTTAAGACATGTAATGATATAAGTTGATGTTTAAGATTTTATGAGCTATATTTTGTTAATTATGTCGATGCAAACCTATCAAATAGGCGAAACAAATTTATTAGATTAAAAAATGCAATTAAACTTGAAATTGAAAAGGACCCACTAAAGACCCGTAGACCCATCAGACCAAAGGTTTGGGTCTAAAAGTTCGGGTCGGATCTAGGTCTAGAAGAAATCAATGGGTCTGAGTTTGGGTGTGGTCAGACACTTATTAGACCCTTCCCGTTGCCATCCCTTATAGGATCTGCATGTGGGGGTATTCATCGGTCTCAGACCAGACCGGACCGGACCCGGACCGAAGTTCCTGAAAAATAGGGACCGAAGACCGGATCGAATTTAATCCGGTCTAGAGACCGGCTGGATGGAAATCATAGGGACCGAACGGAAACCGGACTGGTCAGACCGAAAATTCGTTTTTTTTTGCTTTTTTTGCCTATAATAATTATATACTTCCATAAACCATTCAAAATTCACAATTACTTTAAATAAAAAATGGTTTTATAGTTTCAAGTTTGACAATTTGAAAGTATTTGAGAAGACCTATAATCTAAAATTCTAGATTAACTTTCAAGTTTCAATACATTTTAAATAAAAAGTCTAACCGGTCTAGACCGGAAAAAGTTCGGGTTTAGACCGGACCGGACCGAAGACCGAATATTTAAAATTTGCGGACCAAAGATCGGACTGGTTCGGTCCGGTCCGAGCAATTTTTGCGGTCTAGACCGAAAGTTGAACACCCATATTTACATATATAAAATATTAAAGATTTAAAATTCATGTCATAATGCGAGCTCACGAGATTAGTACAATGGATACCTTTTAGTGGGCTTATCCTTTCATCTCAAGGAGGAATTTTTATACTCAAAATTTTTGGGGCTTGTATGGGGATCAGGCCCCATATTGCCCTCATTAAAGATTCTCCCATACATAAACTCACCCATTTCTTAATTTTTAGGAATTACTTTTCATAAGTATTAGAGTTTTAATAAGAGACGGGGTGTATGGTGGCATTTTGAATCTATCGTTCTTATTAACTTACGATTTATAGTTTTTAAATTTTGAAAAAGTAAGAAAATTCCATTCCTCATCAGACAAACCTAATTACAACCTAGAAGCACATGAGTGAGCAAACCATCTAGGATGGACCACTCAACTCAAGCAATCCTTAACCGTAGCTAGGAGCCTTACTCCACTAAACAAATCTTATCAAGCCACTCCCTATTTGAACTAGACACTTTACTTGGTAAGCAAGCTTTAATTCTACTTACAATAGCAAATTTCACAGCATGAAAAATAGTCTCAGGCCTACTCATCTTACAGTTCCAATACACATCGTTCCTAGCTTTCCATATATTGTTGTAGGCGACAACATTCCAATCTGAAGCCAACAGAGACTTCTGAAACTTGGTAAGCTTTGATCGCCTAGTCCATCTGTACCAGCCTTTCATGTTTCTCTATGCCCATCGGATCCCTAACCATTTCATTAGGGACTTAATCAGTCTTGTTTTTAACAGAAACTTAAAGAACAGATTTGAATGAGATTTAGCCTCATTATCACATTATCAAGCAATGACATGTTTGACTTATTCCCCATTTGAAGAATCTTTCTTATGTGCTTAACCTGTCCTTGATCCCAAACCAGTAGATAAACTTGCGTTTGGGAGTTGTTTGCCAACACCACTCATACTTATCTTAAAGCTTCTTTACATAGTAGGTATTCTCTTGTTGCAGTCCCTGCTAAATAATTTTCAGTTTCAGGTCTTCCTTAGTGTTACAAATAAATTTCCAATACCAACTTGAAGAACTGTTAGGCATGTAATCCCACCAATCCTCATTCTTGATGTAAACAACATTGACCCACTTTCGATCTAAGCTAACTAGGCGTCATTTTTTAGTATGGTGTTAGAGCACCTGGAGATAATTCGAAGTAATTACATACGAAAATACAATTAGTAAGCAATGTTGAGATTTTAGAGAGATAAAAAAAGAGGAGAAAAAATGAAACATTGACTTATATTATTGCTTCATGCTTTCTTTATGAAGTACAAGAGCCATATATATAGGCTAGCTAACAACAAACTACTAGCTAATAATGTGGAACCATATTCCACGGTTACACCACTAAGCTAACAAACCTACTAACAAGCCCCTAACAACTAAACATTATTTGACTAAGTAAAAGATGCTAGATATTAGGAAACTAACTAATCACTAGTTTACCAATTTAATTGACTTTGAATCAAATAACCAACATTCCCCTTTGATTCAAAGTCTATTTATTTATTTTAAATAAAAAAAACTTCATTCATTTGTGATGCACTTCTCAGCACTTGCTTGTTGATGCACTTCTCATCAACTTCACATTGTTGATGCACTTCTCACCAACATAACATTGTTGATGCACTTCTCACCAACGTAACATTGTTGATGCACTTCTCATCAACTATCCATCATGGAGCACTTCTCTCCATACGGTGCACTTCTCACCTGTCACTCTAGAACAATGTTTCTTCCACGACCATGCTTGCTTGCTCTTCATTTTGTGATCTGCAATTTTTTGCCAAATGCCCAAAATTTTAACATTTGAAGCATTGTGATTTTCCCTTATGCCAATATTCTTTCTCTTCATGACCAAACTTTTTACAAATATTACATTGAGGAATTTTGTTTTTTTCCTTTGAGTAAGAAGTCTTGGCCAAAAAAGCTTCTTCACCTTTGGGCGAATCATCATCACCTCTCATTTTTCTTCTTTGATCAACCGCATCAAGTGCATTGATCAATTCTGCAAAAGTTATAGTAGACAAACTTTTTGAATCTTCAAGAGAAGAAATTTTAGTTGCATACCTATTAGGAAGAGTCGCTAAAAGCTTGTCCACTGCTCTTTGAGTAGAAAATTCTCCACCTAGTAGTTTAATTTGGTTGACAATGAACATTATCCGGTTTTCATATTCTTTAGCACCTTCAGACTTTTTCATGGTCAACATCTCGAACTCCCTTTTGAGATTCAATATTTGCATCAATTTAGTTTGACTATTACCTTCAAACTCCTCATTGATCTTATCTCATGCCTCTTTCGGAGTTTCACAAGACATAATTAGTGTAAACCCTTTCCGACACGGCCGAATGTAAGCAAGAGAGAGTTCGTGACTTCTTTGCCATATCCTCTTCGTATATTTTGAGTTGTGCTACTGTTGGATTATTTGGGAGAGCAATGGGATTAACATCATTTTCTACCACATCCCACAAGCTCAAAGCTTTTAGGTAAGATTTTATTTTTGTGGTCCAAGAGTGGTAATTTTCCCCATTAAAAATGGGAATGGGAACAGAAAAATTACTTGATGACATCAAAATAATTTGCAATTCTCAAACTCACACTTTTTTTTGTTTTTTTTTGGGTTGAAAAATCTCACAAGCCCTAGATCATTTTGGCTCTTGATACCATGTTGAGATTTTAGAAAGATAAAAAAAGAGGAGAAAAAATGAAACACTGACTTATATTATTACTTCATGCTTGCTTTATGAGTACAAGAGCCATATATATAGGCTAGCTAACAACAAACTACTAGCATATTCCACGGTTACACCACTAAGCTAACAGACCTACTAACAAGCCCCTAACAACTAAACATTATTTGACTAAGTTAAAGATGCTAGATATTAGGAAACTAACTAATCACTAGTTTACCAATTTAATTGACTTTGAATCAAATAACCAACAAGCAAATCAGAAATTCGAAGAACAAAACCTACACACAATTTTGGTAGGTGCGAAAATCCTATAAGGTGTGCACAAACGAAGGTTGCCACAAAAATAGTATAGTCCATCCCGCTTACGACCCGTCCCAATCATCTCCCTCGCTGGGTCCTGAATAGCACGCATCGAATCGTTAAATTGTACAAAACAAGATGAAGTTCTAGTGAATTGAGAAACTGAAAGTAAATTGCAACTAAATGTAGGAACATATAGAACATCCGTGAGAGTGATGGTGTCGGACAACTTTACTGAGCCTGTATGAGTAGCAACAACATTCGCCCCATTAGGAAGCCCAACTAGACATTCACTAATGGGAACTAAATCAAATAACCAAGAAATATCACCCGTAACATGATGGGTTGCTCCCGTGTCAATAATCCATAGATTATTACATAACTTATCATTCAATCTATCATTAGGAAGTTTCGATTACCAAAAAGTCTGGCAAGGGATTTCCATTCCTCAGCCGAAAAGAGAGAAGAAGAAGAGCTACCGTGCGTGGCTGCCGGAGCCATTGCCGCAGCAGCGTTCGTCTTGGCAACAGGTCTGCCACGCTGTCCGAACGTGGTGCGTGCGCCTCTAATGCCAGAATTTATGTCAATTTGGGAGCCCGGTTGCCACCCTTCCGGTTACTCGACAAGTTTATAGCAAGTAGACACATCGTGGCTATGTTTTTTACAGCGAGAGCATGCTAACAACACCAAGCATCGTGACGCCTCATGACCCACTTTGTGACAATGGCTGCACATGGGAAGTTCACTTTTGCCGCGGCCCCGCGACACTTGATCAGCAAACTCTAGAAAATCCACGATTTTGTCTTCAACACTAACACTAGCCATATGAACCCTCTCATATTGCGCCACCAATTGATATGCCCAATCAAGAGAAGGCAAAGGATCGGTTAAAAGAATATTGGTGCGCAAGTGAGATTAATATTCATAATTTAAACCCATTAAAAAATTATGTAATTGTAGTTTCTTCCGTCTTTGAGCATGAAGAGAACTCGCATTACATTTAGAACAACAATGACAATCTATTAAAGGCTCATGGTGGAACAATTCTTCCCATAATAATTTAATTATCCGTAATATTGAGAGACGGACATATTCTTCGTTTGGGCATACTTGGCAATGGCCGTCTGCAATTGTTGAATACGGGGACTATTAACAAGGTCAAACGAGTTTTAAGATGGTCCCAATCAAAGACGAGACGCTTCACGAAACTTAGAAAGGGTCGATTTTACCTCGGGATCAATAGTGTTAGTGATCCAAGAAACAAGCATGGCATTGATTTGTCGCCAATCGGACGACGTATAAGGTGGTTCGGCCTCAATGATGGTGCCGTCGAGAAAACTGAATTTGCGTCTAGCCTCGACAGCCATCTGATATCATATAGCCTTGAGAGCCATCTGGATAGCGCCGCCCAATTGTCATAATTGTCGTGACGAAGATGGGTTTGAGTAATGTAGGCCCCCGATTTATCGCCGACAGAGAGAAAAAACGGGGAATTTGGGTGATATGTGGGCGGCGGTGGTGGAGTTGGTGACTCGCCAGTCATGGTGTGTGGGAGAAGAAGATCGTTGGGCGCCGGAATAGTGAAGAGAAAGGGAGAGAAAAAAGTTGCCTTACAGCTCCGATACCATGTAAAATGAGCGATTAGGTCAAACTTGATGTTATCATTTGATTAAGCAGAAATATATATGAGATACAAGTGTGGAAACTAACTAAAAAATCCCTAGAAATTAGGAGCTAATTTCTATACAATATTATGTACACAATATTCCCTAACACTTATAGACTATATAACTCTTGCTTTGAAGGGAGAATAATTGTATGTAGGGGTGTTCACATGTCCAATACCGAACCAGACTGGAAAAAATCGGACCGGACCGAAGATCGGTGTTCCTAAATTTAAGAACCGGAGACCGGACCGATTTTTGTTGGACTAAAACACGACCGGAAAAACTGATCCAAACCCCAGACCGGACCAAATTAGACCGGTTTTGGACTTATACCACACTTTTGATAATGATTATGAAAAAGTTTAAAAATAAACAATCAAAATTGATTGTTTAAGGTGTTTTTTGAGACTTTGATGTCAACTAGTTGCTAATACAATTTTTCAAACATATCAAAGGTAAAAAATATATTTTAAATTTTTTTGGAGATTAAATTCAAGATTGGGACCTGAATGAAGGCTTCAACGGGGGTTTGCCCTTGTTTTTTGGTATACGGAAACTCATGTCGTATGCATATTTTTTTAAAAAAATCGGTACGGTCTAAGTCCGGTTTTTATAGGGTTTTGGAACGGACCGGACCGAAAATCGAAAAATTCAAATCTTTGACTCAGAGACGGGACCAGTTGTGACCGGTCCGGTCCATTTTTCCAGTTTGGGAGTGTTTATAAGAGGATTAAGCAAATCTCTCATTGATTTTATCTCACCCATGTACAAGAGATTAGCAAGGAAGATTTAACTTCCTAAACCGTAACTTTATCTCTTTATGTGTTTCTATCTTAATTGGAACAAATAAAACAATAATTGTTATTTATAGAAGGGCATTAAACCCTAAAATGAACCACATAAAACATAAGCTAATGCAATCTGCTCGAATAATTCGACAATTCCATTTAACCCGTTAGTTCTCTCGTTCATAGATGTTTACATATTTTTTTTGGCAAAGATGTGGTAATATTAGCAAGCCATATTCCATTTATGTAGTTCCGTTAGCCCAGAACCTCTTACTTATTCTTCTTCCTGTGCAAACTAGTTCCAAGACACCCTTAGGGGCAAAATGCTCCCTAAAACCTTTCCAATTCCTGCATATGCTATGCATTGATTATTTTTTCCAACATTCCTTTAGGCAAGGCCACGTGGTAATTCAGCCAACTCTGGACAATGTAGCGGAGCTAACCTAATTTTGGTTTACTTTAGCTATTGGCGAAAATTCCAAAGATTACATTGGATATGTATAATAAATTAGATTAACTACTCTAGATTTACATAAAATTAAAGACCGTCGAAATACAAGGTGACCCTCAAGAAGGATGGGGAGGAGAGTCGAATTGAGTAGCAAAATTTAATCGATTTTTGCAAAAACAAGCTATGGCATATACCTTACACTGTGTTATCGTTTGCAAATTCATGTTTCAATTTGTTGCTCAGTTAACTTTGTATAGAAATTGATAACAAATAAAGATTTTAACGTCGTTCAATCTCAACTCTGAGATCAATGTCCACTCTACTTATTCTTTTATTAATTGAATCTCAAATATCATGACTCTCTTGGTACAATGATTCCCCCACTACTAATTCTAGTAATGCTCCCTAACATCTAATTCTTAGTGTTGTCAATCAAATTGGATACACTGCCAAACCCAACTTAACATCTCTATCATAAGAATTACAGAAAAATTTAGTACTCATAAGTGTGCTTCTTAGATAAGCAGATAAAGGAACATTACTACCTTAAGAAAATTACTTTGGGCTCTTTGGAACTCTATGATATGCTCTGCGCTAAGGGAATTCATTTTCAGCTCAAGTCCCACAAAATATTGCTCCAGAAAACGTGAGTTCTTCGAAAATTCTATAGTGAATGTCGAACATAACATAATTAACTAGGTAATAGCACAAAGTGTTTTATCATTCATCAAAATAATATGCACTTAGAGTTACAATTGTATTAAACTGAAACATCCTTTGTCTCATAAAGTGCAATTAGTAGATAGTGCACAAGGGAGCACCATGCTCATGGTGCTCCATGCTGACGTTATAATGTACGTCAGTATCATAGTATGGTGCTCCGATGTACATCAGAAGCATTCTAATGTACACAAGTAAAATTTTTTAAATTCAAAAAATTAATTGGCGCCACTAAACTTTAAATATGTTCACTAACTTTACGCTAATGTTCATTCTTGATATTGAATATGTTCAATTAGAAATACCATATGTACATCATAAAATACACTCGATTTTGTTTTACAAAAATTGTCTACAGTAACTTGACATTCAATGATATAACTTTATTGTTCATTATAGTTATTCAAGATGTTTATTTTATTATATCAAATGTTCATTGTAAAATCGCGTTCAATTTCAAAAAAAAAATTGTTCCAATTTAACTTTGACATTGTTATTTTATATAACTTTTTTGTTCATTATCGTTATTAAATATGATCACTTATTGATTTCAAATGTTCATTGTAAAATCAACTCAATTTCCCATATTACTTTGACATATTTTATACATAAATCTAATATTTATTTACAATAAACATTTGATATCAATATATGAACATATTGAATAACCAAGATGAACATTAGTATTATGTAAAAATATATGTCAAAGTTAATTGAAACTAAAACTTTTTTGAAATTGAGTGTGATTTTACAATGACATTTGATATCAATGAATGAATATCTTAAATAACCATAATGAACAATAACGTTATATAAAAGAACATATGTCAAAGTTAATTGGAACAAAAACCTCTTTGAAATTGAGTGTGATTTTACAATGAACATTTAAAATCAATAAATGAGCATATTTAATAGTCATTGTGAACAATAAAGTTATATAAAAGAACATATGTCAAAGTTAATTGAAACAAAAACCTTATTGAAATTGAGAGTGATTGTACAATGAACATTTGAAATAAATAAATGAGCATATTCAATAATCATAGTGAACAATAAAGTTATATAAAAGAACATATGCCAAAGTCAATTGGAACATTTGGAGGGAAATTTATTGGTCAAATCAATTCAAAATGCCAAATAATGGAGGAGTGAGAAGAAATAGGCTTCATAATGTTCATTTCGTACTTTATTTATTAAGATGTCTAAAATTTGTTTATGTATACATTAAACAAAGCCTAATGTACATTGGGAGCAGGATCGGGTGTAGGATCTAATTTGCGCATAAGTTTACTATATGATTGCATTTTCAATTGTTTTTTTTACTTCATACTTCATTTTTACTACTTCTTTGGGTTGACTCTATTTAAACTACTTCAATACTCTTCGAGTTTACTTATTTTAGCTATTATGTAAAGTTGAACTATTACATAGAACAAAGTCGCTTTTAGGGTGTGCAACTTGTGTGCCTAAATCAGGCCTCTAACTGGTATCGAGCTCCATGATTAGATATATATTTGTATACTCCATGGGCATATCAATTATTTGGCTGAGTTCGAATCAGTGGAGCTTAAAGGAGGAAAGGAAAGGAAAGGAAGAAAAGAGAAAGGGAGGGGATTTCACTTGTTTGGATAGATGTTTGGGGAAGGAAGGAGAGGGAGGGAGGGATCTATTTTGCCTCCTTCTTTAATAAGCATAATCCCTCGAAATTGGAATAATTAAAAGGGGAAATGAAACACATATTTTCCTTTCATTTCTCGTCTCTCCCCTTCCTTTCCCTCCTTCTTTGCTATTCAAACAATGTGTTAATATTACTAAGATTATGGCTTCGAATCTTAGTGGATCCACGTGTTGCTTTATTATTCTTCTATATAATTTACAGCTTGTGCGAAGGAAAAGAAGGGGAGGGAAGGGAAGGGGAGGGAAGAAAGAGGGAGGGGAAGGGAGAAGTATGAGTTTTCCTTCCAAATCTCTCCAATGATGGAGGGGGAGATTTCTTACAAATTAATCCTTTCATTTCCTTCCCCTCCAAATCCCTCACCCCTCACTTAGTATCCAAACAATGGATTTTGGCCAACTCTGTTAGGAAAAGAGAAGAGGGTGGTAGACAACTTCTAGTGATTAAGCAACAATAAACAATAGAGGAAACAAGTAACAAACAAAGAAACCAGCTAAAGCAAGGAAACAATGAGAAAGACAATGATGACCGGTGGAAATCCGAGCTCCGGGTGAAAAACCCACCTCTAAACACTTTGTATTTCAATGGAGGATGTTGAACAAGCATCAATGGCATTCCATTGCAATGCATACACACAATCTCACAAACCCTAACTTTACTAGGATTACAAATTGTCAATCTAGCAATCAATAAATGACATGAACAACCCTCACAAATTGTTCTCAAGCTCTAAACAACACTCTTAGAACTTACAATTTAGGGTTAAGTGCTCTCTAATACGCTCTCACACTTTGGGGAAAAACGGGCTCTATTTATAGCCCTTCGCAAAAGACGCGTCGTCAAAATAACAGGGCAAGGAGCAGCTTCTGGTTGCGATTCGCGAGTCGCGACGCACCCGCTTGGGGGCCGCGGGCCAGGTCACGGGCCGCGACCTGGGCTCTCCTCTACCTCTCCTTGGCAGCCTCTCTTCGCACCTCGTGAAGATCTTCACGCTTCGTGAAGCTTCCTTTGACGATCTCCACACTCAAGACCCAACAATCTCCCACTTGGAGATCGATCTAAGGAACATGCGAACAACACCCCAAACAACTAAGTGCTCCATCATCATCCAGCCTACATCACACCTCCTACTCAACAAGGAAGTAATACCGAGGTTTCTTCCAACCTCGAATCAAACTCAACACCACTCTCAACAAGGGACTTTACCTTCGTTCTTGGGCAAGCAATCCTCCCATGCTCCCATTTGAACTCAACACCCTTAGTGATACGACCCAAGCTTTGGGACTTTGCACATGTTCTCATAGCACTCTTCCCATGCTCTCCCCCAAACATCACACCCTTAGCTTGTGCCACACATACAACACCCTTGTGTGCAACCTTCACCTTGTGTGTTTCTTGGCCCATCTTCATCATTGAAAACCCGACTTTATCAACACAGTTCTCTTCCAATGATCCACTATTGATAGTTTTCCGGCCAAACGACACCCTCCGTGAAGAACCACATCCCAGTGCTCCCCGAGGTGTACAAGGTACCATGTTTTGTCCCACGAGCTTCAACACGAGCCCCTTTGACAACCCTCCATGAACCTCCCTCAAACACAACTTTGTAGCCGGCATTGTCAAGTTGACCAACCGATATCAAGTTCTTCTTCAACTTTGGGATATACTTGACATCCTTCAACTCTATCATGCCACCATTCGTGAGCTTCACACTCACATCACCACCCCCCAACACCTCCACGTGTTCACCATTAGCAAGGTGAACATCCGCAAGCTTTCCGGAGTCAAGCCTCCGAAACAACTCCTTGCTCGGTGTAGAGTGAAACTGTAATGCTCCCCATGATTGCTTTAAAGGATTTAGTTGTACTACCCATACCAACAAGGTGCATTTTCTTTTCAGTGAGCTCATATTGCTAAGATATTCTCAGTTAAGCGTGCTTGGCTAGGAGTATTCTTGGGATGGGTGACCTCCTGGGAAGTTTCTTAGGGTGCGCATGAGTGAGGACAAAATGCGCCGAAAGGACTTGTGTTGGTTTGTGGGGCCAGTAATTAGTCCGAGATGCATATTTGGTGACTCCTATCGGCCCGTAGAGGTCAGGGTGTTACAAATGGTATCAGAGCAACCCTACGACCGCGTCTTGGGGGCGACCCTAAGGCCGTCATGCCGAATATTAGGAGTCCTCAAGCGCCTAGTGGGGGAGGATTCTGGGGCTGCATTGTCAGTTTCCAGGCTGGGGCGACCTATAGGTTGCGACCGAATATGTTGGGTCCCTAGGCGCAACGAGGGCGTTACTGTTCTCAAGTGGGGGTGTGTAATACTCCCCATGATTTATTTAAAGGATTTAGTTGTACTACCCATACCAACAAGGTGCATCTTATTTTCAGAGAGCTCATATTGCTAAGATATTCTCAGTTAAGCGTGCTTGGCTGGGAGTAGTCTTGGGATGGGCGACCTCATGGGAAGTTTCTTAGGGTGCGCATGAGTGAGGATAAAATGCGCCGAAAGGACTTGTGTTGGTTTGTGGGGCCAGTTATTAGTCCGAGATGCGTATTTGGTGACTCCTATCGTCCCGTAGGGGTTGGGGTGTTACAGAAACGAAGAACCAGAATCAAGGACCCAAGACTCCATGGAGCAACCCGAGCTTACACACAAGGCATCAAAATCATACTCCGACACGGATGAAGCTTCACCATCCCCATCCTCAACTTGGCCCTTTCAATTCGCTTTCTTCTTTAACGGACACTCTCTCCTCATGTGCCCCTTCTCACCGCAATTCCAACACAACATATTTGCACCATTCGATTTCCCCGGCCCTCTACTCTTTGATCTCCCATGATGACTATAGCTCCCACCTTGTTGCCTTCCTCTTCCCCTTCCATCACACGCGTGTGCCTCACCAAATGATTCCCCAGATTCTTTCCTTCGAGTGCCCTCACTCACATCATCAAATCCCTCACATCATCACATTTTAGCTTCTCTTTTCCACAAGAGTTGCTAATCGCGGCCACCACTGTTTCCCATGACAAAGGCAATGAGGACAACAAGATCAACGCCTTAACCTCATCATCAAAATTAATATCCACCAAAGACAATTGGCCCAATATCGAATTGAACTCATTCATGTGTTCCGCGGCCGAGCTATCATCATCCATCCTCAACTCAAACAACCGGCGCATCAAGTAAACCTTATTCACCGCCGAGGGCTTCTCATACATACTTGACAACGTTTTCATTAAACCCGCCGTTGTTTTCTCATCCTTGACATTAAACGCCACACTCCGGACTAATGTTAACCTCACAACACCAAGTGCATTCCTATCCAACACTTTACACTCCTCATCCTTCATAGTAATCGGTTTCTTCTCATCAAGAGGTTCATAAAGGTCCATTTGATACAAATAATCCTCTATTTGCATTTTCCAAAAGCCAAAATCCTTCCCATCAAACCTCTCAATCTTTGTTTTACCCTCTTCCATTGCTTAAATCAACCACAAAGTTCAAGACTAACAAATTTCAATAACAAACAATTGAAATCATCAACAAACACTCAAACTTTGAACAAACACCAAACAAATTGAAGCCCTAACACCAAAGGTTCAACTTTTGGACTTTCCAATCACAAATAATCAAGTTTTACCACACAAACAATCCCAAATAACACCACAACAACCGTGGCTCTGATACCAATTGTTAGGAAAAGAGAAGAGGGTGGTAGACAACTTCTAGTGATTAAGCAACAATAAACAATAGAGGAAACAAGCAACAAACCAAGAAACAAACTAAAACAAGGAAACAATGAGAAAGACAAGGATTACCGGTGGAAACCCGAGCTCCGGGTGAAAAATCCACCTCTATACACTTTGTATTTTAATGGAGGATGATGAACAGAAGCACTTGCATCAAGAGCATTCCATTGCAATGCATATACACAATCTCACAAACCCTAACTTTACTAGGATTACAAATTGTGAATCTAGCAATCAATGAATGACATGAACAACCCTCACAAATTGCTGTCAAGCTCTAAACAACACTCTTAGAACTTACAATTTAGGGTTAAGTGCTCTCTAATATGCTCTCAAACTTTGGGGAAAAACGGGCTCTATTTATAGCCCTTCGCAAAAGACCGATCGTCAAAATAAAGGGCAAGGAGCAGCTTCCGGTGGCAAGTCGCGGGCCAGGTCGCGGCCCGCGACCTGGGCTCTCCTCCACCTCTCCTTGGCAGCCTCTCTTCGCACCTCGTGAAGATCTTCACGCCTCGCGAAGCTTCCTTTGATGATCTCCACACTCAAGACCCAACAAACTCCCCTCCCCTCCCCTCCCTTTCCCTCCTATTTTGGCTATCCAAACAAGATGTTAGTGTTCTCTTATAGGCTTAGAATATGATTTCGAACCTAAGCTTCTCCACAATTCTTCTGCCATTTTTCAGTATTATATGTATTATTGTTTATTGTCATTGTAATTTAAATTTTTTTCACACTTGTGACTATCCAACGAGTTCAAACGACGATTCATGTTAAGGCTTTGTTATTGTTGTTGTTGTTGTTGTTGTTGTTGTTGTTGTTGTGATGACTCACGGGAATTTTATCAGTGTTTCCGTCTCTAAAGAATATGAGAAGCACAAGGCCCCCATATATATGAGACAACCCTAAAATAGAATATGTATAAATTAGATAAATTCATCCATATTGAGAGTGGCACTATTAAAAACGAGAAAATCAAGTAATACACCATCAACAATGTTTCGTTTACCAAATAGAGTTGCTTTTTAAGTTGTTTTCTTACTTGACTTTATACTTCATTTTTGCTAAATTTTTGGGATGGCTTGGGTTTATTTGGCAATATTGGCTAAAATGGAGCCGAGATGAACAAGTTACGTGAAAACGAAGAGGTATCTATTGAAATGGATAAGGTGATGAAACTAAAAAGGTACTTGAATGTGTGAGTCGTTGGGTATAATTAATTGAAAAAGGTAGCTGAAATTTGACAATAGAGTTCAAAGTGAATATTTAAGTCACTTTATTTTAAAGGAAACATTCATCAAAGCCCAATTATGTCCGACCTTCTTAAAATAGGCCAATTTTTGAAAAATTTGAATTTAGGCGAAAATATGAGTTGAGTTGGATAAAAATGGGCTAACATGAACGACTTGGCCCATTTTTATCCAACTCAACGCATAGTTTGGCCTAAACAGATTTTTCAAAGATCAGATTGGTCTATTTTGAGAAAGTCGGTCATAGTTGAGCCCATTTTTATGAATTTTTACTATTTTAAAACGGTAGTATTTTAAATATTTCAATTTAAATCACCTTATTTCGAAAAGTTGTTGTTTTAGATAGTTACTAAACAGTGCTAATCATTTAAGTTAGCTTATATAATAGAGATACTCCTCATCATTTAAGTCACCTTATTTTTATTGCCAAACACACTCTCAGTTTACACCAAATGGGACTAATTGTTTGAGCTACTGATTTCATGAAAAGGAGCACTAGGTGGTGCAAATGATGTGGGAAAGGTGCCAGTGAAGTTCGACAATGAACCAGAATTACCACTTGAGGACAGCAACTATGAGCTATTACTGGAGTTGTCCGGAAGAGGAGCAAGCACAAGTAGACTAGGAGCAGATATTGTGATGGTCCTAGATGTTAGTGGGAGCATGGAAGGAAAAAAATTAGTAGAAATGAAACGAGCTTTGCAGTTTGTGATCAGGAAACTTAGCTCTTCCGATCGTTTGTCGGTTGTCACCTTTGCAACAGAGCCTGAGAGGAAGTGCCCGTTGCGGCAGATAACTCCTACCTCTCGAGAAGAGATTGATTTCTTTGTCCAGAAACTAACAGCTGATGGGAATACAAATATTAAGGGTGGTCTTCAGTTGGCCTTAAAAGTCCTTGACGACCGCAAATATACTACTGCACGTTCTGGGGCCATTATGCTTATGTCTGATGGTATGCAGAATGCGGGTGGTGATGCAACAGAGGTTTCGGTTGCTCGCTTTCCGGTCTTCACTTTTGGTTTTGGGAAAGGTGGAGAATACGACTCAGGGGTATGTGAAATTATAATGCAAACAATGGAAGTTTTATCTTCAACTTTATCCTTATGTTTAATTCCTCTGTAATTCACACACATCACCTTTACTATATATTTTAAACATATTTTACAATGATTCAATAGGTACTTAATGAAATTGCAAAGAAGAGCAATGGAGGAACATTCTCACTGTCAAATCCTGGAGATCTAAGTGTTGTGTTCTCTCAATGTTTGGGTGGGCTTCTTAGCGTGCTTGTTCAGGAAGTGAAGCTGGTACTGAAGCCACTTACAGATAAGGTGAGCAGGCGAGAGAAGGTCACAACAAAGATTAAAAAGGTTTATGCAGGAAACTATCCACAATCAACTGATGATGCAACTGGCTTCGTTACTGTTTCATTCGGCGACCTTTACCAGGGTGAGCTACGCACTGTCTTGGTCGACCTTTTTCTCCCTGCAGTCACTAAGGAAGTCGACCTCGATGCTCTTGAAATCTCCTGTACCTACAGGTTTGGAGTCCAATATATTTTAACACTCAATTATTGATTATTATGGAGTTGTTAACTGATGATAATGGTTGAATGGAAATTGCAGAGGGGAGACTGGGAATTTGACAAGCACGAATCCTCTTACATTTCGTGTTACACGATCTACAAAACCAGTGACTAAACAGACTGACGCAACTAAAGCTGAGATAAAACGTGTGGAAACAATAGAATTGATGAAAGAAGCAAGAGATCTAGCTGACAAAAACAACTTGGATGAGGCACTAAATAAGGCAATTAAAGCCCGAAATTCGTTGGAGGATCTTGATCTTCAGAAGCCAAATCCGGTGATTGAGACATTGAAACATGAGTTGGATGAGATGGTGAAGTTTCTGCAAACTGAAGAAACCTACAAAAATAAAGGTCGTTCTTTCACTTATTCTTCTGAGACTTCCCATGATCGCCAGCGTTTCGCTTCCAGAGGTGATATGGATAAGATACGTCCTTATGCAATTCCGCGTATGGACAAATACCTTGATCAAGCCAAGGCATTCGAGAAGGATCCCAGCAAACCGATCCCTACTGCTGCCGATGATGAGAAGCAGGAGGTCACTGCAGATCCCCTCGCTGGCATCGCACCATCTCTTAGCCACTACTTGGAGATCGCTATTGATGCTCTACAAAACATTCATAAGATTGTTAACCAAAGAGCTTAAGCTTAGTGCAAACTTCTATGTCTATTTGAGTTTATGACTTGTGTAAGTGGGTACTTGCTACTACTGTTTGTTTGCAAGAAAACTGCCTTGCTTGATTTTTCCATTACGCCATAAGCAACCAATAATATCCAGGCCAGTCCTATTCTTTAGTGTTACATCACGTTTCCTACATGAAAAGGCTGTATTAATAAGAGCCACGCTTATTATATTATCTTCAATTTTCCACTCCTTCAATTTCAGTTTCTTTTAAGTGCAGAGTTTCATTATATGTTGTAAGTGTTGAGGACGACGGTACGTAAGATTTATCCACCACGACCACCAACATATCCATTGATAGAATTTGGTGCACGCGGAAGATTGATGGACTCAAATGATATCACAAAATTATATTTTCATTGATTATAAATTTTACATAAGTATTTGTGAGAGTCCATGTCTTTCACTCTCTTTGGTAGAACACTTTGTTTCTACCTTTCCTAATATCTTGTGTGGAGCTCACTTGTTTGGCTCACTTTCTAACCCATGCTCTTGATACATATTTATACTAGTTACATCCTATGTTCTAGATTCTTCTTCCACATACAAATATCTTAGATTTTTCCTATATTTTCCTACAACTTGATTTCTCTAGATTTTTCTTCCTACATCTTCAAGATCTTTTCACAAGATTAACATCTAACATCCATCACCACGCCAGCCACTGCATCCACCATGATTACCATTGTATCATTCTTCCTCCATATAGATTTGTGGCGCCTTTTTCTGCTAGAGGATAATGAGGCTTGTTTTATAACCACCTCTTAAGGCTATGGAATTTTCTTGACTGGGAACGAGGTTTGATATATCCTCCACGTCTATCAAGGAGTAACTGATAACATCTCTTGTTAAAAAATAGAAGTGATTTATTTAATGTAAAAGGCAACGGTTAGGATCCTATGTCCCAAGTAGATTGATGTGATAGACATACGATAGAGTTAACATGTTGATTATGTGACGACACTTAAATATGTTAAGCTTGGTTGATTTCGGTTGATGAAGATAATGGAAGCTTGGTTACTTGCTATATATGTCAATCATGTTTGTATTAAGTAAATCATGCTCATGCTCATTGTAAATTCATGCAAAGAAGAAAATATTTAATGAATTATCAAGAAAAGAAAACACAAATTTATGGCTTTATTTTCGAAATCTATGTTAAACTAGCAATATCTTTGAAATAATCTATCTTTGATGAAGAGATAAGAATTATGAAAAGAAACAATTTCTTTGTTTTTTTTGATAAAGCCATAAGTATAAACAGATATGGTTAAACCAGCATTATTCTACGACAAGATCGAGAACTCAAAAGGAAATCAGTTTTGCAAAGATAAAAAAAAAAAAAAAAAAACTAGCACGATTCTTTAGCATTAAGAAAAGCAGATTTTGTTGAAGAGATCGATTTTCTTGGCACAGAGAAGGTTACACAGAACCTATGTAAAGCTGAAAATTTTTAGATTTGTCTCCACTTGCTTGACTAAAAAAGGCATATTCGAGGACATAAATAATTCTGTAATTTTCGTTCAAAGGGAGTATCAAGTTGAGTTCGTTAGGGTAGTCAACTTAATTTTCGCAACACTTAGGGTTAAGTGTTGGGGGATTACTACTAGGGTTAGTGGTGGAGATCATTGTACTTAGAGTTAAGTAATTGATTATATTGAATTGGGGTGGACGTAGATCTCAGGGGAGATTGAACCACGTTAATATGCTTGCACCTCCATCTACTTTTCCCGATCATTAATCTTTCAAAGTGTTTTCACCGCAATATTCATAATAATAGTACGTAGACAGCAAACGTTGAGAAAGGCACTGAGCTAGTATTAAAAGTTCGATAAATTCGAGAAAACTCCAGTACTCAATTCAACCGCCCCTTCTTGAGTATCTCCTTGCAATCAAACAACAACAAAGCATAATAATATAGAGGGATGATTTTATGGTGGTTTTTTCTCAAAGTTACCACCATAAGGCGCTATAGGTTTTGTCCATTAACATATTAAGACATTACCTATCTTAAATTTCTTAATTGGTTATGTCCTTAAACAGAAAAAGGAGATTACCATTATTTATTTTTGTTACATGTTTATTGATGGTAATGTCCTATTCTACTAAAGGACATAACAAAATAAATAATGATATAAAGACTTATGGTAGTTTTATTTTCAAAAGACAGCCATAAAATTTTCAGAGGGAATCTAATCCTGAATGTTGAATATCAATTTCATAAGATTTTACTCGATTAACTATTAGATGTACAAAAGAACAAAATGGAAGTGACATTAGTTAGTAGGTAACAATAATAATCAAGTTTTTAAGTTTCAATAGTATGAATATATTATATGAATGAAATAATAAGGGGTTTGTTAAACCACACCCACAAAAATACAAAAAACGCCTATACTATTTATCAAAAAGACCAAGACACCCTGAATAAATTAAAAGACTTTAATTATCAATTAACCCACGCATTAATACTCATGCATCGGAAAAGTTTAGCAGACCAAACAAATCATCGATGTCAGATATCGGAAAATTCATGTTAAATTGTACATAAGATAAACATTGCAAAATTCATCCATGGACTATCGGGGCATTAGGAGTTCTGCCGCCGCCGCACCCCCACAAGACTGTCGCCGCCGCCGTGCTCCACCAGCCAGCAGATTTTTTTTTATATTTTCGGAGACGCAGAAGGAAACCGGCTCGGGAAACCGGTTCCTCCACGGGTGAATCGGTTTCAGGGGACCGATTTCACCATAGAGGAACCGGCCTCTAAAACCGATTCACCCGTGGAGCGGTTTCCTCCTGTTGCATCACCGAAAATTTTAGAAAAATACTCCAATGGCTGGTGGAGCACGGCAGCGGCGATAGTCTTGTGGGGGTGCGACGGCGGCAGAATGTATGGGGCTCGGGGCACTGATACTGTTAGAGCTAGGATTTATGAATTTATCATATTCAATGTCTCTCTTTCATTTTGATATTTGTTTACTTGTGTATTGTTTGTGTCTGTTGAAGTGATCCTTTGTCATATGGCTGAGAATTGGGTTGCTTATTAACTTTGCCATTTCTCAATCACATTAGTATCAATAAAAGTATATTCAATCACATTATCCGATGAGATTCAGGGATTCTGGGATGGGAATTGGTGAGGTAGTAATTACTGGGAGGGAATATTATTTTTGTTTATAAAGGGTATGTATACAGCAAATTTCGCAGTCTAAATAAATAAACCGAGAAATAACATAACAAAGATAAATTTATATTGATAATGTATTGGGTACAATCTCTGTATTACAGTTTATATGAAATAAACTAAGTCCTCTGATTCTGTTCCGCAACTTGATGTCGACACGTGTTGATGACGACCTTGACTTGGGTGTAGGACAACGTTTTGTCAACGTCAACCTGAATTTGAATGTTGGATGACGTTTTGTCAACGTCAACTTAAATTTGAGTGTCGGATGACGTTTTGTCAATGTCAACCTGAGTTTGAGTGTAGGGTGATGTTTTGTCAGCGTCAACCTGAGTTTGAGTGTAGGGTGACGTTTTGTCAACGTCAACCTGAGTTTGAGTTTTTGTTTGGGTTTATTCGAATGAGGGCTGACACAGCTTGAATCTCAGTCGAATGTATTTGAGTTTCTCTGAACAGTCGGCACGAATTTGATGTGCTTATTGACTACTTCTAGAGAGGATTTCCAAGAGAAATTTGTGAGCTCTTGAGAATAATGATTTTTCCGACCCCTGGCATCGAAGGTGGAGAGGTCTATTTATAGGGGATGAAAACCCTTCATGGACTTTTGGTCGTGTGGGCTTGGGCCCATTTTATGACTTGGTAGTCTTTTTATTTGTCCATTTAACCATTGTTTTGGGTTAGTAATATGGGTTGACCCAAATGTTTTACAACCCAAATTATGTTTATTTAATTTGGGCTTTATTTAATTAAATTGGGCTATTATTTCTTTTAGCTCAAAACTAATTAATTTAATTATAATGTAAAACACTAATAAATTTTTAGTGTCTACAAATTGCCCCCTCGAGACTATGTCACATACACAATTTGAGGTGTTTAGCTGTGACGGGGTCTCGACGAATTTGATTTGACTTGGTTTTTTTTTTTCCGAAAAGGTTTATTAATTGAGTATAACTCTAACAAGTCTTGGATACTAAAACCTTAATCATATTAGTATCAGATTTGTTTCCTCTAAAAGATTGAAGAAAATCTATCTATTGATTACCTTTTAATTAGCTGAGGCAAATTCTATCTTATAAATACGTACAAGACTCGATTTTCCAGCCATTCATTAAACTTAGCATCCTTATTAGATAGAATTTCACCCTTAACAAATATCCAAGACCCTACTAATCATCAGCAAACCATTTACTTTTCATTTAGACGTTAGCAAGTTTATAGTCTTCAACAGGTATTTCTCCTCCTCTGTTCTTGATTTTTTTTTGTTTTCTTTAATCTTAATAAACACGGTTCTTGCCAAACTAATGTCTTTCCAATTGATTCACAGCAAGAGACGAAGCCAATTGCAGTCATCTTCCTGTATTCTTGCATCGTCATCGTAAGCAGGTATTATATCTTCGCTCGCCATACTCTGTTTTTTTTTATTTTCTGCTACGTTAACGTCTTTCCCTTTGTTGTTCTCATGAGTCTGCAATAGTAGCAATGTTGTATTCTCTTCTATTGTTAAACACTTGACTTAAAATCATAACAAGTATGGTGTTCTCATGGGTCTAAGATATTGAATCTGGAAGATGTAAAAGAGTGCAGATTCCTGGGGTTTCTTTTGACAAAGTAATAGCTTGCAATGCCAACTTTTCAAAGCTTTCAAGATGCTTTTATCCATTTGACGTGAAGTGCTAACACCCCATGTACATTATTCATTAGTTTCTATACTACACTTTACTCTTAGATCTTCTTATCACCTTTTAACAAGGTCAATTATTGCTTTGGTAGCTTGTTGTAAGAAAGAGCATACATAAACCCTCCTCAACTTAGCCTGACAGCATAATAATGCAAGTGTAAATAAATTGAAGAATATCCAGTTTACTAGTTTATCGATTCATGTCACTGTGATCTTCATATTTTCTTGATTTCAATTCAAATCCTCCTTCTTTATCGCACAATTATATGACCTTTTGCTATGAAATCTTTGACTGATGGTTCCAAAAATGAATTGATATGTTTGGGTCTTCAATTGGGTTGGACAAACTTGAAACCCGAAATTGAAATCGGGCACGTTTCAAAGAAGACGTATTGACTTGGAATGACTCAGTGGGGGATGTAAGTTTGGTTTCTTAATTGATGAATAATCGGGGATGATATGATATGTAAATGTAATTGTAAGTATTTTTGATTTATTGGGTAGTGTCGTATTGTGCTTTTCATCTTCCAATACCTTGTTTGTGGCTATGTAGTTTGGTTTCAAGTTTTCAGGTTTAATCCTCAAGATTCGTACACTAACCTTAGTTTGGTTATAACAATTTACTTTACTCCTTTTTTTTTTGTTTGTAACTATACTAATCATCACATCATCATGCGATATTGATTGTATAATGCTTAACGGTCTTGCAAAAAAATATTTTTTTTTGACTGACGATACCATATATAGCCCTTAATCGCCCTGACATGAGTTTCACATCTACTTGGCGGTTTTTTTTTCTTTCAAATGTGATTGTCAAATTGGCTGTTTGCAGTACTACAATCTTTAAGAAGTTAGACACAGCTTACTTAATCTCCTTTTTTTTGTAGTGACTGAATTTCGTGGTTTTGATCCCGTGACTCTTGTCGTCAAAGAGTAGGTAGAAGTTCTCGAACTTTTGAAGGTATAATTTTTTTTACCTTACTGTTCGAAATTCTTCTTTATTTTGTTATTTGTTTTGCATATTGTGTCGTTGTATGCCCCCTTTTTTGTTTGTTGTCAAGCAGGAAACAATTTTTTGAAGACACTTATAGAAGACCGTCGTGATGTTCCATCATGTTGGTCGTGATGAGTTCATCGGAGGTGTTAGGTCATCATGCTAGTCGTGATGAACCTATCATCTTTAGATGGTATCTGGCGACATTTGTAGAAGGCCGTCGTGATGTTCCATCATGCTGGTCGTGATGAGTTCATCGGAGGTGTTAGGTCATCATGCTAGTCGTGATGAACCTATCATCTTTAGATGGTATCTGGCGACATTTGTAGAAGGCCGTCGTGATGTTCCATCATGCTGGTCGTGATGAGTTCATCGGAGGTGTTAGGTCACCATGCTAGTCGTGATGAACCTATCATCTTTAGATGGTATCTGGCGACACTTGTAGAAGGCCGTCGTGATGTTCCATCATGCTGGTCGTGATGAGTTCATCGGAGGTGTTAGGTCACCATGCTAGTCGTGATGAACCTATCATCTTTAGATGGTATTTGAAGTTGCTACAGAACAATTGTTGTGATAAGCCTTCACAATGTGCTCACTTTATGCATGACAAAAGGAACCTGACTCCCTTTTTTGTTTTTGTTTTTCGCAGGATGGTGTTTCTTAAGGAGTATAATCATGATAAGCAGAGTTACCTCTCCCTCGTGGATCAGGAAAGAGATGATCCCCGTTCAGGCACTACACTACTCATACGTCGTTCACTGCTTCGTCCGGAGGGCATACTCCCAGCAATCTGCAAAGAAAATTTTCGAAGTGAGATGTCCGTTGAGCATAAACGAGACGAACGCAATGCTCTGCCAACATATGTTCTTCGAAACAATTTTCAGGACAGGCCGTTCATTCATGATCGACTACCTATGTTAGGTCGCTCTATTATCGATGGCTCGGTAAAGTGGGGATCTGTTGTCCTCAAAACTATTGGGGATTCCTGTTTTGTTGTTGGGTATCGTGAATGGACTGAGGATGTCTTGTATCGTTTTAAAGAAGCTCTCGACTTATGTTTAGTGTATGATGCGGTCTATGCTTCATTGTATTCATATGACAGGGATACGAGTATTTTACGTGCCTTTTGCGAGAGTTGGTGTCCTACCACTAATACACTTCACACAATGGCTGGAGAACTGTCTATTTCTTTGTGGGACCTTTACAGATTTGGTGGCTTACCGATTGTTGGGAAGTTTTATGATGAGACTATTCCACATCTTAGTATTCTAAAGGCACGAGATGCGCATGGTGAGCGTTTCATTTCGAGAGCTTACGAGCATCTTCTCAGTGCTTATCGTCATCTTTTGAAGAAGCCTGAGTCGAAGCGAGGTGTTTCAGCTCGTCAGTGGATAAATTTTTGGTTTAGGGGATCGATTACTTATGATGCTCCTGTGAGGCGTCGCAGACGTTCTGACTCCCGCCCAAAGTCTACTCATGATCCTGATGGCGAGCTAAAAGCTCGTCCTATGGATTGGACAAAAGATGAATTGAATATGTTTTCTTTTCTTGATGTAGTTGGTGACAATAGAAAACAAACCACTTATGTTGCAGCCTTTCTGGCTTGTTGGTTGTGTGTGTTTGTGTTTCCCGAGAGTGAGGATAGGCTTATTAGACCTGGCACTTTTGAAATTGCTACTTTGATGGCTCGTGGTGAAACTTTTAGCCTTGCACCTCCCGTGCTTGCCAGCATTTATCGGGGTCTAAATGCCATCTCCCACTCCTCAAAGCCTGCCTTTTCAGGGGCTTTCTTTCCAGCACACTACCTTTATGCTTGGCTCGCATATTACTTTGGCACCAACTATGATGTAGACCCTTCTCCACCAGGTCCTTTGATGGTCGTGTTTTCTGGAGCTCAAGGGGCGAAATACTTTGAAGAGGCTGATGCTCGCACACTCATTCATGAGGGTACGAGAGCAAAAGTGGGATGCACCATCTTAAATAGGAACAAAAAGACCCTACTTCATGATAATGGTGAGCTCAAATCTTTAGAGTTTAGTTGTCTTGTCTCTCTCCGTTCTGCTTACCTAGTCTTGCGGCATGGTGACAAATTCCATATTGAGCCTTACTTGCCCTACCGATTTAGTAGACAATTTGGCTTTATGCAAGATGCTCCTGGTATGATGACTCGTGGTGTCGATAACCGAATAGTTTCTTACTATGAGGCTGTGAGATATTGGATGTTGCTTTTGTTTAAGGGAAGTCAGTCTCGAGTTTGCGTTCCGCCTTATTCCTTAGATTGGCGCCATTTTGTGACTTCCAAGTTTTATGATTGGTGGTCACACGTCTCTGTCCAAGACTTAAGGGATGAGGTCGTTCTACTCTGCGCGAGCGTCGAATCCCAATCTTCTAAGTCTAAGGGGGGCGAAAAGCATGACGCGGGTTTTCACGCGCGTCAACTGACAAGCAAGAACCATAGTATGCCCACTATGCCAAGACGAGATGGCTCTAAGCAGCAGGCAAGTGCTATTGTTAGCGATGCTAAAAGCACTAGCGATGTGGAGTCTGACACGGACTTCAAACATCAACGCAGGGGGAAAAGGAAACTATTTGCTTGCGCTCCAGAGGATGATGAGTTGAAATGGGATGAACTTTTAGATGGCGTACCTAGCTCCTCACAACCTATGGTAGATCTTCCATTGGTAAGCATTTCTTCTTCTCCTTTTCTTTTTTTTTTTTATTTTTTTTTTTTGATCATACCAGCACTAATGCACCGGATCCCATAGGAACTCCGCAGTTAAGCGTGCTTGGGCGAGAGTAGTACTAGGATGGGTGACTTTTTTTTTTTTTTTTTTTTTTTTTTTTTTATATTTTGTTACAGGATGGAGATCTCGAGCTTGAAGTGGACATTTCAAGCCCTTTTGATGATAATTTGCTCCAAGAGGCCAACCAACCTGTTGTCGTGCCCCCTTCAAAACCAACTCCTGGAAGGGGAAAAGAATTGAAAATGGCCCAAGACTTATCTTGCAAAAGGGTAACTCACATAGCCCCCGAAGAGTCTGCTCCATCTTGTAGTCAACAGTCAGTCGATGGTCCTACTTCTCTTGAGACTGCCGTGAGATCATTGCACGCTCCATCTCAAGTTGCAAATGTTCCCAGTACCCAAGCCACAAGAGCTCAGATTCCCACTGTCTCGGTCACTACATTTCAACCAGGTCCTATGGTAGGAAACATCTTCAGTGAGGCAATAAGAGTTATGGGGGCACAGTACTTAGCAGGGCTAAAAGAAGCACCTTTTGATGAGGTTGTCAAAAAACATAAGGAAGCTCCCACACTATATAGGGGTATAGAGAATCTCAAAGGAGACCCTAGCCTACTAAAGCGTAAGGTAGACTCTTATGTTGGTGCTGTTAGTGCCTATCTTATCTTGGAGGAGGTCGCAGCTAAGCGACAACGGTCAGAGCAAGTTGAAAAAAATATACTCGAGCAAATTGGAATGATCAAGCAAGATGAGAGTGTCTACGAAGAGTTGCAAAAGGAGAGTTTGATACTTAGAGAAGAACAGGCATCCATCCAAAATGAGAAAGATGATCTCGAAGCCAAGCTGGCCAAGGTTCGTGAAAGGGATAATTATCTTACTAGTACTCTGGAAACTAAGAGTATCTCCTTGACGTCCCTTGAAGCGCAGATAAAGGATCGCAAGAGGGATTTAGATGAGCTTGAAGCTACTCCAGCTTTGAGTGCTGATGAAGTTGAGCAACTCGAAGAACATAGGAGACTCATTCAAGAGCTCCAGTCGTCTCTCAAGCCCTTTGAGTGAATGGATTCCGAGTGACTTTTTATTTTTTTTGTTTAGTTTTGGAACCCCTCTTTTTTTTTTTTTTTTTTGCTTTTGCTTACTCTTTTTGTTAGACTGTTACATTCTATTCATATTCATCAATAATAAATCTTAATTTTTTTTATTTCATTTCACCGTTCACAGTTTATACTCTTGCGGGCTAGGAGTGTTAAAATTTTTTTTTTTATTTCACCGTTCACAGTTTATACTCTTGCGGGCCAGGAGTGTTACAAATTTTTTTTTTTTTTTATTTCACCGTTCACAGTTTATACTCTTGCGGGCCAGGAGTATTACAATGATTATTTTTTTTTATCATTTTTTGTAGTGGCTGCACTTGAAATTTTTTTATTTTTCAAGCTGCCTACGTACTTGCAAAATGATTATCAAATGTCATTGCAAGATCAAGCCAACGTAGTTCGGGTGATGCAAATTCTTTTTCTTTTATGCATGAGCAGTTTACCCTCCTACTTAGGAGCTTACATGAGCTTACAACTCTAAGAATAATATCTCTTTAGGAACTTGCCATTGATAGGTCCTACACGTAATCCTTCAGCGTCGACAATTTTGTAGGCTCCATTAGTGTAGACCTCTTGTACCACATAAGGACCATCCCATTTTGAAGTGAATTTACTCCCTGTTTTGCGAGAAGTAATGATGGGCCTTCTTACAGCTAGAACCATATCTCCCACTTGAAAGGAGCGACGTCTGACTTTCTTGTTGAAGGCGCGTGACAGACGGGCCTGGTAGCACTCTGATTTTTGTTGTGCTTGAATCCTTTTTTCATCAAGTGCTTCTAACTCGGCCAGTCGAAGGCTATCATTTTCGTCACTTGTCAAACCTTCTTGTATGGCTATTCGTAATGAAGGAATTTGGAGTTCTAGGGGTAAAACAGCCTCAACACCGTACACTAACGCATATGGGGTTGACTGTGTTGCGGATTTGTATGTTGTTCTGTATGCCCAGAGAGCTTCCCCTATTTTTTCATGCCAGTCACGTTTGGATTTGGCAACAACTTTGCTCAACAACTTGCACAACGTCTTGTTGAAAGCTTCGGCCAAACCATTTGCAGGTGCATTGTACATCGATGACTTATGTTGAGTGAACTTGAACTTCTCACATAAATTTTTCATCAACTTATTGTAGAATGGCGTTCCGTTGTCAGTGACAATTCGTCGGGGTACTCCATACCTGTATATAATGTGAGTACGAATGAAGTTAACAACATTCTCCTTTTTAACCTCCCGAAGAGGGATCGCTTCTGCCCATTTAGAAAAGTAATCTGTAGCTGCCAAGATGTATGTGTGTCCCGAAGACGATTTTGGCGTGATTGGACCAACTACATCAAGTCCCCATGCTTCAAAGGGCCAGGATGCCACAGTGGGATGCAAGGGCTCTGGAGGTTGATGTATGAAGTTAGCATGAAATTGACAAGCTTCACATTTTCTTGCATAATCCATGCTGTCTTGCACCATAGTTGGCCAGTAATAGCCCATCCTTTTTATTCGGTCATGCAATTTTGGACCTGACTGGTGGGCACCACATACTCCAGAGTGAACTTCCTCTATTGTTTGCTTTGCTTCTTCATCTCCTAGACATCTCAACCATAGTCCATGAAAGGATCGTCGGTACAGTGTTCCCTTATAATGTATGAAGCGTGGGGCTCGACGACGGATCTCCATTCTGTGCTTTGCATCACTTGGCAGTTTTTCATGAGCCAAATAATCAACAATTGGTTGACGCCAATCTTCTTCGTCAATTTGATAGACGGATATGATGTCAACTTCTTCAACATCCTCTTCGTCCGAGGCGGCAATCCATACTTCTTCCATATCTTCTTCATCTGGAGCGACAACCCAGCGTTTGCAAACGGGTACTACTGTAGTGTCCTCTGCCCCCAGTGCCAAGGTGGCTGCTAGCCCAGCAAGTGCGTCAGCCATTTTGTTGGCACTCCTTAGGACATGCTTTAACTTGAAGGTATCGAGCTTGTCGAGTAACTTCAATGCTTGTTTCTGATAGGGGACCAAATCTTCCTTTTTTACTTCATATTCCCCTGAAAGTTGCTTTAGAACCAACTCCGAGTCACCATAAATGTCTAAGTCTTTGAGTCCCATTTCAATTGCCATTTGTAGACCTAGTGTGAGCGCTTGATACTCAGCCATGTTATTTGTGCATAATTGAGTCAACACGAAAGAGTAAGTCAGTACATGCCTCTCTGGGGATATGAAGACAACTCCTGCCCCTGCGCCGTCTCGACGAGCAGCACCGTCGAAGTACATTTTCCAAGGCGGGAGTATGTCAACGAAAAATAAATCTTCGCCTGGCAAGTCATCTGAAAGTTCCCACTCCGCTGGCACTGGATGATCTGCAAAGAAGTCGGCTATTGCTTGTCCCTTGACAGCCTTTTGAGGGACATACACGAGGTCGTATTGTTTCATAAGCATGGCCCACTTCGCAAGTCTTCCAGACAATACTGGCTTTGAAAGGATGTACTTTATTGGGTCAGCTTTTGAGATGACACGGACTGTATGAGCTTGCATATAATGCCTTAACTTTTGAATTGCAAAGACCAAAGCAAGACAAATTTTTTCCATGGGTGAGTAGTTCAGCTCGGCACCTACCAAAGTTCGACTCAAGTAGTAAAGTGCCGTTTCTTTGCCATTTTCTATTTCTTGGGCACACATTGCCCCCAGGGATCCCTCTTGAGCCGCAATGTACAAAATGAGCGGCTTTCCTTTTACTGGTGCCCCCAAGACAGGAGGAGAAGACAAGTACTTCTTTATGCTTTCAAAGCCTTTCTTACATGAATCATCCCATTCAAATGGGGCATCCTTTCTCATAAGATGACTAAAGGGGTGACATCTCCCAGCTAGATTGGAGATAAACCTTCTGATGTACGCAAGACGTCCTTGTAAACCGCGCAACTCTTTAAGGTTTCTTGGTTCAGGCATTTCTTGAATTGCCTTAATTTTGGCTTGGTCAATTTCAATACCTCTATGCTTGACAACGAAACCTAGAAATTTCCCTGAGGTAACGCCAAACGCACACTTAAGAGGGTTCATTTTCAGTTGACATTCCCGTAGTCTTTGAAAGACTTTACGAAGGTCACATAAATGGTTTTCCCTCTTTTTTGATTTGACCACCAAGTCATCTACATAACATTCCACAATTTTGTGCATCATGTCTTCAAAGATTTTCTGCATTGCGCGTTGATACGTAGCTCCAGCGTTCTTTAACCCAAATGGCATGACCACATAGCAAAATATTCCTTTTGGGGTACGAAAAGCGGTGGCCTCTTGATCTTCAGGTGCCATGAGTATTTGATTGTAGCCAGCAGTACAATCCATAAAGGACAAGGCTTCATGACCAGTAGTAGCGTCAATCATGATTTCCGTCACAGGAAGTGGGAAATCATCTTTTGGACAAGCTTCATTTAGGTCACGGAAATCTACGCAGATTCGCAGTTGCCCGTTTTTCTTTCTCACTGGGACAATGTTTGCTACCCATGTGGGATACTTAACTTCACGAATGAACCCTGCGTCAATGAGCTTGTTTACTTCAGATTCGATCTCGGGAATCATTTCAGGTCTGAAACGTCTTTGGGACTGTTTCTTTGGGCTCATGCCTTTTTTGACGGCCAGTCGGTGGACAGCGACTTTTGGGTCGAGTCCGGGCATCTCCTTGTAACTCCATGCAAAGACATCTTTGTATTCAGAGAGCAGATTAAAGTACTCTTCTTCTTCTTCTTGTGATAGATGAGCACTAATATAAACGGGGCGTGGTTCGTCTGGAGTTCCTAGGTTCAACTCTTTTAGATCATCCACGGTGGCTTGCCCCCCGTCCTCGAGAGATTTAGGTGCCTCGTCTGTCTCTACTTCTTCGTCGCTATCATGAGCTTCATGGCCCGTGATATGATTTGAAGACACAAGTTCAAAATTTTCCTCTTCTTTTCTGTCAGACGGGGTACTCTGGTTGGTATGTACCACAACCCTCCCCTTCACTTTTAAGGGTCCATGCTCGATGATGTCTACCACTTGTGTGCGCTTCATGCGAGAAGGCACAACACTCTTAAGTTCACTGTCTTCTTTAATTTTGTCGTCCCTCCTTCCAATGCGACTCATCACTGATTGCCTTTGTCGATGGTTACTTGAGGCTGACACGCCTAGACGATCAAAAACTTGTGCTTTCTTCTTAAAAGGGAGAGTGTTTTGATGTAGAATGTGACCTTTTAAAACCGCACTCTCTTTCTTTCCATTCCCTCTAAGCCTTCCAAATACGGATTCACGCTTCTTAGGGGCAGGTGGTTGCAATCGATCAAAAACTGACACCCTTGGATTAGCTGCATTATTTTCACCTTCTTTTTCTTCGGCCTCCTCAGCAGTAATATACTGTGTAGAAGGAATATTCTTCCTATGTCGTGCAGAAATCCGAATAGGTTTTGGAGGATCGAACCCCAAACCTAATTTAGTTGGTTGAACCACAGTACCGTGCTCTTGTAATCTCTTCTGCGTGTCATTAAGTCCATGAGATTTTGCTTCAATTAGCTTCCCCATAGGTGCTGGGTTTTCAAAGTCATACCCAGATTTTGCCAAGAGCTTATAGGCATTAGGATCAAATCTACCCTTATTAAGCCATTTTCTTCTAGTTGTCTCCTCAGATTCTGAGATTGGAGGCTTGCAAATTTGACTTTGTTTGGCCTTAGACAAGGGAAGCATTGTTTCAGCCTTCAAAGTTTGAAGAGTACCTACGTCCACCCGTGCATTTATCTTTGGTTCAACTTTTGTATCTTGGCATCCTGTGAATGGGGACTCCCCTTCCTTACGACGAGACTTAGGAACATATCTCAAGACTGGAGTTCTTGACGTTGCCCCCACGTCTTTCATAGGTTGAGTGACACTTTGTTCATTCGTCATTCCCATGTACTGTTGCTTGGCATTACTAGGTGGCTTGCTAGAGTTTGAAGATGAAGGGACATCTTCATTTTTCTTAACGCCCCTTTTACCTGTCGAGGTAATTTGGGATGGTAACATCTCACTTGAGGCTCCCCCATCTTCAAAAAACTTAGCATCAGCGAAGTAGGAATCTGCTTTGCTAAAGGGTTTAACATCGGCATTTATTTTCTTCTCTCCTCCACGATAGTACTTAAGACATTGATGGAGGGTTGATGCGACTACACCATTTTCATGTAGCCAAGGCCTTCCAAGCAACATCTTATATGATGTCTTTGTGTCAATCACATGGAAGAGGGTGGATGAAGTTAGTTCTCCCATACTCAGGTCTAGGCGTATGATGCCTATTGCACGCTGACTATTTAGATCGAATCCTTGAATCACTATACGACTATTAGACAACTCCTCCATTGTAATCCCTAATTCAATCATGGTGTTTTTTGGCATGATGTTGACAGCTGAGCCTCCATCTACTAAAATGCGGTTGATCCTTTGCTCAAGTATGTAGCCAGAGACAAACAATGGTCGGTTGTGAGGTTTTGAACCCAACAACAGATCCTCATCTGTAAAGGCTAAAGCAGAGTTACAAGATGCACAATTAGCAGAGCTTTCAATGAGTTCCTCAACCCCTTTTATCTTGTCAACATATAATTCTGGTTGTTGAAGTGCATGAGCCACTTGCTGACACATTTCTCGAGGCAATTTGAAGATTTGCCCCCATCCCATCCGCGTTGGAAGGGCCTCTAATACAGTTAAAACTTTTGGGTCCATTTCAGTTCCGGAATGTTGAAGAGTCAGTTTGAAAGAAACTTTGCTCTCTTCAGTAGGAGAATTATCTTCCTCATTGTCCTCCATTACTTCTTGCTCATTCTCCACAAAGGAGACAATGTTGACAGTAACTACAGTGAAGTAATCTTCAGGAAAGAATTCCTCTAAGATTATGGGCGTAAGCGGTTCTTGTTCAAGTAAATCAATGGGAAGGACTTGTGTCTTGACACTTTTCTTTGGCTTCTTCTTCCCTTTAAAGCGCTTAGGGACCTTCTTCCTTTGTTGCTTCTTTTGTCGGCGGAAAGGTTGTGACTGTGGCCTTGTTTTTCTTTCTAGGCCTCCTTCTTGTGACCAATGTCCACCCTTTGTCATCTTCTTCGTGAGGGGCGATAACCAAAGTTTCATGCTCAACATGTGACATGTTGGCCATTGGAGTACTTGGTCTTGCCACATACACAATCACAGGCTCCAAACTTCCGAACTGCAAAATTTGAGCTTGCCATGGAGATTCTATCACGGCGGATGCGTGATTAGTTTCAACTGTTTGATCAAGGTCCAACTCGATTCTTCCATCCTTTGCTAGCTGCATGATTTTTTCTTTAAGTGTTATACACTTCTCGATGGGATGACTAACCATCCTATGGTATCGGCAGTAGTTGGGGTCGGCAGTTTTTTCAACATCCGCAGGCCGTTTAGGTTCGGGAAGCTCGATGACCTTATTCTCAAGCAAGTCATCTAGCATTCCAGACAAGTCAGAATCTGGGAATGGGTACTTCTTTGCCTGCAATTCTTTTAAAGTGGGCCTATCCTTCTTAGACTCTCTTGAGGATGAGCTCCTTTTGTCTTCAGTGCTCGCCTTTCCAGAAATCTTGACAGGCCCAGAAGTGGATGTGATCGACATCGACTCCTTAGTTGAACTTTTCAAAGATTTGTCGCCTTTCTTGAAATCTTTCTTTTCCTTCTTCATTTCATAAGAAGCATGACTTTTACCACGATTATTGGCTATGGTGAGCTCCATGTCATGAGCTCGAGTAGCCAACTCTTGAAAAGACCTAGGCTTTATACCTTGCAAGATATAAAGTAAGTCCCAGTCCATTCCCTGTATACACATCTCAACAGCAGATACTTCAGTCAAACGGTCTTTGCACTCTAGACTCAGAGCGCGCCATCGGTTGATGTAATCAATCACCGGCTCGTCTTTCCATTGATGAGTTTTAGTTAACTCAATCATGCTAACTACACGTTGAGTGCTGTAAAACCTATTCTGGAACTCTATCTCCATTTCATCCCAACTATCAATAGATTCCGGAGATAAGTCTGTGTACCAGTTGAAGGCGATTCCTTTGAGGGAGCGAACAAACTGCTTAACTAGCAAGTCGCCTGTAGTGTTGGCATTATTGCACGTCTCTATAAAGTGGGCGACGTGTTGTTTAGGACTTCCCTTCCCATCAAACTGCTGAAACTTGGGGGGTTGGTAACCCTGAGGCATACGCAACCTATCGATTCTCTTGGTGTAAGGTTTCACATAGCGCTGACTACCTTGAGAACCTTCCCCAAGTTGACCCTTGACAGCGTTAGCTATCATATCCTGGACTTGTTTAGCAGTCAATGGAATGTGAGAGTTGTCTTTTACAGATTTATCACTCTCACTTCCGCTTTCACTGTCACTATGCTTAGATGATCCCTCCATTGAACTTTTCTCAAGCTTCTTGTTCAGGGTAGCGATTTGATCATTCTGAAGCTTTATTTGAGCATCCTTTTCTTCTCCATCTTTTACCAATTTCTGCAGTAGATTATTCATCTCAGCAAGTTGCTCTTCAACAGTTTTTGTTGAAGTCACCATGACAGCAGCAGTGAATGACTTAGAGACTTGAGATGATCTTTCTATGTCAGGGGTCTCCAGAGGTGAAGAGGCAGAGGAATCACTACTGGATTCAGCATCACCGTCAACCCTAAATGGGCTAAAGAGGGGACTGGTACGAACGACCAATCTCTCTGACCGTTCAGTTGCAGTTTGCTTCCATTTGAGGGGAGCAACAGATGGTTGGTCAGATTCAGCTGCAGAGCTAGAGCCAAACACTGGGACTTCACGCTCTTTGCGAAAAGAAGACGTGATGGCATTTTCAGAAACAGTTTGCCTAACTGATTTGCGTTGACGGGTAGGGATTGTCGCAGCTCGAAGGTTTGCAGCAGCAGTGGCGACAGCAACTTTCTTCATTCCTCTTGTGTTTACACCAAGAGTCTGGTCGGCAATGAAATCACCCAGCGTCACAGTCTTTCGCTGGGTAGCGTCAGAGTTGTCAGTGAACTCAACAATGTTCTTCCTTGAGGCCATTGATCTTATAGTAGTTGATTTTTTTTTTTGTGAAACAGAGATGAGAGGCAGAGATGTCCCACCGGGCGTGCCAAAATTTGTATACAGCAAATTTCGCAGTCTAAATAAATAAACCGAGAAATAACATAACAAAGATAAATTTATATTGATAATGTATTGGGTACAATCTCTGTATTACAGTTTATATGAAATAAACTAAGTCCTCTGATTCTGTTCCGCAACTTGATGTCGACACGTGTTGATGACGACCTTGACTTGGGTGTAGGACAACGTTTTGTCAACGTCAACCTGAATTTGAATGTTGGATGACGTTTTGTCAACGTCAACTTAAATTTGAGTGTCGGATGACGTTTTGTCAATGTCAACCTGAGTTTGAGTGTAGGGTGATGTTTTGTCAGCGTCAACCTGAGTTTGAGTGTAGGGTGACGTTTTGTCAACGTCAACCTGAGTTTGAGTTTTTGTTTGGGTTTATTCGAATGAGGGCTGACACAGCTTGAATCTCAGTCGAATGTATTTGAGTTTCTCTGAACAGTCGGCACGAATTTGATGTGCTTATTGACTACTTCTAGAGAGGATTTCCAAGAGAAATTTGTGAGCTCTTGAGAATAATGATTTTTCCGACCCCTGGCATCGAAGGTGGAGAGGTCTATTTATAGGGGATGAAAACCCTTCATGGACTTTTGGTCGTGTGGGCTTGGGCCCATTTTATGACTTGGTAGTCTTTTTATTTGTCCATTTAACCATTGTTTTGGGTTAGTAATATGGGTTGACCCAAATGTTTTACAACCCAAATTATGTTTATTTAATTTGGGCTTTATTTAATTAAATTGGGCTATTATTTCTTTTAGCTCAAAACTAATTAATTTAATTATAATGTAAAACACTAATAAATTTTTAGTGTCTACAGGGTAAAATAGTATTTTAGATTTTTTTATTGTGGGCGTTTTTTGTATTTTTGCGGGCGTGATTTAGCTCTTCACAATAATTTTGTCCATATTCACATACATCCACGCCAAAGTAACGACGCATGTGAAATGATCACCATAATTTGACAAATAGCACATCTGAGCATCCGCAACATCGTAACATAACTTATGTTTTTAAGAATAAAATGCATCAGAATAAGTGATTCATAATTTCCAACCAGCATTGCGTTAGAGATATATAACAGCAAACTCCAAAGTTACGGTATTCCTAAAACAGAATTCGTTAGTATACGCAACCCACATAAGATTTTTAGTATTTTAATATTTATTATCATAACTATATTGTCATAGTCATTAATTTTTATTCTTTTAGTCCGTGCATCGATCTGTTAATGTTAGTTTATCTTAAAGAAAGGATTTTTTGCACAAAATCTCTTTAACTTATCACAATTTTATTTAGAAACTCTCACCTTTATTAATTTTTTTCCAAAATTTCCACCTAAACTTTTCAAAATGTTTATAAAATTTCCTCTGTCTATCATTTTCCCTCCAAACTTCTCTTCCCCCTTATTTTGTCAAGCTTCGATTTTTTCATCAATTCAGGTATTTGTCATTCTAATCTTGAGCATCAGAAAGTAAGTTTTTCCAATTTGTGAATTCATTGAGGCATTTAATTGAACAATTTGAGGGCGGATTTTACATGTTGGAATTTCATGTACATGTGCGTAAGAGTTGTTGCAACGTATGTATCGGAGTCTAACCCAGATTTAATGAAAGATATGGCTTTGCAGAGGATAGTAGAGCTTGGCGCATGATTTGAGAAGACGCGGGATAGAGAAATTATTGACAGATTAGAGGAAGAACGGAGTTGGGAATATAAAAGTAAAGCTTCTTTGTAATAACCATTTGTGACTAGTTTAGCAATGTTTGTAATCGAGATTCAAAGGTCTCACCCATATAAAACCAAGAGAGATGAATGAAGAGAGAGAATGAAATGACAAAAAAAAGGAGAACTGAAACATGGGAGAGTAGAGAAGAGGAAGACAAACAATGGAAGAGAGATAAATGTGTTGGAGGGAAAATGAATAACAATTCTAAAGTGGAGCCCAACACTCAACAGAGTTAGGGAAAAACTGTTAAGTAGTACCGGCAGTTTATAAACATTTTGAAAAGTTTAAGTGGAAATTGAGGAAGAAAATTCATAAAAGTGGGAGTTTTTAAAAGGAAATTTTGTCAAAAACTACCTTTTATAATACACATTGTAGGTTTAATTAACTACATTTTCTAACTATTTTTCAGTTTAACTACCTCTTATAATTGAGAGCAATAGTTTTCACTACCAAAACCGCTTTCAGGCCAAATTTTAGCGGTTTTCCGTCATGTTCTTAATCCCCAACCCCCCCCCCCCTCTCCCCATTTTCATTCGATTTTCGTGAACCAAGTGCCCAGATCTTCATTTTCTTCCCCAATTTTCATTCAATTGGACATTTAATTGCGCAATAATTCGTGAATCAAGTGCCCATATCTTCAATTTGACTTTTTTTGCAAGACCTAGTGTTATAGATTCCGGCAACCATAGTGTGCAGTCCAGATTCCACCGGTGAGTGAAAAACCACCACCAAACAGCCTAGATTCCGCCGGCGAGTGAATAACCACCACCAAACAGCCTAGATTCTTATGGCGAGAGAGTAACCACCACCAAACAGAGCAAATTTCGCCGGCGAGATAGTAGGGTAAAATCAAACGGCAAGAGATTTCGGCTAATTAAATGTCCAATTGAAAAAATCTTCAAATTTCTCCTAAATTGATGAAGTAAGGTTGGATTAAATGAGAAAATTGAGTGAAAATTGGAGAAAATTTGAAAAACATGACTGAAAACCACTGAAGGTTAAGTGAAACATACTGGTTTCAATTATAAGAGGTAGTTAAACTAAAACAAAATTAAAAAACTACAATGCGTATTATAAAAGGTAGTTTTGACAAAAAATCCTTTCCAAAATCATGATAAGTTAAGGTGGTTATGTGCAAAAAAGCTTTAAAGATATGATTATCATATCTTTATCTTTCCAGGACACATCTCTAACACAGTAGTCAACCTAATATACATGCTTCTCACTTAATAGGCAACACATCTAATAATTACTCGCGGAAATAATCATAAGAGGTATTCCAAACATATATGTCATGGTTCTTTATTTCGACAAAATACAAATATCGGAAATTTCTATTTTTGGAATACTTTTTCAGACCTATTGTGGGTGGGTGCCACATTCATAACTTTAGTCACTATCTCCATCCCATAGTGGGAGGTCTTAGCTTGCAATATCCCACTTAATAAAATGAATCGCTATCGAACAAATTGTAGTCCTATGTTGCCTCCACCTCTGAACTAGTGCTATATATATTTAAAAGGATCCAGTAAATCATTCTAGGGTCAAGCATATCCATATTAAAGTTGTAAATCATTTCTTGAACAACAATGTTGAAAAAGGCTTAGTTAAAGTTGAGTTTTGTCCCACTGAAAATCAAATGGCTGATATATTGACCAAACCACTTTCTAGAGACATTTTTGAAAAGATTCGCTTGGAGCTAGGGATGATCAGAATAACATGAAAGTGTCTTTTGTATTAACTCCCTATCTAACATTCATTATTAAGTGTGCCCTGCAACTTTCATGAATTTATTCATACACCTCTGGTCAAGTATAAGGACTCACATTTGTCGTTAAATATTATCCTTATTATACATGAACATATATTGAGTAAGTAAGTTGGAAAGTATATTTTGTATAAAGTTCAACACATGCAAGAGCTATTCCTTTCCTTGTTTATTTTTCATTTTCTATTTTATTTTTTTTCCATCTTTTCAATATCCCTCTCTTTCATTTCATCTTCCTTTCACATTTTTTATTGCCACGGTTCAAAAATTGACTATGTACAGCGCCCAATTGAAATTCAATGAATCAAATTAAAAATAAATAATTCATTAAATACTCACAAACCCCCATAAATCCTTCATAAACCCAAACCATCTTTTCATTTATAATTCACACGACATTTTCATTGCCTTTTCTCCCCAATCACTCAAAATTCACCCTCTTCAATCCATCTCTCCCTAAATTTCACTATTCATCTCCCCCCCCCCCCTCAACCCTTTTCTCTATGTCTCCTAAAAGAAAAACAACAGAAGAACCAAACCTTTTTCCGGCCGAAAGTTCTTCACCTTTGGTGGAATATGATGAAAGCGATCAAGAATCTTCAAACCCTAATGAAGATTCTATGGCTCGAAAGTTCCTTCAACCACCAACGAATTTCTTTCACCCAAGCGTGAGGAAGAAGAGGATGATGCTGAAATAGAGAAGGAGAAAAGAGTTTCAAATTCCAACCAACCATGGTAAGAAAACAAAATCATCTCAATTCTTTATCGGTTTTTGTGTGATCCTTGCATAGTGCGAGAAAGTAAAATGTATGGAATTTCTGGACATTTCAAAATTTCAAAAGTGGATGAAGAATGTGAGTTCTGATGAGGGTTTGTTTGAAAAAGAAATGACTGATTTTTGCTCGAATTTTGATATTACCGAAGGAGTTTGTGTGAGTCTTGTTAATGGAAGTCTTGTGACACTGACTGAAAAGAAAATAAGTGAGTGGTTAGAGGTACATGCTGAAGGGTACAAAGAATACATTAAGGGTAGAGTTAAATTGAATGTGAATGGAGCGACTAATGAGAAAATTCTTAGTTTCTTTAATTTAATGGAAACCCAACTGCCCTCTCCCTTTTGACCAAAAGGACCTTTCTCCATTTCATAAACTTTTATTTCAGTTTGTATTGCGTTTTGTGTTGCCCAGAACCTCCAAAAGAACCCAAGATAGCCTTATAGATCTTTCTATCATGTATTGTCTAGCCAACAATATAAAAGTTAACTTACCGTCCCTAATGATTTCTCATCTCTCATACAACATTTCTCACAATAACAAAATATGGTATGGTAATCTTGTTACCAACATACTCAAGAATTGAAAAGTGAAACTCCCTGCCAGTCCCTCTTTTGATCTAAAGCCTGAGAACTACCTAACAAAAGAAACCCCATCAAAACTTAGCCTAAGAGTGGTTAATGGTAAGCTTGTTTTTGAGGTAGAGGAGACAATGGTTAAGGGTGAGACAGGAACAAAGAGAAAATTGGTTGAGGAAGGAAGTATTGGAGGATCTCAGTCTGTTAGAAAGAGTCATAAACTAGCTGGTTCCAAGTCTCAAAGGAGTCAGAATCAAGGTGATGCTATACCGATCAGTCTAGATGAGGATCAAGCTCCTTCTGCTGTTGTGGACTTTCCTTTGCTCTCCACAACTGGTCTTCATGGGATGATATGCAGTATTCAAGAATCCCTTCTACATACTAGGATCAGTGGAGTGGAGGCCACACTATGCATATTGGACTCTCAGCAGGAATAGAGCGTGACAGCAATCAAGCAAGCAGAGAGTGGGATCAAGAACAAGATTGATTCAGTGGTCTCCAACTTCTTCAAACGCCCCAAACCTTGATTCACCTTCCCTTCTTTAAATTTGGTAAAAAATAAAAATTTTGAGGGGAAAGATGATTAGCATATATTAGATAGCAAGAAAATCATAGAGTACATAAGGTGAAACTTCGGGGGGACAATGAAAATCCCACCGTTGTTCCACACCAAACGGAATTAAACGAGCTAAATGATGGGCTATCTTATTCCCTTCTCTACGAACATGGGACCAACTGATGAAGGAGAAATCACGACTCAGGGATAGAGCATCTTCGAGAATGGCATCCAGATCTGTCAAGAAAATCGAGCCCTTGCATAATCGATTAATGAGCAACTGACAATCCGATTCCACAACTAAGGACGCCAATGAAAGAGAACGGGCAATCTTAAGCGCCAAGCAGAGAGCCTTACTCTCAATAATTTCAGGGGACCACCATGCCTTCACGCGTCGGGTAGCAGCACACCTAACTTGCCCCAAATGGTCCCGAAACACTACACCCATACCCACCCACCCCTACTGACAAACCGAAGCGTCAACGTTCGCTTTCCAACCACAACCGGAGGTGGTATCCATATGTTTGGGCTGCGGGGGGAAACAGGTTTGGCAGCACCATAGATGCACAAGTTATAAGTACCATAATCAACGGCCAACTCCTTCGCTCTACCAGCAAGCACATCATTCGGTATGTGTTTGTCTTCGAACACCGCCTGGTTCCTGCCCCACCAGATTTGCCACGCTACAAAGCCCACCAACACCCCCTTTTTCCTATCCTTTCCAGTCTAGCTGTCCACCAAATCAAGCATAGAGAAGTTCGAGCTACTAGGGATGAGATCAACACATTCACAGGAACCCCAAAGCTCCTTGTTCACTGGACAATCAAACAAAGCATGATATAAAGATTCAGGTTCATTCTTACACATAGGACAAGTATCATCGTCCACAACATGCCGATGCTTCAAAAGGGCTCGAACAGGTAGAGAGGAAGAACAAGCCCGCCACACAAAATGTCGAACTTTAGGAGACACCTCCCACGCCCATAAAGCCACCCATGCTCTATGAATAGCGTCAAAATTGCAGGCTTTACCCAACATTTATGCGATTTTAACAGAATAATTCCCATCCTTAGAGAAGGCCCATGTCAACGAGTTCGGGAGGGAGCGAGTGCTAAGAGGAACAGCAAGAATGGCCTTCGAATCACCCTCATCGAAACTGCTCAAGATCAAATCCACATTCCAGTCCATAGAATTCAAATCAATATGATCAATCACCTTAGATAGGCCGTCAACACGCTCTCCTTTGATAAAACGGCAGTCCTCATCAAGAACCCATGGATCATCCCAGATACAAACACTCGAACCATTTCCAATACGCCATAGGATACCCTCCTTTACCAAAGCCTTCGAACTCCACACACTTCTCCAAGAAAAGCTGCCAGAAGGACCAAGGGTCGCATCAAGCACCGATGAGTTTGGTAATATTTTTCTTTAAAAAGACGTCCCATAAGAGAGTCTTGCGCATGCCATAATCTCCAAATCTGTCGGCCAAGAAGAGCTTCGTTAAAAACTCCCAAATCCCGAAAACCCAAGCCACGAATGCATTTAGGATTGCACATAAAATCCCAACTCTTCCAATGAATCTTTCTTTCCGAGCCTTTGTGACCCCACCAAAATCGAGCCATGGCCGACTTAATAGTTTGAAGGACATTCATAGGAATCCTATAAATGCCCATCAAATAAGTGGGAATAGCTTGAATGATGGCTTTGACTAATACCTCCTTGCCAGCTATAGAAAGCAGTTTTTCCTTCCATCCCTGCAACTTCTTCCATATACGGTCCTTTATTCCAGCAAAAACCTCCTTCTTTGATCGACCCACAACCGTTGGCACACCCAAATACTTAACATGCTTTTCAACGTGAGACATGGCCAGCAATTCCGTCAACTCTCTTTTCTGATTAGCACTAACACCTCTGCTAAAGGAGATCTTCGACTTCTCGATGTTAATTTTCTGCCCCGATGCAGCTTCGTACTGGTTGAGAATATCAACAATTTTCCTGCATTCTTGTTGGTTCGCTCTAGCAAACAGCAAGCTATCGTCAGCAAAGAGGAGGTGAGAAACCTCCGGGCCACTCCTACTAGCTTTAGCCCCATGAACCTGTTTCTTTTCCACATCATCTCTCAATAGCAGAGAAAGCGTCAGCAACCAAGATAAATAAATAGGGGGAAATGGGGTCACCTTGACGCAGCCCCCGAGAAGGACTAACTGAACCACAGGCAACGCCATTAACCACAAAGGAATATCTTACAGACGAGACACACTACATAATCAGATCAACCCAGCTCCCTGCAAATCCCATTCTAACCATGAGGGCTTTCAAAAAACCTCACTCAACCCTGTCGTAAGCTTTACTCATATCCAGCTTCAGAGCATTAGTCCCCCTCTTCCCTTTACTTCTAAATTTCATCGAATGGAATAATTCAAGTGCAATAAGAGCATTATCAGTAATCAGACGAACAGGGACAAAAGCACTTTGATTATCAGAGACCACCTCAGGGAGAATCAATTTAAGTCTATTTGCCAACACTTTTGAGACCAACTTATAAATCACATTACATAAACTAATTGGACTAAACTCAGAAACCAATGTAGGGGACTTTACCTTCGGAATCAAAGCCACATTTGTACGATTAAGTGCATCCGGTGGGCGAGTGCCGTGAATGATGCCCATGACAAGCCCCGCCACATCTTCCCCAACAATAGGCCAGAATCTTTGGTAGAAAACCGCGTGCATTCCATCATAGCCGGGGGCTTTGCAGGGGTGCATTTGGTTTAGTGCAGAGAAGACTTCCTCCTTCGTACACGGTTTCGTCAACTTTCCGTTCATAGCAACTGAAATTGTGGGCTGGACCGCATCCAAAACTGCATTAATAGCATCCGAGGAGGGACTGCTCGATTGGAACAACCTGGTGTAGAAACTCACTATAATGTCTTCAATCTCTTCATCTTCCGTCCTCCACCCTCCATTCTCATCAAAAATGCCACTAATAAAGTTTCGACGCTTCCTTTGAGAAGTTTTGTGTTGGAAGTACTTTGTGTTTTTGTCCTCATCTTTCAGTTCAGCAACTCGGTACCAATAAGCTTTGTGGTGGACTGCTGGACCTAAGGTACCAATAAGCTTCCTGACGCTCAAGAAGGTCATCTAAATCTTTCTGAAGCTCCAATTCACGCTCCAGATCATGCTCACTAGCCCCATGTTTAGACTCCAAAATTCTCTTTTCAAGATCTTTACTCTGTTTACTAAAATTGAGCAGCTTTTTACCACTCCACGCGACCAGCTCCTCCCCCACCCGCTTGACTCTCTCGCAAAAACCCCCAGCAGCAGACCCTTCCCAGACCTCCTTCACCAGCTTCTCGCAATCACCATCTAACAACCACGCTGTCTCGAACCGGAAAGGCTTCTTACGTGGTTTTTTCCTTCTCGACTCCCCCGCAATTTTAAGGAGAATGGGGGTATGATCATAATCTAACAAGATGTTCCACGGCAGCAGCGGGAAAAAAAGAACACCACGCATTGTTTGCAAAGTAGCGGTCAAGTCTCTCTCGAACACGGGATGCTGGATGTTTCCCTAAATCACGAAGTTGAAGCTCTTCAACCACTTCCTGGAAAGCAAGCATAGATCTACGTTCTCCTCCACTACCCCCTTCGATCTCATTATCACAAAGGACTTCATTGATGTCACCACCTATCACCATCGGATCATCAAAACTACAAAGTTCGTGGAGGAGATCCCAAGTTTTGCGTTTGGACGAGGAATACGCCCACCCATACAAGCCCACAAACCTCCACCTTGCTCCACCCAAGCTAACAACATCTCCACAAATATGGTGCATCAAAAAGGAAACCAAAGAAAAACTCACCCTATCCTCCTTCCAATAAACGCACAGACCTCCCGATTTGCCAACACTATCGACACCAACTGCATTATCAAAACCCATACGACCTTTAAGACTCTCCGCTCTACTACTACTAATCATGGTTTCCGAAAAGAAAACCACATAGAGGCAATGGAACGCACTCCAACGTTGGAGCGCACGAACTGCACGGGGGTTGCCCAATCCCCGGCAGTTCCAACATAAGAGACTCATAATGATTGGCAAAGTTGGTCAACGCCAACCGCCGCCAAATAGAAGTCGTCTACCATTATTCTCTTTTTCTCTCCTGGGTCGTCTCCAACACTCACCTCGTCCACCTCCATCTCATCAGTATTCTTACGTTTTTTCCCACAAGCCCCCTTAACCTCCTCGTTCACTGCCATATCTATGTCATCACGTGCTTTCTTAATCACTTTCACCTTCCTTAGCTTTTTCAAGCATTCCCCACGCCCAACTTGGAAGGTCAGCCCTTTAAGAGACTCACCTTGCGAAGAAAAAGGTGGAGTTGGCACCTCATCATTCTCTACTGGTAAAGAAGGAACAGGCATTGCAGCCTCGACATTCCCCTCCTCCACTTCAATACCTAGAGTAGAATGTGCAGCAACCTTCTCATTTATAGTAACAATTTCATCTACCTCCCCCTCATTGGAACCCCTCTCTTTCGAAGCAGATGCATCAAAAACGAGAGACTTGTAACACGCTTTCTTCACCTCCAACTCTCTACAACTAGACACAAAAGCCTTTGCCTCTTCCTTGCTTTTCATCCTCCCTTTTAGCGGGGAAGCTCGTAGCCAAGAACCCCATTGTTTCGAGGCATTACACCCTACCTCCTCCTCCAAAAGACAATCTTTTTCTATATGACCAATCATACCATACCCGTAACAAAACGTTGGCAATCTCTCGTACTTTACATCAATGCATAGAATATTTCCTCCTTTCAACTGAATTTTCACGGTCTAGCGTAAAGGTTTTTTAACGTTAAGCAACACTCTAACCCTAGCCGACGACAAGTAACTCAGACCATCATTATCCACCTCCAAAACCACGCCCAGCCTGCTCGCCACCATCTTCAAAATGTTCTCCGTCCTGTACTTCAATGGAAGATCATAAAGCCTGACCCAAAAGGGAGAGCAGTCAAGAATAATCTCCGAAGGTTTTTTATCTCCTTCAATTTCCTCCATCATCACCAAATGTTGATCAAAGGTCCAAGGTCTGCCCGCCAGCACTCTATCTTTATCACGCACCTGGGCAAAATGGGCGATAAACAATCCGTTTCCAATAGACTGAAATAACGTGTTGGGACACATTGTCCATGTGTATTTTGATGATGACAAACACAATTAGTTGATCTAACATGTTTGGTGAAGTTTTGTTGCAGATGCCTAAACGAAGTCTCGAAGAATCAATTGTCAAACGTTTTAGACTAAGGCCAATTTCCAAATATGTAAAAGTGTGTGTTCGTAAATAACGGATCAAAGTGCTAAGGTGTAATATTAGAGATTGTAGGTATTTTACTTGAGATAGTAAAATAAATGCAATCTATAATATAACACCTAAATAAAATGATTTGCGAAAACAAAAAAAAAGAAAAGGGGAAAATCGTTTTTTGGAAAAGATAAGTTTTTTTTGGAATAAAAGGTTTTTAGAAATCTCTGATTTTAAACAAAAGAATCTGTCTATAAAAATCAGCCCTAATACTTAGGAAACAAATATCTTAAAGAAGATAAAATCTTCTTTAAAAGATAATTGCTTGCTTAAGTTTAGGAAAATATCAAGTGGACAATTCTATCTTTGTAAAGCTTAAAAACTGATTTTGAAAACGTGAGCCTTGACAAAGAATAAAAAGATCAGAATTATAAAAGATACGGATTTTCCAGAGAGCATTTTTCGGAAACATATCTTTGACTTCTCTGAGATCAGCACTGAGATCTGTGACAGAAAAACACATATTTAAGCTCGATAAATACCTCTAAACTGCTTAACTAAGGAGCACACAAAAAGAGGATTCAAATCTTTCTGTAATTTCATCTTTATAGAGAGTGTTAAGTTGAGTTTCTAAGGGAATTAGACTTAATTAGGCAACACTTAGAGTTAAGTGTTGGGGGGCACTACTAGGGTTAGTAGTGAGGGAATCAAGTTGTATCAAGAGTTTGGTATTTTGTGATTCAATTAATAAAAGAAAAGGTAGGGTGGACGTAGATCTCAGAGGTGAGATTGAACCACGGTAAAATTGCTTGTCTCGTCTCTTTATTACTGCCTTTCTATTTAATTAACAATATTCATATACGCAACTCAAAAGCTCAGAGAAGGTCTCTGAGATCTCTAAAGAAAGTTCGATAAAATTCAGAAAATACCACACTCAATTCAAACCCCCCCTTCTTGAGTGTCTCCTTGTGATCCAACAATTGGTATCAGAGCCTAATATTCTTGTAAGGTTAATCCCTAGAGAATAGCTAGCATGAATTCACAAAATGACTCTCAAAGAAGACACTCAAAGTGCCCGGTTTTCAATGGAGAAGATTATGGATGGTGGAAGGCTAGGATGAGGATTTACATCCAAGGGTCGGATTATGAATGCTGGAAAATCATAAGAAAAGGACCCATCCTCATCCAAGTCAAAAATAATGAGGGAAAGTTGGTTGACAAAGACGAAGACAACTATGATTCAACCGACTATGCAAAGGCCGAGAAGAACTTTAAAGCTATGAATATTCTCCAATATGGAATTGGACTTGATGAATACTCAAGGATCTCTGCTTGCTCAACGGCAAAGGAAATATGGGATACTCTCGAGTTAGCCCACGAAGGCACGAATGAGGTAAAACAATCTCGCATTGATTTGTTAGTTCAACAATATGAATTGTTTACCATGGATAAAGATGAATCAATAAATGAAATGTTTACTCGCTTTACTATCATCACAAATGAATTGCGTTCTCTTGGAAAAATTTATTCTTCAGAAGAATTGGTTAGGAAAGTGTTAAGAAGTTTGACAAGTCGTTGGCTACCAAAAATAACTGCTATACAAGAAGCCAAGGACTTGTCGAAACTTCCCTAGAACAATTAATTGGTTCTTTAATGACTCATGAACTTGTTCTAGATGCTAAAAATCCTACACTAAAGAGCAAAGGTCTAGCATTAAAAACTGAATTAGAAAGTGATGATAGTGATAGTGATGAAGATGTTACTTTTCTTACTAGGAGATTCAAAAATTTCTTAAAAAGAACAAAAATAGTAATCCTAGCAAGAATGCGAATTTCAAAGGTAAGAGTACTACATCTAACTATAAGAAAAGTGCTACTAACTCTGGATGTTTTAAGTGTGGAGAATATAGCCACAGGATCAAGGAATGTCCCTTGTGGGAAAATGAGAAACCCAAAGATAAAAGAGAACAATCAAAAGGGAGTTCAAGAAGGCCATGGTAGCAGCCGTATGGGGAGAATCCGAGTCTGATGAGGAACAGTCAGAGGCACTGAGCCAAGAGGCAAAACTTTGCCTAAATGCAACTGAAGGATCTCAGAGAAGGTCTCAGTACCTAGATGACTCGCATCTATGTCTTATGGCGAAAACACCCACCTCCCAAGATGAGGAGGATAATGCAGAGGTAAATCTCACTTCTTTGAAATCTAAGATACCTCTATTATCCAAAAACAAACTAATTGCTTTGCTTAGTAATGTAATTGACGATTGTCAAGAAATGCGTGATGAATTTATAAACATGAAAAAAGATTTGAAAAACATCACTAAGCAAAAAATTGGGTTGGAATTGGAATATAAGGAATTGCTGGATGATAACAAGGACTTGGTCAAAAGAAATAAAGAAATGGACAAAACGATAAATGACCAAGTCGTTGAGATAAGTGCGCTAAAATATGAAAAAGCTCTTGCTAAAGAAATTGTAAACAGCACTGTGCCCTATACTGAGATTGAGGCAAAGAATCTTGACTTTGAAAAACAAATAAACGTTTTGAACCTTGAACTACTAGAACTGAAAAATGAAAAGGAAAACCCTAGGGTCGACCCTATAAATGTAGGACAAGGTACAAAACTTTGTGAAGATTTTGAAAAAGCCAAACATGACTTAAACACCCTAAATGACAAAAATGAAAACTTGAAAGCAACAATTGAGTCTTTGAAGGTGCAACTGCAGAAGTCAAAAATTGCCACACCTGGTACTAATATCCTAGACCATATGATCTCTCAAACAAAGAATCGAAACAGACATGGTTTAGGATATACTGACCAGAAGCTCAGTACAGGTCTCAGAGCTAAAAATTGTGAAAGAGACTTTCGAAAGCGAAAATATGTTGATCTTCCTGAATATTTGATTTGCTACTTCTGTGGAAAGAATGGACATCTCATGAATGACTGTAATGCAAAGAAAAAACATGTTGAGAAGAATGCAAAGTATGTAAATCAAATATGGGTTAGAAAGGATCTCTTAGATGCTCAACGAAAGAAGAAGGGACCCAAGCAAGTTTGGGTTCCTAAAACTAACAAGTGATCTTTTTGCAGGTGAAAGTGAGAGAAAGCAGCCTATTATCCTCCGCATTAGCTGCTTAAGACCTATGATTAGTGAAAATTCAATTCCTCTCACTTGTAGCCTTACCATGGAGGGTGTGTTACATTTGGCAACAAAAAAAAAAAGGGTGAATTTATTGGCTTTGAGATATATTTGTAGCAATTGGTTTGTGTTATATGCCTTATCTTCTCTCATAGATGTGTTGAATCGGAGTCTATAATATTTATCTATGTGAAAATTTGTGAAAGAGTCTTTTAATTGTGAATTAGGACTCGCAAGGTCTAATGATGCTGTCCTGATGTCTTGATTCTAAGTTGCCAAAGTATTAAGCTAAATGATCCTAAGTTGCTGAACTATTGAGCTATGAAATGTTAATTCACTTTTCTATGGCAAGCTTGATCTTTAGCCCGATATTTTGATTTGCTTATTTTGAGTTTGACATTTGGCCTTATTATTTCTTCTTTACTTATTCTTCATTTACTTCCCCATTACATCCTCGTTTTTCATCCCCTATTGCTACAAACAACAAGTGCTTTTAACCTTGATTCATGATTATGTTCGGGGCAAAGACATTCTGTAAAAATGGTGAAAGAAGATGTTATGAGTTGAGGGGGAACTTGAAGAGGTCGGCAATGAAATTCTATAAGTGAAAGAAAGAAAGCAGTGGGGCACAGTACAAGGCACAGTGCCATGGACATTTTTTGAAAGAAGATAAGATCACGTTTCACAAGTTAATATTCTTTGTTGGTTCTCATTAATTGACTCTATGATTTCTATATAGTCTACATCTCTTTATGAAAAAAAAGGAAAATAAGAAGAAAAAAAAATGAAAAAGAAAAAATCCTTCCATGACATCAAAAAAAATGAGATGAGACAATTCATATTAGAGTTTATTTATGAGATGATGAAAAGAGTTGTGATTACCATGTCTTTGGATTATTGAATATACGAAGCAAAGCTGTCTTTGAAGGAAAGAGATTGTCCAGTGGCACAGTAACATATACAGTGCCGAAGTGAAGAAAGTTCCAAAATCTATGCGTGATGATGTCAAAAAGATGAATAAGGTTTGAGCACTTGTTGAGCATATCTCCATTCCAAATAATTCAAGCTTGCTTACCTTATTTCTTTATCCTACCATAATTCTTCACTTTTACCTTATGATCCATAACTTTGAATTGTGAATTGGATTAACTCTTGCTTTATAGTTTCGGATTGTGAGTTGGATTTGTTCTTGCTTCAAAATTTTGGATTGTGAATTGAATCTTGACGTAGCACCAGCATCACTAGATTGATTTTTGCTTGAGCTACTATTTTGCATGGACAATTGACTTCGAACTATTTAAGTACTATGGATTTTTATGCCTCCTTTTTGATAATGCCAAAAGGGGGAAGATTTGGTATATAGCACTATGTTAATGCTAGATGTTCATTCTCATGAAATCGTATCATGTTTGCCAATGTAATATTTGCTTATGTTGAGGGGGAACTATTATGTGTTTGTCATCATCAAAAAGGGGGAATTTGTTGGGACACATTGTCCATGTGTATTTTGATGATGACAAACACAATTAGTTGATCTAACATGTTTGGTGAAGTTTTGTTGCAGATGCCTAAACGAAGTCTCGAAGAATCAATTGTCAAACGTTTTAGACTAAGGCCAATTTCCAAATATGTAAAAGTGTGTGTTCGTAAATAACGGATCAAAGTGCTAAGGTGTAATATTAGAGATTGTAGGTATTTTACTTGAGATAGTAAAATAAATGCAATCTATAATATAACACCTAAATAAAATGATTTGCGAAAACAAAAAAAAAAAGAAAAGGGGAAAATCGTTTTTTGGAAAAGATAAGTTTTTTTTGGAATAAAAGGTTTTTAGAAATCTCTGATTTTAAACAAAAGAATCTGTCTATAAAAATCAGCCCTAATACTTAGGAAACAAATATCTTAAAGAAGATAAAATCTTCTTTAAAAGATAATTGCTTGCTTAAGTTTAGGAAAATATCAAGTGGACAATTCTATCTTTGTAAAGCTTAAAAACTGATTTTGAAAACGTGAGCCTTGACAAAGAATAAAAAGATCAGAATTATAAAAGATACGGATTTTCCAGAGAGCATTTTTCGGAAACATATCTTTGACTTCTCTGAGATCAGCACTGAGATCTGTGACAGAAAAACACATATTTAAGCTCGATAAATACCTCTAAACTGCTTAACTAAGGAGCACACAAAAAGAGGATTCAAATCTTTCTGTAATTTCATCTTTATAGAGAGTGTTAAGTTGAGTTTCTAAGGGAATTAGACTTAATTAGGCAACACTTAGAGTTAAGTGTTGGGGGGCACTACTAGGGTTAGTAGTGAGGGAATCAAGTTGTATCAAGAGTTTGGTATTTTGTGATTCAATTAATAAAAGAAAAGGTAGGGTGGACGTAGATCTCAGAGGTGAGATTGAACCACGGTAAAATTGCTTGTCTCGTCTCTTTATTACTGCCTTTCTATTTAATTAACAATATTCATATACGCAACTCAAAAGCTCAGAGAAGGTCTCTGAGATCTCTAAAGAAAGTTCGATAAAATTCAGAAAATACCACACTCAATTCAAACCCCCCCTTCTTGAGTGTCTCCTTGTGATCCAACATAACGCTTCATGAGAAATTGCCCAGAAATTTGGTAAATTGAATGAACAATTTGGGTCTGTAATTTTAGTTAAACATCGGCACCTTGTTATGCTACTCCTTCTTTTGTCCTTCTAAGACATAAGATCTCTTGAACATTTTTCTCTTCTTTTCTTCTTTCCAGCTTTTATATATTTTGCTCTTGTGTTGTGAATCATAGAACTTTGTGCTTTAACTATATTAGTTCCTGCTATGCATGCTCTGTTGTGTTAGGATGACTAATATTTTGAGATATTTGTTTGAGCTACTTTCTTAATGCTAAGACTATTGAATCTACTAGTGCTGCAGGTTCATAGCTTAGTTTTGATGATGACAAAAGGGGGAAGAGTTATTGGCGTGCATAAAAATTTCTGGCCTAACTTAGTTCCTACTGCATATCTGAATAAACCTTGTCTCTGTGCCTAGTCATAGTTTAGAGACTTAGAAACTTAGGCTTAGAGTAGAGTAGTCTTACCAAGCCTTTTCTTTGTTCTTTATTTTTGCCAATTACTCCCTCTGTCCCCCATTAGATTTCCCATTTGCTTTTTACACGGTCTTCAATGCACATCTTTGATCGCTTATATCTCATATTATATAATAGCAAAAATTATAAAATTTTAATATTCTGAATGTATATGCTAAGACAAATCTAACAAGATTAAATTGACTATTATTTATATTATATATAGGTGAGAATTCATTGTCAAAGTTTATAAAGTTTGACTTCAAAAAAAGAAAATGGGAAATCTTAATGGGGACGGAGGGAGTATTTGCCATCGTCAAAAAGGGGGAGTATTGTTGTATTCACTTTTCTGATGATGACAAATAATGTATTTTGAATCTAGGTTTTAATTATTTCACTTATAATTTATTTTAATTAGATTTATTTCTAAGTCTTTATATATTTGGACTTAGGTTTATTCTTAGACTTAGAGTTTACTAAGGATTTAGTTTCGTAATAATTAATTTCATATTCTTTTATGTACTTAGAAAAAATTAGTTTAATGATAACTTATGGAGAAATGGTTATGAGCTTAACCTAATTAAGTTATTTGAATTAGTTATTTTATGCACTCGATTTTATATATATTAGTTTTGCTTTGAATAATCCCAATGTCATGGAATATTAGTTTGAATAAAATTAAAAATTTCATGATATTAGTAGAGTTAGTTTGTTAAGATTGCACAGGTATGAAGGAGTCAATCAAAGCGTGCAACAAAAAAGCAACAACCAAGCTGCAATGTAGGAAACAAATTCAGTTCAGTAGTTCCTAGTTTCTAGCTAGGAAGACTCAAGACTGATTTTTGTCAGTTGGTTCCTGGAATCTAGGAGTCCTAACTAACTGCCAAGTCTTTATCACTCAAATAACTAACTACATACTGCTTTAGTGGAGAATGAAGCTGACTAGGCGTGAAATTAGTGGGCAGACTTCGTGGATATAACGGCTACAAAGTGGGTAGTTTATGGGCTACTTTCAAGCACCCATAACAACCTAGTGGAGCAAAAATAGGAACTACAAATCTCCTATATATAGCTCAAGGAAAATCGAATTAGAAAGTTTTATTTCAGTTTTCTCTCTTCGAAGCATTATTATTGTATTATCATTTAGTGTTGGGTGAGTGAAATTATTGAGAATTAAAATCTTTAATCAAGAGTAAAAGAGAGAAAGAGAGAAATAGAAAGAGAAAACTTCGAGTGAAGTCAAGTGAGGAAAGTCAAGTGTTCAGGAGAAACAAGGTCACTGGGAACAAGTTCCTAGAGGAACAGGGTGATGATTTATTTATAATAGGTTGTAATTGCTAATATAAATAAACGGGCAAGATTTCTTCCTAGAGAATTTTGGAAGAAGACCTGGTCAAAAGTATCTCTTTGTGTTCCTACTCAATTGCTAATTATCTTTATTATCTTTCAAGTTTAAACTATCCGCAAAAAGTTTAAAATTTCCCACAACTACAATTCACCCCCTTCTTGTATTTGATCTAGTGTTCATACTAGACTAACACGCTTCCAAAAGGAAGTCTGCTTGAGCATCAATAACATAGGCTAACTTTAGACTAAATGGCCTTCTACTAATAGAGATTGGTACTTTTAGTTTTTGTACGTATAATATTCTTGCTTTTGTAAATGTGTTGTTGTTGGTTGTTGGTAGTTGTCTGTTTTTGGCTGTTATGCCCCTTTCCTTGTTTGGTCTGTTTGGATGGCTAATGCTTAAACTTCTATGTATTGTTCCTTTCTTTGGTGACTAATATATTGTTTACCTTTCAAAAAAAAATTAGGTTTGGGCTTTATCAAGTATCAAGCCCATCATAATAAACATCATGTAGCAAAGCATTATTATTATCTATTATTAATCAAATATAATGGTCTCACCAAACCAATAATTATCAATTACTTACCTTTAAATTAGCTACTATCCGCCCCCAAAGCATTTTCCGTGTTTTTGGCATAAAGTTTAAGGAGTGAGGTTGGTGTGGAGCCTCACTTTTTATTTTATAATTGAAAAAATAAAGTGGTGGGTATATTTAAAAATTTTAATAAGATGAGAAAGTGGAGTCAAGTGCTTTTTGTAAGAAAAAACAATATTGTAATTGGTAAACCATATCACAATAATAAAATAAAAAAATGGAAAATGTTTTGTAAAATGGAGAAAGTCTTATTTAATATGTACTTAATTGTTGAATACTTCCAACATGAAATACATCTCCACATGCTCTCTTTCTTATGAACATATGTCATCCATATCAACATATGTCATACATACACAGATATGCGTGTAGCTCTTTGCATAAACTTTTATGAGGGAAACTCGATATGATTTTGAACATCATACATTTAAAGCAAACCCGTAAGAATTTTGCCCCCTTCAATAAAATAGAATATGAAATACATGCGTCAACACTAATATATATTGTTGATAACTTTTATTATAATACTCTAGTTTAACTCAAAAATTACAATACATTACAATAGTTCACCACAGGATATTAAAAGTTGTTTTTTTGAAGATAAACAACAAATGGGATAATTTTATTTTGTTCAAACGACCATCATAATTTATAAGAATCTAACTAAGTTTACGTCCTTCAATATAATAGGACATTACATTTCTTAATTGGTTTTGCCTTTTTAACAAAAAAGTAAATTACCATCATTAATTTCTGTTACATGCTTATTGCTGATAATGTCCAATTTCTATAAGGGATATAGACAGGTAAATAAGGATATAAAACACTTATATTTATCATATTTGAAAAGACAACAATAAAATTTTTGTAACAAATGACATGGAACGTTAACTCCAATAATGAAAATTCACCAATCGCAGGGTTCCGAAGTATAAGTGCAATCTACGCAGTCAATCAACAACGTTTAGATCGCCGTGGTATGCAGATGTGACCACTAACATGCCAAGTTTCGCCTTCATCATCGTGTGCATGATTGTTCAATCTATGCTTATGATGAGTAAAGAATGTGTTCCATACGTGACTAAATTCATGACTGGAGAACTTGGTCCAAACAGCGGTAGAATTCTCATACCTAGTATGTGTGACACGCCTAAAATCCTCCACATCCTCATTGTTATATATGTCTTCATGGTCGATATCTAGAATAAAAATATCTCCATATGGCCTAACAGAATGGATGAAATGAGGCATAGAAATAGGATCACAGGATACAGCAGCGAGGTCCGCGACTACAACAAGGCTCTTCCCATCAGGACTAAAGAAAGGATGGTTCACATGCCCTGCAAGATCATGGCCTCGACTTCCTACCACTCTTACCCACACGTCGGGATCGTCTGCCTTCACTATATACACTGCAAAATAACCTGTATCAAGACCATGATCTGCATCATCCGAAGCTCTATGGCGGTCAGAAGCGAATACTATCCACTCTCCGCTTGGAGACCATTCGCAGTGAGTGTCAACCCAAGGACCATCTGTTAGCCTTGTTATTTCTCCTTCATCTCCATTCTCCAGTTCCTCCAAATTTTCTATTATGTATAGATTTTTGTATTTCTTTTCCCCTCCGTCTATGGTGGACCGAAAGACTAATTTTGTTCCTGTTTCAGTTTACAACCATGAGAGATAAGAGACTTGATGAGCATAGTGATTACATATAAATTCTTCACAAAATTCCATTTCTCATGAAGTCATAAGACTATACATTTTTATCAGTTCCATTTAATTTGCATAACAGAAAAAAAGATAGCATATAAGTGATTTACCATCAGGATTAGTGCATGGGAAGGCATTATTTGAACCAGTTGTAAGTTGTTTCAATTGATGTTCACCCGCACTACTTGCATCTAGGATTGCACATATTTCAACTGTTCCCTCAGGATGGAATGCAGGTCCCATGCATACATACAATGTATCTTTTTCCGTATCTTGGCTCCAAACTGGAGCAAAAACGCTATTGGACTCATCCGCCTATTTCATATGGATACAGAAATTGAAAACTCATCATCCTTTGATAAGCACAAGTACTATGGTGCTACGACAATATCACATTATTAGATACTTTAAGGTCATGTTTTGTATCACTGTCAATTTTCACTTTGGATTTTATAAGTTGAACGATATATGATATAATATGTTTCATTATAAACTTAACCATGATTTCTTTTTTTGAAAACTGACTAAGAAAAAGGTTGTCTACTTTTTATGGTTTTGATAATTTTTGCTTAGTTTTCAACATGTGTCAACACTAAAAATAAAATACAATAACAAAGAAGTAATAAGATATTGACTTTTACATACAATTCGCTTGGTGTCTCTCTAACCTTCAAGGCCGAGGGGATCCTCCTAATGGAGGGTCCATTTTTAATGTCAACATCAAGATCTTACAAAATGGAGATACAATTTCTTTTTAGATTTTTTTATCATTTCGTAAGGGTCACAAACCATAAAAAAAAGGATGGAAAACGATAAGGTTATGTTTGAAAAACTATATAAAGTAAAATGAACGAGGAAGGTGTAACTTAAGATTAGGGTTGAGTAGAAAACAAGGTACCCAAATTCAGACCGAACCGGTTGAAATTGGCGGGTTGATAACTGGAATTAGTTTTTTGGGATCGGTCTGGGTCCAAATCAAAGGATTCGGTTTGAAACTGGTTTATCAAATATGGGTAACAAAATTTTGGATTAGGTTCTAGATCTGGTATCCGGTAGAAAACAGTTTTGGGCTGAGTATATGGTGAAATTGTGTGTGCGAGACATAATTAATTAAGAGTCCAAAAAGTTGAGAGTTCAAACTTGGGCAAAATTCTATCGAATGATGCTAATACAAATATGTTGTGATTCTTGTTTTAGTCTTTTTTTTCAAACTTAACAATAAACAAATTTAGCTTTTGAATGTCATTGGTATTTCGATACCCAATATTGGAACCAGTTTCTTCCATTTGTTGGGTCAATTCTAAAAAGTCAGATCGAGTCAAAATCAATACTGCAACACTCCCATAGATAATCGGGTACCCGGTGTTGGAACTGGTCCCCACTAGTTCTAAAAATAATTCCCCAAAATGAAGACTCGGTTCAACTAATTTCAATTATGATTCCAGATTTTAGGAACCGATCGTTACCGGTTTTAGAGTCCGGGTTGACTAGGTACCCAGTTTTACTCGCCCCTAAGTAAAATAACCATGTATGACGATAATTGAGGTGGTAGTTTTACAGAATCAGGTTATGTATAGGCTTTCATATACAAAATAAAATTATATAATGTTGTTTTTTGCAAAATTTAGTCTAACCTATAAGGAATGTTTGGACAATTGTCAAAATTTCACTAATCAAAACCTTTGATGATTTGATCATCTTATATGTTTACATATTAATTTGCAAATCAATAAAAATAATTGTACTATTTGATTCATGGAGACGTGCCAAATGAGAAGAATACATGCAGAGATGGAAAAAAGAAAGAGATTTTTAGCATACCTCGAAAACAGGGTGCAAACCTTTGCTATCAACAACATAAACAGTCTTGAACTCATTATCAACAAATGCAAGCTTGCTGAGGTCTTTAGAAAATGACGGGAACGCTCCGGACAACCTAAATAAGTCCACATTTGGTTCTGGAGACTGGATTTCTTCAAGCTTATCTAGCATATCTGCTCCATCCTGTATACAAATAATGATCATATTAAGTGATTTAATTAAGCCACGTATATTTATGCCTCTATATTTTATTTTGAGGGGATATTTATGCCTATATATTGGTTCCTTAGTTGGTCTACAAAACTCCATTTTAATAACTTACGGACTCGTTTCAAATAGGTTGGAGACTTAAGGCCGATAATTAAAAATATGACCCAAAAATCAAACTTAATATATGTATATAATGTACACCAAACCTGGATTAATAAATTGAAGATTGGAGATTATAAACATCTTAGCTTGGAACAAAACTTCCTTAACGAAGCAGATATGGAATATTGCAAAAAAAAAAACAACGCTGACAACATTTGGGTTTGTAATTGTTCCACACGGTCTATATCAAAGGTCTCAACTGATCAAGTTGGATCTGGAAGCTTATACATAGATTGAAACACTATTACATTAACTATTTGATTCTCTTTGAAGCTCCACATGGCTGCTCGAACCTAAATAATCTGTGGGAGAGATGCATAAGATTCTTACTAATAATGGCCAGACTATTCCATGGTGTACAACTTTTTGGAATAGATATAAAATGCCAAAGCACAGATTTATTGAATGACTACGTATGTTGGGAAGACTTCAAACCAGGCAAAAGCTTTTCCAATTGAATACTTTCCGGGGGGTACATTTTAGTTTTATGGTTTGTGAAACATAATTTATGAAATGCATAATGTGATTAACAATTTCAAAATTTTGTGAATTGTATTAATTATGATTGATATAGAATATATGTAAATAATTCTCCTCATAGATTTAGGATATATCTTTGATGTAAATTTATCTTATTAGATTAGACGTAAATCTTATCTTATTATTAGATTAGGTTATCTAACACGGTTACGTTTAACGCTTGTACCCTCTATATATTGATCAATGGAAAACACTTCAATTAAGGAGTTTCATACTATCTAACATGGTATCAGAGCTTAGGGTTGAGTGATGTTATTCCAAATGATAGGTTGCAAGTTTTTGTTACCTTATTTTTGAATCATTTAAATAAAAAATGATATGTTATGCATATAATAGCTTGTGATATATGCAAACAGTCAAGTAGTAACTTAAAATATCACGTATCACCCTACAATAAGAGGGCCCATATTTTAATTATTATAAGATAGATTAGCATAAACAAGATTGTTCATGACACGGATTAAAGCACATATAGAGTTATTGACTAGCACAAATAACGAAACGGATAATACAGTGTATATATGGTTTATTCTACAAGGCTGCCCCATAGTTTAATTGTACAATTGTACGCACTGAAGAGTAGGTAAAAACATAAAGATTCATACATGGTAGCTGTTGTAGTAGGAAAAACGTACTAAAGAAACTATCTATAGGCAAGAGTTGCAACCGGTCACATGTTATCATCCCTCTTTCGATCCCGATATATCAACAACATTCTCATATATAGCAAATAAGTTTGATGTGAAAATTGGCAAAAATGAAGATGCAAAAGCACCTCGTTTTACTTGCGAAGAAAGACTAACTAGTGTTTATCATGGTGCACAAATCAATGCGTTTTCAGTCTTTTTTTTCCAATTTCTTCCTCAATTACCCTCAAGAGCCAAAATGGGCCACTAAATTTTTAACGAGCAATTTTCATGGTGTGCTAATTGAAGCACACTAAACCGAAGCAATTTTCCTAGTCGTGTTTTTCATTTTTGGACCCCTAAACTTTAACTGTACCCTAATTAACCCCCAAATAACCTTTTATTTAACGATATATTCATGTAGAAAATTACTCTAAATTACAGTAGTACCATGTAAAATCTAAAACAATTTTGGGTACCAATTGCAAAAATCAAAAGTGCAGTCGTGCAATTCATAATATCTGAACAAGTTTTAAACTAGATACAAAATGGAGAGAGTAGTTAAAAGCATTAAAACAATGAAAAAGAAGAGATTACTAACCTCATGAACAGATTCGGTATTACAAAGATAATAGCCGATGCGCCTCTCACCATTGAACTCACCAATTACAAAGGGGTTATAATGGTCAGCCATAGGTTTTGTATTTTGAGTGATTTGTATCGCTTCTTCTTGCTCAATATCAAATATCTCAATATGTCGATATTGGCCCATACTACGTTTAACATGCTCAAAATCTTATTTCTCACGGATAGTTACAACTGCCACATTAGTCTCGTCGATGGCTGCTGGTGTTATCGCATCAATGTCGTCGGGGGTGATACGAATGATGTCCGATGTCATGCCATCGTTACTAACATCGGCTCGGAACACACCCCAATGTTCTCCGACTAACCTGTGGAAAAATAGGACATTTTCACTCCCCCAAGTTGGCCAACCGCCGCCCTCAATGACCAACTCGCGGTTGTAAGGCTCCTCTATGTTCATCACAAAGATGTTAGTGTTTAGATAATCAATTTCGCCTTCCCAACCACCGGGCTTTCCCTCGAATGATGCCACTGCTATCTTTGTTCTGCATGGTGACACCGCGGGATTTAAATCAGCTTGCCCTATTCATGTAGATAGAAAATACATGCATACGTGAAACAAGATATGGCAAAAGACTCAAAATAACCAAAACAATGCTTGTATCGGTAACTTTACTCTTTAAGTATTATAGTGCTAATCTCAAATCTACACAATAACTTATGCAAAAACGAAACTCACTAAACTTATCATGCATGGGGTTTAAACGAGACTATGTATCATATGGTACAGGATAACTGAAACTCGTCTTTTACATTTTATTAGTTTATAGAATTCAGGGTGTAATCCGAATGGGTCGAGTTAGACACCAAAACTAATAAGCATTAATCTTTGCATTCTTGTAAGTTTTGGTATAAAACTTTGTTCGTCTCAAAAATCTTACAGCAATTGGAATTTCACATGCCTTTTCAAATGATGTTTAACAATAATTTTAAGAAACAATTATTTTAAATAAACCAACGTTTATCCCGTCTTCTAATGTTAAGTCAACCTATGCCTAATTCTAGAATAAGCCAACATTGTATGTCACTTGAGTTAATACATCGTTTTTTTGTAACTTGCAACAGAAGGTCATAAGGTTATTTTTAAACAAATTTCAACCTTTCGTTTTCCGGCTATCGTGTTTCTACTTCGATCACACACAACCACTAAGAACACAACCTGAAACTTTCTCACTCTTCCCTCCTCCACGTTCGTCATATCCTCCCTTCTTCCTCCTCCACCATCAAGAAAAACCACCACTTCCTCCCTTCTTCCTCCCGTCCTTCTAGCCTTTGACCACCAACAAAAAACCACCCTTTCCTCCCGTCCACCCAACCACACCAACAACCCTACGCAAACCACCACCCCAACTCCTTCTGAAACCACCTTATCAACCACCACCATCCACCAAAACCACCTTATCAACCAAGCCCATCCACTGAAACCACCTTAGCAACCAACGATTTTGCCTTCTGAAAATCGCAGGTGAAGCTGCCCCTCTCTCTCACTCTTTGCCCTCCTTCTCCGCACATGTGAAATTGGGTGGTGGTATGGTGCTTTGAGGAGGTGTTGCATAGTGTTATAAGGGGAGAATTGGTGATGGTGGTTTTGTGGTGGTGCTCAAACATAAAAGAGGGTGGGTCACCATTTTACATTTATCGGTTAAACAGGTAATTAGTAGTTTGACCTGTTAAAATTCAAGAGAACTATAAAATTTACTTATTCTGCAATTAAATAGTGTGATTTAATATTAGAAGACGGGATTTATGTTTATTTGTTTTAAAAAAAAATCCTAAATTTTACTACAAATTTTATAAAATTTAAACAACCTACTATTTCATTAACCTACAACATCCCGTTTGATGTGGGACCTTACACTAAAAGTTTAAGCAGAAAGTCATAAACTATATATAAAATAAAAATTAGCAATATGATTTCGTTTTCGGGACTGAAATAGGTTGTAAGGTAAACTATCATACCTCATTACCTTGTTTACTTGATCCCTTTTGCTTGAAACTAAAATAAAAGACATTTATACAAAAATAAAATAATAAGGATTTTTTAAGTTATACCCTAAACTTTTTGATTTGCTAAGCTATGTCCATGATTATGCAGAGTTATTACTTATAACCCTATTTTAATCCTAATTAACATAATGAACCTTTGACAGGTTCTATTAGTCAAGAACGTTATGTTAATCATAAATAGTGTTAGTAATTATTGAATTTTGAAATAAAAATGGACAGGAAAATCCTAAATGATGTTTAAATCCCTTCATTATAATGGGAAACTCCTCCTTATAACTAACACCATTTACAACTTTACTTTTTCTTTTTTCATTTTCTATTTCAAATTTAAATAATTATGATTTTAAGTATGACCTATCAAAGGTTACTTATGATTGTTAAGTATGACAGGAAAATCATAAATGGTGTTGAAATCCCTTCATTATGATTAACTTTCGTCTGTCATTAATATGACCTATCAAAGGTTACTTATGAATGTTAAGTGTTAAAATAGGGGTACAACTGAAACCTCTATGTAACCATGGGATAAAGCTCAGGGGTATAACTTATGAAAACATGAATAATAATCTAAGGGTGGAAGATCAATTAGGGAGAACAAAACCTGGTGGAGTAAGGCGGGTAGTTTCTCCCGTGATTAGGTTTGTTTTATAGACAGCGGTCCAAGGTTGTCGACGTTCGGGAGCGGGGTCCTTGGTGGTGACATAGATAAGATCATCACCGGCAATGCACCCACTGTCTTCCATTCGTACACCATCAAAGCAGGTGTCATAAACATGAGAGAATTGGAAGACTTTGAACATGGGTGGATCGTCTTCATGTCGAAGAGAAAAGGGAAGTGTTTCGAGACCGTTACCTCGTTCCGAGACGAAAACGAGTCCAGAAAGACGGCCTGAATCAACATCATCTTCATCAATTTGTGAAGAAGCTAAATTGGGATGTTGGAGAATTTTTTTGAGAGTTTCAGGTGGAATGAAGTGTCCATTGTAGTTATGGGCTAATTCATCAGTCATGCATATCTCATCTTCTTTAAAAGTTGGAGAGATTGGACATGAGTAGATGTCTGGTGCCACGGTTGGGCGGTAGGTTGTAAAGAAAGAAAGGCTTCCCCTATGTTCTTCCATTTTTCTTTGTCTTGCTATGTTTTCTTTTGACAAAGGCTGTGCTAAATAATCTACTCTAGATTCTATATACTATATATAGAGGATTTTGATATCCAAGGAAAAAACGTCTAAAATGGGAAAGATAACAAAAATTGATATGCATATTTTTCAATCAGATGTCCATATTTTTAAATTAGATGTGTATATTTTTTTGAACTGAATGTATATTTCACTTTTCAAATTGTAATTATATGTTTTTCAAAGATAAGATGAACGTTCAGCTTAAAAACAATGAGCATGATTAAAAAAGTTGTCACCTAATTCAAAAAATACGCATTTAGATCCAAAAATATGTACATAAGATCTTTCTCAACTTGTCTCATTTGATCCAAATTCTATATGTATAAAATATTTGACCATGTAGCGCATAGAGGTAAAAGGTCATCTTATATCAACCAAAATTGGGGTCAATAAATCTAAGGAGTGGAGATAATTCTTAGATCATCTCTATTTGATCACAATTACTATGATCAAACTTTTATGTGAATCCTAATCTTTCTTTTCAAATAACACTCTAATAAATGGGAGTTTACAAAATAGACTTGTCTTATATGCACCGTGATTTCAATTTTCACTTAATTATATCATATATTTCAAAATAAATGTGATATTCTAACTTAATATGTTTATTTATAATTTTGACCATCAATAATATGAACAATAAACTTAATAGAGTTCAAAAATAAAAGGAAATAACAAAGTGAAAAGTCTTTAAAGTATTCGTAAATAATACACTAGAGATAATCTATCTATAAAAATAAATGGGTAATATTAATTTATGTTATGCATGTATGCAACAAGTTAACCATACATTTCCCCTAAAATAAATAATTTAACAAAGACTTTTCACTTCTTTAGACTTTGCAATTATTAATAGCAGAACCAAAATGGGCGGTAGGAGCAAATTAATAAGTGTTTTATTTATTGACAAGTTGCTATGACGCTTTTACATTATCGTTAATTAGGATTGAGCAGAACTTGGGCCGAACAGTACCAAACTGCAAACCAAATTGTTTTAGCGCAGTTTGGATTGATTTATAGGCTCAAAAAAGGGGTTGGGTTGTGTCCTTTAGTGTTTGCGGTTTGGGATTGAGTTACTATTTTTTAATTCAAACCGCACCGTAAACCAATTTTGTATCAATTTATCTTATAAACTGTCAATTTATCTTATTTAATTTCCGGTGATTTTGCTTTTTGCTTTTGCTTGGTGTTATTGTTGGTTATTTACTCGTTTTTTGCCTCTTGTTGTTTGCTTCTGTAAGTTTTTATTCTGTTATGGTTGTTTGCTTCCTCTGTTTCGTTTTTCTTTGGTCTTCATTGATCTTTATTTTGTTTTCTATAAACTGATTCATTCATTCGTAATTTATATTCTTTTATAACTAGTGTTAAATGTGGAGCTTTTCATGTGTATTGTAATTTATTTTTTCACATTGAATATTTGAATCAACGCTGAGATTATGTATTAGTTTATTTAGTTATGATCATATATATATATATATTAGACGTAATGTAACAACAATTTCGCACCTTTAATAGTGTAATATTAATAGCAACTTCTTAATTTTTTTGTATAATCTAGTTTTTTAGAGTCATTTATATGTTTATAATAGCGAGTTTGTAATCGACAAAATAGAACAACAATTTCAAAGAAGAAAATATGCTTTTAAATAAAAAGAATAAAACTGCACCGCTCGTTTTATGTGGCGCGGTTTGGTTTGGTTTGGCCCAAAGCGCAGTTTGGATTGGTTTGAAAAAAACTCAAATCGTTTTGTGTGGGTTGGTTTAGGTTATGTCCCAAACATCACCAACCCAACCCCATTCTCGGGCCTATTGCTAATATCCTAGTAATAATTAGACTCGGTAAACGGGTTATTCGCATTGGGTTTGGATCATGTCATTTTTATATTGCGATCAATTCATTTTGGGCCGGGTCAATTCGGTTTTTGATTCCTTTAGCAGGACAATATCAGATTGGCTTATTTTCGGGTTAGATCCATTTTTAGATCTAACGTACACTTATTGGGTCGAGCAAAATTTGTAATTTTTAGGTTGATGACCCAACATCTTTTATTTAGCAGAGTGAAATTCCATTCTATCCTTGTTCTTTAGTATAGGACGACATCTATATCTATCTCTATTTTATAAGGGAAAAGGAAAGGGACACCAAAAATTCAACATTATTCTTTTTTTAAAATCACACAATTCTCACTCTATGTAACTATAGTTTTGTTTTTAGAAAAAAAATACAAAACACTCTAATCCAAATTATCCACCCTTCCCATAATCTTCTTTTTTTCTCCCTTTCAATAACCGTTATATTTTTCTAACGTATTTTTTATATTTCGCACGCAACAAATGCATTTCAAGGCTAGTATATATTATTAGAACGCGCCGACAATCATTGCACGTCGTCATGTGTTACAAAACCTTATATGCTGACATGACACGTTCCATCTTCAATATGGCACCCGTACGCTTATATGATATTCCGTTAGAAAATGATCAAAAAAATTACATGAGAGGTCTTAAACGTGTGGTCAATTAGCTTGTAATATCATGATCTTACTATAAAATTATGACTTGAAGTTGTGATAAAATTGTGAAAATAAAAACTATAGATTTTTTATGATATTAACTTTTACTTGGGCAATTGCCATAAGGCCCATAACCCAACAACTATTAGTTATAAAAATGATTTGAATCGTAGGCAAGTAGCTGTTACTCCCTCCGTCCCCCAAAGGATTTCTCATTTGCTTTTTTTAAAGTCAAACTTTGTAAACTTTGACCATAAATTATAACTAATATATAATATAAATAATTGTCATAAGTGATCTTGTTAGATTTGTATTAATAGGTACATTCAAAATATCAACATTTTATCATTTTTATTAATAAATAATATGAGATATAAGCGGTCAAAAATGTGCATTGGAGACCGTGCAAAAAGCAAATGGGAAATCCTTTGGGGGACGGAGGGAGTATTTGATTGCCATTGCATTGATGACTGTTTAGTAATATTTTTTATTATTATTACTTTAATTCCTATTCCTCATGACAGCTACAGCTATATTATTGTAAGTGTTGAGTACAATATCATCAAAAAAAGTAGGATATAAAATTACGACTTTGAAAGTTTGAAGTCTTTCTAATTAAATTCTAGTCAATAAAAGCGTTGTAATCAGGTTTCCGAAGGCATTGACTTTGTAGCCATCACTTTATCTATCGATACATTTATCTTTCTTTTCACAAACATAATAAAAACCATTAATTGGACATAATGGGGGTATTTCATGTTTGGCAATCTACCGGTGCCTCGTGTTTGGTTGCGTGAGTTGGGTTATCATTGGTTGTTAACAAAAGTTTTTGATAAAATTCGTTGGTGTTTGGCTATTTGTTGGAAAATAGAATTAAAAGTCAAAATGGAGTTGACCATTTGTTTTGTTATTAGTTGTTTACAAAAGTTTTTCATGAATTAGTTGGTAAATAAAATGATGGGTAGCTGTGATCATGTCTTATCTTGTCAAGGACATTTTTTGAAAATTTTAGTATAGACTTCTTTAAAAAGGCCATGGTAGTTGATTAATGTGAACTATAAGTTTGGCCACGTCAGCAATGATTATTTTGGCATTTACTTAATTTTTTTTTTTTAATTTGCTAGACCTCCATATGAAAATTAGTTATCCTCTTTTTTAGTTTTTGGACAACACCATAACATGTTTTAGTCATAGCCGTAATTTGGATAGTGAAATTGGGCGATATCACAATCAAGTTGTGGTCATAGCCAATATCAATTTCACTGTACATGTCCAAATTATGGCTACGACCAAAACTATTCTATTGTCCAAAAAACTGACAAAGACTAATGCAATTCAAAGCATAATTTTTGTATATCATGAACTATATTATACTATATAGTGACATATGTTGTTGTGTATTTAAGTATATTTTTAAAAATTAGCCATAAATATCATATGTTGACATGGACAAATTCGTGGCTATTATTAATTCTTTATGGTAGCCTTTTTTTCAAGAAGGCAACCATAAAAATATCCGATATTTTTGTAGACATTGTGTATTCTTCTTCATATCACTTGTTGAAGCCTATAATAGCTTTAAATTTGAGCTCCTAATTAAGGGGCATAGGAGATAATATGGTATTTAACTATGTTAAATGCGAGTGAAGATGGATACTGAAGATTATGAGGTGATGTTATAGATTTATTATGGTGCTTAAAATGAGTTTTTAATGGGGAAAGTTGCACGAGAGAGCAATTAGTCTATCGGTAAGCGTGAAATATGAGATTTAATGGCTAAGCTGAGCTTGTGATTGAGTAAATAGGTCATGGGATATATTAAAGTTGTTATGACTCTTTTATACCTTGATTATTAAAATTGCACCACGGTTTTCCATTTAAAATAAAGTCCTAGAATTATAGTTTTGTTCGATCTAAGTTTGTTTGTGGATCATCAACAAAAGCTACTTGTGTTATTCAGGAGTCTACTACAAAATTATTAATTATCTTGTAATAAAAAATTGATAATTAAATTTACAATTTAATATGAATCTAAAAAGATATCGCACTACTATTGTTTCCATATATAGTACTTGACTACATATGGCAAAGTTTATAAAGATTGACGAAAAAATAAAAGTGTTACATAAATAATGCACTTAAAATATAATAATTTTAAAACTTTATATAATAAATAGTTTATTTTATTAATTTTCTTGAACACCAAATTAACAACGCATGCAAATTGATCATAATAATTGTTTAATACTAGCCATAAAATAGGATACCCATCAAACGTGACCGTGAGCCACACATTAGTTGTTTATCTTGTGTTTGAAAAAAGGATTTTTGTTAAAAATCACCTATTATAATTGACATTATTGGTTTAACCACCTTTTTTATTTTGTTTAAATATAAATACCTAATATATGTAATACCACTATGTTTCACTACCAATGGGCGGTTTTCCAGCTAAAAATGAGTGGTTTTTCGGCTAAAAATGAGTGATTTCCGGCTAAGGTATGCGATTTTCTGACCAAAAACACCCATTGGTAGTGAAACCTACTAGTATTATATATGTAATGTATTTAAATTTATTTTTTTTAAAAAAATATGGTTAAACCAACGATGTCCAATATATTAGGTTCTTTTTAGCAAATTTTCCTTGGAAAATGTATTCGTAATTTCCGACCAACAATGCTCAACCTATCGAATCAATCGCTACACATAAAAAAATCTTTAAGAGGTGCCACATACATCCATGGCTTCAACTGCTAACTCAATCCCAAAGTGGGAGGTCTTGCAATGCACCACTCACATCGAAACAATTGCTACCGATAAAATTGTAGTCCATTGCTGCCTCTGCAGCTGAACTAGTCATGTAACTTTGGCTCATGTATGCTCTTGGCGAAAACAACGTGTCTGAATGATCAAAACAGGCACTAGCATCTAGTAACGATGATTCCGTCATTGTTGTCGAATTGAGCAATCTAGGAAGGTGATGATCATTGGTAGCAGAATATGAAGGATTACATATTGGGTCATTGGAAAAAGAAGATGTATCGAAGGCAATAGGGTTAAGTTCTTGTTTTGGGAGGGGGATAGGGTTTTTTGACTCAAAGCTCATGAAATTGGTAGTATCTTTTTCAAAAGAATCCAACATATTAATGCTAGGTGCATTGTTATTGTTGAGGAGAGGTTGGCATGTATGATCACCATGATAAGTAATGCTATATTTTATGGGATTATCAGATTTCTTTTGGACATGTTTAGTTGCTTGGCATTTCTGATCTTCTTTGTATGCACACCTGTAGTATTCCCTATTGTCATAAACAGGTAAAATTAATCAATATCTGAAAATGATGTATTCTATGTATGAATAGAAAATATCATTATTGCCACGACGTATTCCCTCCGTCTTAATTTGTTTAACTTCTCTTAGACATGTTGTTTAAGAAATATTTAACACAAAAACAATACATTAAAGTAACCTATGTGAATTCTCTTAAAGTAGATGAGAGAAAAACTTAGGGTATACGTAAAAGTGAGTGGGAGAAGTTCAAACTTTTGATAGTGACCATCATAACCATGCAGTAAAGCTTACATGTAGGGGTGCTTATGGGTTCAAAACCAGACCGGATCCAACCCGATAAGAATCCAGAAAGATGAAATTTAAAGATCGAATGCTGCACAGATTATGACTTGAATCGGGAGTAGACAAGAGTACAAGAATTGTCAGACCAGTTGGACTACTAAGAACTAAAAATACATATAAGGATATCAAAACTTTATGACTTAAAAGGTACCAATTGAGGAAAATCGAAATTTGAATAAGAAAAAGCTTTTTTTTTTCTTTTTGTGTTGGAAGGAACAATATCTTGACTATTAAAAACTACTACCTCCGTTTCACAATAGATGCATCATTTGCATATTGTGTACTATTCACAGTTTAGACTTTGATTGTCTTGGTGATTTACATTTTAGGAAAAACATAATCATATAGGATCTTGTTAGATTTATCTCAATGTCTATTTTATTAATATCCACTTTTTATAATTTTTACTTATTGATAATTAAAGATATCAATGTTCAAAATAGTGCGTTGGCAAGCGTGAAAATGACAAATGATGCATCTATTGTGAAACGGAGGAAGTATTACATACTTAAAGGCCTAGTAGCATAAACTAAGCTACAGTGTCTGGTTCCGCGAGATAAAAAATTCAATCATTTAACCGTCTTAGACATATAATTTATACATGAAAGTTCAAATTGTTCTATCCTATCCAAATTCGATGAAAATACGATTAAGAAATTCAACATTTCCAACCCAGGTACAAAACCCGTTTACTTCATTCTTGTGGTGCAATACTAGTCCGATCGATTTAACAGTATAGATAGTCTTTTAAAAACCTAGTTATTACATTCAATATAAATAAAGAAAAATAAGTAGTTTTGAAAACCTTCAAAACAAGGAAAAAAAAAAGTAAAAACAACGGAAGTACCTTCACAAGTCATAACAAAGGAATTTGGAGTAGGCAATAAAAAGAAAAGAAAAGGAAATAGGAGTAATTAGTAACATACCTAGGGTGCTTTGTGTTAAGAATTGACTTTTGCCCATATTTTCTCCAAGTGTAGCCATCAGGTGTAAGATCAGGGGTACTTATTGTCCGTAACCTATTAAATAAAGAAAAAAATAAATCGTAACATGTCAGATTAATAAAATGAAAATGCAACTCAAATCTTGGATTTGGGCACTTTCAATACTTTAGGAGGATTCCACATACTATATTCGTCTCAAAACTAAGATATTAACATGACAAGTTTTACTACATACATCCGGATTTTACTGCTATTGCATAATTTGGGATGATTTTATGGTGTTAGTTTCAAATATGACTATTATAAGGCTTTAATTAGATTTAAGTCCTTTAATATAATAGGATATTAGTATTTTCTTTGATTGGTTATGTTCTTCTTCAACGTAATACGACATTACTATCTTTAATTTTTATCACATATTTTAATGCTGATAATATCCTATTTAATTGTATCTTTAATACTAGTTGATTATTCTTGTAATTTTTTATCACATCTTTAATACTAGTTGATTATTCTTGTAATTTTTTATCACATCTTTAATACTAGTTGATTATTCTTGTTAATTTTTTTCGAACTATTTAGTTGTAAAAAGTTGCAAAAACTAATGGGTGCCTCTAACTGAATATAGTGTAAATTTTTAATTTGGAGTATGCGCCACCGAGGATCCATGTCATAATGTTTGGAATAAAATTCAAAGAAAAAAGATCTACAATGACAAAAGTACATATGTAAAGATTAGCAAATAAAAAAATTCTTCCTACTTCCTCCGTTTTTTTTAATGGCTACACTTCTCATTTCATGGACTCCTAAGCAAAACTTTAATTTGATGAGTGAGTAAAAGTGTGTAAGCAAAAGTGGTAGGAGAGAGATAGAGAGAAAAAGTTACTGATAAGGGAAAAAAGGAGAAGTGTAGCCATTAATTTTAAACTTCCTAGAAAGGAAAGTGTAGTCAATAGAAAAAAACGGAGGAAGTATGTTTTTTATCTGTTGCAACGTTTACAATTTTATACTGTGTGGCCCACAAACAATGACTATTTTAGAGGGTGTTACCAACTATTCTAGTGGGTTACCAAACGTTTTGGGAATTATTAACTATTTTGGGGAGTTACGAACTGTTTTAGGGGGTTACTAACTGTTTTAAGGGGGTTACTAATGTTTGGGTGGTTACTAACTTTTTTGAGAGGGGTTACTGACTTTTTGGACGGAGGTTACCGTCTATTTTGGTGCGAAGGGTTACTGACTATTGAAGGGGTTGCCGACAGTTTTAGGTGAATTTGGAGAGTGAAAAAGTAATTTATGGGGGTTGTTATATAGACAACACCATTAGTTAACGGTGTGGCGGGCCGCATATAAGACTTTATGTTTAGAATATAGTTATAAACTAAAAATTTATGCTCTTTCCATTGTATAATATTTACTATTACTATAAAAACCAAGCCATTGAGGACAGATGGTGTAAAAGTGGGTCTCTTTTATTTACTTAAATAGGGGAAATAATGTGGTTGTGAGATAATGTAGAATTATGTGAGCCTAACAACTAGGTAGATTAATGTGAAAAGGGAATAAACCTTTGTTATTTTAGCAATAAAGTCGAAGTAAGTAGAACGTAAAAAACATATTAAAACGAATAGTGGGTAGATTATTATGAAACTGAATGGAGTAGTAGTTAATAACATATCAGCACCTAAGTTTTTCTTGCCACGATTTTTAAGATTAATCTTTTAATAAATAGAAGTATACAGTAAATATATGTATATGGAAATTTGGATAATGAGTTGTTAGAGCTTGACTTCACCTCAATAACTTCAGAAAATTATTTAATGTAAATTGAGTATATATATTGTTGGAGAGTTCTTGAAAAACGTTCATAAATAAGATCCATTAATAATATAGTTAGACAACCTGGTAAGATAAATGACACTCTATGTCTTCTTTTATTTACTAAGATGAAACAAGGTTTAAGGTCATTAAGCATGTGCATGTTGGATGGAAAAGACCACTTATTTATAGGTAAAAGACAAATGAAATGGTGAAAATAGATAAGAATAATATAAGAAGTAGATAACAAAATAATGAATATATTAGGTAAATATATTACACATACCACAAGGCTAAAAGGAAAATGTAAATAATTTGAGACACCCATTTATGATATATTTGACAAATGAAAAGAGACGGCCAGAGAATAAAATATTGCGTGCTAGTATATTGCATTGGCTTTGTTTCAATTATACTTATAATTATAGCATATTATGTAAATAATATCCCGTTAAAAAATGTCGATAAATAATATAAATTCAAATAAATATTACGTTATGGGTAGATTCTCCAAATAAATTTTAAGAGAAATCGAGATCAGTACAAAACTACACTACAACTTTATAAAGGATAATTTCATATAATTTTTATTATATATTTGTGTGTATTATTTAAGGCTAAAATCTTACTGTGTACTTAATGGTACACATGGGGGTGTATGTACTAACATATTTTCATGAAATTATATCATCAATGTAATGCTAGCAGCAAACAAAAAGATGATGAGTGATGACGATGAAGATTCTCCTTGATAATGATAAAGTTTAGTAGGTTTACGGGACTTAAAAATTTTAAGTCAATGGTTTTAATTAATCATTCAAATAATGATGAGGAGCAGAATTCTTTTTTTTCCTGTCCGGAAAAGATACTTTTAATCTTCTATATAGGTATGTGGACAGCTTTACTCAGACTCCTTATTGAAACATGAAATCTTAAATTTTGGCTCATCCACTTATTTATCAGTCAAAAGTATATCTATCTATGAAAGTAAAGGAAATATATAAGAGACCAAAAAGGTTATAGTTCTCAACTTTTTTTAATAAGATAAAATGAAAGATTAGGCCTCTCTATTTCTGTAATGGACCAATAACGCGAACTAAACTATACTTAATAATATGGGTCCCTCTGTCCGTTCGTCCCAAACTATGAATATCATTTTTTTGAGTCAAATTTAAAAATCTTTGATCAAATATACTTATTAAAATATATAAAAAAGTACCATACGGATCTTGTTAGAAGCACGTTAATATGTATTTTCATAATAATACTATGAAACATGTACCAACAAACTAAGTTTTTGGGCACGCACATCAAGACGAGTTTTTCGGGGTGAAGATGATGTTTTTTAGGAAAATGGACAATGTCGGGCCTTTTATGGCCACAAATTTTGAGAATACCTACAAAACGAGCACCAATAAGCCGTGTTTTCGGACACGCGTTTTGAAATGACTTTTTCGATTTTACAGGCTAAAGACAATTTATTTCGGAAAATGAATACCATTGCTCGCCCTTTATAGGCTCGAATATCGAGAATCCCTACAAAACGAGTACAAACAAGTTGGGATTTCGGCCACACACTCCAAGACGACTTTTTCGGCCTTTTCAGGCTGAAAACGTCATCTTTTTGAAAACTATTACTATGTGCGTCCTTTCGGGGGGGAGGGGCACGAATATCTAAAATTCCTAGGAAACGAGTATCAATGAGCCAAATTTTAAGGCATGCACGATGACACCTTTACAAACACTTCGTCTTTTGTCTGAAAGGTCGAAAAAGTTCCCTCAAAGTGCGTGTCTAGAAACCCAACATATTGGTACTTCATTTGTAGGAATTCTCTAATTTTTTGTTTTGTTAAGGCATGCGAGCGATGTGTCTTTGCAAAAAATTGTCTTAATCGTCCTGAAAAATTGAAAAGTTGTCTCGAATTGCGTGCAGAAAATCTAATTCGTTAGTACTCATTTCGTAGGGATTCTCAACATTCTTGTTCATAAGGGGAGCACGACCGGTGTCAGTTTTCTGCAAATACGTCTTCAGCCCAAAATGCCGAAATATCGCCTTGAGGTGCGTGCTCGAGAACATGACTTGTTGTTACTTGTTTCGCAGGGATTCTCGAAATTTATGCCCATAAAGAGCGCACGGTGGTGTACGATTTTCAAGAAAACGTCATGTTCAGCATTAAAAACGAGATTAAATAGTGTCTCAAAATTTGTACCGATTACCCTGTTATAAAATTGAATAAAAAAAGAATTTTAAATTGTTAATCTGGCCAAATTATAGATCTGTAGGATAATTAGTGAAAATGGCACCAACTTTACAAAGAGATTTTGTTTCAACGCAATAGTTGACAAGAAGAAAAAATTAATAGATTAAAATTAGCAGAACAACGTAATCAATAAATTGTAATTCACAAAATATTTTAAACAATTAAAAAAGAATCGGGGATAGTGCATCACAAGGTTCATCATAATTTTATCGAACAATATGAGATTTGAAGTTCGTCTAAGCGGCAACTTCAGGAATCGAGGTAGTGGAGTGGCGGCATCTATTGTGTGGTTTCTTCGAGGGTCTCCTTTTCTTCAAACACAAAGGTTTCTTGGGGTCAAGAAGCTCCTTTTACATGGTGGCTTCGTTGTCGTTCGCATAAGAAGATGTGTTAGTAGGCAGCGGCGTAGCAAGGTTGCAAGATGTGCTTCATGGACGCTACCACAAACTGACGGCAGCGGCACAACAAGGTTTGCTCTTGTCGACAGTATCTCCAGCATTGCGGTTCAACGAGACGAAAACAATTTCCGCAAAAGATTATGGCTAAAGGGAGGCGATGTGCTTAAGGGTATAATACTCTATATACGGATATAACCACCACACGAGCTATATAGTATTGCCGATGAGAATGATATTATGCCTACCATTTATCTTATATAAAACTTTTAGCTAAATAGAATTACTTGTAAATTATTTCCGAACGTAATTAGTTCTAACATTGAACATGGCAACAAAATCCGAAGAAAGAAGCTAAGTAACCCTACCTAAGTCATAGGAACTTAGCCCTCTATATTTTCTGTTCCCAACTAATGGTTTATTCTTCCGGATTTATTAAACTAAATATTGATATAAAAAAATAAATACATTCACCTCAAAATAGTTAAGAAAAATGTTAGTTTAATAACTTGAATATGATAAGAAAATATTATTTTCTTTCAGTAACTACACTAAAATTAATACTATTGAATAATAATCTTACATGTATTTCGAAAAGAAATTGACTTCCATTAGCTCTACACATCTATATAATTGCGTACATTGCTTTTTTACAAGATACGCAAAAGCTCGGATAGGCCAATTGCATACATGTTTCGCACCCAGTTAAAAATGATTTAGGAATATACCAACTAACTCTATTATGTTAACTTTCGAAGTTTATAATATTATTATTTACCATCCTGAAATATTAATATTTTACAACTATCCTACAATATTCTTTAAGAAAATTTGTAACTTTTATTATCTATGTAATTGCGCATCATAATTAAATTATATTTGGTACTCAGTTAATAGAAGATTTAAAATATATAAATAAATCCCAAATAGAATAACATATCAACTACTCTTATTATGTCGACTTTTTCACTTTATAATATTTTTAACTTTGACATGCTCAAGGTGCTGATTTAACTTAAGAAACAGACTACAACGGAAATTTTAACCAACATTAAGTTGGAAGGTGAAGAGATACAAGAAATTAGATGCAATCAATTATACAATGAAAGAAAAAGTTGTGGGATAAAGTAAGTAAAATTTAAAGCGACATTGTTTTTTTAATAATATGAAGTAGGGTTGGTTAGATTATTATAATATTAAAAAAAATTAATAGAGAGTATATGTAAAGTCTAAATGACTTTAAAAAAACAGACTAAAACGAAAAGTATAACCAACGCTAAACGAGTCATACCTGGGTTTGGGCGGACATGCATTTGTTGTTTGACCAATTGAAGCTTGTATTTCCATGGATTCAGCAATATTCTTACAGATTGAAATGGAAGTGTCAAATGAATTGAGAATAATGTTGGAATAATCATGCATAAGTGTCATCACCCTTTTATTATTAAGGTATTGTTTTCTCTCTTCTTCACTTAGTCCTGCAGTTGGAAGAAGTAAACTCCGTAGTCGACTTGTTGCTTCCCACCCTTTTTTCAACTCTTGTTCAACAACCTTTTTATCCATTCTTTCTTTCTTTCTTTCTTTCTTTCTTTCTTTTTTCTCTCTACCTGAGAATCTAGTGAGGGTGCGAAAGACAAGAGAGGAGTTGCTGATCTTTATATAGGTTAGATAAAACAAATGTGCAAGTTGTACGTAGTTCCTGGAAGCAACGTGTGAAGGCCCAAAAATAGTAAGTAAACAAATTAATGGGAACGGGGATGCAACTTGCGAATTTAGAATTACTAAATGACTTATTAAATAATGCTGCAAATCTAAAGAAATGTTTATCCTGGAGAGTAATATGCGCTCATGGCGCACTCTCTTGGTTTAACAATATTTATATATATTTTTATTTTTGGACAAGAGTACAAGCAAAGGACTAAAAAGGTGAGGCCCAACGTGCCTAAGTGGCAAGTGTAGAGATTAAATGATGAAAAGATACTTTCATTAATGATTAAGAGACTACATATATAGGGATACAAGATAACAACTTAGGTTAGAGATAGATACAACTAACTAACTAGACTAGCTACAAGATAGCTAAAGATAAATATACAATTATCAACTAAATTAATATATACTAGAAGATAGAATTGTAGGATATACAAAAGATATGTAGGGAGGATAATTAGGAGATAGTTATATCCTTAATACGCCCCCACAAATCGGACGGCCGTTGAGAGAGGCCGATTCTGTCAATCAAAGAAGCGAAAGGGATACGTGCAAGGGGCTTGGTAAGAACATCTACGAGCTGGTCCGTGTTGGAGATGTAGGAGACGCGTAGTTTGCCATCTTGAACGTGCTCTCGAACAAAGTGATAATCTAGACCCAAATGCTTCATTTTAGAGTGAAACACTGGGTTGGCGGCGACATAGGTAGCACCCGCATTGTCACAGTAAATGACTGGCGTTGTAGTGAAAGTGATGCCAAGTTCGGAGCATATATTATAGAGAGAAAGAACTTCAGCTGTGGTGGCGGCAACCGCACGATATTCTGCCTCCGTGGATGACCGTGCACAAGTGCGTTGTTTACGAGAGCACCACGAAACCAGATTTTTGCCAAAGTATACTAAGTAACCAGTAGTGGATATGTAGTCATCACGATCCCTAGCCCAATCCGAATCAGAGAAGGAGTGAATGCACATAGGAGAGTCCTTGTAGATAATGAGACCTTTGTCTATAGTACTATTTAAGTAGCGTAGAAGACGCTTGAGTGCCTGCCAATGATCGTTCGTCGGCGCATGCATATATTGTGAGAGTTTGTTAACAGCATATGCAACATCCGGCCTCGTAAGACCAAGATATTGTAGGCTACCAACAAGACCACGATAAGTGCTTGGGTCAGCAAGAGTGGTGCCGACAAGAGTGAGTGGAGGATGGGTGGCCATAGCAGTAGCAACATCCTTAGCATCCTGCATGTTAGCCCTGCACAATAAATCAGAGATGTATTTGTGTTGACTAAGAAGAAGACCTTAAGGATGGGGTAGAACCTCGACACCAAGAAAGTAAGAAAGCGAGCCTAGGTCTTTAAGGGAGAAACGGGAGGCAAGAAGAGTGATGAAGGATTGAAGATGATGATCATTGTTGCTTGTAACAATTATGTCATCGACATAGACAAGAAGATAAGTGACAGAAGTGGGGGATGTAAGGATGAAAAGAGAAGAGTCGGCAATGGAGTTGGTGAATCCGGTTTGGAGCAGGAAAGCACGTAGTTCACGGTACCACGCGCGGGGCGCTTGTTTAAGACCGTAAATAGCTTTGGATAGTTTGCATACATGAGAGGGAGAAGAGGAGTCTAAAAAACCAGGAGGTTGGGACATGTAGACGTCCTCGGAGACGTGCCTTAAAGAAAGGCATTGTTGATATCGAGTTGGCGTAGCGACCAATTGCGTGTGACCGCAAGTGATAGAATAAGGCGAATAGTCGCAAGTTTGACTACGGGACTAAAGGTTTCTTGGTAGTCAAGACCAGGACGTTGATGGAAGCCTTTCGCCACAAGGCGAGCCTTGTAGCGTTGGATGGTGCCGTCGGGGTTGCGTTTGATACGGAACACCCATTTACACCCAATGATATTGTGAGAAGGAGAGGGAGGGACGAGAGTCCATGTAGAATTTTTGTGAAGGGCTTGAAACTCTTCATCCATGGCGGCACGCCAAAGAGGATTTTTGTGTGCTTGAGCCATGGTTTTTGGTTCAAGGGAAGTGTCGAGAAGCTGAGCATGGAGATTAAGTTTGTCTATAGGTTTACGTATGTTGTTGGAGAGTCGAGTAACAATGGAGTGTAGAGGAGGAGGTGTTGGGGGGTGGTGGAGGAGGAGGGGGTGGCAATTGCTTGGCGAGTTGGCGAGTGATTATAGTGTGTGGGGGAGGAGGAGAAGCACGTCTGGGAAGATTGGTGGGCCGGGTATTGGGGTGAGTGGGTGGTGGAGGTGGTGGCGGAATAGGCGGGGAGGTGTCGACGAGGGAGAGGGAGGTGTGGAGGGTAGTGAAGAGAGAGAGGGAGATGCGGAGTCATCCTGCGTGCACAGGATGGGAGGGGCTTGGCGAGGAGGAGACTGCCTGCCCGCTGGGGTGGGCTACGCCCGTAGAGCAGCGTGCCCAGCAGTGTAACGAGTGTGTAGCGAAGGAAGAGGAAGATCAAGGGGACACCAAACGTCAGCCTGGGATGGGGTAGCTGTGGGTGGCGAGTTGGAGGCTAGACGTTGATAGGGAAAGTCATGCTCAACAAAGCGAACATGACGAGAGGTGTAGATTTTATTGGTGGTAGGATCGATACAATGATAGGCACTTTGCGTGGCTGAGTAACCCATGAAAACACAAGCGATGGATTTAGGTGAGAGCTTGTGTTTAGCACATGGGCGAAGCCATGGGTAGCATAGACAACCAAAGCTACGAAGTTTGTGATAGTTAGGTTCTTGATGGAAAGGAGTGAGATATGGAGATGAGTGTTGGAGGGTGGGAGTGGGAAGACGGTTTATGAGATAGACCACCGTGGAGAAGGCAAGAGACCAGAATTCGAGAGGAAGGTTGGCGTGAGACAAGAGTGATAGTCCAGTTTCAACGATGTGTCGATGACAACGCTCCGAATATCCATTGTGTTCGGGCGTGTGAGGAGGAGTGGTGAGACAAGAGAGGCCATTGGTGGCTAGAATGTCTTTAAGCGCATCGTATTCACCACCATTGTCAGAATAGAGAGTAATGAGAGGGAGTTGGAAGAAGTTTTCTACTAGAGATTTGAAGCGAGTGAAGACTAGTTTGGTGTCGGACTTGTGTTTGAGTGGATAGAACCAAATATATTTTGTATAATGGTCAACGAATATAACATAGTATTTGTAACCATCAAACGAGGGAATAGGGGACGTCCATAAGTCAGTGTAGACGTATTGAAGGGGAGTATGAGAAGCAATAGAAGAGATAGAAAACGGTAATTTGTGACTTTTATTAATAGCACAAGAATTACAATCTAATGAGCAAGTATTAGAAAGTTTAAAACCTAGATGATAGCTAAGAAGCTTGATTATTTTGATTGAAGGATGTCCAGGACGATGATGCCAATGAAGAGAAGTGGAAGGTGCGCTTGTGTAGACTATAGGAGTAGGTGATGTGAGTTCATAGACGCCAGAGCTAGTTGGCCCCTGGAAGAGACACGCCCCCGTTTGGAGATCCTTCACACAAAAAGAAGAGGATGAGAATTCAATTGTAACGTTATTATCAATGCAGAATTTTGAAATAGAGATAATGTTACGAGATATGGAAGGAACATATAAGACATTAGTGAGATGAAGTGGAGTAGAAGAGAGAGAGTAAGCGAGCCAATGTTGGCTATTGATAAACCATTACCATCACCAATGATGAGCTCTTCAGTGCCATCATATGGGTTATGAAGCGCTAAGTTGTTTAGGTCATTCGTAACATGGTGGGACGCACCACTATCAAGAAGCCACGAGGGGGAGGAAGCATGAGAATGAACTAGGGCAGAATTAGCTTGGGCCCAATTGTTGGGTTTGAAGGAGGTACGAGGAAAGGAGAGAGGTGGAGGCGTAGCATGAGGGAATTTTTGTTGAAAAATAGGGCACTGACCAACCACATGACCTTGCTCACGGCACCATTGACATTTGCCTAAGAAGGGTGGTGGTGTTCGTGAAGTGGAATGTTGATAGGAGGTAGAGGAGGGTGTGGGAAGTATAGCAGCGGAAGGAGAGTGTGAGGGCCGAGAGAAGCGAGAGTTGTGATGAGTGTTGGCCGCAAGGGCCGTGGCCGGAAAATCAGAAGAGGGAGCGAGAGTATCAAGGTGGGCCTCTTTGTTTATGAGTTTTTCGTGAAGCTCTTCATAGGAAATAGGTGTGTCACGCCCATTGACGGCATCGACAACGGAGGAGTAGTTTTTATGAAGACTAAGGAGGATTTGGTCAATGAGATCTTCATGCTCTATGGGTTTGCCAAGAGAAGCTAGTTGGTCAGAGATGGCCTTTAGAGAATTCATGTAAGTTGTGATAGAGGAGGTTCCTTGGGTGATCTTTTTGAATTGGTGTTTGAGTTGTTTAATATGGCCACGACTTGGTTTCGTATAAGTTTGAGCGAGAGTGGTCCAAAAGGCGTGAGAAGTTGTGGCTAGCGAGACAAGGGGAGCAAGAGGAGGAGAAAGAGTACCGAGAAGGGCACCAAGAAGAAGTTGATCTTGGCGCACCCATGAAGCGAATGCAGGGTTAGGAATGGGGGCACTATCAACAATAACGGTGGGGGAAGGAGCAGTGATGGTTCCATCAACAAAGGAGAGAAGGTCATGGCCAATGAGAAGGGCTTGGAGTTGCATTTTCCATGAGAGATAATTTGTGGGAGTGAGTTTGATAGCATTAGAGAAGTGAATGAGGGTCAAGGGCTTGGATGGTTCAAGCGTGTTGGGAATCAATGCTTGAGAGGAGTTAGACATGGTTGTGCCGACTGCCGAGAAAAAAAGGAACGAAGATGGCAGTGATGGCGAGTGGTGTATCGTGAGAGAGGGAGGAGAAGATCAAAGGCTCTATGATACCATGTAGAGATTAAATGATGAAAAGATACATTCATTAATGATTAAGAGACTACATATATAGGGATATAAGATAACAACTTAGGTTAAAGATAGATACAACTAACTAACTAGACTAGCTAAAAGATAGCTAAAGATAAATATACAATTATCAACTAAATTAATATATACTCGAAGATAGAATTGTAGGATATACAAAAGATATGTAGGGAGGATAATTAGGAGATAGTTATATCCTTAATAGCAAGGTCATGCGCATGCACCTCACGCACACTACTATGACTAACTCTAACACAAGTGACAAATTGAAAGGACGAAATAAGAGCAAGAATACGGTGGAGAAGAGTGACACTGAGGGCTTCAGAAGTTGTTGGGTCACACAGCGAGGAGATGATCAATTGAGAATCAACGCCAATCCATAGCTTAGTGTTGCATGTCTGAGATGCCTTCAAACCTGCACATAATGCCAAACGTTCTGCCTGGAATGGAGAAGAAGCAAAGACACGATGACCATCCGAGATGAAGTGACCAGGAGTTCCTAGCCAATCGCAGCAACTATCGAACCATATTTTACTTCCATGCCCCATCTACAAGAAGTCGCGCATCCAGTGACAGGGAAGGGTTGCCGAAGATAAAACCAGCATTGTCATCATCCGACAGCTGGTGGGAAAAGGATGAACGTTGAGAAGATCCCACACTGGGCAGATACCGTTGAAGATAGCCTTGATACTGCTGAAGAATTTGTTGCGAACAAGTGAGCCCTAGAAACACAAGTGAGTTTCGATAACTCCAGAGGGTCCAGAATATGGTTGTAAATGAGAAAATGAGGTAGCTCCCAGGACCTTCAAGTCTTACAAAATACAGGAGGAAGTGTGTTATCCAATCTGAGAGTCCCATGTGACTGGTAGTAGATCGAATTTCCAAAGGGGATGCTGCCCAAACCCGCATGGTTACCGGACAGTCCCGAAAAAGATGTGTCGCAGTTTCATCTACGCACTGACGGAAGGTGCACGTAGGGGAAACCAGTATCGTGTACCTTCGTAATTTGTCTTTGGTTGGGAGGAGATCATGTAGCAAGCGCCAAAGGAAGATTTTCCAACAGGGGGAAAATCTGCTTCCAAAAAACTCGCCAAAAGGACGACGGAGCATGGTGGCACCAGCACGCTCCGGCCACCACCAATACCCTGACGTTATAGTGTACTCACCGTCGTTTGTATGCCGCCAAAAGATCTCATCTCCCGTAGCAGGCTACTGAGAAATATTTATATATTGGTTGTGCCAATTTCATATCCTTTGCATTTTGGGTTCAAGTCATTTCTGCTCGAGTTTAGATAGAGTTGTATAACATTTACAAGAATTGGATACAAAAAAAGTTGGTTTGTGTTGAGCTTTTTTTATACATTTATTTAACGAGTCAATACGAGTTTAACCGTTCAATAAATAAGTTGAGTTAGTGTTGAGATTTTCAACATGAAACTAATACGGTTATTATCCATTTAATTTAAACATATAGATATTTATAATATTATAGTATGATAAGAAGATAATAAGTATAAAAAAAATTGTTCTTAAAATTTCAATACCGAAAAATATTAGTGGTTAGCCAAACATGAATTCATACAATGACGAAAAATTGATATATTATTATAATTTTCTAAATTGTTTGGCTTAAACAGGTTAGTTGTTTAATTAAGCAGGTCGAGGGAGTGCCAAGGGTCTCTGACACGATTTGTTAAATGGGCCAGGTTATTGGCAAGGGTATTCGATCATCAACCCGTTTTTTTAACACGAACACGAAGTTGACACGACACGATCTATTTGACAAGTCTGGGTATAGGATATGTTCATTTGCGTTCAGATGTGTTGTTGGTTGAGTAATGATTAGGGGTGGCAGACAGCTTAGATTTTGGTGCCTTTCGTACCGCACACATCCTAGTTGGGGGGGGGGGGATGGTCATAAGTTTGGTGGATGGTGGGTAGGTATGAGTATATAGAAAGTCATACCCGTCATGAGTAGTGGGTAGGTGGTGGGTATGAGGGTTTACTCGCCCCATATCCACCCGCCCAGTATCCACCAAACAATCTTTAAATAATCTTATACCATTATTAGTTCAAAATATATTCACACAAGTCTATGTCTTATTAGTCAATTGGGCCAAGGGGCTCATTAAAGGGTATCAATGGAGAAATTGCCGCTTCAATTCAACCAAGTAGTAGAAAGTGAATTTTCATGGTTTAAATAATAGAAAAGATATAGGATTGGCGGGTCTAGGTGGGTATGAGGTAGGTATGAGTGTGCGGGTATACCTAGTTGTGTAGTAGGGATGAGGATGGTTTTAGGGACACACCCGTGCGGGTAGACGTGGATATGATACTTGTACCCGTTATGGATGGTGGATACATAGTGGGGATGAGAATTTTAGGTGGGTATGGGTATGGGTATGAGAGAAGGGATCCTCGCACCCATCCGTCCATTTTGCAACAAGATCGAATTTTTTATTAAAGAGGTACATGTAGTCTTACATACAGTGAATCCTATCTCAGAATACCCAACTGTGAAGGGGAGGGGGCTGGCGAGGGTTCAACCCAGCAGCCAGCACACAGCTGAGAAATAGTGGTGATGCTCCCACTGAGCTATCACCCAACTCTCTAGAGCAAAATCAAAATGATCCGGCTCGAGTTTCATATTGAAGATTCCTTTCATTTTGTCAAGTTTGAATTGGATCACTACTAGTCATTTTACGTTTAGCCATATAAATTGATGATCAAATTTTTGTAAGTTGGAACTATTTAAATTGAATTTGAGTCATGCATGTTCGATTAAATACATCAGCAATTAAAATGTGGTTTAAGATTCACTGGTTAATTACTTCTTAAGGTTTTTTGAATATTGGGTCTTCCTGGGTACTATTCTTTTAGATTGAACTTAGCAAAAAAAAATAAGTCTATGAATTATAAGAATATTAATAATATTAATACTTCCTCCATTTCTTAATAGATACATTATATTGACTCTTTAGGCTATTTAAACATCAAGTTTGACTACATTTAATTCCTATTATTCAAAGAGAAATGACATGATTTTAGTAGTTAATTTCAATGCTTATTTTCAAAATATATTTTAATTTTTTTTCAATAACTTATAATAAGAGACATTAGTGATCAAAATTATGCATTCGCAAATGTGCTAGGTCCATATGATGCATCTATTAAGAAATTGAGGAAGTATATTGATAATAATCTTAATATAATCAATACTAGCTACCAATTTTCTTAAAATTTTTAACAAACTAATAATGATATCACTAATGATAATCTTATCGATAATAATTATGCTTATGATTATATTAATGAATATTATTGTACTTGTATAAAATTTACCAGTAAAATAATTATTATTATGGTAATAAATAGTTAATATATTAATCATATCATTTTATCAATGATGATAATAATATTAGTAACCATATTATTAAACAAAATATTACTATTAGTATGAAGGATATAGTAGAATATTATTAGCACTTCAAAAATATATAGTTAACGTTGATGTAAATCCAAAATAATGATAATATTAAGATAAAGATAAAAATAAAAATAAAATTACTTGCTCCCTTTATTTTTTGAGGGCATCTAGTTTATTCATGTTTACCCTTGCACATCTTTAATTTGACCATGAATTTCTCTAAATGTACATGAGTAAAAATTATATAGTTGGTGTTATGACACACATTAAAAGAAATCAAACAAGATTCCACATGACTATGTTTTTCCGTACTATAAATAACGTTATATGGTCAAAGTGGACTATATAAATTGTGTGAAAAGTCAAATATTCCTACTAAAAACACTAAGGGAGAAGTATTATTAATAATATTTATATATAAATTATCATTAATAATCATATATTTCACCCGTTTCAAAATACTAGATGATACACTTTTCAAAATGGGGTGTTTCAAAATAGATAATACACTTCTCCTTTTTCCTTCTTTAGTAAGTTTTAGTATGTGGATAGACAATTTTGCCCTTACTAAAAAATTAAACCATGTTTAACTATCCTAATAACCCTATTTAGTGCTAATTTAATTACCCATTTTACCCACCCACAACCCCTGAGCTATCACCACCACCCAACCCATCATCATCTACCATCAGCCACCACCACCACCACCTACACCCATAACCGAATTCGTCACCCACCACCGCCACCCAACCACAAATTCGTCAGCCACCACCACCCAACCCGGCCCTGAATTCATTAGCCACCACCACCGTCCAACTGAATTCTTTAGCCCCTTCCCCTACCTTGTCCCAAACCAACATTCTGCTTTCACCGCCATTCAAAAACCTTAACCACCATACCCAACCACCAACTACCACCCTAATTAAACCCTAAACCATTGTCTGAGATCCAATAAGAAAGGGCTGAAGAAGAGACCCTAAACCACCCAACTCTGACTCTTTTACTCTAATTTTGTTGAGTCATAATTAATATTACGAAGAAAAAAATCCCTTTTTTTAGTTGGGACATTTGGTCGAAGCGGACATGTCAATTTACATGTTTAACAAGCTTCTTCCTCACCATTAGGATTCTTTGTCCTAAAACTTGACCTAGAAAAAGCTTACGATAGGATGGAGTGGAGCTTTATAAGATCGAGTTTGTTAGACTTAAACTAGATGACCTCACCATTAGGCTCATCATGAGTTGTGTCACACAAGCTTCTTCCTCGGTACATGTAAATGGGAGGAAAATAATGGAGGAATTTGACCACACTAGAGGCCTTAGGCAAGGTGACCCAATGTCCTCGTACATCTTTAACCTTTGCTTGGAACGCTTGTCTAGGAAGATACATAATGAGTGCACAAACAAAGTGTGGAAACCGTTCCTTATAGGAAGGAATAAAGTTGAAGTGTCTCACCTTATGTTTGCGGATGATGTTCTTATTTTTGCATGGGGGGGGGACATACCGCGTTTAGTCTGAGAGAGACCTTGAATTGGTTTTGTGAGGAATCGGGACAAAAAATCAATGAGGACAAGAGTGGGCTTGTTTTCTCAAACACTTCTCTAGAGTCTAAGAATCTCCTTGAACAAACGCTCAACATTAGGGAGTCTACTGACCTTGGCACTTACCTAGGAATGCCACTCTCACATAAAAAACCAACCAAGTCCAAGGTACACTTTATCATTGAAAAGTTAAGATCTAAGTTGGCGAATTGTAAAACTAAGTATATGTCAAAGGCGGGAATTGAAGAACGAATGTGCTTGATACAATCCACACTAGCATCGATCCCCGCATATTATATGCAAACCACGATGTTTAGAGATGGCAATATCCGATGGATGATCCATCACCCACTCCATCCGAATAACAAAAAAGGGTGAAAAATCGAGTTAAATGGATGATGGACGGGTGATGGGTGAACGTATAACAGGTGATGGATGGATTAGGGTGAGAAAGTTTCATCCATCACCCGTTTATCACCCGCTCCTACATTTTCTTAAATGTCTATCATTTTATTTACACTAGTATAATAATTTTCACTTTTGATTATTATCGACATGTTTCCATAAACTGAACTTATCTTAATTTGATATGAAGTTAATATATAAATTGTGATTTTGCAAGTTTGATTTAACTTTTCTTGTTCAATTATCTTAAATGGATGATCACCCTGTCCACCCGGTTCACCCGCGGGTGGTGGATGGATGGATACAGGTGATAGTCATACGGTTGACGGACGGATGGATGAGAGTTGGATTAACCGGGTGATGGATGCGGGTGATGGCTCACCCGACCCAAATCCCACCCCTTGCCATCCCTAACGATGTTACCCGTTGCTACACTCAAGGGAATAAATAAGGTGTGTAGTGAATTTCTTTTGGGGGGGGGAGAAGAAAGGTGATAAAAGATACATCTTGTGGCCATGGACAAAACTTACTTACCTAAAAAAGAGGGTGGCTTAGGTATTAGAAACCAAATTTGCATGAATAAATCTTCTATGGCCGAACTAGGGTGGAAAATTTCCCAAGGTCCAAAGAACCTAGCCCAATCGTGTATTGTGTCGAAATATGTGAGAAGGGATAAGGTTAGTAGGTTCGAAAATGGATCCCATGTTTGGAAGAGTATAGGAAAGGGGTGGAAGCTTTTGCAACGGCAAAACCGTTGGTTACTTGGCAATGGAAATAAGGCCAAGTCTTGGGTTGATAATTGGCTTCATATTGGAAGTTTGAGAGAGCAAGTACAAGGGCCATTGAATTTCCTTGAGGAAAACAAACTGGTCAGCGACTATGTACTCAATGGCGACTGGAAACTTGATAACCTCTCTTTCACATTGCCAAAACATGTTGTGGACATAATATGTGGGGAATGTTTGAACGAAAATGAGGACATAGCCATACCACCATTCCTTGATCACAAAGGCTTCTCGCTAGGCCAAGCTTATAGAGCCCAACTAGTGAGGAGGGAGGACATAGACAGTGGTGGATGGATTTGCAAATCTCTATCTCAACCAAGGGTGAAATTCTTCCTATGGCTTGCATGGCAAGATAGAATTCCTCATAGAGCCCTTCTTACGTCGAGAAATATCACAAACGACCCTTGCTGCCCTTTATGCCATTCTAATATCGAAGATACCAACCATATCTTGAGAGTTTGCCCGGTCGTTGTTGATTTCTGGCGTGAGCTTGGAGGCAATACAGATGTAGGTGAGATTGACTTTAACACTTGGTTAAAGAAGAACCTTACTGACCATTGATAGAGGGAAAATTAGGTCGTTACTAATCCCTCTAAAATCAAACTAAGACCTAACTAGACATCTGAACTAAGTAAAGTGGTAAGTAAGGGTCATTCTTCCAAAAGGACTAAGGAACATTGATATGTGTTAATTTAACGATAAGCTAGGCCGAAAAGGAATCGAAAGGTGTCAACTACCAACTAAAAACTATTAAACTAAAACTAAGTACCAAAGATCAAATAGGATTAGGGAAAGGGATCCAACACCAACTAATCATGATTTAGGGAATTTGATGGGTGAAACATAGAGGAAAGAAAACCAAGCAACTAATTGAGGTTATTGACTCTTAACTAGCTCTACGCCCTCTCTCAAGGGTGCATAAAACTACCTAGATCACATAATTAAGCCACTCTCATGGTCTCAAACATGGAACCAAGGGATAATCACAATGTCAATCCATAAACACTCACTCAAATCTCACTCTCATGAGTAATTAAGCAAGATAATAGCATAAATGTCAACCTTAATCTCCTCTCTCGATTTGATTAAGGCATCAATAAAACAAAAATCCAAGTGGCCAACTAGAATGCAAGCAAATAGTAATCATGCCATTAATCAATTAATAAGCCTAATCAAACTCCTAATTTCATATTCAAACACCCAAAATCAACCATAGTTGGGCTTTCACCCAAACCCTACCCAACAAACTACTCCATAAGCACAAAAATGAGGGCTTTAGTGAAATTAACAACTAATATCATGATACTAAACATTAATCTAACATTAAACTAAACAAAATAGACCATAAATAATTAAACTAAGCATGAATAATTAATTTAAGAAAAACAATTAAGATAAATCAATAAAAGAAGATAAATAGAGTAAGAAATGCTCATTGATAGATTGTTGAATCTTTGAATACAAGTTGTCACCCTTGAATCTCCCATCTTCAATCTCTCTTTGAGTTTTCTCACTTTTCTCTCTAAACTAAGCTATGGAGGCTAACCCTCCCTAAAACTAGGGTCTTCAAGGTTCCAAGTTTGAAAATCATAATTCTCTTCTAAGTTTAGGTAAAAAGAGTATTTATACAACCCCCAACTAAGGGCAAAAAGGGAAAAAGAAAATAAAATAGACGCTTTCCGCAAACCCGCAGTGATCGGGCGATCCATAATGGTGATGATCACCATGAGGCAGAAACTCTGGGAAAAGTCACAGCCGTGATCGGTCGAGGCTTCGGGCGATCCCCTGGTGGATCGGGCGATCACACTATCCGTCAGCACAGGACAGTTGAACTTGTAAAGGTCATAACTCCTTCGTTTCTTGTAGGAATCAAGTGTGTGAACTCTTGTTGGAAAGCTATTGAGATGAACTTCAATCTCCAACTTGAATCACTACCAAATGATGTTTAGTTTGTGAGATATGAGCTTTTGAAGTCAACCATTATGCAAAACATGAAGGAAACTTGGTGGATTTTGCTTCCTTAACCTCCTTTTGCCTTTCTTTCTTCATCACTCATGCTCTAAACCTTATATATGCATTCTTGGGCTTTTGTAGGTAAATCAAAAACTTACATTGATAGTACCTACATACAACACGAATGAAATGGCATAAAAAGGTCATAGAAAATGAGCGAAAAGACTAAAAATCTACAAAATAGCTACAATCACTAACAAAACGTGAATTGAGCAGAGTGAAACTATAAATTGTAAGATAATGGAGAAAAATGATTCAAATCAAAGGAAAATAAGAGGTTTAGAGTGATATAAATATCACTCATCAACCATGCTCTTGTATTTGGTGTCATGTGGAGCTCTCTTTTTGCCACCACTTGTTTTTTACTATGGAAAAACCGCAACTCCTTTCTCTTCAATAACTCTACACTCACAAACTGCCACCAACTTGCTTTACAAGCAAGGAATGAAACATCCAAATTCTTCGTGGCCACACAACATCACCCAATAAGACCCCTAGACCTCTCAAAAACAAACCTTACCATCCCCTCTCAAGGTTTTTTTTTGCGTACGGATGCATCATTCACTAGTTCCAACATGCCTGAGAGAGGAGGTTGGAAGATGGGTTTGCGAGAAATTGTGTTTTGCTTATGATATTTTGCTGGCTGAATTGCTAGCAATAAAGGAGGGGCTTGAACAAGCTTGGTTGCTAAATCACCATAAAATATAAGTCCTAACGGACTCCAAGACTGTCGCGGAACTGTTAACAACTACGCTCGACCATCCAACTATTATAACAATATCGTCATGCTTTGCAGGTATGCTAATTTAGGTTCGAGTCCAGTACACTCCAAGATGCAGCAACAAGATTGCGGATGCTGTGGAAAAAAATTGTAGGATGCAAGGATCGTCCATTAATGTAACTAGAATTTTTCTAAATCCCCCTAGTTATTGCTGGAACGATTACGTTTGGGATTGTAACGAACTATTTGCTTTGATTTAATTTAATGTTCCATGTTCACCAAAAAAAATTACATGTTTAACCACGAATATCTCAAATTATACATTGAGTAAAAAATATTCTATATACTTGATATTTTTATAGTACACATTAAGTGAATCAAACAAGATCACACATGACTATTTTTGTTCTTACGCATAGTCAACACAAGATGGTCAAAGAGTAGTATATGAATAGTGTCAAAAGTCAAAACATCCTTGTTTAAAAAAAAATAGGAGTATCAATTATATAATATTAGTATTTAGTCATAATAATCTTATTGAATAATAATAATGATGATAATAATGTTAATTATAACAAAAACTATTATTAATTACAAAAAACTCCTTCCGTCCTATAAAGATTCGAACACTTAGATGGACACGTGTTTTATGGAGATAAACTGTTACATAGTTATCAACATCATTTTATTATTAAAAAATAGACGTGTTGGGAATTAGTGTGGTATATATTGTGTCTTGGAGGAAGTTGAGTAACTTTATTGAAAAAGATAGGGTAGGGAACTCATATGTACTTTTTTTATACTTTTGGGATAAATTGGTGTTAGAAAACTATAATAAAAGTGGGACCTTCTCAAAAATAGAAGTGTTCAAACAAGTCTCGGACTAATATAAAGAAAAGTGTTCAGATTGTTATGGGACAAAGGGAGTAAAATATAGTAGTTACTATAGAATTCTAAATAAGTTGAAGTTAAAGCTTAACTAAATCAAACTCATTTGAATTGAACTAAAGTGAATTTAATTAATCCAATCCAAAAGAACAGGTCCTTGATGTCAAGAGTATGTATAAATGATTTTGTATTTATGAAAAATAAAATGGATTTTGTAGGTTCGCCAACCTCTTTCACTCACTTGATTAACTAGTACTACTGAATTAAACAAATTGAACTGGAACATACATTACTTCAAAGTAATTATTATGACAGAGTCAATCGACAAATAAAGAAATGAAGGAAAGAAAAACACACATATTTTAACGTGGTTAACAAACAATGCTTTTAGTTACATCCATGCATGGCAAGAGGAGAATTTGATTTATTTTTTTTTAAGTATAAGTAAGCTAGTTAAAATTTTACAATATCAACTTTCAAAAAAAATTTACAGCCTAGGAATCTTGATGAGAAATAGATCATTTTATTTATTTTTAAGAGAGAGCACGTAATTATAGAATATGAAGGCAAAAAAATACAAATTGTGTATAGCTCTAAATCGGTCCAACTAGATGAAATAGGTCAAAAATATGCCCAAAACATGAAACGGAATAATAAACCTCATGTCACGAGTTTGGTCAATCGCAGAGCCACAAAAAATAATCAAAACATCCCAACAATGACCCTTAGATATTATTTTTGGTTTTACTAAAAAATGCTAATTTTGGTTAAACTTAGATTTAAGTTTATTTTTGATAAATAAATGATTGGTTGGTTATTAGAAAATCAAAATTCAGGTTCTATTTAGGTTTCTAATCATTGGGTCTGCCAAGTGACCAATATGAAATACTACCTCCGTTTCATATTTATTGTAATATAGAGAGTTTTACGTCTCCCAACACACTACTTTAAATGATAATATCTCTAATTTTATTTAAGTAAAAATTATGAAAAGTTGATATTAATTAAGCATATATCGAGACGAATCTAACAAGATCCCATATAATTATATTTATCCTTACGTATAAATCACAAAAGAAGATCAAAGAAAAGTGTATGAATAGTAAAATATGTCAAAGGTTACAATACATATAGAACGAAGGTACTATTTTCTTTCTTTTGGATTGACTATCATAGAGCTCTGTTTTCTTTCCTAAATTTACCATTATATATTTCGATAATCTTGTAGATATGGAGTGTGAACAAGGCGGTAGTAGTTGATCAGTAACGACAAAAATATTAAGTCACGAAATCAGACCAAAGTACAAACACGTTATAGTCAAATGGGATTTCTCACTAGATTGTATCCTTTTTGTTGGATTTGAATGTAGGACGACTAAAAAAGTGCCAAGAACTTCGGGAGTCCTGTAAGACAATCAACGTTCCATTACATAGTCTAGGAAGTGTTGGAGTTAAGGCTTGCAAAGCCTACTTGTGTTTTTTCCAAACATCCCACATCTCCTATGGAAGGGAGCTTGCCTTTGTTTATTAACTCCCTTCCTCTTTATGTTTATTGAGTTGAGTACTTGGTTGGTTTTTGTGGTTGGAGATCAAACTTGGGTTTGGGCTTGCTATCACACACACACGCGCGCGCGCCGCCCGCCCGGACCGGGCCGGGCCGGGCCTGGGCCTGGGATCTGGGTTCTGGGTTCTGGGTTCTGGGTTCTGGGAAGAGCTGGAGCTTATCTTTTTGGACCCGAGCCCAACTGTGTGTAACGGTAACATGTAAAACTGAAACGTTGTTAAACGTTACAGCGTTAAATGGCCTTTATTACAGTGTTAATGGCCTTTATTGTCGCCCGTGATTTCCTCCCTCTGTTTATTACCTTCTTTATTTGGCCTGATTCTTTTACTATAAAATCAGTCCACTGCTACTTCAGTTTGGTATCCGAAAATCACTTCTCTTCTCTTCTTCTTTCTCTCTTCTAAACACTGGGTACGTGCATTAACAGTCTCCAAGACTTTTCTCTGTTAGTGGTGACTTAGAAAGGTCGTTGTGTTAACCTTGGGAAGCTTTCCAGCTAGTTGCGATTACCACCATAGTCCGGCCGTAATTGCTTTCAAGTCAGTGGTCTTCTACCGCGACACAGCCTTGAATTTAGTCTTTGCTCAGTCATTGTAAACAGTCAGTTTCTAACAATTTGAAAGCAATTATATAATTTGCAATGGCTGATTTTTCAAGCAAATCCGTGTCTCATCTGTCCAAGCTCGAATCTCTTGACGGAAACAACTACAAACGTTGGTCTTCCAAACTGCTTATGTTCTTTGAGCAATTGGACATTGACTACGTCCTTTTCAAGGACTGTCCCACTGCGCTTACTACTACAGGTGACTCATCCTCTTCTCCTTCTGCTACTGAAATTAAGAAGAAAGAGGACGAAATTCAAAAATATGTAAAAGATAATAAAACTGTCCGTTTCCACCTCCTTAATCTGATGATCAATAATCTGTATGATTTGTTTATGGTTCATAAAAGTTCAAAACTGATTTGGGAGGCCCTTGAGAAAAAATATGGGGCTGATGATGCTGGAAAACAGAAATATGTTGTTGGCAAGTGGCTGGCTTTCCGTATGGTTGATGATAAGCCAGTCATGGATCAAGTTCATGAGTTCGAAAATCTCTGTGCTGATGTTCTTAATGAGGACATGAAAATTTGTGAAGTATTTCAAGCTAATGTTTTACTAGAAAAATTTCCCCCCTCTTGGAGAGATTTTAGAAATAATCTGAAACACAGAAAAGAATTCCTGTCTCTTCAGGAATTAATTAGTCATATGAGGATTGAAGAGGCAAATCGCCTTAAAGACAATCTAGATTCAGTTTCTGTTAATACCACTAAAGCTAACCTGGTGGAATCTGCTGCTCCATCAGGCTTTGATAAGTTTAAGGGAAAAGGGAAAAAGGGTAATAACAAAGGAAAAAAACAAGGCAAATTTAACAAACCGGATAGCAAGATTCAAAAGAAGTCTGTCCTCTGTTATGTCTGTGGCAAGCCAGATCATAAGGCTTACCAATGCCCTCAACGCCAAGGTTCTGTGCAAAAACAAGGACCTCAGGCCAACCTTGCTGAATCAAACGACATTGTCGCTGCTGTGGTTGTTGAAGCAAATCTGATCGAGAACAGTACTGATTGGATTCTGGACACTGGGGCCTCAAGACATTTCTGTGCAAACAAGGAGCTGCTCCATGATTTTCAGGATGCTTCTGAAGGCGAGTGTGTCTACATGGGCAATGCTGCAACTGCTGGAGTACTTGGACGAGGAAAGGTCACTCTTAAACTTACCTCTGGAAAAACCCTCTCCCTTTCTAATGTGTTGTATGTTCCTACTATGCGTCGCAACTTAGTGTCTGGTGCCTTATTAAACAAAGCTGGTTTGAAAATTGTTTTTGAGGCTGACAAAGTTGTAATGACTCGTGGTGGGGAATTTGTTGGGAAGGGGTATTTAAGTGGAGGGTTATTTATTCTGAATGTTGCTTCTTCTATTTCTGCTGTTTTTAATAAAACTGTTTCTGGTTCTGCTTATATTGCTGAGTCTTTAAATTTGTGGCATGGTAGATTAGGGCATGTGAATGTTGCTTCCATTAAGAGACTAAGGACCTTAGCTTTAATTCCTAATCTGTCGACTACTGAGTTTTCTAAGTGTCCAGTTTGTGTTGAAGCAAAATTCACTAAGAAACCTTGCAAAACTGTGACTCAAAGGACCACACAACTTCTAGAGTTGATTCATACGGACTTAGCTGACTTCCAGAACACTAGAAGTAGAGGAGGAAAATTCTGGTATATTTCATTTGTTGATGATTGTTCGAGGTACACTAAGATTTACCTTCTCAAAACCAAAAGTGAGGCAGGGGAAGCTTTCATCAAATATAAGGCCGAAGTAGAAAACCAACTTGATAGGAAAATCAAGAGGGTTAGATCTGACAGAGGTAGAGAGTTTGAAAACTTCTCTTTGAATGACCATTGTGAGAAATTGGGTATTATTCATGAACTTAGTGCACCTTATGTACCCCAACAGAATGGTATAGCTGAACGGAAAAATAGGTCTTTGAAAAACATGATGAATGCTATGCTTGTAAGTTCTGGGTTGCCTGATGAAATGTGGGGGAAGCAGTCATTTCAGCCTGTCATGTTCTTAACAGAGTACCTCACAAAAGGTTAGATAAGACTCCCTATGAATTATGGAAGGGGTTTACTCCAAACTTGAGCTTCTTGAGAGTGTGGGGGTGTCTAGCTAAAGTTGGGCTACCTGACTATAAAAGGTCAAACATTGGACCTAAGACCTTTGATGCAGTATTTATTGGTTATGCTCATGCTGCCTATAGGTTCATGACTTTGAGTGATAGGTCTATTTGTGAGTACAGAGACGCTGAGTTCTTTGAACATGTTTTTCCCTTGAAAAAGGGTGATGTTGCTTCCATGCCTTCATGTTCTTCTCCTACGGTTGTTTTACCTACTTGTTCTACGCACGACGTTTCCTTACCTACTAGTAATGTTACTGCTGATTTGACTTTAAGTAGTACTTCAGTTGATTTGCATGTTGGTAGTTCTGGTGCTACAGATGAACCTAGGAGAAGTAAAAGACCTAGAGTAGCAAAAGACTTTGGTTCTGATTTTGTCACTGCTTTTCTGTCTGAGAGCTCTTGTATTGACTTGTTAAGTGATGAATTGGTCTATGCTTTCATGATAGAAGAGGACCCTAAGACTTTTGAGGAAGCAATGAGATCTGTGGATGCTAGTTTTTGGAAAGAGGCCATTAAGAGCGAGCTAGATTCCATAGTGTCTAACTCCACTTGGGAGTTAACTTACTTACCTAAGGGATCAAAGACCATAGATAGCAAATGGATCTTTAAAAAGAGGTTGAGACCTGATGGGACCATTGAGAGGTTTAAAGCCAGACTTGTGATTAGGGGCTTCACTCAAAGGAAAGGACTAGATTACTTTGACACTTATTCTCCTGTGACTAAGATAGCCACCATTAGGACCCTGTTAGCTCTTGCTGCTATTCATGACTTAGTCATACATCAGATGGATGTTAAGACTGCTTTCTTGAATGGTGACTTAGAGGAGGAGATTTATATGTCTCAACCTGAGGGTTTCGTGGTGCAAGGTCAAGAAGATAAAGTGTGTAAGTTGAGGAAGTCCTTATATGGTCTCAAACAAGCACCAAAACAGTGGTATGAAAAATTTGACAGTACTATTGTGTCAAATGGCTTCATTGTCAACAACTCTGACTCTTGCGTTTACTCAAAGCTAATAGGATCAGATTGTGTAATCATATGTCTTTATGTGGATGACATGTTGATCTTTGGTAACAATTTAAAGGTGGTCAATGATACCAAACTTTTCTTGGCATCGAAGTTTGAGATGAAGGATTTGGGAGAAGCTGATGTGATTTTAGGAGTAAGACTTAAGAAAACCTCCGGTCGCATCTCCCTTAGTCAGTCACATTATGTGGAAAAGGTGCTTAAAAAATTTAACTCCTTTGATGTTGCTCCAGTGAGTACACCCTATGACCCTAGTATTCATTTGACTAAGAATTTAGGAGAAAGTGTTTCTCAAAGTGAATATGCGAAAGTCATAGGTAGTTTGATGTACCTCATGAACTGTACTCGACCTGACATAGCCTATGCAGTGAGTCGACTGAGTCGGTATACTCATAACCCTAGTAATGAACATTGGAATGCTCTTCATCGTCTTCTTAGATACCTGAAAGGAACAGTTGATCTATGTTTGCACTACTCTAAATTTCCTGCTGTACTTGAAGGATTTTGTGATGCAAACTGGGTTTCAGGTAATGATGAGATTAGTTCAACTAGTGGTTACGTGTTTACTCTTGGTGGTGGTGCTATTTCATGGAAGTCTTCGAAACAGACTTGTATAGCACGCTCAACCATGGAGTCTGAGTTTATTGCACTCGAGTTGGCAGGGCAAGAAGCTGAGTGGTTGAGAAACCTTTTGTCTGATATTCCATTATGGGGAGGGCAGGGTGCTCCTGTCTCCCTTCACTGTGATTCTCAAGCAGCCATTGGCGTTGCTAAGAACAGTGTCTACAATGGTAAGAAAAGACACATACGGATCAGACATGGAGTCGTGAAACAACTCCTGAAAAATGGGGTGATTTCTTTGGACTATGTCAGGTCCGAAAGAAATCTTGCTGATCCCTTTACTAAGGGATTATCTAGGAGAGTTGTCCTAGAGTCGTCGAGGGGGATGGGGCTTAGGCCCATTAGTTGAGAGTTTATGGTGGATACCCGTTTGTGGTCAAACGAAGCCATAGAATCTTAGCTTGCACTACATTACTCATCCCTATGGCATGTTGGTAGTGCTTTCTAAATCCATAGCCTGTTTGGTGGTGCTATTGAGACGCACTTGATGGATTTATATTGAGAGGTTGAGCTTTTGCTCTTAATAGTTTCATATCCCTCGGGGTGGTGTTATTGAGGAACACTTAATGGACTACCTACGTAAGTGTGGAGGTTAAGCCGCCTTCTATGAAAGACTGGGCTGTCTTTCTAGAGCACTTATGAGACCCAAGGTGTGCGCATGGCTATAAAGCGCTTGTGTTGTATCGCGGAGACTGCACGTTCTTAAGGTAGGTATGTGTTGTGGGGGTCTCAACGGAACTCTGGTGAGTTCAAGAGAAATTCACTCACTAGAAAGTAAGTTGTTGCCTCACTCCACTATGTATCAATTCAAATCGAAAGATATTGATGCTTAAGTACCTCTCTTTCTTTACCCAAGAATTTCTTTTGCTTTTCAAAGCCTTTGTGGGGGATTGTTGGAGTTAAGGCTTGCAAAGCCTACTTGTGTTTTTTCCAAACATCCCACATCTCCTATGGAAGGGAGCTTGCCTTTGTTTATTAACTCCCTTCCTCTTTATGTTTATTGAGTTGAGTACTTGGTTGGTTTTTGTGGTTGGAGATCAAACTTGGGTTTGGGCTTGCTATCACACACACACGCGCGCGCGCCGCCCGCCCGGACCGGGCCGGGCCGGGCCTGGGCCTGGGACCTGGGATCTGGGTTCTGGGTTCTGGGAAGAGCTGAGCTGGAGCTTATCTTTTTGGACCCGAGCCCAACTGTGTGTAACGGTAACATGTAAAACTGAAACGTTGTTAAACGTTACAGCGTTAAATGGCCTTTATTACAGTGTTAATGGCCTTTATTGTCGCCCGTGATTTCCTCCCTCTGTTTATTACCTTCTTTATTTGGCCTGATTCTTTTACTATAAAATCAGTCCACTGCTACTTCAGTTTGGTATCCGAAAATCACTTCTCTTCTCTTCTTCTTTCTCTCTTCTAAACACTGGGTACGTGCATTAACAGTCTCCAAGATCTTTCTCTGTTAGTGGTGACTTAGAAAGGTCGCTGTGTTAACCTTGGGGAGCTTTCCGGCCAGTTGCGATTACCACCATAGTCGGGCCGTAATTGCTTTCAAGTCAGTGGTCTTCTACCGCGACACAGCCTTGAATTTAGTCTTTGCTCAGTCATTGTAAACAGTCAGTTTCTAACAGGAAGGATAATAATAATCCACTATGTAGCACCAACGTCTAGAATTGAACTAATATACTTCCCCCGTTTTTTAGTGAAAGTATTGGGGTAGACCGTCTGACTAATACTTAGTGTCAGACGGAGCCCAATACTTCATCTTCTTCCCGCAAACAATCGCCGATTGCCATTATCAATTCGAAACCAGACCTGAGACGCCGGAGATCTAACGGCGACACCGTACCAACAAATACCGTTGCCGGCGACTGCCATCATCTACAACAGCTGGTCCACGACGTCCTGAGAAGATCAGGGCCACTCATTTAAACCCAACATCAAGATCATGTGGCTATGCTGTCAACAGTTTCTTTTAATGAGATAACCCAACATCAAGATCAGGGCCACTCATTTGAACACAACATCAAGATCACGGCCACTCATTTAAACCCAATATCACCTACGAAATTTGGGTCCCCAACAATTTTTTCAAGAAAAGCTTGACAGTTGCAGTCAACAGTTTCTTTTGGCTTATGCTCATCACCTACATATTCAGTACTATTACCCAAGCCAAGAGGTTAGTTTTTTTTGTTTTTTGTTTTATTTTAGTTAGTTGTTAAATGAAAGAATAAGAAAACTAAATGAAAGGATAATATAAGTAACTGAAAACTAATTTGCTTTCATTTAGAACTTATTTTATTTCATTTACTTAAGTTTTATTTTCAGTTAGAATAAACCACGTAAATGAAACAATAAGATAGAGTTAAGTATAAAATTGGGTACTGAACTTTATAAGAAGTTGCATTTTAAGTACCCAAGTTGTAAAAGTTGCAACTTGAGTACTATTGTAACATCTGTTAAAAATTCTGTTATCTCCCATTTAATTTTTCTTTTATTTTTATATGATATACTTGTAAATCATCCAACATTAATCTCTTCCTACCACTACCATCAAAACAGTCAATCAACAACAATGACCGCCTTGTCCACCCTAATTAACCTTACCACCACCTCCATCACCCCTATCACCACCCTTCACGAGACCGCTAGCGCCTAGTCCATCACCCACAAACCATCATATCCACCACTCATTCACAAACCAAAAAATTAGAAGAAAAAAAAAACCAACCAAAATAAATCTAATCATAACCAAATGAAAAGCAATTAGAAGTGGAGTTAAAATTGCAGAACTTTTGAATACTAACGGCAAACCAATTCTTTGTCTTGTTCTTGAAATTGCTTCGGTTAAGAATCGATTTCGATATTAATGGAAAATCATGGCAATTTTTCTTTGTACTCCGTATTTAATTTTCTGAAACTATGGAAAGTCATATTCTTGGAAAATCATGGCAATTTTTCTTTTGTACTCCGTATTCTTGGAATGTATTGAGTTTTGTGGATTAGAATGGGAGGAGAGAGAAACAAAGTTGTGACCGATAATTTTGTTAGATTTCGGTGCAAATCGTGGTGGTTTTCACAGCTTTGGAAAGGTTTGTAGCGGGCGACGGTTTAAGTTCATGGTGAAAATGGCTGGTTGGTGGTGGACATGTTGGTTGGTAACAATGGGATTCTAAAAGTTATCAGTGGGAATCTGGGAATGGTGGTAGGACTTAGGAGGAGAGAGATGGTAAAGTGTAGTTTAGTACCCTAAAGGTTCAGTTAACAGATTACATTTGGGTACCCAAAGTGCAACTTTTGCAACTAGGGTACTCAATGTGCAACTTTTGGGAAAGTTGGGAAACAATAAGATAACTAACTGAACTTAAAAGACATCCAATTGAAAGAAAAAAGATCAACTGAAACAAAATTGAAACCAACTGAAACAAAATTGAAACCAACTGAAACAGAACTGAAACAAAATTGAAACCAACTGAAACAAAATGTCTATATTACTTGTGTTAAAATTTCATCGAAAAATCTAATCGTTTACACCCTTAAATCGCTTCATTGAAAAGCGTGAAAAAGGAAGTGTGGTCATTAAAAAAACAGAGGAAGTACATTATAAGTGTAAGAACTTATGGATGCGTACACCAAAATTTCAACAAACTACTCTCCTAACATCTAAACAAGATCGCATGTAAAGGTTAATATTTTATATATCAATTTATAGGTTTAAATATACGACCTTTGATACGACTTCAACTTATAAGGGGGAATAAATACTCCAAAATAATATAAACTGATTTCAACCGAATCGTAAACCTTTTAGTTAATCAAAGGACCAATTGTTATCCCCTTATGCAAAAATTTCAAACAGTTAGCCCTAGCTAGCACATATTGTGTCAGTCGTGAGGGCTCATTCCACTTGTTGCATCTTGTTGGCAGACCGCCCTTTAAATTTTTGTATTTTTTTGATGGATATTGAGCGGCCAGAAAAAGGTCTAGTTCGTCAAGCCGTGTCAGGCGCAAGCCAAAATTTGAAAATGGTGAGTACGGATGGTCTATTGGTTACCACCACGTATGCGGGATTCATACAAACATAACCTTATGCTGACCCCAAACCGTACATGACTCTATTTACTGATATAATTTGATGGGACATCGACCAAATTTTGGATATAAATTAAAAATTAGAGTTTAAGGAAGAGTATATAGACCAAATCTATAGTATAAAAACAAGGGAAAATTGTCACCAACTACCTAATAAATATCACTTTTTTATTTAAAAAAAACCTAATATAGAACTTTTTTAATACAACTATCTAATATATATCTATTTCGTCAACATAACACTACCAAAATCGTTAACCTTTGAATTTTCCATCAAAATTTCAAAAATCCCCAATTCTAATAACCCTAATTTCAAGAATTTCCATAAACCCCAATATGGTGAACCATAATTTCTAATAACTGACCAATTATTAGAAACCTGAATTTTGAATTTCTAATAGCCGACCAATTATTTATCTTTTAGAAATAAGCTTAAAACAAGATTAGCATTTTTTAGTGGAATCAAAAATAATATCTACGGGGTGACTACTGACTGGTGTCTACGGGGCGGTAGCAAGGATGGGGTTTAGCGATGGTGCTAGGATAACGCATAGAGGGGAAGAGAGTGCTGAAGGGGTGCGGCGAATGATATATGGTGGTGGTTGGGGCTGAGGGAAGAGGTGGTTATGGTGGCGGTTCAAGGCGGCAGTCATGGAAGGATTCTTCTCCATATTGAACCCCAAATTGCATAACAGTTAAATTAGGGTTCATTAATTGGGATTTGGAGAAAATTGATGAAATTAAGATTCATCAAGTTGGGGATCCGGAAATTGTTGAAATTAGGATTCAAAAAATAGAGGATTTTTGAAATTTTGATAGAAAATTTAAAGGTAAACGGTTTTGGTGGTGTTATATTGACTGAATAGCTATATTAGGTAGTTTTATTTTTTAAAAAAAGTTTTATGCTAGCTAGGTAGTTGGTTTTAAAATTTTTCCGAAAAAACAAAGAGCGGTGCGTAAAATTTGACGAGTAAGTTTTCGAAATTTGGTTTGCCTTGAGCAACCCTTGTTTTCTACTTGCATCTATTAATGAGGATGTGATCATTTTCGAATCATCTTCTGCTAGTCAATATGATGCTAATATAGTCAAGCTTTTCTCACTTGGACTAGGAGTCACTGAGTCCTGATTTTTTGACACACACTACTTTGTATCTTGTACTATACTCGCTTCAAACTCTTGTAATATGCTCGTTATTGAACATTTTTGGTCTTCTTTTCCATCCAGTTGTCCTTTTAAGAGACCGCTTAATTTTAAAACAATTAGGCAACGAATAAAGCTCGATATTAAGAAGAAAACGAATCGTCTTTTTGAAATAGTGACTAGTTCAATCTGCTTTGTAACCAGATTTAATTCATATAGTATCACAATTTTTAATTTATTGAGTGACTAGTTTTAGTCAATTTAGTGACTAGGTTTGAGACTACTAGATTGGTGGAAGATGTCAAAGAATACTGTTGCGATAGAATGATATGAAATGGGCTTTCTAGTAAAATAGATATATGGGTTTGAAAGTGGATCTTCTTCTTCAAGAGGAGTTCGGCTTCCTGTCATCCGCCACATGTCACCGTCCTTTTTCCTATAGTATTTCATCTACATCATTCTCACATATCAGAAAAAATTATCAATTTGCAAACCCGTGACCTAAAGTACAGAATAAACGGCTCCAACCATTACTCCATTATATTTTTGTTGCTTCTTTTGTCAAAATAATGATGATATATAAATGGAGACCAAGACTTAAAATGTAAGTTTTGAGATCCACGTTGTAAATAAGATAACTTTTTTTTAATAATATTATTTTTGTACTATATAATAAGTGTTACTTTATATTTAAGTGCTACTAAATTATAATGTGTAAAAATTTTGGTCTTGTCTTTAATTTGTGTTCTCTATCAAGATTTTTCCGCTAGATGTGAAATAAAGTGGTGTTTGGTAAGATTTGAGCTACGCCGGCCCTATAAATTTTGGCTCATGGTGCAACCTGCAGGCCAGGTCCAGTTTCAGACTTAAATAATGAGTCCAAAACCTTGAAGTTGAAACTAAAATTTGGACTATCTACTTAAAGAGCCTGAAAAGCATGCGCAGAGCTTTTGTCTTGCTCACCATTCAGAGCAAACCAGGGACAAAAAGGCTGAATATAGTCCAAAGCTTTCCTTTTTCGAGCAGGGATATCTTCATTATCTCGGTTTTTTATGCCTACAAACAAGCTAAAAAATACAACAAATGTATAGTATGATATCATACCACTAATTTAAAGACTCGCCATGCCTATTAAATGTATTAGTAATTAATAATTCATTAAGTTTTTAAAAAGTAACTACTTACAAAAAAAAACGCGAATAGAATCAGTGTCGGATTTCAAAAAAAAATTATTAAATGACTGATCAAGTTTGGTAATAAGTAAAACTTTATCATATAGTAACTTTGTAATTTAAGTAGCGATGATTGATTCTTTATAATGTTGATGTACTAATCTTGATTGAAAGTTTTAGACAATTTAATCAAATAAATAATAGCAAATAGAATGTTGTTCCATTTATTTAGTGTATATATATAATATCAATTTTCTATAATGCATGTAAACATATAGATAATTACAAACTTTAGAGCTATAACTTTGACATGTCAATATTTTCAGCTAGATTGTTTTAGAGATACGACTTATTTAATGGTGAACTATAATACAAGTGACTAGGATAGTCTCACATGTTGAAAATATTTAACCATAATTCTCTTTACTTTAATGCGCAAAGAAAGTTCTATGTTTAACATAAACATATTTTCTTTTTTAATTGTTTCAAACTAGTAGGTTACCTAACAAACTGGAGCTTTATTTTCCAATTGTAAGCTAGTTGCATGAGTCATCGTTTGCAAGTTAGCCCTTTTTCCGCACCATTGGAGATGAGACTTGAAAATTGTCCAATAGGACTTGAAAAAGATTAGCTTGCAAATTGTTCAAAAGTTCAAGCTATTAGTTGATCATTGGATATTGTATCTCACCTGAGCTAGGTATCCAAAAAAAGTTATTAAATTGAAATGACAAAAAAAAATATCATTCTGTTGGCAGATACTCCCTCCGTTTCACTATAATTGTTATATTTACTCATTTCACATAGGTTAATGGAAGCCTTTGAGCTTTAACAATTATGTATTTGTAAAAATTCTAAAAACTAGGTACTAATAAACTACACATCACGAGGATTCTAGCAAGATCCCATATTATTAGGTTAATTTGGTAATTAGACTCTTATTCTTGTAAAGACGGTTTTTCATACCTATATATATAATAGTGTCAGGCAACCTAAACAGGTTAGCCAATTATTCCAATACTCGTACACATATGACTATATATTTTCTTATAAAAGTCGCAAACGACGATTAAAGTAAAATATGTGAATAGTATCTTGCCAATCTATTTCTCATTTTTTAATTATTATCTTTTCATATTCTATAGGAAGACGGCCAAATAAATGTTGCGATACTAGAATAATTTATCACATTCGAGCGATCCTATTTCGCAACCCGACCGATCCAAACTGGAAAAGAAGTATCTTATTCAAATTTAATGTTTTAGATATTCTAGATCAAGTATCTGGACATTTTATGAACGAATTCAGAATTTTGAAGATCTAATTCCAAAAAAATGGATGGATACTCTTGTTATCCCAGCAATTTGAAATTTAAGGTTTTCTCTTTGATTTTTCTTATCAGCCTTGCTCCTCACTTAAGGATTTAAGATTCCACACTCAAGATTCTTGGCACAATCTCATTGCGTGTCATTTTCGTGAAGTTCAAAAATTTATGAAAATTTGCCACCATCTCGTATACATATAAAGATCCGACCCTTTTATTCTTGATTATACTACTATGCAGTACTATATTACATGCAACACGATCAAAAGAAACAAACATACATAAGCTTCACTTATCAACTACTTTCTTAAGATATAGCTCTAGGATACAACTCTTCATGCTACCAAGTAGCATATAATAATCTAGTGACCATTGGATTCACTAGTAGTTCCTTGCTCGTTATTTTCGATTTTAGGTGGAATAACCGGACCATGTTTTCCACCATGATTATTCACATTAACATTTTCATCTGCCTTAACAACATCCTCAATGGATGGACGCGGTTTGTTGTAGCCACCACGACCATTAAGGCTAACATCTCCCTCCTCTTTTTGAGGTGGCCAATGACCACCACCGCCTCCATATCCTCCTCCGCCTTTGCCTCCCCAACCTCCACCACCTTTGCCTCCTCCGCCATACCCTCCACCGCGACCACCCCAACCTCCACCATAACCATCAGTCTCGTATTTCTTTTCTTCTGCAGGTGGCCAATAGCCACCACCTCCTCCATGTCCACCACCTTTGCCTCCCCAACCTCCACCGTAACCTCCACCACGACCACCCCAACCTCCGCCACCACCGCCATATCCACCACGACCGCCACCGTATCCACCATGACCCCCACCATATCCACCACCACGCCCGCCACCATATCCACCGTGACCACCACCGTATCCTCCACCTCCATAGAGGCTCGTGGCGCTTTCCTCTACTGGTGGTTTTGGTTTGTTATATCCTCCTCGTCCATCAAGGCTTACCGCGCTTTCCTCTACTGGTGGTTTTGGTTTGTTATATCCTCCTCGTCCATCAAGGCTTACGGCGCTTTCTTCCACTGGTGGTTTTGGTTTGTTATATCCTCCACGCCCGTCAAGGCTTACGGCGCTTTCCTCCACTGGTGGTTTTGGTTTGTTATATCCTCCACGCCCGTCAAGGCTTACGGCACTTTCCTCTACTGGTGGTTTTGGTTTGTTGTATCCCCCGCGCCCATTGACGCCAACAACCGGTTCCGACTCTGCAAAATCAGCCAAAGATAACATTTTATTATCCAATTGGGTGAACATCTCACGTTTATGCATTAAGAGATTATAGTATCATGCAATAGTTTAAGCTACTCCAAATACACATATTGTGAAAATACATAATTGAGATGAGATTTACGGTGTTACGAATGACTATATTTTCTCATATATGTATGTTAAGGACAATACGTAGTCAGAGTTTAAAACTTTGACAGCAAAAAGAACAATAGTGAATTAAGAACTTGAACGGAATACAAGTGCATAGAACAATATAGATTCTTAATTATCAGTTGTAAGAATGTTTGGTTTAACTTATTCTTTCACGCTTTTAACTTCAAAATTATTAAAACATGTAGACATGGACTTGTTTTCCTCTCTACTAGCCAGGCATTAAAATACTCCCTCAATAACACAATACTTGTAATAATTGAATTTTTTACCTCTCACAAATAATGTCCATTGTTGCAAGTATTGCGTTAGAGAGGGATAAATGAATTATGTCACTATTACTTTCTTCATCTCAAAATACATCATCCATTTTTCTACTTCACTTAACACTTTTCCTTTCTAGTTTAATTATACTCTTCCTTCTTCCCTTTTTTTCTTTCAATTTTCCCATCGAAAACATGATGGAATATTATCATATCTTCCGGCACCCTAATGTTTCTATATTCAATATTTTCTAAATAATTCATCTGATATAGTTATATCCAATCCTTAACAAATTAATTTATGTGTCAAACGGGGGTAATAGTTCTAATCTTATAAACAACCAAGCATATGAAAAGTTGAAAACTAGTGATTTCTACATGCACAGTTTTCAATCAAGAACTCCCCACATACTCTTACATTTTTACATGAAATTGGTTATGAACATTTATACATTTGGTTGGAAATAACTTCAATAAATATCAAAATCATTTTCCAAAACAAATTCAATTATAATTTAGTTTTTATTTTATTTTTGTTTAAAGAGGAGTAAGGAGAAAAAAATTTCTTCTATGCAAGAAAATACTTTCCATCACTTATATTACAAACCATTAAAAAGTTAAAAAAAAAATGATAAAAACGTTTTTCATCCAATCAAACACATAATCACACAGTGTAATTACCAACTCAATAACTAATGCATACTAGCGAAAAAATATGCATAACTCAACCATAGTATAATATAGACTCGTAGTATATGCTCTACATGTATAGGAATAAGAAAATTACGAGGTTGTTCGCTTGATATGTCACGACCCAAGACAACAGAAGAAGCAAGAATAAAGATGGCACAGAGTAGGCCAAACAAGTTGAAGGATTTAGAACATGTCATTTTGTGAAATGTGATTATATGTGGCTAGCTAGTGAATTCTGCCTATTCTATTGAAGCCCATGGATCACCTATTTATAGGATAAAACTATGCAAAAATAATAATATTTTTTTGTAGTAGTCAAAAGAGATATTGATCAGAAATACTATAGGATAATGTTTGCAGATATAATTTGATGGTACGTCGGCCAATTCTCTTCTTACTCCTTTCGTCTCTATATATTGGAAAAATTGAATAGAATAATCCCAATTATATTCGTTCTGCTCAGAATAATCCCAACTATGAATTATTCTAGAATAATCCAACTATTAGGGGTACCTTCCCAAAATTATTCAAACTTTATTTTTCTTGCCTTCAATGATCCATTTTGGGACTATTATACATAGTAAAATTAAGAGTTTGGATTATTTTGCGAAGGTTCCCCAATAGTTTAGATTATTCTGGAATAACCCATAGTTGGGATTATTTTGAGCATAATGGTCATAATTGAAATTATTCCAATCAATTTTTCCTTATATATTTGTATATTTGTTTTGACGGTCTTCAACGTTAACATTTAACTGTAAAAAAAGCATCAGGCTATTTCAATGAGACTTCATATCTTAATTTTTTACTCAAGTTCTAATATGAAAGGACAATCAAAATTTATAAACATAAACCTTCGGAAAAGGAAGATATATATGGTTAATTAGGGGTGACAATTGAGCTAGACAGCTCGTGAATTACTCAAGCTCGACTCAGTCAAATCTCGATCAACGTTTGACTCGGTCAAATCCCGGTCAACACTCGACTCGAGTTAGCTCGAACTCGCATTCGACTCAAGATGTTAATGAAACCAAGGCAAAATACACAAAACTCGATTTGAAGACTTGCAAGAAACTAGAATAATGTAATTGAGAGTTAGACTATTCAATATATATATATAATATATCTTGTGGGCGTAAAGCGGACTCGAAAAATCCCAAAAAGTTCGAAATTAACTCGAATCAAACCCTACTCGAGCTCATTAAAATTGGCCAAAATTCGATCGAAGCCCGACTCGATTATGACTGATTCCAATCTAGTTCGACTCGAAATATTAACGAGTCGAGTAAGCTATGCAGAACTCGACCCAACTCAACTGGTTATCACCACTGAATATAGTAATAGCAACTAAAGAGATAAATATGAAGTACTCCCTCCGTTTTTAATATTCTACTCAAGTACTATTACTACAAAATCAAGGTAAAGATGAGAAAAGGTGTGAAAGTGGGTCCTTTTTATTTATTTAAATAAGAGAAATAATGTGATTGTGAGAGTATGTAGAATTATGTGGGTCCAAGATGTAGGCAAAGTAATGTAAGAAAGAAATAAACCTTTGTATAAATAAAGTAAAAGTGAATGAAACTTTAAAAAATAGGCTTAAACGGAGATGAGTAGAACATCATCAAATGCAAGAAGTATAAAAACAAACCAAAGGAATGATATAGAGATTATAGACCGAAATCTCTAATCTTTATCAGAGCTATTTTTGTAATTCTTTATTGATTAGTATAATTCTATCTAAATTAACGCGTAGTTTTTTGTATAATCTTTTCTCGTCTTTCCTTTTATAATTACTAGAATTAGATAAATATGATACATACAAAATCATAAAAATAAACTAATAAAACAACTAAAGATCGGAGTATAGATAATTATAAGTATTTTATTTTTTATTTGTTCTTCCTTAGTGTCCGTTTTTTCTTCTCTTATATTTATATGCTTTTGTCCATTCATTTATTCATTTATTTAAGGCTAGTATGATTATACGGCGTAAAATTTGACGACTAAGCTGTCGAAAATTGGCTTGCCTCGAGCAACCCTTGTTTTTTTCCCGCACCGATTGATGAGAATGTCATCATTTTTGTATCATCTTCTGCAGGTCAAATATGTCGCTACTTTACCCAAGCTTATTCTCAGTTGGAGTCACCGAGTTCAGACCGTTTGACACGCAGCATTTCCTATCTCTTATTACACTCTCTTCGGACACTTATAACTTCTCCCAACTATGTTCTTCTCCTACGCTACTTATAAGTATAAAATATTGAATTCCTTTCTCCTTCTTCAACTTTGAATCTTTGATTATGTTAGATAGTGCTCGTGTATGGTGCTAATGCACAACGATATTAGAAAACTAAAAATTATTGCATCAACTTATTTAATTACAGTTATAGGGGGATAATATAAGTGATGAATAATTAAAAAACAAATAAAAAATAAGTGATGAATAATTACGTAATAAAAATCGTAAATGTATATGAACGAAAAAATAGCATATACCCAACACTTCAATTCTCGTTCTATCATAGAAAAAACTTAGTTATTGAACCCGGATTATATCTCGGACAATTTTATTATTTCGCGTTATGTTGAATCAGTTTATATTAATTTAATTGTTGATACAAAAAAAGTTCAATTTTAGGAAATCAAATAATCTTCATATTATAAAGAGGAAACTTAGATACCCTTCTCTCACGGGTGTACATTAAACTGTTGACCCTATATGATTTTGATGATGACAAACTAAAGTAATAACTAACAAGAATTATAAGTTTTATGTATGCAAGGTTCATGAATTAATAATGGTGTTTTACGAAGGTAATAAGTGAAGTTCCTGAGTTGGAACTCCAAGAGAAGAATGAAGTTCCTGAGCGGAAACTCCAAGAGAAAAGGAGTTTAATTGAATAAGGGTGTAATTAGGTTTCTTATGTAAGGAACAAAGATCGTCATATGGTAAGGAATTGGAACTGTTCCTATGGAACTATGTTAGTGGAACTGATATAAGAAACATGTGACTAAAACGAAATAATAACAAAATGTTTGTCTGTTCCTATGAATGGAATGTTTGTCTGTTCCTATGAATGGAATGTTTGTTTGTTCCTATGAATGGAACAGACTTGTTACAAGCAATGCTTTAAAGGAACAAGCAATGATTTAATCTAAAGGAACAAGCAAATTTGTTTTAGAAAACAATTCTCACGCCTAATGTTTTATGCAAAGGAACAATTGTTTTAAAACAAAGGCATAAGCAAATTTGTTTGTTCCTCTTATCACACGCCTGGAACCATTTAACTGATAATGGAGAACATTTAGGAAAAGATTTGCAAAGATAATTTGGCTATTTCTAAAAGATATTTATTGTTTTCGAAAATAAAATCTTTTAATTAAAGAAAATCTTATTAAGATATAATTTGTCAGGAAAAGATTTAAATAAGATTTTAATTATTTGTAACTAATTTTCTTAGTCAAAAATATCTTAAATGAATTGCTTGAATTCAGGAAATCCCTTTGCTAGTATAAACGTTCAGTTGAATGTGGGATTAGTGGAATTAGTGGGTTAGTGGTTCCTTGTTCCATAAGCTTAGGAACGAACATGGGTTAACTTCACTACTCCATTATCCCATGATGTAAATCATGTTTTGTTAATTGACTGCTATTTAAGACAAACAATTAACTAAGTTCCAATGTGTCTGACAAAGTGATAATTAATCTACAAAGGTATTAATTTGAGTATCACGTTTATAGAGTCAGTACGACCAAAGTTCCAAGTTCCAAGTTCCATTATCATATGAGTTCATTGTTCCATTAGCGTTTAATATTGTACTACTATTCTGTATTTCGAGTTGAGAAAAAAGTTGAGAGGAACTCTTGTAGTTTGAGTTTGGGTAAGGGGTTTGAGTGAACTCATGTAAAGTGTGAGGCTTTGAGTGAAGCAAGAGAAAGAGAAAGAGAAAGGAACTTCGATTGAAGTTCCTGAGGAACAACAGTTAGAGGGAATTGTTGTTGGGACTTGATTTTGTACAGGAACTCAAGTAGTGGCCCGAGAGTTAATAGTTCTGTAACAAAGGTGTTTGGCCTATTATAGTGAAAGAGTTGAGTTTAAAATCCCTTGTGGTCGAGGTCGTTTCTTCCTGTTGGGCCCATGAAGTTTTTCCTCGTAAAAATCTCTTGTGTCTTTTCTCTTGTTCCTTTCATTGTTTTTTTTTTAATTCCGCAAAAAGTACGTTCATTTCCCACACATATAATTCACCCCCCTGTAATGTTTCTAAATAAACAACATAAACTATCTAAAGTAATAAGTTCGAATGATTTTGGCTCTTTTTTGACATGAGTAGTAAGACTAATTTGGTTGATGTGATATCCTAAATTTGCTTATCTAAAAATATATATGATTATAATTGAATTGAAGTTCCTTAGTAAGAATTAATGTCGGTCACCACATTGTCTATGTTCACGGCCTGTGATACTATAGAGTTGCCTATTGAAGACAGACTTGAGGAAGGCAAATGATACTATAGAGTGGGGGTTTCTTAAGGAAACATTGATAGCTTTAAATTTTCCTATGAAATGTGTGAAGTGGATCATTGAGTGTGTTACTACCCCTAGATTATCACCCATGATCAATAGGTCCATGCAAGGTTATTTGCAGTCTAATCTGCTCAAAAAGGATTAGTAATGGTGAGTGTAATGTGTTGTGTGATAAGATGATTAGTTCCAGAGTTTTGCAAGCTATTCTAAGCTAGCTTAGTCTCAGTTGGAGGAATAAGACTTTGTTCCTTTGGTACAGATGGGCTGGCAGAAGGAAGCTCTCTAAGTTCCAGAAGCAGGTTTTTATCACTTGTGTCAATGCAGCTGAGTATGTGATACGTGTCGTTTGCGTATACAAATTAATAATTTATAATACCTATCTTAACCTCAAAAATATAAACATAGTAAAAGGATAAGTAGGGTCGATCCCACGGAGAGACTAACTAATTCACTAAAAACCAAAGTTTGATTAAAGACAACTATATACATGTTCACATTGGATTTGGGGGGGTTTGTTCGGAAAATAACTATCTAAACTAAGCTAAATACTAATAACTAATAACTAATATATACAAGTGAAGACAAGCTACCCATTAAGCACATAATCTTAGAAATACTCAACCTTTTAATAACGAACTTGGATCACATATTAGTCACAAAATCAATATGAAAGGTTAACGTTAGGAATTTTGATAGCAAAATTTCCCCTTTATCCCTCTTCTCCAATATAGCCAAGTAAAATTGTCGCGGTCCACTATGACTAAATTATGAGTGGTAATAGCTAACTTTAAACTAGGCCAAAGTTAACTCTTACTAATCCTACAATCACCAATAATTCGCAATTAGCAAAATTCAGAATAGTAGCATTGAGAACGATTAATCCAAGGAATCAAAACACATAGATGTATTAATTAACTTGATCAAATTATACTCTAATTTAAATCGGAACTATATCGCAAACCCCAATTCAAACTAGTTGCTACCCGGATTACATAATTTGTATTAGAACAAACCATGTAATTAGCATAAGAACACAACTTAATACTCAAAAGATAGCAATCAAGCATAAAGTTGAAATCTTTAAACAAGAACAAATATAACTTGAATATCATACCAAAATTCGAAACTAGCAATGTAAATACTAATATTCAAAGACCCAAAAACATAATTGAAAGATTAAATAAACTAAGTATAAGATCACAATTTGCGAGTATCAATTTCTAGATAAACTTGAGAGATTAAAAGAGATAGAAGAATTTATAATTAAGCCCAGAAAATCGCCGCTTGAATTCGGTTTCGACACCTCCAACAAACCCGACTTTCGCACTTCCTTGCCGTACAGTAGCTGCACACCAAAGACAATTCTTCTCCCAATTCCATCCCGAAATCTCACTCTCAAACTCCCTGTAATTTCTCATAAAATCTGTCCATGCTTGCTTGCTTATTAGAATGAATTGAATGGGGTTTTATACCCAATTTGTACCGCCGATTCCGCAACAGTATAACTAATAGATAATCTAGACATTAGATAGAATTTGGGGATGGAAGATAAAATCATGATCTTGGGAACGTTGAATCAGGGATATAGATAGATTAGATTCTCTTTTTCCTCCCCTTCTTTTTGGTTCCTTTGGTTTCTTTTGGCTTTGGTTTGTTTAGGCTTCTTGCGTTCTTAGTATTGCTTAAGTTGGTCTTTGTCTTGTATCAACTGGGTAGTAGACGAAGTATTTGGGCCGACCCGTTATCGAATTAAGTATGTAGACCTCTGCAATTACCTATTATCGAAAATAAACACCAATTAAGCTTATTTTGTCCATAATGATAATATTGCATAAATAAAACTTGTAATTAACAAAAGTATTAAAAATCACATAATGTTAAATAAAAAGACCATCAAATGACTAAAATAAGGGAATAAAAATATCGACAATTATACACTTATCAGTATGGTATATGGTTTGTTAGGAATGAATACGTGTGGAGTGTTATTGTTCAGAGGCCTGATAGGGTTTTTTGTAGAATTAAAAGTGATGTAATAACTAGAATCAATGCTCATTTGCCTTTAAATTTGAGTAGGGAGGATACAGTTTGATGGGATATAATATGTATTTGTTAATTAATTCTAGTTTCTTATGATGAAGAGTCCAACCTTGTTGGTTTATTCTGATTAAGGGAACTTTAGGGTGTATGCTTGTTCTGAGCTATAATATTTCTTTTTACTTGTTCAAAAAAAAAGGCTATTTGCAGTCCAAGAGAGGCTTTAGGCAGGGTGATCCTGTATCACCTTTGTTGTTTGTGATCTATCTAGTGAGAGGAGGGATTTTAAATGTGACCCCAAGTGTGGTGCATTGGGGATTGACTCACTTGTGTTTTACATGTGAATTGAGTGTATAGTAAGGGCGAGTTCATATTAGTGTTATTGTTGCTTCAGGGCTTTAAATTATTCTCGAAAACTTCTGGCCTCCAAGAAAATGAGCAAAAATAAGCTATGTACTGTTGTGTGTATGAAGGAAGCTGAAATAAATAGACTAATGGAAGTGTTTGGTTTTGAAGAGGGATGAATACCCTTCAGGGGTTGGGGATTCCTATATGTTCTAAGAAAACTTTAGCAGCTGGAGTATGATCTATTGTTGATAAAATGGGTGTTGAACCTTAGTCTTAATGATGACAAAGAAACAAAGATTCAAACATAGTAGTAAGGACAGACAAATTATTGAGTAAATGGAACAATGCAAGGTATCATATTTTGAGCAAAGAGAAAATTAAGTCCATTGGCAAAATGTCTGGCAAAATATTGGTAAGGGCTGGGATAACTTCACAAAATCTGCTATTTGGTCCATTGGCAATGGGAACAAGATCTCCTTCTAGTATGATAATTGGACTAGGAAAGGGACTCTTAGAAGCCTTATTAATGGACCCTTCACCATCAAGGACTCCGCTTTAAGAGTGTCTGATTGACTAGTACAAGGAAAATGGGTGTTTGATCAACTCTCCTTTGTTTTGCCTCCAGATCTCTTAACTTTCATTTCAGCTTTGTTTATTCCTCCTACTGGTAATTAATGATGAGCTAACCTGCTCCATTGTCCAAGGGCGTTTTTTAAACACCACGACAGCCTATGTTGAGCTTTGGCAACAACTCTTTAACACCACCAACCAAACAACACTCTCACCAATTACCATGTTGGCTAGGAACACTAAAAGCTGGGAGAAACTGTGGCAAACCCAATTACCACCTAAAATGAAACTCTTCCTATGGTCAGTGCTTTGGGATGCCCTACCTGTTAGAGATACTCAGCACAAAAGAGGAGTACCAACCAACCAAAACTGCTCCTTCTGTCCAAACACACCTGAAACTTGGTACCATTTCCTTAAACATTGCCCAATAGCTAAGGAAATTTGGAATTGCTTTGATCACTTACCACGATCCTTTAACATTCTTGATGATGAATCTTGGCTAATTAATAACATGTTTAGCAACAAGTATGGAACTGAGACAAACTGGAACATCCACTTTGGGATAGGGTGTTGCGAAATCTGGAAAAAAAGAAATGGTTGGGTATTTGAAAACAAAAATAGAAAGGCACAACAGGTTCACCAACGAGTCATGCACCTAATAATAGACTGTACCAAGGCTAATAGTACTCAACACAATGGTAGTAGCTCCACTGAAAGTGGAAATACACCCTACACATTGTATGATCAAGGTGGATGCTTCTTTCTGTCCAAACACCTTGCAAGCAGGAATAGGATGGATATACAAGAATGGTCTAAATCAATGTGAAAAAGCCTTCTTTCAGAAGATCAGAACCACATATGCAACAACAGCTGAATTCCAGGCTATCTATAAGGCCTTGGACTGGATAGTAGACCAGAACCTTAGAAATGTCCATATTTTCTCTGATTCCAAAATAGTAGTGAAGCATATTATTCATCCTCCTATGATTAAGAATTGGTATTGTAATTTGGCTATAATGTGCAGAGAACACCCAAGGAAGAGTAGAGCATGGGAGATAGCAAAGGTTGGAAGGGACTGCCTGGAGGATGCGGACAAGCTGGCAAGGTGGATTAGGGAGCAAAATTTTGTATCTGACTCTTATGTAACTATGCTCTCCTCCCCCTTTGTAGGAAATGTTTGTAAGCTTAATTTACTTTTACTTTTGGATGTTGTAAAAAGGGCTCAAGGAGCCAAATAACTCTCTAACTCTAGCACCAGTTTCTCGAACTTTGGTTGTAATAGTTTTTCTATCTAGTTAATATTACGTTCCTTCCAACCAAAAAAAAAAAGAATACTAAGTCCAAGTCTCCAAGAGAAGAAATCAAGCTAAGTGGCTAGATTTTGAAAACTAAGTGAAGATGTTCAAGACTCTAATACTAGAGTTTACATGGAAGCACAAGAACAAGCATGAAGAGTGTACTTTAGGATCTATGTAAGAAACGAGTAAAACTGGTAAAGAATTTATAGGTTTAAATAATAGAATGTTTGTATGTTCCTATGAAAGAAACACACTTGTATGACACAACCAAAACAAAGAAACAATGAGTAGTCAAAGGAACAAGCAAAGTTTTGGAAATGGAATTCATAATAAGACACGCCTAAATCCGTTAAGTGAAACGAGGAGTATAATTAGGAAGAATTTAGGAAAGTTTTTTACTAATAAATTTTGGTTATTAAACACATCTTAAATATTTTTTCGGTTATTAAAAAATTGTTTTGAAAATAAGTCTTTTATTTAAAGGAAATCTTCTTAAGATATTATTTGTTGGAAAAAGATTTCAATCAGTTTTTAGTTAATCAAATAATCGTTTTTCCCTAACTAATTGCTTGATTTTAGGAAATGTTTTGTGAGTAGTAAATGTTATGCTGCATGCGTGCTTAGTAGATAGTGCTGCTTTTTCATTAAGCATAGGAACAGATGTGGCTTAGCCCAGTAATCAATGATCACATGATATAACCCACGATTTACTAATTGACTTCTATTTAAGACAAACAAACTAAGTTCAATTGTGACTGACTAAGTTATTTAGTGAACTTAAGTTATTAAAGTGTCAGTGCTTCATTCTCTTATTAAGCCAACAAGTTTCTATTACCTACTTACTCTATTTCTACTAAGTTTCAATTTTATTGTAATCTTGGTTTTGGGGTAAGGGATTTTGAGTGAAATCATGTATAAGTGAAGCTTGAGTGAAGCAAGTGAAAAGGAGAGACGGACTTTGAGTGAAATTGAAAGAATAGTTGTTAAGGGAAAGACTGTTCAACTCAAGTTCTAGCCCTGAGTATAATTAGTTTGTAACAAGGTGTTTGGCCTAATTAGTGAAAGAGTTGAGTTTAAAATCTCTTGTGATCGAGGTCATGTCTTCGTGTTGAGACCATGAAGTTTTTTCCTCGTAAAACCTCTCTTTTCTTTTACCTTACTTTTCTATTTAAGTTTTATAATTCCTCAAAAAGTACGTTCATTTCCATACATACAATTCACCCTCCCCCCCCTGTAATGTTCCTAGAGAAATAACAGTTGGTATCATTAGAGCGAGAGCTCACAAAAAATAGGAAACCTATTGACAAAAAAATCCTGAAATCATGAATATTGTTGAGAAACTAGAGGAAGGTTATTCCACTCAAAGGCCTCCTATGTTTAATGAGAAGTTCTACACCTATTGGAAGAACATAATGGAGATATTAATTAAGGCCATGGAGTGTCATTGAAGTTGGTAATTTCGAGGTTACAATGATCGAAATGAGGTAATTCCTAAACCACCCTCTAACTATGAGAAAGCTGATTTTTGAAAAGAAAAAAAAGGAAGTTAATGCTATGTTTGTGAAACTTTTAGCATTATGTACTTGGACCCTATGAAAACAATATAATCACGGGATGCAAATATGCAAAACAAATAACCCATGAAGGAACTAGCTAGTGAAGTTAAAAGATCCAAAATTGATTTTATGAACACTAAGGAAAGCATACACTGATACAAGAAATGTTTACTCGTTTCACTAACATTATTAATGAATTGTATCCTCTTCAAAAGTGTATTTCTTTTGAATAACAGGTTTGAAAGGTTCTTAAGAGTCTTCCTAAGGATAGATGGATGTTTAAGGTCATTGCTTTACAAAAAACAAATAAAAAGACTTCACCAAGTTCAACTTTGAACAACTATCTGGTTTATTGATGACTCATGAGCTACACCTCGACACTGAGTATGGTGAAAGCTCTAAGTCAAGATCCATAGCCTTAAAAGCTGATGATGAAGATAGCTCGAAAACTGAAGAAGATGAAGCAGCTCTCATGGTCTGAAATTATCGATTCAGCTTTTAACAATACTTTTATTCTCATATTTTATTATTTCTTCTAATTCAATTTGATTTTTTAGTTGAGCGTAGTGCAATTCAGATACATGGACGCATAGAGGCCTAAGGCCTTTTGTAGCAATGAAACCCGGCCACATTCCAAAGTCCAATTTATACGTAGCTGGTACTACCCAAACAAAACTCATCGTACTAAGATCGAGCCCATAAACCTAAGAACATCAGTGATTGCAGATCACCAGCTGAGCTGACCACTCTCATTCTCTCTCTCTCTCTCTCTCCTCCTGAATTGCTCAACGTTTCTGCAAAATCATATCTTTAATCAATTTTCACCAATTCCTGAGCTCCAAATCGCTACTTTTCAGGACTATAATTCAGTTTCAGATTCTTAATTTTACCTGATCGCATCATATCAATTCGATTAAAGTCTGAGTGCGAAACAGAGGAAGTTTATAGAGTTGGGAAAAATATGGGATTCTTAGTTACAACCCTAGTTTTCGCATTGATCGGGATCATTGCTTCTCTTTGTACCAGAATTTGCTTCAACCGAGGCCCTTCTACCAATCTGTAATTTCTCTCTCCTTTACTAGATTTGTGTGCTTTAAATTTGTTTGATTTGTTGTTAGTTTGTTAAAGATTGAAGCTTTTAATCTGAATTCCCTTTATATACATTGTTGATTGATAATTGAAATTCTTATTTATTGATATATGTATACCCTAAATTTACTTGATAAAGTTTGTGATTAGGGACTTAAGTTAGTACCAAATAGAACTAGTTTTGTTATTGGACAATTGGAGTTGTTTTTCAATTGTTTGGTTCTATAAGCAAAGAAGCAAACAATACAAAGGACTAGATAAGTAGATATGCTATCTAAAGACTGGTATCTCCATTTTGCTTGTGGGTATGCTTGTATTGAAGCCTTGAAGGTAATGTATTAAGAGGCTCGTCGAAGACAAACGAGAGAGAATTAAGGTGAACGGAGGTGGTGATGTATGGGAAGAGGTATTGATTATATAAGGAAGGGGGGAGTATTACCCTCATTTTGGGGGTAACAAGTTTTCGCGATCTTCTTAGGGGAAATTTATTACTCCAAAATGAAGGTGATGTATCTTGATCATCTATTCATCTCTTCTACTACCCCCTAAAAATCTTCATTTGCTCCATTTCCATCTCCATTAGTCCCTTGATGCATTACCTAAATGGCTATGTTACTCAAACACGTATTGAGTGTCTACTAGGATACGGCCATACGGGTGTTCAAGTGTCCGACTCGGCTATTTTGTATAAAAAAGTCAAGTTTTTAGTTTAAAATGAAGTATCCAAGTAAAGTGTCGTGTCGGAGTTACATAGCTAAACGGGGATGTACTTGAGGGGCTTTGAGTTAATTGGGAAAGAAAGAAAATTGATGTGGAGATGAAGGTTGGAAAAGGCCTGGTTATTAGGGTAAGCCACCACTTGCACATGGATTCATAGAAGAAGATAAGACACTTGATGGTTGAGCAGCAAATATGTTGAATTTCGATCTATTAGAGGTGTCTTTATGGGAGAAATCAGATATGTCTCTCCTCTACTTCACCAATGATGGTAGAAGGAAGAGAAGCTTTTGAGAGGACTTCAAGCTCAAAAAGTTAAGCTCTCTTGCCTATTGCAGGGCTTTGATATGAATTAAGAGCTGGGTAATCACCTATTGACATATGAATCCTGATACATGTCATTGACATACGCATATATATCAACCATATAAGCACGGATTTGAGAGGCAGATTAGTTAGGTTTTCATATTAACCAGATAATGTTAAAGATATTTCTGTGTGTGAAATGAAGATTCTACTTTGAAGTTCTCTTGCAGTAACTTTGTGTTGTTTATTGAATCTAATACATGGATGGTCATGCACTTAATCGTAGCTGAGTAAACTGATCTCTTGTTTTATGGGGACAAGCTCCTAGCAGGCTGAAGTAGGTAGGATTTGACTATTAGGCAGTTGCTTCATCCAAATTAGATTTGGTCATCAGTTCATATCCCTGAACTATGAGACGCGGTGCTTCAAGATTATTTCAGAAATCGATGAAAACCTATCTTCTCGAGGGGACAATATCTCCGCCATAATCTAAAAGATGTTCTCAAGCAATCTATTGCTCTATTTCCTGCTGAGTTTGTAACTCATCTTGTTTTTCTCAATAAGCATCAAAAAATGGTTGTCCCATTAAAGTGTCGGTGCTGCCTTAGTCTACTTGGAATCGTGGAGTGCCTAAATTTTCAAAGCTGGAGAGCTGCGTGCTACACCTGCTCCTGCCACATATTTGAGCTGAGTTAATGCTTTGCCTGTTTCAAGGACTGTGTTGACTTGGAATCTTCGGTGCAAAGCTTGGCTATTTGATCATAACTTTTCATTCAAAGCTGATGCGCTTGCATGAAAGATGCATGAAGTTTTGTAATGTGCTCATGCCTTAAGTTTGAGCTTTTAGCTGCTCATTTAGTTTGCAAGAAACTTTGTTGTAATACAGAGAAGGGTCTCGAAATAATGGGATTAACAAAAAGGTAATTAGAGTGAAAGATCAAGTGTAGAAGATGATGCATTTAAGCCATTTTGATTTTTAGCATGCCTACTTGTCTGGGAAATGGCCGTTGTTCACATATTCCCATTGTTCTTTAGTTTATGAATCAATCATTAGCCATGTGAACTACTTTACCAAGCAAAATACATTTTACTGAAGTCAGAAGTAAAAAGGTCAGAATACAGTATTGTTTGGCTTGTCCCGGAAAGGTATCATCCTACTGACGCGTTGATCCACTGACGTATGAGGAGGTTGTGGCCTGCAACAGAAAACTCGTGAACCCCAAAATTTGGAGCCTTAACCCTATTTCTCCGAATTTGTAGACAGCCAACAAGGCCGGTAGAAGAGAGCCCTGAGGTACCACAGCCCTACTAGACTTTATCAATTTAGCTAGCTCGCGTACATGGGAGCCTTACCCTTATGCATTCTAAAAAATTAGCTTTAACGATATGCTGACACCTATTATATGCACCTTACATCTATAATTTTGCGTTGTACGTTTTCATCAACTCAAAAGATTGCTTGGACAAGCTACATCTATAATTTTGCCGTGACTTTAGTACATTTAATTTTGCCTTTTAGGGGTACTTAAGAGAGCTCTTGATTTTTATTATGACTGAGGATGTAGCTTGTTTACATTGGTATGGTTGATTATAATTGAGCATTGCATAACTGTCCTATGATTTGTAAAAATTGTACTCATGTTAATTTAAAAAGAAATTTGTTTGGACTAATTTAGACTCTCAATTCCCTTGTATGCGAATGCCGCCCTATCTAATCGAGTAATCGGTAGATAATGTTAATTGTGTGATTATTCATTTTCATTGTCTTTCTTTAAATTTTGTAGCAAAGTTGTTAATATGCTTCCTTCTGGAGGAACTTAAAGAAAAATGTATTGATTTATTCTATGAATTGAGTGCAAGGATCAGTATGGAAAATAGTTTACGGGACTCTTGTCACTTTTCGCATATCTCATCCTATGTTATACTCACACTAAGCATTCTGTTCACATTCAATATAATCTGGAGTGGTCTGCATGTGTAACTACTTTACTTGTTAATGCTGTTAATGTGAGAACAATCACTGACTAATTTTTTTTGGTTCTGTAGGTTTCACCTAACATTGATTATTACAGCAACGGTTTGCTGTTGGATGATGTAAGTCAATTTTCCTCATTTTTTTCCCTGATGAAGTTTAAATGAAAAGGAAGTCCACTGGCTAGACGCTGAGTGCATAAAATTAAAAAACGTACATGTTGTAACTTGTACTGAGTACTGACTGTTATACTGCATTCACTTTTTTCGCTATCTTTCAGTATCTTGTAATTTTGTACAATCCTTGAGTTAGGACTCTAGGAAGGGAAGTTGCAATGGAAGCTCCAAGAGTTTTAAATTATCTCTAGTCACAGCAAGTGTTACAAGTCACTTGGAGAACATATTTTCTTTTTCAGCAGCAAGCAAAATTGCTAGTTGCTTTAGCTGACTCTAGATTGAATTACCCGCAACTGTCATCTCCCTCACCTCTTCAAATTTTTCTTCCGTTCTGTCTTTTAAAAACATGTTATCCTGCGGGATCTTGTTGGATATCTAGTATAAATTTTGATAATTTTTTACTAAAACATGTACTTCGGAGGGAAATGGGGCAAACAATTAGGGAAAGGATAGAGTGTCCCGAGCTCCTTTTTCTCCTCGGTTATCTTTGCCATGCTAAACGTTTGTTCATTATGAATCTGTGTGCGTAGGTGGGCTATCGTATATCTTGCGCAGATGAAGCCCCTCATCAACCCAATATTGAATGAAGGAGAGTGAACTGGGATCGTTAACGATAATTAGAAAGAGTGCTTCTCATGTTGAAACATGTGGTGGCATTACCTTTTTGCGTGAAACCCTTCCTTACCATTTTGAATTAGTTTATGGGCCATTGTATGTATATCTTGTGCAGATGAAGCCCTTCATTACCATTTTGCAGATTTTCAGAAAAACTCATTGAGAGCCAAGTTTATTTATGTGTAAATTTATTACTGAACCGAACATCGAAATATCTTTTATAGCTCTTCGTCTTCCCCCAATGTATTTTATGGACCAACCCATTTGTTTGATTTGATATAATTTGTGGATGAAATAATATTCAGCTGGTGGAACACAAGGATACGATGCATTCAACCAATATTTGGTATGCTAATTTGGTTTTAAGCTAGTTTTGTGTAAGATGATTTGATCAAACGTTTCTCAAACCACGTAATTTTAGCCTTTTTCTTTAAGATTCTTTTGTTACGATTAACTTTCAAAGGAATTTGTACATATAGTTAACAATTTCAGTTTTTATCTATTTTCTATGACTTTTACTATTACGATTACGAACTGCCGTCTTACTATACCAATTCATGGCTAAGAAAAACCAAGTTCTTTAGTATCATCTTGTATTGTTGAGAATTTTAGAGCAAAACAAATCACAAAATTTATGGGTTACTCCAGTCTTTTAAAGTAGTAACCACGAGAAACTTCGAATAACTATTAGAATTTATAGGCTGTAAAAATGTTAGATTTTGCAAGATTAGAAGTTTAAGAAATAAAGTAAGCGCATATAGTCCTACTGCAAAAGAAAATTGTGCGTCACTTTTATTAGCGATAGTAACAAATTAACAATCAATAAAAAGAGTCGAATGCAGTCATTAGTCATACTAACTAGAAGTACAACAAAGATAGAAAATTTTTCTAGTCAGAGAGCTTACACTTCTTGGATAGGGAATAACTTTACCGAAAGATTGTTATCAACGTGGCCAACTTCCATAGTTGTATGCTTGCATTAAGGCATATGTCTATCAGTCTATGAGAGGAAAGTACTTGTACTTAAAACACACCCAAATCTAATTGCTCCTAATTGTGCATATAATTGGTAAGTGACTAGATATTTACTTCTATTCTAGAGTTGCTAATGACGAAGCATATGCTAATAAAAGTCATCAACTCCTATTTACTCTTTTTTAAATGTTTTTTTCTTAGAAATATAGAAGAGTTTAGGGAACCGTTCTTTTGATCGCATACACGAAACAATCTAAAATAAAAACTGTCGCGATTCAGATAATAGTGAGCAATTCGATCTGCGAAAGATATATATGTATCAATGAAATTTATAGATATTGTTTAATATAACTATTTATCAATGATAAATATAATTTTTTCTACGTAGCTTAGTTGGTGGAAGTGTAAAATACATGCATGTGGTTAGGTGTTCGAAGTAGCAGAGTAGCAAAATTGACTTTGCCTTTTTCACACCTTTTATGTATCAAAGCCTAAATGATTACTCTAGCAAAACATTAATTGCATCATAATAATTGTCATTGGGGGTGTTTGACAACGGCGGTTGGCTGGTGGCTTATTGTTGTGGCTGGATTGATCGGTCTTTTAGTGGCTTGTTTGACTGGCTGTGTAATTATTGGTTGTATATAAAAGTGTTTGGTAAAAACGGTTGTTAGTGTTGGCTGTTAAGTACGAAATTAAAGCAAAAGTCAATAGCCAGCAACAAAAGCTGGTAAAAGCAGCTTTTGGCTTAAAAATCGGCTTTTTAACTACTCCAAAACTCGTTTATCAAATACTTTTTTTGGTTGTTTGACCAGATATAAAAGCCAAAAACCAATGAAAAAACCACCCAAAAGCCATTTACCAAACACCCCCAATTTATATAATTAATTAACCAATCTTCTACCTAGGGTTTCACTTTCTTTCATATTTTTCTTGCTTTTTTAATTTCTTTTATTATCCATTTCATTTCTCAATTGAAAGTAATGAAATATGACCTTGATCGGGTCCGAGCTTTCCAGGCTCTATGCTGTTGGGGAACTCCGCAAGGGTCTTACCATCTTCTTGATTTACTATATTTAAGTCTTTGGACCATCATTCATTTCAGTAGCTCTCATCTCAAATCTATTTTGATATATGATTTACATTATTTTTAACACTACTTTAATTTATTTTGAAGTTGAGTGGATCTTAAATTTTGAAATTCTTAAGTTTTTTTTGTCAAGAGATTCTTTAGTTATACTAATTGTGTTTGTGTCTACCCAATTTTAAAATTCTATATCTGCCACTATCTCTATTCTATAAGTGAAGAGGAGGGGGACACCAAAAATCAGCATTAATTTTTTTTAGGAAAAATTGCCTAGAATAATGCAACCTTTTGGTAATTCGCAAATAATAATGAAGCTTAAAGATTATTCTAGAATAATGCAACCTTAATACCCTTTTAAATAGGACAAATGACCGGTTACCTGAACAATTGGTAATTTTTATTTAAAACTTTAAATTTTAATTAATATGTTAACAAAAACTTTAAAAATAAAAAATAACCCCCCCCCCCCACCCCCCTCACCCCGCTGATGTCATCCCCAACCCCACCCCGCTGCTATCAGCGCTGCTCTCAGCCCCAACCCCCCCCCCCGCAGCTGTCATCCCCAACCCCCACCCCTGCTGCTCTCAGCCCCACCCCCGCTGCTATTAGCCCCCCCCCGCGCTCGCCACCGCAACACCTTTCCCTTCTTCCTTCTCTTCTCGCTACTCCTCTGTTTTCCCTCTCCCCTTATTTCGCTACTGCTGCACCGCACTCAACTGCGGCTGCCACCACAGCCCACCGTGGCTTCTTAGCCTCTAAAGCAAGCCTCTTTCCTTTTTCACGAACCACCGCATACCCACTCCCTTCTCTTCCTTCCCTGCGCTGCTGCCACTGTTGTTGTACCCCACCCCCCGCGTTTGGCTCGTCGTCGGCGACGTCGAGGTGGGGTGGCTCGTCGGCGGCGGCTTTTGTTGGTTTCGTGGCTGGGGGAAGGGAGGAGGGGTGGCTCTTGTGGCTGTAAAGAGGGAGGGGGCATTTTTTTGTTTTTTTTTCTTAATCTTTTTGTTTATAATTTTTATAAAAAAAGATATATTTATGATAACCAATTACTGAATGACATGTGTCTCATTTAACCTGTTCCTTAGGTTAAATCCGGTTTTATCCCATTTAAAATAAATGGGGTATAAAGGTTCATTATCCCAGAATAATCTTTAGGTTGCATTATTATTTGCGAATCGCCAAAAGGTTGCATTATTCTAGACAATTTTTTCTTTTTTTAAAATTCCTAACTAAATGGAATAAGTCTCTCCATAACTAACTGTTTTTCACTTTTTAAAATTTTGAATATAGAAATACAAAACATCCTATAAACAAACTAAATATTAGTATATTTTTATGCAGAATTTGCATGATTCGGCATGCATCTATATATTATATTCGACCCACCTTATTAAACTTCATTATATTGGAGTCTTTGACATTTTAAATGATGTACTATTATTCAATAGTAAAAATTGACATTACTAGTGTTAATCAAGGGCATTTAATATGTCATAATTAACCAATTTAAGAGTTAATTAAGGTGAATGATCATTCTGGGAAGAGAATTGAAAAAATTAGACTGCTATTTAGACAATAGACCATTTTAAATCAAGCCCGTGAGGTATAAAATTTGAGAAATCGATCTTAAAATTAAACCTTTTAGAACCCAGCGACATGTTCTAACCACCTAAACTATTTTTCACTCTCTATGTCTTGATTTGTAATCATTAAGCAATCAATTTTCAAACTTCAATTTAATTCAAAAGGTTACAATTTCCAATAAAATCTCGAAAACAATTTCTATATTTTATTGATGAACGGGCATGGAGTAGTCACTAAACCCCTACCTTATACCCTTACAACTTGTATGGATAGCCAAGATAGGAGGGGACTAGGGAACGGGAAGAGAGATGGCCAAAATCCGTTGTTTGGATACGCACGAAGTGAGGGAATGAGGGATTTGGAGGAGAGGGAAATGGAAGGATTAATTTGTTTGAAATTCCTTCCTCCAACAATGGAGAGACTCGGAAGGAAAACTAATTCTTCTTTCCTCCCATCCGTTTCCCTTCCCTTCTTTTCCTCCCCTTTTTGATCTCAAACACAATGTTAATATCAAAAGGTCAATCTTCATTCTTTCTTTTCAAGCAAATAATTTCGAATCAACACCCTGAGATAGAAAGCAGTGGTAGATCCCACCCTTATTAAAAACATCATTATATTTTATCTCCCAAAGGATACAACCTTCTACCGTATCCGAAAATGATTGACTAAATAAACAACATCAATAGTTGTTAATTGTTATGTTACCACTTTCTAATACCAATAGTTAAAAGAGTTATATTGAGTTCAGTATATTTCCCTTAAACTTAATTCAATTGTTTTAGCTAAAGAGAACTAACCCAACTATGAGATTAAAGAATCAAAAGAATCCATATATGGATCTCCAACGTCATTTCACCTTTTCCCCATAGCCTACAAATCAAGGAGGCCAAATATCAAAGATAAAACAGGAAAAAGGGGGGGATGAAAGAAAAAGAAGTGAAAATTACAAGAAAAGAAGAAAAAACAAGGACTAAAACCCTAAACATTTGTCTGTCTCACTCACACTTCCCAATTTGCAATTTCCCCCTCCTTCACTCACTCTTCCATCCCACCAAAAGCAACCAAATCTCCCACACTACACTCTTCTTTCTCTCTCACACACACATTTTATAAAATTCCCACATTTTCTTCTTCCCTAACATAAGAGTAAACTCATTTTTCAGAAAAATGGCAACATTTGGATTAACAAATGCCAATGAATTAGTATACTGCCCTCCAATTTCAACCCCATTTCATAGCAAGAAAAGTTCCAAAATTTCCCCTAAAGCATTCTTCTTTCCTAAAACAACAAGGAGAAGAAATGGGCAGAAATATTCATCCTTTTCTACTTCTTGCTCTTTCACTCCAATGGAAACTGCTAAGATTAAGGTTGTGGGTGTTGGTGGTGGTGGCAATAATGCTGTCAACCGCATGATTGGTAGTGGTTTGCAGGTAAATTTCCCCTTTTTTTGGGTTTTTTTCTTTTCAAATTTCATTTCTTTTTGATGCAATTTGGTGTCATTGGTCAATGGCCGGAATCCCAGTTAAGGTTTTATGGGTTTTAGGTTGTTTGGTTTATAAGATTGTTTTTGACAAATTTTGATTTTTGTTTTTTGTTTTTACTCCTTTTGGGTATTTGTAAGTGAAGATAAGCTTTTCTTCCTGTTACTGAAAGCTGTTGTTGTGAGGCTGTGTGTTGTTGGATATAAAGGTTGCATCTTTGCTCTTTGCTGTATAGCTTACAAATTGCAAAACTTGATTTCAATGGTTTAACAGTGTGTATCATGATCCAAGTTGGAAACATATCAATGAAGGTGGGTTCTTGTATTTGCAATTAACATGTTGTGTTGGAGCTTCAGTTTGTTGAGAATGGGTGAAAATTGAAGAATTTGTTGGGAACCCAATATGCAGTAACATTATCATGAATCAACTCCATTGAATTGATATTTTGGTTGCTATATAGTTTACCTTGGACAATTTCTTTGTGAAGTTGTATGCTTGCCATATTCTAGTACCTCCTACTTGTTCTTAGCTATGGCCCCCAAAACAATTCCCTCGAAGTACCCCAAATTGCTCATGACCATTGTTGGTAGGTGCTTTTTGGTATTTGCTTTAAACCGATGGCCAATCTTGGGTTCATGAAGATCAAAATAGAAGTTGTTCTTCCTCATTCTATGGATTGTTGTTGCTTGATGAAATGTTGTTATGATTTGAGTGGTTGTGTGTAGAAATCTTCTAAGAAGGACTTTTTACACACCCGTTTTGTATTTTTGTTGTTTCATCTATATGTCCTTTTGGGATGTGTTGAAGTAGTTAGTTCATTTGTTATATCTTCAATAAAAAGCTCTTTTTCTAGAGGTCCTTATTATCTTGCATAGTTTTGTCCATTGCTTGTACTTGTTTAATTCACAGCTCAATAGCTCATGCCTCGTGACACTTGCTTAATTGAGAAAAGGCAATGTCTACTATTGTCTTTGTAAAGACCTAATTATGTAAGTTAGCTCATGCACAATGGGCCATGAAGTTTCGCAAATTGGGATCTATTCCCAACTGAATTTCCACCCCTTGCCTATGATGGCTTCTGGTGGCGTTTTTCTCAGAGCTCTAGTGCAAGGCAAAGGGAAGAACTACCCTTAGCTTTGTTATAGTAGTATTGCTGTATCAACAATTTCTCAATGTTGTGAATTCCTTCCCGCAATTTGATACATGTATGCCTTTCTTGCCAGGGTATTGATTTTTATGCCATAAACACAGATGCCCAGGCGTTATTGCAATCAGCTGCTGAGCATCCCATTCAAATTGGAGAGCTTTTGACACGTGGATTAGGTCAGGCACTTTTTATATTGTTCAGAAGATTCTTTTTTATATACTTAGAAAATGTTGTTTATTGTTCAATCATAGATTAGCAGCATGCTGTATCAAACAATGAGTTCCTTGAATACTGATTTATGGCCATTTTTCTAATTTTTGACCGTTCTGGTTGTCTAATTCATTTTTCTCCCTGTTATATTTTTACTTTTGATTGGAATAACGTAGTGGTGATGCAGGTACTGGTGGGAATCCATCACTTGGGGAACAGGCTGCTCAAGAATCCAAGGAAGCTATTGCAGCTGCACTCGCAGGATCAGACCTCGTGTTTATAACCGCAGGGATGGGTGGGGGCACTGGTTCAGGTGCTGCTCCAGTCATTGCTCAAATATCCAAGGATGCAGGCTACCTCACTGTGGGTGTGGTCACTTATCCCTTCAGCTTTGAGGGCCGTAAAAGGTCATTGCAGGCAGGTGCCTTTGTAGCTTCCTTGGCATAGTGCTGAACATTTTTCTTGATAGAAATTGTTGTTTGTTGCATCCATTAGATGAACAACATTCGTCCGTCTACTCTTTCTTGTTTTCCAATTCTAAATATAACTTCTCTTTGTCAACGTGGCCCCAATTAGGAGAAATTGTCATGATCTATAATGTGAATTCAGGTTTATTGTCACTTCATCTTTTCTTTTATGCTCTCATCAGGCACTGGAAGCTATAGAAAAGCTGCAGAGTAATGTTGATACTCTCATTGTGATACCAAATGACCGTCTCTTGGATATTGCTGATGAACAAACTCCTCTTCAAGATGCTTTTCAGCTGGCTGATGATGTTCTCCGCCAAGGTGTTCAAGGAATTTCAGACATAATTACGGTATGTCAATTGATAAATAATGAAAAATATTTACTTTAACTGAAATTTAATTAGCTAAAGATAAAAGAGTTGTGGACCTTCTCAGAGTAAAGTTACAAAAATACTCCTGTTAGACTAATGAGACAAAAATTTAACCAAATGGCCTTACTCGTGAGTAGTAGGGTTTTATACCAACTTGTATTTTAAGTGTTTTTTCTCTAATTGCGCCCCTTCTTAAGGCAACCCCCAACTAGAGGTGGTTAAAACTGACATGACGGGCCAACTCGATATAAAAACGACCGGTTATTAGCGGCTTTGGGTCGGGGGCGGTTGGCTAGTGTAACTTTTTTAAAAGGGCTAGGTTAGGGTTGGAGGGGTTGGCTCGTTTAAGTAAGCGGGTTGAGACAACACGATTCTACTCAATTTTCAACTATAGTATGTAAAAATGACATGACACGCCAACGCAACCCGAACTAAACAAGGTTAAGTCGAAGTTTTTGACCCGTCTAAGTAAACCACTAGGTTAGAGTTGAGGGGTTCAACCCGTTTATGTAAGCGGTTTGACACGAAAATGACACAACACGTTTAGATGCCCTACCCCCGACTTATAAAGTACAACGAAGTATTGTTAAACTTGATGATTATGAAAAGATATTACTGAGGTAAAGAGTTGTATATCCCCTCTATTTGTTTTCGAAATTTTCTTTTGTATAACCATGTGCTACGAGTATGAAAAATTAGGAAATGTCAGAGAAGATTCAGCTCTGATATAGAGATAAGATTTTCACATGAAATGTGGGGGTCCCTGGGGAATTTAACTTTTACCTTAGTAATGTCATGCCAAGATCCTATTAATTACGTTTTATAAGTTGGGGGCTACCTCAAGAAGGGGCCAAGATGGGAGTTATTGGAGAAAAATACTTAAAACTACAAGATTAATTGATAGAAAATCCCTAAACAACATCCTCCCTCTATGTCATTGACTGAATGGGTGAAGACTCTCTGTTGAGAGGTAGTAACTACCCAAGATAAATGTGCAATTGTAAGTTCTAATATGGCACTGTCTGTGACATTATTGCTACTAACAACAGTATTCTGGCTTATGGAGTGATTACCCCTTCTCACTTCCTAGGATGTTTGTCGCGGATATAAGATCATTTTTTCTTTTCAGATAATTTTGATTATTCATTATGCTGGCTGATGGTAGACTATTAACAGAATATACCACGTCGTGGCTCCGTCGCTTGAAGAATTTAAAATCTGCCCTTTCGGAAGGTCCTATAAAGAAGTAAACATTTTCTTTTCAATAAAGGTCTCCCCCCCCCCCCCCCACCCCCCACCCCAAAGTGAATACCCTTGCTTTTTTACTATTGTTGTTTCACTGTTTGCGGAAAAGGGTACATGCGTCTGTTCACAACCTTGTTCGCTACCGATCATTTGGATGTCTAGCTGCGCTATTACTCTCTCACCCTGCCTAAATCTTGTGCAAAAGGAAATGTAACTTCTTTAAGGAACAGTGGGGGTAACATATTGATGTTTGAGTGGGGACCTGGAAAAAAGAGATGTGTATTGCACAGAGTAGCATAATGCCTATGGTGGTAGGCAAATTCTCTTGCATTGTACATGTCAAAAATCAGATTTCTTCATATCTTGTTGATACGTTCTTCTTTATTGGTTACCTAGATTCCGGGACTTGTGAATGTGGACTTCGCCGATGTCAAAGCAATCATGAAAGATTCTGGAACTGCAATGCTTGGAGTGGGTGTTTCCTCTAGTAAAAACCGTGCAGAAGAAGCAGCTGAACAAGCAACTTTGGCACCTCTTATTGGATCATCCATACAATCTGCTACTGGTGTTGTATACAATATAACTGGAGGGAAGGATATAACATTACAAGAAGTTAACAGAGTATCACAGGTACTATTATCAGTCTGTTTTACCCTTTCTTTGACTATCTAATGTCTCAATAATCTTCTATAAAAAAGTACAAAGAAAGAAAGGGGCACATAGAAGCTGGCTAAAGTTACTCATCCTTTTACCAAGAGATATGAGAAACCTACTAGAACTAAATGCTAATGCAAAAACTGCTGTGAGTGATTATTAATTAGTGTAATTGGCATTATTTGAAGTCAAGAAGTTTCGGGGCTTAGTTAGGCTAAATTATCCTTATCTATCTGAAAAATAAGTTAGGTATGTAAAGTTCAAGGCTACTAATTTTAGTTAAGTTCAGGCCCAATATGTTCATTTTGGTCAGTTTAGGGCCTATAGGTTCAGATTAGTCAAGTGCAAGGTGAATAAGTTCAGAAAAGTTAAGTTTACACATTGTTTGGATAGAAGAAACTGGAAGGAAAGGAAGGGAAGAGATAGGGAGGGGGAAAAATTTTCTTGTTTGGGAAAAAGTTTGGGAGAAGGAAGAGGAGGGAGAGGGAGGAATCCATTTTTTAGGCATAATCCCTCAGATTTGGAGGGGTAAATGGACCACAGCTTTCCCCTTCCTTTCTCTTCACTCCCCTTTCCCTCTCTCCCTCCTCTTTCCCTCCTCCGTTGCTATCCAAACAAAGTTAAATTCGGTAATAAGTCCAAATAAGTGAAAGGATGAAGAGAACGCACCCTTAGTGAATTTTTCCTCCACGCAAGAATGTAGTAACGTGATACATTTGGCATTTTCAGGTGGTTACAAGTTTGGCCGATCCATCAGCTAACATAATATTTGGAGCTGTTGTGGATGATCGCTACAACGGAGAGCTTCATGTGACAATCATTGCCACAGGCTTTTCCCAATCATTTCAAAAAATACTACTTACAGATCCTAAAGCTGCTAGGCTTCTCGATAAAGTAACCCAGGAAAACAAAGGATCTACCGCTCTTCCAAAGTCATCCTCTATCTCTCCGAACTCTGTACCGCCACGACAACCTCCAAGAAAGCTGTTCTTTTAGATTCTTTATAGCTATAACACAACCCCTGTTGTTTGCTCCTTTTGTTATTGATTTGTAATGATCCAAAAGAAAATCAATGTTACATGTTTGTTGTTTCTTCAGTTCATTTTTTTTGGTTAACTCTAAATCTAACAAAATGCGCGGTACAATATGATTGGTACGCGCAAATGCAATACATGGTCAAGACCACTGTTGAAAGTATAAATGAAAAGGAGACTAAAAGCTATACTCGAATGTGCTTGACTTGAGGTAATGAGTTGATTTTCGTTCGGCCACTCTTAGTAAATATCTCAAATTGAAAAGTTTGTGAGAAAATTAAATATTATCTTATTAATTTTTTTTAATATTCTAATTTTATCATAATTTTTAATCTTTACGTATCTACATATATGGTTGAAAATTGTTTAGTAATAGAATGATGCTAAAGAATAAACCGGTGTTTTTCGATGAGTTTAACAGTTATTATATACATGGACGTATATCACAAAACACTCACAATTTTAACTTATAATTGATTTATTTTTGTTCTTTCTCTCATGGATCCTATTTTTGTCTATCTATCTCAGCCTTATTGTAGAACAAAGGGACTAAATCGTCATTCGTTTTCAGTCGAATTTGAGCAATAGTCTACCAATCAATTACTTTACACTATTCAGATTACAATCTTCAAAAACTTGCCAAGACAATCAATTAATTTGCACTGAACAACTACAAAAATATTGATAGTTCAGGAGCTGGAGTGAAAGAAAACATGCTACAACCAAAATGTTTAAAGAGTGAGGATAGCAAATGGCCACTATCTGTCTCTTCCTTCCAAGCTAGGGCAAGGGCAGATGCCTTTTGAGCTTGAACATCTATTTTCTCCCTTCTAACACTACTTGCTGAGACATTTTCATTCTGCAACTGCTGCGTAATTGCTGAAAGGCCAGCATCAGATCCGCCAACAGCGGCAGCAAATCCTCCTTGCACGGAGTTCACCGCCAGCACCCCCAATGCAGAATCGATAGATAATTTCTTCAGTGGTGGCTGTTGTAGCATGTTGTCCATGCTAGCTTTACGCTTGCCTGGACAAATCACGGAAAGATGAAAGTGGAACCAAAAGTTAAATTGATACAATGAAAGAGATGCACTCTTTTCACGGGGCCTTTACAAATCATTTTGTACGTACATAGTGGTAATGATAATAAAATTATGCGTAATTTTGTGAAGGAAGTCCCATGTCAATGTGCAAGGTAATGATTGTCCATCCACAAATATCGTATACTCCACATGCCTTCATTACCATCAATTACCATTTTAGAGTTATATTGAGTAGTAAGTTAGAAAAAACATCTTATAGAAAGCATGAAAATTTTGGTATGAATTCACTACTCTAACCACCATATATCCCCAGCTACCAAAAGTGCCTTTACCACTCGCTACCAAATGACCCCTCCGAGGTTGATAAGGGCAAGGGGGATGCAATATCTCTGCGCAATGCCTCCCGAGATAACAGCCTAGTGAACGAGGTGGAGGCCATGGACAAGTCAGCTCCCACATCCCCACGGACCCATCTGGTGAAATGTATTGCCTTATTCCACTGAATAATGAAGCTTTAGCCCAACAAGGGATGGTCTTACAGAGCATTTGTTAAAAAAGAAAGTACTATGATTAGCAATGATTTTTCTTTTCACTAGTAACGCTTCCTATTGAGAAATTGATGGTGACATGGTATGGGTGCGTTCTATTAGACCAATTGGACTTCTATGAACTAATTTGAACTTTTTTTCTGATATATGCCAGAATAAGTTGAACTCAACTCTACCCCCACAAAAGGGGATCCAAATCTTGCTTTTCTAGGTTGTTACAATACTTGTACTGCCACTTGATTGTGGGAATTGAAACATTTGTGTTACAATACTATAAAACCATCCCAATTTCAACCACATACTCGCATTTCATCACATTGAAGTACAAGCTCAGATGCCTCCATTGCATATACAAAAGACGAAAAACAGGCTGCAAAACTTTTCTCAAACTCCCCAATTGTGCCTTACCGGTTGCTTTATTCAATTGTATCAGAGATGAGGTATAACTATTTTGATGAAAATGTGGGGCTCAAGCCCCCTAGAAGGCTACAAGCGCCTCAAGCTAGTGAGCATTGGATAGGCTCATACACTAGCAGCTTGTTTGGATAAAAAGGGGAGGGAAAAGAAGGGGAGGGAAGGGAAGGGGAGGGAAGGGAAGGGGAGGGAAGAGAAAGGGAGGGGAGGAAAGGAAAATGAGTTTTTTTTCCAAATCTCTCCATTGTTGGAGAGAGCAATTTCTTACAAATTGATCCTTCCATTCCCCTCCCCTCCAAATCCCTCACCCCCTTACTTGGTATCCAAACAAGGGATTTTTGTCATTTTCCTTCCCCTCACCTCCCCTTCCCTCCTATTTTGGCTATCCAAACAAGCCGTAGATCTAAGTTGGCAGCTTTAGCACTATGCTTCAACTCACTACTCATCTGAGCACCGTATATGTGCCTCTCTAGTTGTGGCTAACCTGTTGGCTGATTGATGCAAGTGTGTGTGTATGCCTCTTTTAAACTCCCTACTGGAGATTAGGTATAACTGTTTTGATGCAAGTGTGGGCTCAGGCCCCCTAGAAGGCTAGAACTGCCAATCCGAGCTAGTGAGTATCGCACAGGCTCATACGCCAGAAGGAGGTGGCACTTGGCAGCTTTACCACTATGCTCCACTTCACAGCTCAGTGCTCATTGAAGATAAGGGCCTCCTAGCAACCAGAACGACCCCTCTCCCTCCCCCAACAAAAGTAGAAATTTATAAAGGAAAGAAGCAAAAGAAATTAAAAACTCTTACTTGGTAGCACGGTAACAATCTTCTTATTGGACTTCAAGATAGGTCTTGTTAATGGAAGTGGAAAACTTGGAAATTTCTTCAGCTGGTCATGCATGCATTTGCCAGCAGCAAACTGGAACATTTGTGATTATGTCAGTTCAAAACAAATTAAAGGAACAGAACAAAACTCTAAGTTAGGTAACAAAAACTCACCAATAAGGCCCCATAAACCTGCCAAGCTTCTTGCCTTTTGATCTCATTTTTCTGCCCTTCTAATTGCATTTCTGGCGCCAAAAATTCCATATATGACTCTAGATTTGGTAGTATGAACAGACGAGCCTGAAGCCATGAAACATTGATCAAGCTTTTACGTCACATAAGCATAATTGTTAAAATCCCGATTGAAATCATAGAATCATACGATTCTATATACGATTAGCGAAGACTTGTACAAATTTACATGAAACTGAATCATGCCCAAAAAATTATTAACAGATGTATATTGTTAGTCATTGCTATTTAATTTCATTAATTATTATCTTTTTTACTTTATAACATGTGGACGTTCTAATCCGAGTATATATCTCAATTATGCATGTTTGCAGTTTACGGTTACATTTTTTAGAGTCCCTTCCGATTCAAAGTAGAATCCCGATTCTAATAATATTTTTCATAAGATAACAACCCAAAGAAAAACTATAAGGGAGTCTCAAGTTTTAATATGAAACCATAACATAAGGAGAAAAATCATTAAAGCCTTTGCTCAAGAAAGGACCTTCCTTTCCTTCCCACCTCTGTTCCATAGAATCTCTTATAAAATAAATTTTCCATATAGAAGCAATCTAACAGCACACTACAACTGTTGAAAGAAAAGCTAATAGCATTTATATATATTGTTTTTGCCTTTGAATTCTATGGGTAAGTAACATACCACACTAGGTCCAAGGGCAGCAAGCCCTTGAATTGCACCATAGTGTTGAGGCAGTGCATTCTTTGGATCCAAAAAAGCATGGAGCAGTGTCCTGGTGACTCGAAGCTGAAGGTTGTGACAAACATGCCCAAATCTGTTAAAAGATTTAACAGCCCAGAGATGAGAGACCACTTATCAGGTTTATATAAAGGTAGTTCACAGCATAACAACCTAGCAGCATATGATTTAAAAACCAACTGTAGAAACGCATTTAAAAATTTGTTCATCCTAGTAATATTTGCTCATCCAAGTTAGAGATGGCATCTGGGCCGGGCCAGCCCAGCCCAGCCCGTCTCGGGGGCTTCGCGGGTCAGGCCCGCTCAAACCCGCACCTAACCCGGCTCAACCCGCCAAACTTAAAAACCCGCACCGGGCTCGGAAACCACAACCCAGCTCGGGTGGAACCGCCCACCCAGCCCACCTGTAACCATTCGCAAACCCACCCAGCCCAGCCCAATTGCCCACCCAACCCCCCACGCAGACCACCCAACCCACGACCCAGCCCACCCAACCCACCACCCAGCCCACCCAACCCACCACCCAGCCAACCCACCTAGACCGCACAACCAGCCCGCACCACCCAGACCCACCCCCAGCCCACCAGAACGCTTATTTGGTTCGAACATCGTCTGCTTTCAATAAAGTATTAAAGTTGATTCATTTCACATAAATCTGGTAATTCTTCTTCCTTTACTTTTCATTATTTCAATTATTGCTTTCATAGATCTTAATTATGTCTTCCCTAATTATGATTGTTTTTGTTACCATGCAATAGTTTAAAAACGACGATAATGAAAAATAGATAATAATAGATAATTACGATAATATAAAATTAATCATTACTCAAAATTATTTAAGAATACATTGGTCAATATTCAATACTCATTATAATCTTATTTTAATTGCTATATTAAGATTATAAATAAACGACATTACTAGGAAAGAGATGATATTAAATAATTACGTCATTACGAAATTATAAAAATTAATCATTATTCATATTACTAACAAAATGAAATTTATAAAACCAAATATTTTATATTTCGTATTTCAAAATTATATCTAATTGACTTATACAAAATTACAAATGCAAATTCATATTCATAAAAATACAATTCATATTACATCAAACTTACTAATTAATATTATTTCAAGTTTTCAACACATCCAATCCAATCCAATCCACCCACTAAGCCCACCCACCCAAACCACCCAGCCCACCCAACCCATTAACCAGCCCAACCCAAACCACCCGGCCCACCCAACCCATTAACCAACCCAACCCAAACCACCCAACCCATTAACCAGCCCACCCAACCCATTATCCAGCCCAACCCACCCACTAGGCCCACCCAGCCCACCCACAAACCCGTTGCAGGCCCGCCCAAAACCGCCATGGGTCGCTCCTCTGACCCAGCCCACCAACCCACCCAGCCCGCACCGGGTCATATATGCACAACCCAGCCCGCCACAAACCCAGCCCGGCCCACCCATTTGACACCTCTAATCCAAGTACTATTTGTTCATCCTAGTAATATTTGTTCATCCAAGTAATATACAACATAATATCAGAACAAATATATTTTTTTACAAGATTAATAATACATCGTACCTTTGACATATTCTGGCAACAAGGTCTGCACTAAGGTTTCTCAGTTCCCAGTGATTGTCAGTATATCTGTTTCCTAGCCTCTTAGCTACCAGACAGGTAATGACAGAAGGCAGAAGCTGGTGGACCTGCAAAAAGAAATTAACACAATTTTAGATACAAATGGCAAAGAACCACAGATAAATAATTTTAAAAAAAACTTAGCAAGTCAAGAGCCAGCAACTCCGCTAAAACAAAAGGCCAGAGTCTACGGATTGATATAAAAGAGAATAGATGAGTTTTAAACTATTAGATCGCAAACATAAAGATATAAATCATCATATAATAATCAAGTCAAGATAATGAAGATATAAATTATCATATAATAATCAAGTCAAGATAAACGCCATGTCGAATTAATTTCAGTTCAAACACATGGCTGAAGGTATGACAAGTAATCACAATATTATCAAGTCAACAAAATGCCAGTTACCGCACCTCCGTTTGAAATATAAGAAGCTTGAACATCTTATCAAAGTCAATAGTATCAAATTAGAACATTGTAGTATATGAAAGAAACAAGTAAACTGGTAAATGATGACCCACCATAGCAGTATAAAGTGAAGTTGGACTTACATAAGGTTCTACATGTATATGTGGGTTTTGGAAAAGGCTCCAAACAAGACGCATCAGTCCAAATAGGAGACTGAATTTATTCAAATTTCGAGAAACCTGTAATTAATGAAGCTTGTCAGTAAACTGTACACAGTCCCAGCAAGAATTAGATAGAAGAGGGAAGACACATAAGAATATCATGAATTACCTCATCAGCAATAAAGCATGTGAAGTAAGGTACCAAAGGATGAAGTCCTGAATCAGTTGCCAAGCTCCGCAAAGCTTCTTTGAAAAGGATAGTTTCAGACTTGCGTGTAGCAAGCTCAATAACTTTGTCAAAATAAAGCTGCATGCGAAATGGTAAGGCAATAGGGCCGATTGCTCAACAAAAAATATGTCAACGTAAGGCACACTTAAATGGAATAATGGATAAACCTGAAGCTCTCTAGATAGCACATGTTTAGCCGGTAGCTTGATGTCAATGGGGATTCCTTCTTCTTTATACTCTAATTTAATGCCATCAGCTGAAGCTGCAAGAGCTATAAAAGTAAACCAACATTAGAGATTTCGTGCCAACAAACCCCATATCGTGAGTATTAGTGTATATGTTGCAAAAGCAAATTACTAAAAACCATGAAATCTCATGGTTTGATACCTTCAACTGGTGAGTTCTCAGGAATAGAAGGCTGTACCCCTTCAATAGCCAGCCAATGCACAGAAAGAGAGGTATCCAAGGCCGCTCTTGGCATAGGTGCGTCAGTAACCTATATCAATTAGATCAGTCAAGGGATATAGATAGAGTACAATTGATTCAAACAATTATTCTCAGGTAATTGGTAAGACCTTACATCTTTCAGATCTAGATCAAGGTTATTAACATAGAACAGATTGTGTCCACTGGCTTTCTCGAAACGCAAAGGATCATTGGAGACAAAACCATAGATCGGCTGATGCACAGACAACAAAAATCAATATATATAGCATTGAGAACCAAAGACTAACACAAGGCTAATAGCAAAAGAAACAGAATAACCAATAGCATCAACATTTCCCCTAATCCCTATGCCTTTAGATAGGCTTCCATTTTGGATGCAATAAAGGGGTTCATGTGATGCACAGTCTTACCTGAAAGAAAAAACATATAATTTTACTTTATATTAACAAGTAGTGCAGATAACTTGATGAGCAACATTCATTGTGATATAAAAGTCCAAAGTAGAGTAAAGCTTCGTCTCCGTTGTGGTGACAAGTGAAATATTTATCCGATAGCCACACCACTTATGTTTGAAGCAAATAAGCTTTACAATGTCTAACCTTCTAGCATAATACTTATACATTAAAATGTATATAGACTTAATCTTACCTCAACATTTCTCAAACTGAGAGCAGCATCAACGTCATCTGCCGTTAAAATTGTGCGCTTGGAGTGTCGCATGCATTTAATTGCCTCCTATAAATTAGAAATCTCAATTTCAGTTTTTTCTTTTTTTGCCTTACCTTCCACAGCTTTGTGGAATGTGAAAAGGATACATGTTTTTCAAGAAAGAAAGAGGCAAACAGCCATCAAAGAAGCAAATTTTAGCAACATAAAACACTAGGTAGTTTCAAATATCCCCATACCAATTCAAACAAATAAAGCAAATGACAAAAGACCTCCCTAATAATTCTACACATAAGCTTGATTAGCAGCACCCAAATCGCTAATATCTTTAATTATGTATTTAAAATAAAATACTAGAAGCTAAAAGTAAACCACCTACAGATAAAAACCAAAATGGTAAATCTTGAAAAACCATACATATGGGATTTTTGAAGTTATAGACTTGAACAAATCAGACTTAAAAATGAAAAGACTTCATTCCAGGGAATGTATGTCATTTTATTATCTCTAACAAGTAACTAGGGGGTTAAGATTTGGGGTTGGCTCAAGAGGTGAGCCTTCCCATCGCCCCCGGCATGGTATAGCGTTCAATTCAATCCTACCCCAAGCATTTGGGGAATGGGGTGGGGGAGTTTGGCATGTAATGGGCCTATAGGTGAGGGCCTGTGCGAGACAGCCCACAGGATTTTCGTCTTACCATAATATAATCTCGTAAATTAATGAGATTATACTTTTTCTAAAATCAAACAAGTAAGGCATCGTTCTTTTGATCTGCAATGAACTTAAATTCAGTTCATTTCGGTTGTTGAGTCAGGAGTTAGTTAATTTCAGTTCGGTTAAGTTCAATTCTTTGCAGGCCAAAAGAACACGGCCTAACTAGGGGTTTCATCTGTGTAGGGCATCTTTAAGGGGCAGGCCGCCTACAACCAGTTTCCGCCACCCCTAAATCCAATACATCAGAAAACACCAATCAAGAATTGTAATTACTCTCAGTTACACGGTTATAGACAGCCATATCTCACTTAAATTTGGACCTCTGACAAGTTTTGAAAAGAACCCTCTAATTACACTAGTTTCATACTAGTATATAGCGCACAACAAACCATCACCAATCCACTAGCATAAATATGACAAAAAAATACCCAATGACATGAATTATCTTCCAAAAAGACAATAAATTCAACCAAAAATGAAATAACTGGCATACAATCTGATACTGAAAGAAAACAAATTAAAAAAAAGGGAGTGAAGTAGTTGAAGTTATACCTGCATGATCTCACGAACGCGATACTCAACATCAGGAGCAAGAGCAAGAGCTACATCTGGGGATAAATTATTGATGCCAATGCTCTGAGCTATCACCTCAATTGTCTCCTTTTTCACTATGCTCATCACTATTTCTTTCTTTTTTCTATCAAAATTTGTGAATTAACTATCTGGGTATTTCTTGTTTGAAGAAGAATTTGGTGGGTATAGTCAATATTGGAGTAATGTTATTGCATTACAGAAATCCCACTTCAAATTTGTCCCCCAAAATCTCATAATAGGTTGACGCGATAGCGGGAATCAAAATGCTTTGATCCGCTGCTACTTGGAAGTTGGAATGGTACCAGTCTAACAGAGTTCAGAAGCGAAAAAGCCTATATTATACTCCGACTCTCCGAGTAGGAATGACAATGGATTGTGAGTTAATGAGAATCTCCTTGATTGGAGTTAATTCATTAAATGAATATATATAGGTATACAACCTAGTTATTAAAAGCTATACAAAGATAATTCTTAAAATATAAAAGATAATTACTAGAGAACTATAGTTATCATATACAACAAGAATATCTACAAAATATTCTCTATCACACTTCCGCAGTCGGAGCGGGAGGAGGCCGAACACTCAGACTGGATCGCAAATCAGTGAAGAGCTGTCGAGGAAGCCCTTTGGTGAAGATGTTAGCATACTGGTATGAGGAGGGTACATGAAGAACGCGGATATGACCTAAGGCCACCTTTTCTCGAACAAAATGTATATCCATCTCTATATGCTTGGTGCTTTGGTGATGAACGGGGTTGTGAGATAGATATATGGAAGATATGTTATCACAATACACAAGAGTAGCCTTTCACAGAGGACAATGAAGCTCGAGAAGAAGATTGCGTAGCCAACAAGATTCAGCAACGACATTGGCCACACCACGATATTCTGCCTCGGCACTCGACCTAGATAGGGTAGGTTGTCGTTTAGCAGACCAAGATACCAAGTTATCACACAAGAATACACAATAGCCCGAAGTGGATTGCCTAGTATCAGGACAGCCACCCCAGTCAGCATCAGTGTAAGTAACCAAACGAGACATGGATGATGGGTAGAGATGTAGACCATGGTCCAATGTGCCTTTGATATACCGCACTATACGCTTAAGAGCGTTAAAATGAGGTTCACGAGGAGCATGCATGAAGAGACACACCTGTTGTACGGCATATGCAATATCAGGACGAGTGAAAGTGAGATATTGTAGGGCCCCAGCAAGGCTCCTATAAAGAGTGGGGTCAGATATGAGGGGGCCACCAGAGGCACTGAGCTTAGAGTTTGTATCAACAAGAGTGGCAGCAAACTTGCAATTGGTCATATGAGCACGCTGAATGATTTCCTCAGCGTACTTTTTCTGGCATAGGAACATACTGCTAGGGGTGCGCTGCACAGAGATCCCTAGAAAATAACTCAACTTGTCAAGATCAGTCATGGCAAACTCAGCTTTCAGGAGAGAAAGGATGCGGTCTCGAAGAGTATCCGAGGAAGCTGCCAAGACAATGTCATCAATATAATAACAAATAAACAGTAGAAGCACCATGATGATAGATAAAGAGAGATGAGTCATTAGTACTACAAGTAAAGCCAATCTGCAACAGTAAACGCGCAAAGCGCTGGTACCAAGCACGGGGGGCTTGTTCCAACCCATAAAGAGACTTACGTAAACGACAAACGTAAGTAGGAGCCTAAAATATACTCCGACTCTGCGAGTAGGAATGGTAATGGATTGGACTCGGACCGGACTTACTAAACTCTAAGTCAGCTCTATTTCAATCAGATTTGGACTTTTTCACTCCTCTTTGGATTTGGATCATATATTCTCGGATTCAAAAGTTTTCCTTTGAAATATTGCGATTGAATTTGGATTAAATTACCATTTAAGATAAGTAAAACATAGTAGTTTAGTAAAAAAAAAAAGGAATAATTGACTGGAATAATCCCAACCATGACCGTTCTACTCAAAATAATCCCGACTATGAGTTAATCAAGAATAATCCAAACTATAGGGGGTACATTCTCAAAATAATTCAAACTTGTAATTCTACTATATATAGTAGTCCCAAAATGGATTCCTTGAAGGAAAGAAAAAATGAAGTTTGGATTATTTTGGAAAGGTACCTCTAATAGTTTGGTTTATTTTTTAATAACTCATAGTTGGGATTATTTTGAGCGGGAGGATCATAGTTGGAATAATTCCAATCAATTTTTCCTATATATAGTTTTTAACTTAATTTCTATGAGTCTAAATTTATTTATCCAATTTTAAATGTACCTTTAATATATTAATTGATGAGGTAACAAATAACAGTCAAATTCGGATCAGATGTTATCTAAGGTCCAACTCTTATCAAATTACATTCAACTTTTATATTTTCGTATTTGGGGCCGACTTATTTTCTTTGGATCATATTCGTACCGAATTTTCATCCCTACCTCTCAGCCAAGTATTGAAGTGTCAAAATCATATTTTTATATTTCCTTCGCTTTTTTAATGCAACATTAGGACTTTTGTATCATTTATATAGTCATCTTCGATTATATCATATTTTATACAAAAAAAATGTAATAATTTAAAAGTTTTGTTAGATTCATATCGATATATTCCAAATTACTTTCAGAATTTTGTAATATTTAATATAGTACAATTGCATATATCAATAGTTAAATTTGTGTATCGACAAGCGTAAAGCTCTAAATATTGCAAAAGATTAAAAAATGAAAGGAGCATAAGTTTTTTTAAAAAAACAACGATAACTTAAGGAACCCTAACCTATTCAATACAGAAAGTTGATACGAAATATGATTTTTAAATAAATTAAAGAACTGACTTTTGTAGGAATGTGATGACCTTACTCGGAGAGGCGGTGTGGAGTCTGCTATTCTGTTAACTTCTCTGAAAATGTGAATATTAGAGGTAAACCTAATATAGGGTAAGGGGTTGGATAACACTTCATCAATCAGAGTCTGAATACAAATATTTAACTTTGCTTTGAATAATATTGATAATAATGACAGAAGTATCTCCTTCAATTAATAAATAACATGTCCACCAGAATTACGAATGGCAATTCCTACTGATCCATCAAATTGAGTTTGAAGAATGATACATGTATCTCTTAGTACTATGTATAAAAAACACTAAAACGGCAAAAATTCTCAACTTGAAACAAATTTTAGGTAATGAACTAAGTGTTATAACCCTTGGAACTACATGTAGAAATTAGAATAAACCCATTTTTTCAAAATGAAGCGTTAAGATTATTTCTTTTACTGCAAAATGAAGTCTAAGATTACTTTTCTTGGTGCAAAATGAAGTGTCAAAATTATTTTACACCAAGGGGTGTTTGTTTAGTGGGAATGGAGGGTGGGAATGGGATTATATATCCCCATGCTTGTATATTCCTTGTTTGTTTAGGGGATTGAGAGTTTTGAAGGGGATTGGGATTGGGATTAAATGGGGTCTATTCCCAACAAAATAAGACATGGGAGGGGGCATGTCTTATGGGTGGGAATAAAAATATGGGGCAAAAGGACATTTTTGCCATTAATGAAGAGGAAGGGATGGGTAAGTAGATGGAGATGAGTAAGAGTTTTTAAGTAATTTTGAAATTTATTCCCCCTTCTAATCCTACCACAAGGCAATGAGAATATTTTCATGAATTCCCACTCATATATTCCCACTCTCTATCCCAGTCCTTAATCCCCAAACTCCCATTCTCACATACCAAACGCCCCACAAGGAACTGTTTGTTTAGTGGGAATAGATGGTGGAAATGAGATTATACATCCCTATCCTTGTATTTTGTTTAGGGGGATTGTGAGTTTTGAAGGATACTGGAAGTGGGATTAAATGGGGTCTATTCCCACCAAAATAAGACATAAGAGGGAGCATGTTTTATGGATGGGAATAAAAATAAGAGGCAAAAAGACATTTTTGCCATTAATGAAGAGGAAGGGATGAGTAAGTAGATGGAGATGACTAAGGGTTTTTAAGTAATTTTGAAATTTATTCCCCTTTCTAATCCTACCATTTGCCAAACAAGGATCAATTTGTAAGAAATTACTCCCTCCAACAATGGAGAGATTTGAAAGGAAAATTCACCCTTCTTTCCTCTCCTCCCTTTTTCTTCCCTCCCCTTCCCTTCCCTCCCCTTCTTTTCCTTCCCCTTTTTTATCCAAACAAGCTGTTAATCCCCAAACTCCCATTCCCACATACCAAACACACCGCAAGGTCTGTTGAATTATTGATAGCTTCCTCGACAAACTGCTGATGCAACTCATTATCTCATGTACAAAATATATGTACAAATGTAGAATCTAAAAATCCAGATGTAAATTCAATATTATAATACTCAAAGTTATCCTTTTTGAAACGGTAATTTTGAAACGTAAAAGGGCGACACCAGTATCACTACTTAAATAATAGTCACTTTGAACAAAAAAACAGAAGATGATAACTTATGCATTGGTCCACAATAAATTTATTGTGGCACCGTTCCATACACGAATTTCTGATCAAACATTATCTTTCAGAATAACACACTGAGCTTGTAGTTTAACCATGCATACAGAGGTGTGAGGCAAAACCAATCCATTACGTTTCACAAGAGGCAGGCAACAAAAAATGTAAGGAATTGAAAATTAGAGAAGAATAAAACAAGGAGAAGGACTCTTGCAAATACACACAGAAGGGTGGAAGAAGAAGAAGAAGAAGAAGAAGAAGAAGAAGAAGAATCACAACATTATACACACATTTGTTTCGTATGATTACAGATATTTTATCAGCACAAAAATAGCAAGGATTAGAATCACAATCCCAGCAACTGCCAATAGCAGGCACAAGCAGGAACAGCCACCCTTTGTTTTCCTGTTCAGATTCGCTAAACTCCTCGAAATGCGCTGTTTCAAATATGAAGTCGAACTATAACATCAATCCGAGAAAAACAGATAGGAGCTAGCAGCTTGCAATTAAAACAAAGCAGCATTCATGGAAGGCATGCTCATTACAAAAATTAGAAATTTTGTATTAACTATGAACTGTGAACATATACATCTGCGTTTTTTACCCAAAGTGTAAACAATCTTACTCTTACGTACTCTAAATATACAATACACCAGCGAAATACAAGTAACAAATTGATATGTAATCTATATATATATATATATATTAAAAATTGTAAGCAAGAGTTATTATCCGCCACGTGTCACCATCCCTCTTTGAATAACATTTTATCCAACATCATTCTCATATATTAAGAAAATGTCAATGTGAAGATTCGAACCCCAACGCCATGTATGGAATGAATAGCTCAAACCACTATGCTACCATATTATTATTGATGCTTATATCAACAATAATGATGACATATAAATGAAAATCAAGAGTTAAGTTGTTTAAATGAGATGACTTGTATTTTTTTGCTAATATTTTACACGCTAGATTACATTAGTTATCGCTAACTAATAATCCGAGCATCGCCGGAGACCTCTGTTGCTCCGACACCCTGCTTCCCCCGGAGTATCGCGTGTCGACTCGACACGACGCGACACACGACGACACGCCTGGGTGGAAGTGTCGACAGGCGTATCAGGAAAGTGTCGAAGATAAAGTCGAAACGCCATAGTTATAGAGTTATAAAGGAAAACAAAAGAGAGAGAAGAGATGAGAGAGAGAGTTAGAGGAAACAGAAGAAAAAAAATAGCCCACGAGGAAAAGAGTAGAGAGAGAAGAGATGAGAGAGAGGGTTAGAGGAGGCCCACACCACTTGTTGATATTTTATAAAGTTCTGCAAGTTGTTGACAACTGTTCCCTCCGTTCCAAAATGTTATACCCATTTTCCGTTTTAGGCTGTTTCAAAAAGATATACCCATATAAAATTTTTTCTATTTATATACATTTTTTCTCCCCATTTTACCCTTCAATATCTAAACATTTACCTACCTTTTACTCATTTATACTTTAATGGTCCCCACATTTAAATCTCTCTCTCTTACTTTTCCTAATAAGGACAAAAAAAAAAATATGAAAATTATTAAAATAAACATAAGATTCTCCTATGATTCTATTTGCCTTGGTTTTCCCCCATATTCCAAATGGGTATAACAATTTGGAACGGAGGGAGTACTTACTTCGTATTTATTTTTTATTTCTTTATTTACAAGCTGTTATTTTTTACTTTTTTTTCTCTCCTTTTTATTTCTGTTTTATATCCTAAACACCAAATGATATTAATTACTTTATTTATTTTAAAATATATATATATTGGTGAAAAGTGTCTACTTTATTTCCGACACTTTATATGATAGCCGTATCCAAAATTAAAGTCAAGACACTCGATTGACCGTATCCTCGTATCCGCTAATTTCTAAGTGTAGAGTGTCGGATCCTCCGATCCCTACTTGGATACGACACCCAAACCCAAGTCTGAGCAACATAGCCGGAGACTAATACTAGTTTCGATTGATATTGTGTCAATGTCCATGATAATGCTTGTCTACACCCAAAGTTGTGATTTCTTCATATAGATCCATTTATTACCACTTTAGAGTTGGTATTGAGTATTGACTCTTAAGTGAGAATGAAGTTTGCAAAGAAAATCACAAACCATGCTAATGAGTAAGCAAGGTTATCCTTGCAAATGACATGACCTGATCAATCGGGGTGGGCCCCATTTAAGGCCCTGGACCGGACCTCTTTATCAATGACGCGGGCCCTTACAGGGTCAATTATTTTATATTTTAGATGGGTTGGGGCGGGCCCTTACAGGGTCAACTATCTTTATATATTAGATGGGCTTGGGCGGGCCTTAGAAGGGTCTTGATCTATTTTCACTGCAAAAGTCACCCAAAGTTTTTACAATTCATCGATCCAAATCACCTCAAATTCAGCTCAAAGGCTTCGTTTATAGTTTAAGTGGATGGAATGATAACGGAGAAATTTTCAGAAATGACGTAGGAAGTAGGATTTTGATCGATTATGGTGATGATTTAGTAGGGAAAGAGTTGGGGCTTTTGTTGCAAGAAAGAGATCGAGAACGAGAAAGTTGAAGAAATTCTTGGTTGGGGGAATCAAAGAGGGATTTTTGCAGTGATTCCAGCCGAAAATCGATGGAATACGACGTCATTATATTGGGGGCTGGGCCTGCTGGGTTATCTGCTGCTATACGGTTGAAGCAACTTTGCCTTGAGAAGGATGTTGATTCCGGTTTGTGTTATGGAGAAAGGTGCTGAAGTGAGTAATAATTAAGGAGGAGACGGTTTTCATAGAAGCAAAGCAAACCAGTTCCTCTAGACTACAATGGAGACTGGAGACAAAAGGCAAGTCTTAGCAGGCAACCCCCTAATCAGATGAAGAAAGTTACAGAAAAGGCCGGATCGGGTTGGGTCAAATGACCCTGAGCTGCCCCCGCTTAAAACTGGTCTTCACCCGGCCTGGTCTGGCCCGTTTACAAACTTACCCAGCCCGTTGAACAGGCCAACAAATTACTCACGATTTAGTTATCGTTGACATCGTTGCATAACGCTTACCAAACGGGCCGTTAGGGTTAAGAACGAGCATGGAGTCCTACTTTGGGGATGCTGGGTGGACTAGGGGGGGGTAATTTCACAATAAACCGGCAACTGACACTGTTCAGTAGCATCAAATGCAAGTATGCAACAACTCGAGCCACCAAACATCATTTAAAAGAGGAAATTGAGAGAAAAGAACTGAAATTCAATTAAGGGAAGGGGAGATCAGTAGAATACCTGCAGCCGAGAACCTGTAAATTCGACATGATGATCCAGGTTATCCTACACAGAGGACAATTAAGTAAACAATCAAATTATGCAAGCACTGGCCAATAGTAGATTGACTTTCTAGGAGTTCAAGAAACATGAAATTAGGTGTTACAAAAATCTAACTCGAAGATAGAAACTGTACAATGAGTCTTGTGTGTAGCTCAAGTTCTTCATTCACAGTGAGGGCAATATGTTTTGTACTCATAACAGTCTCCTCCAATTGTTCAAGTCCCTCATCTTGCTCTGTGCAAATGCAGATTCAACATTAAAAATAATATATAGAAAATGATAATTAATGAAAAAACATTCACTAGCGGAACTTATTTGGTTATTAAATGGAAACAGGGAAAAAAAAAGGGAATAAAATAACCAGAACAAGTTCCAGAGGAACAAGATTAAGCAACTTGCCTTTCATTATTTGCCTTTGAAGACTAACAATGCCTTGATTTTCCAGCCCAGCAGCTCTAGTCATGGCATCAACAGGCTTTGTCTCCGGGCCAAGTAAGCTGTCTCTGTTGGCAAAATTTGACATGTTCAAAGTAGTTGCCATCTGGTTTGTCTTTGTTCTTAAATTTGAAAGCATATCTTTGCGGCGGTTCAACTCTTTCTCTGTTCTGCAATATCACAAGAGAGCATAATCTCCATAAGAAAAAAATCTGAATACAACAAGGAAAGCAGATTCTTCCAAGCCTGTAGTAAACTCATCATAACATTAACATATAATTTTACACTTACAAGGACCACATATGCTAACACGCAGGACCGCAGATGTCACAATGAAGGTTCTGAAAATGGCAACATTACACGCTTTCTGTTGTAAGCATACCCCTCCCTTTGAGGCCGGGAAAACACAACAAGACAGATTCACAACAAATTCTGCTTGTGATTCAAACTTATATTTCCTAATGTCTGAAGATTCACATAGTATGACTCATTTCCTGAAAGCTTCTCTTAAAGTACATATGTTTCTTTAAGACACAAATCATTGCAATTGTAGCCACATCATTCATAATTCTCTTACTGAAGGCTTCTTCACATGTGAGCAAAAGCTGCACATTATAAGACATCAAACAAGTGATACATGCATATAGTCGATAGAAGTACAGAAAAGGCCAAAATTAAGTCAGATCATGAAAAAACATGGTAAAACACACCACTGAGAAACTCTTTATTATCTTTTCTATGAAGAGATTGACAATTTCATAAATTCCGGAAACTTCCTTAACACCTATCACAATTTTTGAATCCTTTAACCATTGCAAGCCAACTAAAATTTGGACAGATACTGATGGGTATCGAAGAATCCCAAGCTGCTTCCAAGTACGTGGATTGTTATGTATGGTTAGAACATTAAATGTGTGGCACATGCTATTTATGTATGCAAAGCCAAGCAATTTCTCACTCTTGAGCGTTAATGTAAGTTATAGAATAAATTTAACATACAAAAGCTCAAGATATTCACTCACATAGACTGCTTACTAGGAAGCCTAGATAACAGCGATTCTAGGCTATCCAGTCTAGTCCCCAAGATTGTGATCTTTCGCCGTACAGCTGAAAAGTGGCGCTGTGATTCTGGTCCTGAACCTGACATGGCAGTCTTTTCATATATCATGCCATTGATATCATCTGCTAATTTGGTCGCTTCATTATACTCCTTCATCCACGAGTCCCCGGATGTGGAAGCCATCAAACCCTTCAAAAAAAAAATTGAGTTCATTACCACATATAAGTCTTATTAGTAATCCAAATCTACCACATTCCCAAGTTTCAACAAACCACTCCAACCCCTGAGTAATAGATAAGAATTGAGATATTTTAAATATTTGGAACATCAAACTACCATGATTGCAAACAACAAATAAGATCAAATTTATGTGAAATAATGAAAAGCTAAGTCATTAGGTTATGTTGCACTATGACTACAGCATAGGTGTGCAATTCATATGCACCATCCACCACCCCCCCCCGGCGCCCCCAAATCCACAAAAAGACAAGCATACGTGCAAGATGCAACATTAAGAACCAAAAATAACATATGAAGCAGGTTATAATGGAGTTCCACTAGAATGTCATATGAATAAAATATCGGTGTACGTTTCACAACAAGAAAAAGAAATATTCTCTTATTTACAAAGAAATGTAGCGAACAATGAAGTAAACAAATAATGGTAAGGGGAAGCAATACTGAATTATAAAAGAATCATAGCCTATAAACTAACTACCAAATAGTAAACTCAACCCATTTACATCAAAATCGCACCAATGGCATTATAAGCAGTGATCATATCTTCAAAATGCACTCACTAAGGGCATGTTCTCTTCGGCATAAAACAGCTGAATTGAAATAAATAGTGATATGTGAGAGTAAAAGTATTGTCCAGAGCTGAGCTGAATTGAATTTAACTGAACTAAATATAAGTTGGGGGCGAACACGGCCTAAGACTCTAAGAACAAGGAAATAATGTATGATTATCTCCAAATTCGAAGGGTCGGGCTAGTTAGCAAACTACTGCTACAAAAATTCATAATAATGTCTTGATAATATCTGCCAACCAATGTTCAATTTTACTAAAACACAACAAACATAGCTCAAACAACAATCCCATAACCACCGCCACCCGCCACGGAAAAAGGCAAGCTAAAACCCCCAATAGAAACAGCAATCATCAGCAATTCAAGAAGCAAATTGTACCGAAATTGAGCTCAACCCCCCAAAAAAAAGATTCAAAAAGTTATGAAAAGTGCCAAAAAAAAAAGGGGATGATGAACAATGCAGGCAAACAAATTGAAGTTAAACAATTGAAGGTCGGGGAGCTAATATGATACAATAAACAAACAAATTGAGATGATCGGGAGGGTAAATTGAGTGAGATCGAAGAACAACAGAGTAAAATGTGATAGATTTTAGAATTAGAAAGAAATCGTTGGATTATTCTTACCTTGCTTTTAGAATTAAAGGTTAGCTGAGGAGAGAGAAAGTAGCAGCGTCAACTCAAAGGTGATGACGATGATGATGATCAAAGGCTAATGGTAGAGAGAGAGAGAAAGGTGGAGGAAGCAAAGCACGTCGTCGCCACCGTTTCCAGCCACAGCCCCAAATCCCAATCCTTCTTTGGTTGAAGTTTTTAACTTCTTTTTTTCTGGGTTAAACGACTTTTTTGGCTTTTGAATATTGGGAAAAGAACGTCCAAGTTTATGTGTTTGTCATTTTTGGTGGGTCATTATTCCATTCCAAATTAGTTGCTGCATATTATTGATTTCAGCATTGTTTATTTTGCCACTTTTATTATCTTTAAGTTTATAAACATAACGGTAATTAATATATATGTTCATGTGAGACCTTGTTTCATTCGTCTCAATGTATATTTCTCAAATACTTCCTCCGTTTACGCCAACTCTCACCCATCCATCCGTCGCCCCCAAGATTATCATTTGCAATCCGTCCATCCGTCACCCGCAAGACCATCATCCGCAATCCGTCCATCTATCACCCGCGTGTGAATCGGATGGACAGGGTGATCATCCATTTAAGAGAATTCAATAAGAAAATAAATCAAAATTGCAAATATGACAATTTATACATTAATTTCATGTCAAATAAAGATAACTTAAGCTCGTGACAACATGTCAAGCAATGATTAAAAAATAAATAAATTATACTAATATGAAAAAATGATAAATATTTATGAAAATGAAATAAATTGATGGTGGAGCGGATGGTAGACGGGTGATGGTATAGACCATGGGTGAAAAAGTTTCACCATAATTTCATTCATCACCCGTCACCCGCCACCGGCTATCATCCATTTAACTCACCCTTTTTTCTTTTTCGGGTGGAGCAGGTGATGGACCATCCATTAGATATTGCCATCTCTAACTTTGATTACTATTCACAATTTATACTTTGAATGGAGTTGGTGATTTATATTTTAGGAAAAATATAGTCATATGAGATCTTGTTAGATTTGCCTATATTTATAATATCAACTTTTTATAATTTTAAATTATTGATAATTAAAGATATATAGGTTTAAAAAAGTGAATTTGCAAGCGTAAAAAGTATAACTGTAACAAGAATTTTGAAACGGATGAAGAATTTAATTAGTTAAATACGTAACTAGGGTAGTTTACTCGGATTTTGTAGGTCAAAAATAGGTAGTAGATAAAAACACAATTTGAGCAGGTCTATTATAAGTAGGGGTGAGCACAACTAAGTACCCGGTCATATTGCTCGGAACCAGTTGGACCGGTTTCTTAATGTTTGGAATTGAAAACGGAACCAAGGGACCGATTCTTTGACTTGGTACCCACTCCGGCAAAATTGATTGTTAATTGGTCTATTTGGCCGGTTCCAATATCGGGTATCCACGATCCAGTTGCATTCAAAAGCTATATTTTTCTTGTTTAGCTAAAAATAAGCATCATACATAACATAATTTGACACTTACTTTGACAAGTTCATCTTAAAAACCTTCAAGTCTTAATCATACATTACATACGCATTCATCGCACCAAAAATCCAGTCTTGGAACCGGTTAAACCGGGTACCCAATGGATACCGGGTTATCAGTTCACTACCCAGAATCTGACCCACTTTCAACCGGTTCTTAATATTTGGATCCAGACCCGGTTTCAGTTCCAATTCCGAACCGATTTTGGGTCTGTAATTGAATACCCGACTTTTCTACCCATCCCTAATCGTAAAATAAGCTTATTATCGATTTATCAAAAGTCGAGATCAATTTAAATAGACACACAAATGTAGTTACTACTTCAATAAATCAATTTTTCCTTAAAAAGCCAAAAAAGAGGGGGCAAAAAAATGGAGAAAAATAAAAGAAATCGAGTGTGTTCAAAGTGAGTGAGTGCTCGAGTAAGAAAACTCTCTCTCTCTATTCTCCACACTCTCCTCCTCAAATCTGCTCCTCCTCTCTCTTCTCTAACTTCACCATTTACAGTCTGACACAGAGAAGGAGAGAGAGAGAGAGAGAGAGAGAGAGAGAGAGAGAGAGGGGTAGATTTATGGGAAGATGTCGTCGGACTTAGACAGGCAAATAGAGCAACTCAAAAGGTGCGAACCCTTAAAGGAATCTGAAGTTAAAGCTCTTTGTCTTAAAGCCATGGAAATCTTAGTCGAAGAAAGCAACGTTCAAAGAGTGGATGCTCCTGTTACTGTTAGTCTTTCTTCTTCTTTTTTTAATTTTCAATTTTGATGCTTATTCTTTGCTTATCTGTATGCTAATTATGGTGGGTAGATTTCTGTTTTTTGTTTAATTGGGTTAATTATCTATTTTTGGGGGTACTAATGGCTGTGTGGAAGCTCAATTAACTTGCCCTAGCTGAAGGCTAATCTCAGTAGTGTAGAGAAGAGATAATGGAGTAATTTTTGCAATCTATGATGGTTTAATTAGGTGGAAAAATGAGAAAATGAAGTTGCACAAGCTGTGTTTTGTTGCGGCGGGGGCGGTATACGGGGGAGGCTTGAGAACATTTTCAATAATTACCCTCTGTTGAGAAAGAAGGAGGTTACAAGTTTGAGTTGTTACTAATATGCTTACTTTCTAGAGAAGCTGTTTGATGATATTTGGAATAGTGAGCTCCAGTGTCACCTAATTCGCCCAAAATGTGCCGAAAATAGCTCAAAAGGGCCTATAATTCGCTTGCCTCAGTTTGCAGTAAGATTAGCGAATTAGGCAACACTGGTGAGGTCTGTCGAGTTCAAGGGATCACATGTTGGGTTTTGTTGTTTAGGGCTTCTTAGGTTAAAGCTAATTTGGAGAAGTTAATGTTCTTGCGTGTAGCGGTCAGGAGTCTTTGGGGGGATGGATTTTCTTTGGGTTGGCTCAACATCTCTATAGAAGATCTAAGTATCGAGGTTTGGGGCCAGTAGTTTTTGGTTCAATTTCTTCTTCCATCGATTTATTGGCTTGGGATTATACATCCTATGACACCCCCCCTCTCCCTGCCAAGAAGTTTACGCATTTGCATAGGCTCGGAAGGCTCCTGCCTTTTATTTTTGTATTTTTAATAACACCCTGCACCCATGAAAAGCTTAAATGACCTCACTCTATGACCGTATTTAAGATGTCGCATACAAGCCCTAAGTCGAGAATAACAAGTCACAGATGTCGCTTCTGAGCCTGTTTTAGGTTTATGATTCCTTCTACCGAAAATCTGCAAAATGCCTCTTACTCCCTAAACACTGTTAGGCAGTCTAAATTAGTTGGAACCATTTGGACTGGTAGCTTAAAATTATAGTGCACGTTACTTGGATTTGCTGAGTATCTGTGTCTAGCATTGAGATTAACAAAGTCAAGCATGCTTGGTTTCAAGCCTTAGATGGCCCAACGTCATTTTAGTGTAGTTCGTGGCTAGTGTCAACTGTCAAGATGAGAAAGTTGAGTTGGTGTAGCAATATGTTCATGTCATGCTGCATGATGAGGGCAATACGTGCCCTCAATTAGCATGCCTTATGAAAATGCTAATGAAACTTTGCATCAAAAAGATTTAAAGTCTTCCGTCTGCACTTCGTCACTTCCAGTATTGGAAGCCAAGCCCATGTTTCTGCGAATGAAGCATGAATAACTATTATGTTCAAAATCCAATTCCTGAATACTCGAAAGAAAAGCTCTTCCGCCAAGAGCCATTTGCAATAGGCTGGCGCTAGATGCTGGATGTCTGCCTGTCTTTGGTACTCTGGTGATTTTATGATTTGGTAGCATGAGTAGTACAAAAGAAAGCTGCTGATGTCGCTGTTGATTTTTTCACAGATATGTGGTGACATTCATGGGCAGTTTTACGATATGAAAGAGCTATTCAAAGTGGGTGGTGATTGTCCAAAGACAAACTACCTATTTCTTGGAGATTTTGTCGACAGAGGATTTTACTCAGTTGAGACTTTCCTTCTTCTTCTTGCCCTAAAGGTATTTCTCTAGTTTTTCCCCTCATGGCTCAAGTTGCTTCCAAGCCGAGTAGTCAGATGTTTATTATTGCTCTTAGCTAATTTCTGTGAGATATTAGTTCTTTATGTGATGTACTTGATGCTGATCACCACTGATGATTCTTTTTCATTGTAAATGACAAATCAACATTCTAAGAAGTTCTTTATGACAAATGGCCTGGCAAATTTGGAAATACTCCAGTTGCTTCTTAATTGTGTGATGTAAATTTAGCTTCGTGTTAGTGGATAATTAAAGGTGGTTAAACAAGAGGATTGCTTGTGCTCTGGAACTTCTATAAAGATTAGAAATTTAGAAGTTTAATAGATGGAACTTGAAAACAACTTAGGGTTGCTTCCGCCTTTTCAATTTAATGTTGCGTGATTTTCTTAAGCTTAGTTGACAGCTATTCCTTTAGATTGAAATGGTTTTTCTAAGAGAAAGGAAATCCAAATCATATTCCTAAAGGATAAACATCCTTATAGAAAGGAAATGCTGCATTTGTGCAAACGGGAAATGAAATTAAGTTAGTAAGTTGTATACTCTAATTTTATTAATCTTAGAATGTTGACCTTTGAGAGCATTAGAAATGACTAACATGGTATCCGACTACTGGTACTGTGTATATATTTACTTTTGAAATAGGTTTTAACATTCAAAACCCTTGATAAACCCTTGAATATGATGCAGTTGCTCTTGCTTTTTTCCCTTTGATAGTCAAAGCAATGGAGTTCAAGGAGTAATTGTTGGGAAAAAATTTCAACTTTGGATTACGATGAACCATAATAAGTGTGAAAGACTGAAAGTAGTCTTCACTCTGCCTGTCTGCCAGTCACTTTACGATATACTCCCTCCGTCCCATATTACTTGATACAGTTTGACCGGCACAAAGTTTTAGGAGTGTTATTTGACTTGTTTATTTTATTGTGAGTAGTTAGTTGTTGGCATTATTTAAGTCCATAATGTACAATGTGGAATAAATGTGGGCCATGAGTGTATTGCAAAAGTAAAATAAAAAGTTAAAGGGAGAAAATGCAATATGACAAATGTGGAGTGTGGACCCATCCCATAATAAAAAAAATATTTTTAGTGTAGTATCATGCTATTTTTAGAAGTGTATCAAGTAATATGGGACGGACGAATATGGGAAGTGTATCAAGAAATATGGGACGGAGGGAGTATGTACTTAAGAATAATTAAAATAATGGCCAATGTGATGCGATTTCAGCTAGGGTTAAATCAAATTTAGGATCTTTATATTTACAACTAAAGAGTTGGTGATTTCACATCTGAGTATACCAAGACCGGGCCCTAGGTGGGAACCTTTTATGTTCAATTTTTATGAAAATGATAAAATGGTCTTCTCCAATATAAGCAATTGTTGCTTATTATAGTTCTTATGGTTGGGTTGCACACCTAGTTAATAAAAGGAATGGGGTGTAATCTTTAATGCCTCCTGTTAGATCATTAGTCTAATTTCCCTTCAAGAAGAATGATTATAAGTATAGGCTGCAGAAGTAGTCATAAGAAATATCCACTATCATCATGTTTCGCTGAAACCGGTCATGGTTTAAGATGCAGGCTATATGTTGATTTCTAATTCTCTCTATAGTTAAGTAGCAAGTTTAATTTATTGATAGCCTTTAGCTTCATAGAACTACTCGTTACCAAATGCTATACGTGTCAAATCAAATTGAACGAGTGTTTTGTTATGGGTGAAGTGGTGAGATAGTTTGGTGACTCAGATGGAACACTACAAGAGGGGGAAGGTGAATTATAGTTGGAACTTACGAAATTATAGAACGTTAAAGGAACTCAAAGCGATGCAAGAGAGATTTAAGGAGGAAAACCTACCTAGCTCATAAATCATAATGACCTTGATCATAGGGATTTTAGACTCAACACTTTCACTTTTACTATAGTAGGCCTTTGTACAACCTAGCATCTCAAGGGACATCACTCAAGTGAACTTGAACTCCCAAAACAATCTCCCTTTAGTCAATTATGATTTGCCTCAACAGCTTCTCTTCTGACTCTAGGTTTAAACTCAAAGCCTTAGGGTCTATCCTCTTCGGCATAAAACAACTAAACTGAACTGAAATGAAGTGAATAGTGATATGTGAAAGTAAAAGTATTGTACACACCTGAGCTGAACTGAAAATAAGCTAGGGAGAACATACCCTTACTCACTTTTGCAAATAACTCACTCTTAAGTTACTTCCCTTTTAGCCTTTACTCAAAGCCTTACTAGTTCCCTCAAACCCAAAGCCAAAACCAGAATACAAGAGTTCTACCCTTGACAACTCCCCAATCACTGACTCTTGATAAAGCAAACACTAGGAAAAAGGAACTCTGAATATTTTAATATTAGGAACTGGGGTGTGGAAACAAGTGGAACTTAAGATAACCTTTGTACTTCAACCCATTAAGTTAGGCGCCTTCCTAACCACCAGCCATTACTCCTATAGGACCACTAACACGTTATAACAAACATGACTAAACTAACTCTAATAACTAGCGAATGTAATTGCTTTTAGAAATAGAAAACGTGCAACTCACATTTCATGTTCTTTTACTTCATTAAGACTCTAAATTGATTAAAATACTATTCCTTAATTACCTCTTAGAGATAACCATACAAGATATCTTAAATAAAATACTAAAAAGATATTTCACTTAGAATAATATCCTAACTAAAATATTAATTCTAACTACACTCAATCAAGTGATTTGCACATAATCTTTAAAAACTAGGACACGCCTATGTTAAAGAAAAGTAGAAAAAATTAGGACACGTTATTCGGTTAGTTATTGCTTAGATTAGTTTTACCTACAATCCTACGAGTTCCAATAGGAACTTACATAAGTTCCAATGAGACTCAAGATCTACTTAGACTCTATATTCTTTAATAAGACCTAATAATAAACTTATAGAATTCCTGCACCAACTCTTGGAGTTCCTACAATGGAGCTTCCTCTTTATTCTCGTCTTCCATTGGGAACACTACCAATGCCTCCTACCAGATTAATGTTTCAATTGAGTTCTTCCAAAGGAACTTATCAATTGTCAGAGACCAATTTTCCTGCTTTGGAACTTGTCTTGCTATTCTTTCTCGGAAGTTGCTATAATCCTTGTCTATTCCAAATATATGCCCTTTGTTTCTAGGAACATATAGGGATTAAACATGCATTTCTCAATGCATTAGGCTTAGGCAATCCTTTCATCAATGATATCGCGCTTACAACTTATAACCAAGTTCTTTAATTACTTTAGTTTGTCATCATCAAAACCATATTGGCTTAACATATTTTCATACCAAGAAGAAGAATCTGTTTTGCGTTCATGTTGTTTGAAGAGCAAGACTCAAGTCAGTTTGTGACCTTCTTTTAAGAGTTTGGAATTTTGATATGGCGATACGTGTACATCATCCATGATATAAAAAACGCTATAAAGGGTGCAGTATGTATGTTGTACTAACTGAAAAGCCTCTGAAGAATTTCTTGTGGGATTATGTGATGAAGCCCGCTGCTAAATATTGTTTAATGGCTCATGGTAGTAAGGGCCTCATGTGTTGTAAATTATTGTCTGTCTTCAGCATCCTATAAGATCATATTCCAAAACTGTAATTATGTCCGAAATCCCAACCTTCTTTTGCCTAGACCTGCAAGCTGAGCTTTAGTTGGCATCTTGGCAAGGTGTTGTCATGTGGCAGTAAGGCGAGTAACATCAACTACACACAAGATTTCTCTTTAACTCTAAAACTCCTGAAGATTACAGGTTTAAATCCTGTCCATGTCTAAAATTTTTTCCTTTTCAATTCCAGGAAATTTTAAGTCAGTGATATGGCCCTTAGTAGCAAGGACTTGGAAAAGAAAGTTATATTGGTAATTTAATATGGCTCGCTAAATTGCTTACACTTCTTAATGTGTTTCTGCAAGATAATTGTCAGGTATTGAGTAAAGACCTTCCCCTATCTGTAGAGGCTGTAGACTAATGTTCAAGTATGGCCAATTCTTTCTTCATTTTGAGATTGCTAGGAGCAGGACTTTTTGATGATTTGATTAACTTAATATGATGTATCTTTGAGGGAGAAGTATGGCTTCTGCAGTGATGAAATTGGATACTTTTGTCTCCTAAGACATCAATTATTTTAAACACTGTTGCTTCAATGATTGTTTTTGGGTATATTTATAAAGTGGGTGCAAGGAAATATAGAGATGCTCCTGGATTTGAGCTGTGTATTTCTGTTCTACGGTTTTATTGGTTTATGAAGCATGGCTTCTCCCTATCATTTGTATTATTTTGTTCCGAAACTAATCTTGTGTACAATTGTAGGTGAGATATCCAGATCGGATAACACTAATTAGAGGGAACCATGAGAGTCGGCAAATCACCCAGGTTGTCCTTGTGCATATCTTTTTTCAGCTTCATTTTGAAAACTTCGTGTCGGTTACTGATTTTCCTTTGCTTGCCAGGTTTATGGCTTCTATGATGAGTGCCTCCGCAAATACGGCTCTGTGAATGTTTGGAGATATTGCACGGATATATTTGACTACCTAAGGTTTGCATATCTTTGTTGATAATTCTTAATGAGTTCTGGATGACGCAGCAGGGGAAGATCAATTGTCTTGTTAATAAGAATGCACAATGATGTTAGAAGTCAAATTGGGAATGCAGAATGGATTTTGTAGTGAAATTGTGGACAATTTTGTTGTTAATAGGAATGCACAATGATGTTAGAAGTCAAATTGGGAATGCAGAATGGATTTTGTAGTGAAATTGTGAACAATTTTGTTGTTAATAGGAATGCACAATATGTTAATGTGTCCAATTACAAGTTTCGTGGCAGACTATACCTGCAAAATTATTCTTTAGGCACTTTTATTATTTTTCTGAGTAGTGCTAGTCTCTATGGCAGTCTATCAGCTCTCATTGAGAACAAGATCTTTGGTGTTCATGGTGGTCTTTCTCCATCCATAACAACGTTAGACCAGGTTAGGAAGACATCCATTTTTCTTTTCATCTTCCGAGTCTCTCCTGCTGAATCTTGGCATTGATGCTGCCTATTTCTCAGATACGAACAATTGATAGAAAGCAAGAAGTACCTCATGATGGTGCCATGTGTGACCTCTTGTGGTCTGATCCTGAAGATGCAGTTGATGGTTGGGGAATGAGTCCGCGTGGTGCTGGCTACCTTTTTGGTAGCACCGTAGTTACCTCATTCAACCACACAAATAGCATTGATTATATTTGTCGTGCACACCAATTGGTGATGGAAGGTTACAAATGGATGTTCAATCATCAGATCGTCACAGTATGGTCAGCTCCAAATTACTGTTACAGGTAATTTTGGTAATTATGATTATATTCCCATTGATTATGACCATTCAGGCTATGATATAACTGACACTTTGTTCTTTTTCTGGGGATACTCTAGATGTGGTAATGTTGCTGCAATACTTGAGCTTGATGAGAATCTGAATAAAGAGTTCCGTGTTTTTCAAGCTGCTCCACAGGTTCGTATACCTGATCTACTCATGCTTTTTGGCCAACTGTACTTGCTACTGTTTACTTCTGGCAGGGAATCGGGGTCTCTAGTTTGACATTTAGGCTGTTTGGCTTCAGCATGAAAGAGCTAACTTTTCTAGCTCTCATATGGAAGAAAGCCCATAGATAAATATTATGAGATTCTATCTTGCGGAGCTAATGCTCACTTCTCATGTTTTATTTCCATTAATGTCCTTTCTATAAAATCTATAAGGTAGCTTCTGTTTTCTATCAAACATATTCCTCTCGACTTTCTGAGCTCTATCGCTTGGAGGCAGTTCCCTGATAATTGCTACGTAGTGGATGGAAGAGCTCTGCCGATGAATTTTATTAACCCCTTGCTGCTGAATGTTTTAATTACAAGAATCTTAACCTTGCAACCATGCGATTATGGCGTTGTTCTCTTGTTTGGAACTTGTTCTCTTATCCAAGTAGAATTCTACATTTGAGCTTTCGAAAATATATTATAAAGAGAGTAAAAGACTCTGAGAATAGATAGGTTTGTCTTTGTGATGCTTTACGAATATGCTGGGCACGTTGTAAGGTATTGTATATCTGTATGGATTTGGCGATGGCTGAATTTCGAGAAGCCTCACACTTATCACTAATTTGGCCAAGTGAAGATATTGGGTTGAGAGAACAGAATTTTAAGGGCTTTTAGGATACAAACATTGTTTTTAACAATTGCACCCGTAGTCACCGAGTCACACACTTGATAGAGAAAATGGATTATAACATCTAAGTTACTAAGTTAAAACCAGTGAGATACTTTTAACGTCTACTCACGAGTAGACTAATAGAACCGTAGTTTAGAAAACATTTGCATCATTAACATGAACCCTTCTCTGTATTTTAGAGTAAAAAGACCAAATGGAAAAAGGAAACTGATATACCTTCCCAAATAATGTGAAAACTAAAAATAAATTAACCGGTGAATGGTGATCGTATTCCTAGGAGAAATTATTGCCAAAGAACATGGCAAATACTACGCAAAAAAAATAGTTGCGTAAGTTGCATTCAAATTTATCAAGATATCTATTTCTGATTGATGTGTATTCTTTCTTTAATCAAGCTTCTTGCCAACAAGCTTCCAAACTGATGCCTCTCCTAGTCAAAATGAGATTCCTTCATGCTTTTAATAAGATTTATATAGATATAAGAGGCTTCCTTGGCTGCCAAGTAAAAGATGTCAAGCCTCAAAGCCTTGAGCCCTAAGGAAGCTTCAGCTCAAACTGTTGTGACTGAAGAAATTGTGTGCCTTGTAGTACTTTCCAGGGTGAAAGTTCAATATACTCTATGCTACTCTGCCTCGGGTACTCGTGTGTTTGGCACATGTACGTATCCATTTTTGTCCAACGTATATGATATGATAAAATTCCATGATTTTGGTCTAAAATGAAGTATCGAAGTGTTCATATTCACGTTGGAGTGTCAATGTTCTGACATGGATAGTCGAGGTGAAATGAAGTGTCTGGGTAACAGAGAATATCCTACACATAGAATATACTATGCCTTGGAGTCTGCCTCTTCTTCGGCTTTCTTGTCAGTCTGATCTTCCGTATCTATAACAGCACACAACCCTTGTGAATCCGACCAAATAGCTTTGTGTTCTGTCATAAACTCCTAAAAATGTGATTTTTTTTCTTCTTCTCTTAACCTCCTTTTTAAGTGTATTTTCATCATTTCTCCACCTTAATACAGGAAGCAAGAGGAACACCTGCTAAAAAGCCTGCACCGGATTACTTTCTCTGAAGATTTTGGAAGTCATGGTATTCTCTGGTCAATCAGCGATTGTTTATTTGTGGTTGGATGGTGAAGTTGGTACATATGGTAAAGAATGAAACAATGGTTTGAAGGAGTTGAGCTCTCAACCCCTGTCATTTGTGAATTTTCGGACAGTACTTGGGGCCTCTTCTACAAAATTTCTGTGTCCTGTCAGTATTCACTTGTAATCTTGTACTGTGGAATTGTCTATGATGGTGGGATTAAACATGGAGCTGCCCTACTTCCGGCAATCCGCAACTGGCAAAGGAGGAAGGGTAGTTATGGTGTGTGAATGGTTTATAGTTTGAATTAGGTCTCACTGAGACACTTAGGTGGGAAATTTACATTTAATTTCCAATTTTTCAGTTTTGATTTTGTCAGGGTTTTATTTAAGGCCCATCGGATGTACACAATGACATTATTCATTACCATTTTGCCATCGTTAATCAGTTCATTCATCTTTTAACAATGCATATTTCATTATCATTTTACCTTTTCCCTTTAAACTCTTATCTTTGATGCAAAGCCTGAGCAATGCAGGGCATGAATATCATGAATATCCAAATTTGGTGAGACTTGAACCTGAATTTCCGCAGCTCAGACTTATTCTTGGTAGGATAGGATGTAATTAATACCTTGATCATTCCTGTTAGAGGGTATTCGACATATCATTAATATATAGGCTAGAAATATAACCTAACTAGAATAACCTAATGGGCCTTGGACCTATGGTCCAATACCCTCTAACAATTCCCTTCTCAACTCTCTTAAAGTCTTGCCTTTTACTGTTGTGAATTTGCTCATCACAAAGATTACACTTGAAACTAATATATTTCGTGTTTGTGTCCTAAAGTAAACACGTGAAACTGTCAAAGCCGATTAATGAACGCCAAATATGTCTCGTATATGGCAAGAAAAGGAAATCCAATTTTGATAAGACATATTCAAAATTAGGTAACTTGAAGGGAGGGCCGTCTCAAAAAATTTAGAGCTTTGGTTTTAATATGAAAATTTTAAGGTTGCGGATTGAGCCCATAACTTTATAAAAAGAATTAAAAATTGAAGGCTGGATAAAGATGAAAACTTGAAATTTTAAAGATAGATTATTGAGAATTTTCTAGGGTAGAAAACAAGGGTGATTTTCTTAAAAGTTGTTTGGTTGACATGAGAAAACATGGGAAGTAGAGTTTCTCATGAATTGAAAGATAGGCAAGTTGTTTGGTTGACAATATTAGAAATTCCTAAGAATTTCAAAATCTCACAAAATAGAGGAATTTACTTACCTAGGTAAATAGAAATTTGCATGGAAATTTAATTCCTCCATTGTCAACCAAACACGTTAACCAAATTCTGATAAATTTCATTAAGGAACTTATTTCCTATGAATTGCAACTTCATGGAAATTTTGAATGACCACATAAACAAAATAACCAGTTAACTACTAAGTAAATTCTTAGAGTAATGTTTACTTTTTGGCCTTTATGGTCATTGGTCAATAGGATAAAAGGAGTTAAAATATGGTCCTTCTCTTTTCAGCTCTTTTTGACAAGTTGCTCTTTGTTAATCAAAAGTTATTACAAGAGGTGGTGTAATTTTAATATAAAATTAAACTCACTTAAGCCCATTATTTGATTTACAAAGCCCATCACTTTATTAAAAAAAGGATTCATTATCTTCTTTCTATTGGGTTTGGGCTGACGCCTAATTTTAATTTAAAAGTAGGCGGTCTCTTACAAGACCAACTCCTTCGTTAATAATGTTTAATTCTCTATCATTTTCTCTTAAATTCTTATAACGGCTATATATAATATTCTCCTTAAAACATAACTTATTTCCCCCTTAACCAAAATATGGGTCTTTATAAAATTTTAAGGTAGACAATCAATCCACATCAACCACATGTTAATGGATAGACCGAGGTAAAATCATAAGGTTTTAATTTAAACAAGAAGGTTTGAACTTAAAATCTTAATGCGCAAAAGGTTATAATTTAAAAACCTATAACTTTTATGTTAAAGCCTTAGATTTTTAACTTTAATCTCCTTAAATTCGGCAAAAGTGATGATTATACCCCTTAAATTTGCTCAAAGGTGAGTTTAGACCCCTCAACTTACACTTCTGATATTAACCCCCATAACTTCATCAGGCAGTGATAATAAACCCTTCATGCTTGGGCTTAACTGGGCTAGGAGTACTCAAGCATTAGGGCCTTGGCTCATAATCTCATTACCAACTCATGCTTTTCAGGTTACGTTAAAAGTTTGGACTTGACGACTAGAACAAACCTCAAAATTTCCCAGTTTGAGGTTTGGTAGTAATATCTTACATACACTTACATCCTAAAATAAATGCATAACATATCGTAAAGATTTTATTTTCTTTCCATGTTTGCCCATATGCGTGTGGGAACTTGACACGCGGCTAGTGATTCTGGTACGTAGCAAAGTGTTATAGTTGCGACAGGTGTGAGACATGACATTTTTTAATTATGTATGAATATCTAGATGTACAACAATCTTATTACTGTAGATTCTTTTTAACTTGTGCATAAGAACATATTAAAATAAAGAAATTATAATAAGAGTAGGGCTAATTAATAGAAATATGATTACAGTAGACATAAGAGTTTGATAATAGGAGAAAACAATTGTAGCATGTGCATGACATTGACGTTATAACTCGTATTAGAATAAAGAATAAAGAATAAAGAATAAAGAATAAAGAATAAAGTAAAAGATTAACCATAAAAACAAAAATAAATCAACAAAAGAAGAAAAATGGCCCGCAGAACTTATTCATCGAGCAATTACTATTGTGCTCGACAATTTAATAGATTAAAGGTAGTGATCTCAAATTCTAAATAAACAAAAATCGAGATTCGGTGCATTGCCCATACATTTAACTGTCGTTTTTTTTTTGAATTACTGCTCTATATAAATTTCACTCACCTCAACATAAAAAGCATATACTTACAACACTTCCCATACAAATTACTTCATATTTTGTTGGAGTGTGGCTTTTAGGAAGCAACAAGTTCAAGTAAGTAACTACTAACTCGTGATTATTACTAGCCTACAACTTGCTCTACTTGGTAAGATCGTACCTCAAATTGGAAGGTTCGAGGTTCGAATTTTACGAAGTGAGAGTGCTTACTGCTTAGGATGTAGATTCTCTTATCTTTAACTCACACTTTCAAGTACTTCACCCGCAAATATTGAATCGAGAGACAATATTGGTTGGGGTTCGCGGAGAGTCTTTTTCTAATTTGAAAAAACTAATAATGATTATCTTCTCCAAAATAAGTAACTGGTGAATTTTAAATGCATTTTTTGTTGGCGGTGAATTGACTAATCTGTTCTCAATAATCGAAATATTTGTTTTATGTCATGCTTTTGTTGTTTTTTGCAAATGAAACTTTTGGGAACCAGTTGAGTCAAAGTTCGTTCAAAGTATGAGATAGTATTGTATCTAATGAACATTTATCGCAGAAGTCATGAATAGAGTTTCTTAACATGGTCATGGAATCTTCATAAGATAGGCGCTGTTTTCTGTTCAACTCCGTTCAATTGAAAATTATAGTTCATTTCATTTTAGTTCAATTTAGTGTTTTATTCAATTCAACATAGTCAAAATTACTTATAATTAATCTTATTACTATTCTTATTCTTACTTCATAATTACCTTTGTACAAAGTCTTGTGTTAGACGTTCTATCCATAACCTTAATACAAGACTTACTCGTATCTTTATATTATTATATATAATTAATATTATTATTATTATCATTATGATTACTCTTACTATCAATATTATATTTACTAATATTAGTATTGATATTATATTATTAATTACTATTATAGCATCAATATTATTGATGTTAAGAAAATAATAATAATAATAATAATAATAATAATAATAATAATAATAATAATAATAGTATAGTATTGCTATTATTGATACGATTAAAATCATTATTACTGTCATTAATCAATTAATATAAAAATTATTAAACATGTTAATATTAATATTGATAATATTTTTAGTTATCATTATTTTTGTTGTTCTTAATTTGCGGTTGTTGTTATTATTATTATTAGACTTTTTTTGTCAGAACAACCTTTTATAATCACTTTTTTGCGAAAAACAACCTTTTAATTTTTTTTTGCAACTTACAACCTAAAACCTAATTTTTTTTGCGAAATGGAACCTTTTTCTAATTTCCGTCATTGACCGTTAGTTATAAACCGTTGACCGTTAGTTTTCACCCCAAACAACCCCGACACCACCACGACCCCACCAGAGACCACCCCAAAACCACCCCCCACCCGAAACCACCCCTAAAACCGGCCCAACCCACCCGAAACCACCCCAAACCCACCCCAGAACCCGAAACCACCCCCAAAACCACCCCAGAACCAGCCCCAACAGTCATAGCCATTCGGGTTAGGGTGGGTGGTGGTTTTGGGGTGTTTTCAGGTGGTGTCAGGGTGGTGTAGGGGTGGAAACTAACGGTCAATGACGGAAATTAGAAAAAGGTTCCATTTCGCAAAAAAATTTAGGTTTTAGGTTGTAAGTTGCAAAAAAAATTAAAAGGTTGTTTTTCGCAAAAAAGTGATTATAAAAGGTTGTTTCTGACAAAAAACTCTTATTATTATTATTTCAATTAATTCACCTCATATTAGTTGAAAAGAATAAGGCTTTAGGTATGGTTGATGGGAAAGGACATATCAATCACTTCATGTACTTTGATGCTCCCTTCATTTTCCTTAAATTTTGTCTGATTGTTGTTAGTATATTCTTACATGTTTTATTGTATTTACACGTCAATCACTCCATATAAAAATTCTAAAATATGTTCATAAGAAGATGATATGAGTAGGGGCATATCCTTAGTTTGTTAATTTGCAAATATTTGTCCCGCTTTCAGCTAAATAATCACATATGATTTGCCTATTACAATTGCCTCCCTGTGTTATAGCAGGTACAGAAGAGCGTGAAGTTAAATTTCGATCAAAGATGGTTTCAGTAGTGATAAGGAAGGTTCCACAAAAATTGGCCGGATTTTTTAAAGAAGCGATAAAAGCAGGTACTATAGGCGTTGTAGTTGAGGAGGGTAAGGATTTGATTGTGAATATCTACGGTGCTGTAGAAGGTCCCTTGGGAAAATTCCTTAATAATGCTCCACATGTGGTGCATCAAGTTGGTGTTGACGCTGTAGAGCTAGCCCTAATAAGTTTATGTGAAATTAATAAGGCGCGCAAGCACTTCGGCTCAACTCCACAGTCAATGTGGGACCATGTTAAGATGATGGGAGCTATAGTATTCGGCTAATATTAAAGACATGTCTATGAAGTAGCCTGGCATAAAGACAGGTTTTTTTGTCACTTTTTTCCTGTCATGGCCAACAAAGTGATCTCCAATAAAGGCTACTTTAATTTGCTTGGATTGTAAAGAATAAATGATTATTAAGATGTAAATAAGATATTTCCACATAATGTGTATGTATATTAAACTACTCATTATACAGATGTTGGGGAAGGTTATCTCAATCCATGAATGTTGTATTGAATCCTTTTAGGTTATATACCTTCTAGTAGATACACACACTAATTTTGTATGTCTACTGATAGGAAGATGGATAGCTTAATGTCATGTGTATGGACTATAACCCTAGTGTTTACATATACACGAGGGACCAAAATACTAATGTTTACTATAGTCTATAGCCCCCTTCTTTATTCCACCAATCATATATTATATTAGATTTATGTTTATTTGAATCATGAGTACCTGCTACTCAGATAATGAGGAAACAACTTGCGTAGAGGGATGACCTAAACGATTATGCCACAATATACTTGTATCAACAACGTGCAATTTTGTTTACTCGAAAATGAGGAGCTCGAACTGGCTTGAAAGTATAGACTCCACTCCATTATACTTGCACTTTCGCTTCAATTAGGTTCTTTGAACTGCGAACTTGGATAGTACATAGCTTCTTAATGAAGAGAATAATATATTGGTGCTTTTCCAATAACTGAGACACTGATAATTAATTACAAGCCAACGTAGAAACATAAAGAGAAACACATACAAGACGTCACTCAACACAAAGATCCCTCCTTAGTAGTGGTACCACTTTTTCTGTTAGACAAACCAACCGAAGATGAGATATCAGACATAGAAGGCAACTAGTATGATTTTGTTATTTTAATTATAATTTAATCAGAATCCTATCATAGTCCAAAATAATACAAAAGAAAAATCATGAGTATGAATCAAAGATTATGTAATCTGAATCCGAACCGGAGCGAGAAGTCTGAGTCCGATAATGGTGGAGCGGACAGGGAGTTTAGTAGAGTTTGAGCCATTGCCATTTCCAAACAAGGAATAAAAATGATTATAAATATATTTAAATCACTTAAACTATACTATTAAGTCTATACATACATATTAAAATGTGGGAGTAGAGAAATTACTGTTGGGAGGAACAGTACTCACGTGGCCTCTTTCTTACACTGTGTTTTGCTTTCCTTTCTGTTGCACACCTGACCGAGTTACTCACCCCTCTCTTAAGCTTACCTCTCCATTTTTCCCTTTCTCTTCCCTCGCAAATTAGATCCTACACTCGAGAGTATGATGCGCATCGTACTCTCGAATGTACATTATAAGTATTTTAATGTATATCAGTTCAAATTTAAAAAGCAACTTTCCCCACCAATATTTAAGATGTGCATTTATTTGACGTTATTGTTCATTCATAAACTTAATATGTTCATTTACGGATATCAAATGTACATTACAAAACCAACTTAATTTTTCTCAAAATCACTTGTACTCATCTTTTTTATTCAAAATTTTTCAAATTCAAATTTTTGTCAAAAGGCGGGAATGTACATTGGAAGCATTTTAATGTACATCAGTTCAAAAGTCTCTTTGAATTTGAAGTGATTTTTTTAAATTTTTGACCTTAACTTATCACTATTTTAGAAACTCCCACCTTTATGAATTTGTTTCGTAACTTTCAACCTGAATATTTTAAATTTCTTATAAACTCCAACCAATTCACAGTTTTGTCTAGCACCGTTAAGTGGGTGGTCAAGTGGGCCCTAAATTATGGTTTTGTTATTCATTATTCCTCCAAACTTTCATTTCCTTCTAATTGATTACATCCAAATGTGATTTAAGTTTGGTTCTCGAATCAATTTTAATTCTTTATGTACTTAATTAATAATTTTATTAGATTAATGGTTGGAAAATGAAAGTTTATTTGGAGGGAAAATGATTAACAAAACCATAGTGTGGGGCCCACTTGACGGATTTAGGCAAAAACGGTTAAGTGGTGGGAGTTTATGGGAGTGTTTGACAAATGGCTTTCGGGTGACTTTTTCATTGGTTTCTGGCTTTTGGCTTTTATTTCTGGTCAAATAGCCAAAAAAGTGTTTGGTAACTAGTTTTTGCAGTGGTTGAAAAGCTGTTCAGCCAAAAGCTGCTTTTACCAGCTTTTATGGCTGGCTTTTGGCTTTTGCTTCCATTTCATACTAAACAGCCAACAATAATAATCTCTTTAACCAACACACTTTTTTTAAGAGCCAATTGTTATATAGCCGGTCAAACAAACCTCTAAAATCAGTCGGTCAAACCAGCCACTCAGCCAGAATATAAAGACCCTAGTCAACAATTACCGGCCAATTGCCAAACACCTCTATAAAAACTTTAGGAAAAATTGTTAGGAATAAGTCAACCTTTGCGTTGACCGCTTTTAACAAGTCAACCTTCGTTTATTCCATTGGCAAGTAAAGCTTGTACATGAATTTGCTTTTAACTAGTATTTTTAAATGGTAACCTGGAATAGTAGGTTCCAACAGGTAACTTTAGATCCGTTAGCTTTATTGCAATTAATATTTAAATTTTTACCCACCTGTTATAAAACCCCCCAACTGCTTCTTCCTCCCTCTTCTTTCATACTCTGCTTCTTCCCTTCTTCCTCCTTTTCGTTTTTTTTCCTCCCTCTTAAAAATGTCAGTGCGCAGACAAAGCTCGTGTGGGTCTGGGAATTCTTCGAGTTCAGCTAGGGTTTTGTACCCAAAAGTGCAGTGCAAGTGTGGAAATGATGTCGTGGTCAGAACCGTGAAGAATGGAGCCAACCCCGGTCCGAAATTTTCTGGATGCTCACTTTGGCCCGTAAGTTAATTTGATTCATTGAATTTTTTTACTTTGCTTAACAAGGAAAGCTAATTTTTTTTCCAATTTCAATTTGTAGAATACTAAGTGTGACATGTTTAAGTTGGTGGATGATGTTGATGATTTGCAATTTTGGCTGCTCGAGAAGGATACTACAATAGCAGAATTGGAGATGTTGCAAAAGTTCAGTGAAGATAAGATAAAGGAATTGAAGAAGAAGATTGGGAAACTAGAAACAGAGGTGAAGCAATTGAAGAAAGAGGGTTTAGAGTTCAAAATGTGTGCTATGAAGTATGGTTTGACAGGAATGAAGGTTGCCCTATTTTTTTCTATTTTTATTTTTTTTGGTCTTTTTGATTCTTAAGTAAAAGTAGTATTTAGTTGATTGTATTAGGTTATTAAGTTGCTATTAAGTTATATATTAATTGGCTAGGTTAACAAAATGTATGGTTTGAACTTCGATGAATGAAATCTGACATTATTTTGATTTTGTTGTAAGATTCTTAAATTGAGCTATACTATGTTGCACAAAAATTGTACATAGCTAATAGTTGCTTCATTTTACATAAGTGGCTTCAAATGCACACCTAAAATGATAAGTAAATCAAATTTTCACCAAAATATACTAGCTTCATTGATAATCATCGAAATATCCATACTTTCCAAAAGTAAAGCAATAATGTTTTAACATCCGAATATCCGAATATCCATACTTTGAACTACACCAACTAAAATACTAGATTATCTATTACAAATTTTCTTGTTTTCAAAAGGTAAACTTGCTAGTACACCAACTTAAATAATTGTAGCAATGCACATCCTCCTACTGTGTCGGGTTAAAAACAGTTGAAGCTTGGCTTGATTGGGTGTCTATGTAAACCCCAACACCAACTGGTACCTACACAAACACCAACACAAATCATTTTTCAGTTGAATATGTTATGCAAGTGTAAAAAAACCAATTGTAAATTACATTTATACCTGATTTCCTTTTCTGCCCCTGCCTCTTACATTGCCTCTGCCACCTGTTTGTCCAGTCCTCCCTCTGCCAGCAGCTTCTCCAGTTCTCCCTCTGCCACCAGCTTGTTTAGTCGTCCCTCTGCCTCTTGCATGGGAGCCTCCTCTTGCACCTACTCCACCCAAGATCATTCTGCCTCCCCTTCCAAGTTGGGTTGGCTGAGCAGTAGTAGAGTGATGATTGGCAGAAGGTTGTGGTTGTGGAGGTGGTTCAGTAGTTGCTGCTTGTTTCTTTGGCCTTCCTCTTGGCTCTTTGGTTGGAGGTTGTTGTTGTGCAGCAGAATCTTTCCTAGGACAGCCCCTCTTGTTAGGGCCCTTCTCATTACAGTTGGTGCAAGTCATTTGCATACCATGCCTAGTTAGAACACCAGTCTTCTTGGGATCTTCATATGGATCTCTTATCCTGTTTTTTCTTGGCCTCCCTGGACCAACTTTTATTTTTGGTGGATCTAGATCACACTCAACTCTTGGCCAGAACCTTTCACCCTCACAAGGTGGTATAGAGCCCCCATAAGCTGTCAAATATGCTTCTCTCCTATAAGCTTCATCTACATAATCCTCTGCTTCCTTATTCAAAAAGAATATACATGCAACTGCATGACAACAAGGCACTCCAAGCATATCCCATTTTCTACATGTACATGTCCTAGAATCTAGGTTTACAATGAGCTGATCAAGATAATATCTGACATTAAAAATGTGCTCTGTGGAGGGCATCACATCACAATTAGCAGCCTTATCCTTCTCTTTATCAAGCATAGCTTGGATCCTAGGACATATCTTGACACTTAACTTCTCCATTGACTGCCTCTTATTACATAATCTTTGCATAAGTGCCACCCTAATATCCTCCATCATGTAAATCAAATGCTTGGTTATAGCATTGATTATAAAACCATTAAAAGTCTCAGCCATGTTATTAGTGATGGCATCAGATTTAATCCTAGGACTCATGAATGCTCTACAAAAATACAGGTGGCTTGTAAGACCTAAAAGCAGCAGCAGCATCTGCATTTTCTTTTTCCAACTCACTCAAAGCATCCTCAAAATCAGCCATGTTTTATGCCTTAGAAATCTTCCAGAAAAGTAGTTTCATTTCATCTCCTTTATATGTTTTGTGCCAATGAGCATAGACATGTCGAGCACAATGTCTATGCTCTGCCTTAGGTAATACCTTAGCAACAACACTCAGAATGGCCTTCAAAATAGTAGTAAATCCAATTAGAACTTTATGTTTAGTGGATATGCAAACTAAGTAAACCTAACTGATTTAGTTAGCTAGCTAGGTTAGTTTAGATAAGTTTTACTTACAAGTTAACCTAACTGATCTAGTTAGGTTAACTAGGTTAGTTTAGTTAAGTTTTACTTACAAGCTAACCTAACTGATCTAGTTAGCTACCTAGGTTAGTTAAGCTAACTTTTACTTAGAAGGTAACCTAAATGAAATAGTTAGCTAGCTAAGTTAGTTTAGATGTGTTAAAAGTTAAAATTAATGTACTTAGTTAGCTAGGTTATTTATGAAATGCTAGTTAGTAACATTTAGGTAGTAGATTATGATATGCTAGTTTGCTAGGTTATTTTGCTAGGTTAAAAGTAGAAATTAAACTAACTAATGTACTAATGTACTTGAGCAATTACAATATAAGTTATTTAAAGAATAAAGGTGATAGAGACTGAAATATTACCTGATGCTCATCTGAAACAATTACATATCCATCTCCATCACCAAGCTCCAAGCATGATTATAGATGTGTGAAAAACCATTCCCATGATAGTAAATTCTCTCCCTCCACCACTGCCCATGCAATGGGATACATCTGCTCATTAGCATCCCTACCAACAACTGATATAATCTGCCCCCTAAGAAAGTCTTCAAAAAAGCTGCATCAACACATATTATTCTCCTGCATCCTTCCTTCCAACCTTGCCTTAGTCCTTCAAAGCAATTAAATAACCTCTGGAATGTGGGAGGGTTTGTTCCTAGATTGTCATCCACTACTAACTCAATGACAGTTTGAGGACTTCCCTTTTTCAAAGCTGCAATATATCTTCCTAGTTTCCTGTAATGATCTTGCATAGACCCATGTAACATCTGATGTGCATGGTACTTTACTTTATATGCAAAATCCTTATGCACAATCACCTTATAAGCCCTCCTCACTGTCTCAATAATCTCCTTGGCTGGCCAATGTCGCCTAGCCTTAAACACTTCCAACATCTCAACTGCAACCCATTTGGTTTTCAATTGTTTGTTCTTCTTCATATTTCTCTAACACCTATGCTCATTCACCACTTTCTTCACAATGAAACTGGCTTTGCTTGGGTGCCAAGAGGAATACAGATAAAAGGGACACCCTTCCACACACTTCACTCCACACTCTTGCCTTCTGTTTTTGTGACTTAAGACCACACTCACATTCCTACCTTAGAAAATGGCATACCTAGCCACTGCCTGTTTAAAGCTCCCCTTGTTTGGAAATCTTTGTCCTACTTTCCACACAAAGGGGGAGAAGTCTGTACCTTTTCCTACCAACAAAGCTCTCCTCTTTCTTCTTTCTTGTTCACCCTCATCACCACTCACTGGTGGTGTATGAATATCTTCTTCACTGTCATAATAATCAGATTCATTCTCATCATCTAGGGGGACAGATTCTGTAGGTGGTTGTTGTGCACCTAATTTCCCTTCAGCAGCCTCCCTCTGTAATTGCTTAGCAATTACAAGTAACCTAGAAGAGCAGCTTCTAACTCTCTCCCTTGCAACAACATATTCCTCCTCACTATTATCTGATTCATCCAAAGTTTCTTCTGTTTTAAGTTGCTCATCCCCACTCCCATCACCAATCAAATCACCCTCCTCATCACTTATGAAGTCCAAACCATCTAAGCCACTACCTTCAGACTCTCCCACAATGTTTTCAGGCTCATAAATTGGATCATCTTCATCATCACTAGACTCACCAATTAATTCTCTCAGTGTTAGTGGACTGTCTGGCCTATTATACTCCTACTCATAATTTTCAAGAAAATTATCTTCAAAGGGGTTTTCTGTTTGTTTATGTTTGGATGAAGAAGATGGATCTAGTGTTTTTGAAGAGATGGCAGTTTGTGTTTGAGTGGATATGAGGTGAACTGGTGATTTAGTTTGAGGAGGTTTTGTAGCTGCTTTAGCAGATCTGGGAGGAGAAACAGGTTTTTGAGCAGTTTTTTCTGTGGATAATGGATGAACTGGTGAAGTGTTTGGAGTTAGAGGCTGTTGTTGTTCTGTGGGAGAAAGAGGTTTTGAAGTAGGGTTGCATTCTGATGCAAAAGCTGCATAGTCCAACACTATAACATCATCTATTCCCTTTGACCTAGATCTAGTTCTGAGGGGAATCTTTGTAACAGGTGGTGGGGCCCTTTTTGGTGTAAGTTTTTGTGGTTTTAGATTTTTTAATTGTGTTTCAGGTGGTTGAGAAAGAGTTATTGTTTTACTAGGAGATTTAAAGGGAGATTTATGTGGGAAAGTGGGGGCAGCCTGCTGATGCAACACATACAAGTCCACACTTTTCTCTTTCTTTGCTATATCACAAAGTGCAAGCACACCCTTGTCATCTACTACCTTTATTAACCCATCTACCAAATCCATCCCAGGGAGTAAATAGAAAACTGCCTCAACTGTGCTATAATCACCACATTTCTTAGCCAAATCCATAACCTCCCAATAACATAACTCATCAGGAACAACACCAATTGTCTTCCCTTCCCCCTGCATATATTAACTCCCCTGTACTAGCTTCCTTAAACCTCCCACCATGCCAATACCTTAAGGTAGCAGTATCCCAAACACTACTAGCCATTGCCACCTAAAAAATTCAATTTATTTCTCAATATAAGTCCCAACGCAGTTTATATTTATTTAACAAACAAACCAAACACATAACAAAAAAATTGGAATGAAACCCTAAACTAAGTAACTGATTCATCATCAACAACCATAATTCAACCCAGAATTGCAACCATAAATTGTTTACAATGAACATCAAACCTATTCAAAGCATCTAATTAACTAAAACGAATAAATCACTCAAACAACACACACATGCATTCAGCCAAGAGTTTCCAATAAAAAATGAAAAAATTCCACAAAATTCTGGTGCGAAAAACGAAAAAAACAAGATACGAACTTACCTCTGCTGCAAAGATTCGAACTTTGAATTGCTTGAGCTTCAATGCCTGACTTGGAGAAGAAGAATAGGAGAGAGAGACTGGTATACGAACAGTTAGGGGAAAAGAAAATGTGGAGGGAATTTTTTTTGCTAAAGTCAAAGGGAATGATAAGTTTTAAATGAAAGTTTACAGGTTGTCAGGTAAAAAAACTTGTTAAAAGCAAATTCATGTACAAGCTTTATTTGCCAATGGAATAAATGAAGGTTGAATTGTTAAAATCAATCAATGCAAATGTTGACTTATTCCTGACAATTTTTCCAAAAATTTAAAGGTGATTTTGCACAAATTATCGCTAATCCGACATCATATGGAGTGAAAAAAAGAACGGTAAGAAAGAAAAAAAAAATGAGAAGAAGAGAAGGGAATTGACAAGCAGGCGTTGGGAAATGCACGTGAAAGCTCTTCTGGGCAATACCATAACCAGGAAGCATCATCCAATCCATCACGAGAAGCCGGAAATCTGATGCTTTGTTAATTATTATTTCTCAAAGAATTTTTGTAACCCCTTTTGCTTCGTACTCAAAGGTTAACACTTCACTAATTTCCTCTTTTTTGAGGTTAGTTTTCTCTTTTCTTGATTCAAAGCTTCAATCTTTTGGCAATTCTTCTTTTGTAAATCTCTTTTCCGGGTTAATGCTTTAATTTGGGGTATCTTGAAATGTTGGGTTTGATGATTTGTTGCTATAATAGCCACCTGCAAGCAGAAAAAAAAGTTGAATTTATGTGTGATTGATAGTTTGCTGAAACCCTGATTTTTGTAGTAATTATTATCTAATTTGGAGTTCTCGTCTCGACCCACTAGCCTCATATGCACGCAATGCGTGTGAAAACGATGTTGAAGTATAAAGGGGTGGCAGTTTTGAATTGAAGACTGAAAAATTTAAACCACCCCCTTTTTTGGTATCTCTCAGCCCTTGGCTTATAGAATAGAGATATGGGTTTGTGGAATTGCAAGGTTTGGAAATTGTTTCATATTTGTTTCAATTCCTTGTCTTGTAAGTGTCTTGCACTGTTTCTAGTTGTTACTTTGGTGTTGAGAGTTGTTTTATTCCCCATTTTTTATGGGCTTGATGTGAAGGGGAAGCTGGTATTGGATGCTATTTGTGTTCCGCCAATGGGCGAGAATTTAGGTTATGGAATTCGTGGTGACAAATTTTTGGAGGTCCCACAGATTGTTTGGGGTTTAAACAATCAGAAGATAGCATTTGCGAGGGCGTGCCTCACTGCTAGAATGCTGAATCGGACCCTTTTGAGGCCGAGTTTGAGTGCTTCGTTGTTTTATAAGGAAATAGATCGACTGCAGCGCATTTCATTTGATAAGGTGTTCCGATTCGGGAAGTTTAATTCGCTTTGTAATGGGTTTGTTAGATTGGGCCGATACTCTGAAGTCTGAACTCTTGAACCAGAGTGATGTTCTGGAGCTGCAAAAAGGGCGTGGAAGAAAGTGGACATCTGTGAGAGATTTTGATCAATTAAAGGAATTTAGCAAAGATCCTAATAATCAGTATGAAGTCATGCGCATTATCCCGAAGAATCCTTTTTTATGGCTCGATTATTGGCCTATCAAGGACTATGCTAGGGTATTTGAGTGCTTAGTTTTAGTCGATGAGTTTTCAAAAGAAGCAGATCGAGTTGTTTCTGAGATTAGAGCTGTAGGGAGAGAAGCAACAAATAAGCAAATGCTGTCTGAGTTAGGTGAGGGTGTTAATGGGGACAGCTCCGGCTTGCTGCCTATGCCCTTTATGGCTGTCCATATGAGGATTGAGAAAGACTGGTTGATTCATTGTAAAAAGCTAGAGCAAAGATCCAACATAAATGAAATTTGTAGCAGCAAGGAAGAAATCATCCAACGAGTAGGGAACATCATGGAGGTGAACAAACCAACAGTCGTTTACCTAGCTGTTGCAGATAGTCTTCTGGAAGATAAGACAATATTGAGTAGTTGGCGTGAAGGGCTGCTTCCTTTTGAGAAAAAGAAATTAGGTGTTGGTCATATCTATGAAAAATACCTGTATCTTATCAAGTCAGCGATTGACTATGAAGTATGCTTAAGAGCAGATGTTTTTGTTGGGAACAGCTTTTCTACATTCTCTGGTCTCATCGTACTTGAGAGGACACAGAAGATGACCATACAGGAGTTGCAAGTTCATGTAACAACAACATGAGGTGGCTTTCATATGCCTACAATATACTTGGGGACTATGGTGGTCCAAGAAAGTGGCTAACAAATATGTCAGACACTAGCCTCCAAGCCATTAGCTATGGCTCCAACCATGTCACATGCTGAATGCTGTAACACGCTGTTCTTGAGCTAGCTTCCCACATTTTTGTGCACAAACTTCTCGGTATGTAGGCTGCTGGTATGATTGGAATTTAAATTTTCGTTGTCATGGAAAGGATTATATAACTTGGGCATATAATACTATTTTGTATCTGCAAGCAGTTTGATGTTGACGAGCTCACCAAAGAATCACTTGTCCATTCTTTGATGCAATTTTTTTACTAGTTTATTTTTATTAGATGAATTTTTTTCTTCTTTTTCATTCTTTGATGCTGATTTTTATCAGAAGATGTACTTAAAACTTGAACTATTACCTTTGTATATCCTGTATACTTCACTTATACTGGCATGATGCAATGAGATTATAATAGAAAAGCATTGCCAATCTGCATTCAAGCGTTGATGCTTATTTATTCTTGAAGGGCTTGACTTAAACTTTTTTTCCTCTTGTCAAAAGTTCATGACAGTAGCCTCTTGTCAAAAGTTCTTTACAGTAGCCTTAACTTTTGTTTCCCCTCTCTCTTGCTATGCTGGCCTAGAATGAGCGCTTTGCTTACTGCTCTGGAATGGAGATTTTTGTGTGAAGTTTCGATGTTGTTTTGCTGATGTATTGAATGTTTAGGAGGTTGGTTGGTGAAAATTAGTAATTCTTATACTGACATGAAATTATTTGTCTGAAACTTAGTTATTTTAGCATGGGGTATTTGGATTTGATTTGAGTAGATTTTATGGCTTCTATTCTAAATAAATTTATTTTCATTCATAATATATATGAAGGTAGGAAGGCACTTTGGAGTTTAGACTCTAACTCATCCTAAAGTAGGTTTCTACTAGAGATAGCTAAGCCAAGAGGGTGGCAGGGTGAAACAAGGGCTCATACAATCACGCATAAGTAGTACTTGCAACATAATGAGATTGTAATACATGAGATTTGAGCTTCAATCCTCATGGTTGTGGGCGTGGGAGGTTCCTTCTTGAACTCCCATCTTTCGTCCATATTCAGTGGCTACATGCCGATAAGCCTTGGTGATCATGTTATGCTATAACATAGTTAAGGTCATGTCCAAAACTACGTTTGTTCTCCATGTATGGGGTGAAATTTTATGGAAGTAGTCTCTGTTGCCTTAGAACTTTAAAAGCTAGAAATCTCATTCGTTAGTGTTAGCAAAATGCAATGGGAAGACCCACTGAAGGCGAGAAGAAAACAATGGAAGAACTATCTTGAATTTTGTTGGTGGGCTGAGTTAGTCCATTCTACTGCACCTTTTCAAGCAGGTATCATTTAAGATTTTGCTTCATTTTGATTGTCCATGTGCCTCATAAAAAAGAAAAAGAAAGAAGTAAAATATTTTTGAATTACCCACAAATTGCTATATAATCTTGATTGATTCATGTCATGGCAGTCCGAGAACAATCTTCAAGCTGGATTTATGTCAAAATTATGCTTCTTTCGATGTAATCTACTCCGCAGTAGATTTAAGTGGTTAAGCGTGTGTATACCTGAACTCTCCCAAGCCCTGCTAGCTTTTGGCTAGGTCTGGGCTGGAACTTCTTGTTGATTTTGCTGTTGCTGCTTATAAACTCTCACTGGCTCTGGCCATTTTGGTAGCCAAAATATTATGACTCCCTAATTTGCAGCTGATGCTACCTAATTTGTTTGTAATTCTCTAAAACAACCAGCAAACAACCAATAAAATAGCTATCACTACCTGATGGTTAACAGCCAAGTGGACCGCTCCTTTTTCCTCAAACTCACCCCTTGCTAAACAATGACTGATTAAAATCAGTACATATATGTAACTGATCTCTAGTAGTAGCTTGTGTTGCTCTTATTCTTCAATGTATACAATGACCAAGTTTGTATTTCAGTGTGACTGAGGTATCCTATTTACATTGCATGTGCTAAAACTTCGTTACACCCATAATCATTTTCTTCTCCTGTCCTGGCTTGAGAGCTGTTCAATACTTCAATAGACCGAACTATGTTTGACGGGGGGCCAAAGCTAAGAGATAAATGGGGCCCCGACTAAATAATTAAGGACTTAGCCCTTTTTTTACAGGGCCGGTTCTGGGCTCTTGCCAGGCCCCCAGCCCAATGAACAGCTCTAATCATGCCTCAAGCTCCTGTTTTTCCTTGAGGGCCATCAACCCATCACTATGTTATTGTTATTTGATTGTGTACAGGCTTTCAAAACTGGGCACTGTTTGTGTCACTCCACTACTGATTTTGAGGATAATCATTTTGGTTAGTACCCCTGTGGCTGTTATATCTGGATAGCAACCAACTGGAGTAATAGTTTGGATTGGAGTATAAACTTTCCCATGGTATGTACTCCATCCAGATAAGCTCTATCTTACCATTTTATGTACTTAAATTGATTATACTGAGATTATTCATGCATACCATCTAAATGAACTTGCACTATAGCTCAGTCAGTACTCTAGACATTGTGAATGCATAGGGTAATCCAATGTATAACGGTTAGGTCAAGTTAAAATGGTTTGATTGGAAAGGGCCGTTAATGGACAGTCTTTTATTGGATAGGGTCAATACAGTGCCATGACAGTAGGCCGATTATTTTTCAAAAGACAAAAGATATTGTTAAAAAAAGTTTCATGTAGGTCAAGTTTTCATGTGTGTTCATTGCTCTCTCTTTCCGATCCCCTCTATCCTTATTCTTCTACTGGCCTGGCTAGTGGCCATCATCATCCGCCACCACTATTGGCCTGCAACTTACATTGCCTGACCGCCATTGGCCCTCAAGGCCTCAATAAAGTGACTGGCTAATGATCCGACTCGACCTGCGCTGACTGTATCCCACCCTTGTAAACCATGTCATTTCTATTTTCTGTGTACTTAGTTGTCAAGTTCTGTGCAATTTGGATGAAAATGGGCTGGAACTTCTGTTGCTATTCTATATAGCAGCTCCTATTGCCTACAAAAGAGGAAAGCATAGCTCCCTCAAGCTGAAAGACATAGATAGCTCATGCCAAAACAACTCTCTAGAATGAGAATTGAGAAGCGTATTTCATGAGTAATGATTCTGTAGGATGAGAAGGCAAATTTGATGATTTGTCGTGCACCTTGCAGGGGGATTGATTCGAGCATCTTAATGTTACTTTCTTAACAAAGAGCAAGGAAAATATTTAATGGAACGGCGAGCAAAGAAGATAAAAAGGTTTGATCTCCTTTTGGTTTTAAAGTGTTTCTGATAATTTTTCAAAATATTTTTGACAAAGTGAGATTCTCAGTAACAAATACTGAAAGTAAAATGTATCTTTTTTGTTGTTTGTCTCCTTGTCCATCTCTCTGACTTTCTTTCTCTCCTTGTCACTATTATGCATGTTTTTAGTATTAGGTGATAAGAATCTTAATACACCTAGGCAAAGCAAGAGAGGGAGTTTATTTTGACAAAATAGAATATTTAGATATAGTATATGCTAATAGTGCCTGCACCAAAATGTTCAGATTCTGCTTAATCTACAAGCATGTGAGTAAATATAATTAAATATTTTGTACCAAGCGTGGTTTGGTCTAGCGGTTAGAGTTTGGCTGTATGACTTTGAAGTATAGCTTCAAGTTCTCCTGAAGAGGTTCTTTAGGGATGGGATTTCCTTACCATCCCCACGCTATCATGGTGCCGTGCTTAACTTGGCTAGGAGGATTCAAGCACTTGATTTCATTACCAACTCATGCTTTTCAAGTTACACTCAAGCTTGGACTTGACGACTAGAACTAACCTCAAAATTCCTGAGGTTGAGTTTGAGGTTTTTTTAGGATTTCCGAAGCTTTCAGAAAATAAATTCAGCTTGAGGAATATTGGCATTTTCAGTAACACTAAAGGGGTGAAGATGTGAAGCATATTACAATTTCACGAATTTCTTCAAAGCTATTGAAACTTATTTCATGTAACACTTGGAATTCATAAAAAACTAAAGATAGCAATTGATGGATTTGCCTCAACACATGGATACAGTAATTAAGGAGGATAAGAATTGAATGCAGTATCCCCTATGTAATTAATTGTTGAAAGTACAAAGGTGTATTGAAGAAATTAATGTTAAGAGAAGAATACTGCTGTTGGATTTATAATATTGATGGTAAGATAAGAAAAGCTGTCAAAGTAATACAATGGAAATGCAGAACCGATTTGATTTTGTGCCAAAGGAGAATTTCTAAACCAACACTTGTTCTGGTTCGGAGAGAGTAGCATAACTATCACGTCGAATCCAAATTCAAGTTACTCATTAATGAAAGTAGGGCTCTTCTCATTTAGCTACGTAATGATTACAATCTCATATACCATCAGGCTGGGTATTCTTGTTGATGTTGCTGTCGCCACTTTTATACTCTCACTGGTTTTGGCCATTTTGTTAGCCAAAATATTATGATTAGCTAACAGGCAGCTGATGCTACTTAACATGTTTGTAATTCCAAAAACTACCAACAAAAAACCAATATAAATAGCTATAACCACCTGATGGTATAAAGCCAGGTGAATGCACCTTCGTCCACACACTCACGCATTGCTAAAGGATCACTCTAATTATCGGTGCATATATGTAACTGATATCCAGTGGTAGTTTGCGTTGCTCTTATGCTTCAATGTATACTATGACCAAGTTTCTACTTCAGTGTAACTGAGCTATCCTATCTATATAGCATGTGCTAAAACTTCGTTAATATACACCCATAATCATTTTCTTCTCATGTACTGGCTCTAGAGCTGTTCAATGGGCCGAGCTATGTTCGATGGGGGCAAAGCTATAAGATAAACAAGGCCCTGGCTAAATGATTAAAGGCTTAGCCGTTTTTACAGGGCTGGTTCTAGACTCTTACCAGCCTCCCAGCCGATGAACAGCTCTAATCTGGCTACAAGCTCCTGATTTTCCTTGAGGGCTGTCAGCCCATCACTATGTTATTGTTATTTTATTGTGTACAGGCTTTCAGAATTAGGCACTGCTTGCATCGTTCTACTACTGATTTTGAGGATACTCAATTTGGTTAATATACCCCTGTGGCTGTTAATCCTGGAGAGCAACCAACTGCAGTAATATTTTGGATTAAAGTATAAGCTTTCCCCTGGTATGTCCTCCATCTAGATAAGCTCTATCTTACTGTTTTATGTGCTTAAATTGATTATACTGAGATTATTCGTGCATACCATCTAAATGAACTTGCACTATAATTCAGTCTAGACCTCGTTAATGGATAGGGTAATGAAATGGGTGTAACAGTTAGGTCAAGTCAAAATGGTTTTGAGTGGAAAGGCCGTTAACGGACAGCCCTATATTGGACAGGGTCAATACAGTGGCATGATAGTAGGCTGAATATTTTTCAAAAGAGAAAAGATATTGTTAAAAAAAGTGTCATGTATGGTCAAGTTTTCATGTGGGCTCATTGCTCTCTCTTTCTTATCCCCTCTATCCTTATTCTTCTGCTGGCCTCTCTGGTGGCCATTATCAACCGCTGTTAGCCCGCAACTTGCATCGCCCGACCACCATTAGCCCGCAACAAAATGACCGGCTAATGATCTGACTCGACCTAAACCATTTCATTTCTATTTTCTATGTACTTAGTTGTTATGTTCTGTGCAATGTGGATCATAATGGGCTGGATTTTGATGCTATAAAGCCTATAATAGCAGTTCTTATTGCCTTAAAGGAGGAAAACGTAGCTCCCTTAAGCTGAAAGACATAGATAGCTTATGCCAACACAACTCTCTAGAATGAGATTTGAGAAGTGTATTTCATGAGTAATGATTCTTTAGGTTGAGAAGGCAAATTTGATGATTTCACGTGCACTTGGCAATGGATTGATTCTGGAAAGTAGAGCATCTTAATGTTACTTTCTTATTCACAAAGAGCAAAGGAAAAAAAATTAATGGAATGACGAGCGAATAAGATAGAAGGTGGGTTCTTTGATCTTTTTTTGGTTTTAAAGTGTGTGTGATAATTTTTCAATATATTTTTGACAAAAAAATTGATACTCTCAGTAACAAGTACTGAAAGTGAAATGTATCCTATTTGTTGTTTGTCTCTTCGCCCATCTCTCTCACTATCTTTCTCTCCTTGTCGCTATTATGCATGTTTTTATTATTAGGTGATAAGTATCAAAGTACACCTAGGCAGAGCAAGAGAGGGTGGTTATTTTGACAGAAAAGAATATATAGATGTAGTATATGCTAATAGTGCCCGCACCAAAATGTTCAGATTCTGCGTAATCTGCAAGCATTCGAATAAATGTAATTATATATTTTTTACATAAATTTATCATTACTGTTTTTCGTATAGGTAGTTATTTTTAAGTTGTAACTAGTCAAGTACCACGTGTGGTTTGGTCTAGTGGTTCGAGCTTGGCTGCGTGAATTTGAAGTATGGCTTCAAGTCCTATTGAAGAGGTTCTTTAGGGAGGGGCATTCCTTACCATCCCCCTCTATCATTGTGCCTGGGCTTAACTTGGCTAATATCATTCAAGCAATAGGGCCTTGGCTTAGGTCTGATTTCATTACCAACTCATACTTTTTAAGTTAAGCTCAAGCTTGGACTTGACGGCTAGAACAAACCTCAAAATTCCCCAGGTTGAGGTTGAGGTTGAGCCTTGAGCGTAGGATTTCTGAAGCTTTCAAAAAATAAACTTGGATTGAGGATTATTGGCGATTTTAGTAACACAAAAGGGGTGAAGACGTGAAGCATATTACAATTTCACGAAAGCTATGGAAACCTATTTCATGTAACACTTGGAGTTCATAAATAGTAAAGATAGCAATAGATGGATTTTCCTTAATGAGGAAGTAATAAAAGATAGTTGTGCACATGGATACAGTAATTAAGGAGGATAAGAATTGATTGCCGTATCCCCTATGTAATTAATTGTTGAAAGTACAAAGGTGTATTGAAGGTATTAATGCTAAGAGAAGAATACTGCCGTTGCATTAATATTTATGGTAAGATACGAAAAGCTGCCAAAGTAATACAATGGAATTTCAGAACCGAAATAAATTTGTGCCAAAAGAGATTTTTTAAAACAACACTTGTTTTGGGTCGGAGAGAGTAGCATATCTATCATGTCAAACCTTTAAATACAAGTCAAGCTAAACCAGGGCTTGTCTCATTTAGCTACTTAATGATTAAAATCTCATGTAAAACACGTATTCAATTAGAAGAAACTCAACACGTTGAACATGGAGTTGATGAATAGTAACTAACGAATCTATATAAGGGTATTTCTATATGTAGTCCTAAGGTCTAAGTAGAAGTATTAGATATATTCCTAAAATACTTATTAAGTTGAAAATTCTTGATGAAATTGCGCATCGATCGATTTCATCAATATTTTCCTCTTATATCGTTTTATACTTAGGGCTTGTCTCCCCAACCTATTCTTAGTTCAGTTTAGTTCACTTCAGTTCACTTGTGAACAATACTTTTATTCTCGCATTTCACTATTCCTTTTAGTTGAGTTTAGTTTCAGTTTTTTCACTTCAGCTCAATTTAGCTATTTTCAGCCGAAGAGAACAGCTTGCCAGCTTGGCCTAAGTGCTACATATAACAATTTTCTTTTTAGGGGGGTACATTTGATTTATTTCTATCCGAAACTATCATCATTTAATAACAAGTATCGTATCATAAATGATAAGATTCGAACTTTGGGGATAAGATTTGAAATGTTGGGAATAAAAGAGAAAATTAACGCTGCCCTGGCCTATATAAAGAGGGCAGTTGCAGTTGCTGTATGCATTGCATATGTGCTAAGTTGACCTGACTTAGAGACTAGAGAAAACCCAACACATTAGGGTGCTATTCTACATCTCTACTTAAGGCAAGTAATTTCTTCTAGCTTCTTATATATATGTCTTTTTGTTTATGAAAGAATTATATTCCCTTGATATTATCATTAATTACAAAATGAGTATATATACTAGGTTACAAGCTAAGATTAAGCTACGATTACAATCCCTTTAATTAGGGAACTAGACAACAACTAACTAATTAAATTAATTATTTACATAATTAATTTACATAGTCTAACACACCCCCGCAGTCGAAACGGGAGGAGGACGAACGCTGAGACTGTCTCCAAAATCTTCAAAAAGTATCAATGGGAGTCCCTTTGTGAAGATATCTGCAATCTGGTGCCTAGAAGGAACATATAAGACACGTACTTCACCTCGTGCTACCTTTTCGCGAACAAAATGGATATCCATCTCAATGTGCTTGGTACGTTGATGTTGCACGGGATTCCCCGACAAATATATAGCACTCACGTTATCACAATAAACTAATGTGGCTTTCGGAATAGGACAATGAAGCTCAACAAGTAGATTTCGTAGCCAGCATGACTCCGAAACTACATTTGCCACCCCTCTGTACTCTGACTCGGCGCTCGAACGAGATAGAGTAGCCTGTCTTTTGGAGGACCAAGATAGTAGATTATCACCCAAGAACACACAATACCCAGACGATCGGTATCTGGACAACCTGCCCAATCAGCATCAGTATAGGAGAGAAGAGTGGAGATGGATGATGGATAAAGATGAAGACCATGATCTATAGTCCCTTCAACATATCGAATGATACGTTTAAGGGCCTGCATATGCTCATCCATCGGATTGTGCATGAATAAGCAAATCTGTTGCACCGCATAAGAAATATCAGAACTAGTAAACGTCAAATATTGCAGAGCACCTGCGAGACTCCGATATAAAGTAGGATTTGAACTTGAAACCTTAGAATGAGCACTAAGCTTTGGCTTAGTGTCAACAGGGGTAGGAGACGGCTTGCATGCCGACATCCCGGCACACTCAATAATCTCCTCAGCGTACTTGCGCTGGGATAGGAAAAGACCACCTGCATGACGCACAACAACAATACCCAAGAAATAATGCAAAGGACCTAGATCCTTCATAGCAAACTCGGAGCTGAGAAGAGACATAATAGATTGGCGAAGGGCAGTAGATGATGCAGTCAAGATAATATCATCAACATAGAGGAGGAGGTAAGCAGTGTCAGTACCTCGTCGATAAATAAACAATGAATTATCTGACTTGCTATTACTGAATCCAATCCGAGAAACATAGTCTGCAAATCTGCGATACCACTCCCTGGGGGCCTGTTTGAGCCCATACAATGACTTTTTCAGCAGACATACATGATTCGGAAACTGAGGATCCCTGTAGCCCAATGGCTGATGCATATATAATGTCTCATTCAGCTCACCATGTAAGAAAGCATTTTTTGAAGATCCCACCCTTTGGACAATGCCAAACTAAGAACAGTACGAATAGTCGCTGGCTAAAGGTCTCACCACAATCAATCCCCACCTGCTGTGTTTTCCCATCACCTACAAGACGAGCTTTATGCCGCTCAAAAGAACCATCAGCATTCACTTTATGAGCAAAAATCCACATAGATCTAATAATATTAGTATCAGATGGACGGTGCACCAACTCCCACGTCTCATTATTAATAAGAGCATTAAATTCATCATCCATAGCCATTTTCCAATTTGGGTCACGAAGAGCAGACACGGGATTTTTAGGAATAGGAGAGCACGCAACACTAGAATGAAGAGAAGTAATTTTCTTATTTTTGTAGATGCCATGTTGGCTCCGCGTCACGACTCTTGGGCCAGAAGTAGGAAGAGTACGCGTCCGTGTACGTCTCGTAGGACGTGTCTGGGCTGGGGAAGGATGAGAATGTGGAGTGGTGCGAATCATGAGATGAGAGAGGGGGCGGCCTAGGCGTAGGAGAGGAGCACTGGGCGGGTGAGAAACTGGGCAAGGACTGCCCATCATGAATTGGGGCAGTAGAGGGAATACATGACCCACGAGAGGGAGCCACGTTAGATGGGTCGGAGAGCTGGGGAGGCCCACCTAGAGGGGGAATGGGATTGGGCTGCTCAGTGTGTTTAGGCGGAATAGAGGGGGAGGTCTAACGGAGATGTTGGGTTAAGAAAATCATAAGATGAGACATGTGGGCTATGTAACGAGGCAAAAGGGAAGTTACGCTCGTCAAAAGTAACATGACGACAAATAATAATTTTCTTAGTCAACAAATCAAAGAATTTATACCCCCGATGATTAGATGGAAATCCTAAGAACACACAAGGAGTGGAGGGAGCTTGAAGTTTATGAATAGTGGTCGATGGATAGAGTGGGAAACATAAACACCCAAACACCCTTAGATCAGAATAGGAGGGTTCTTTATGGAAAAGAATTTGAAGTGGAGAGTGATAGGCGATTGTCTTATAAGGAAGGGTATTGAGAAGATAAGTAGCCATTTGGAGAGCATGATGCCAAAACGAGGAGGGAATGGAGGCATGCACAAGTAGAGTACGAACCATATTGTTAATAGTTCGTATTTTTCGTTCAGCTTTCCCATTTTGAGATGATGTATAGGGGCAAGAAAGACGAAATGAGAGTCCATGTGTTTGGCAAAATTTCCAAAAGGGTTCATTGTCAAATTCTCGTCCATTATCACATTGAATATTTTTAATTTCCCGTTCAAATTGAGTTCATAGGTACGAAATTGGATAGTAGTGGAATATACTTGGGATTTTTCGAAAGCGGAAAAGTCCACACATAATTAGAATAATCATCCACAACAACCAAGTAATAACGATGTCCAACTGAACTTAAAACAGGAGATGTCCAAAGATCACAATGAATAATATCAAATGGCATCAAAGTAGTAGAATGAGAGGCAACAAATGGCAACTTAATATGTTTCCCAAGAGGACAAGAATAACAAACATCCGAATTACGAAGTTTATTACAATCAATAAGTTTATTTCGCCTAAGACTTTCAAGAATAGGAACACCAGGATAACCCAACCGATCATGCCATAATGAAGGTGCAAGAGCAGCAAAAGAAGCAGAATGAGCTGAAGGTTTGAAAGCAGAAGTGATGGGATAGAGGGGCCCCCGACCAATGTTACAAGGAACGGGGAACGATTCGAAACGAGGAACGAAAACGGATACGCGGAACGTTACCCAGAGTGAATCGGGAACGATTGGGTACGAAAACAATTAATATAAATATATATATATATATATATATATATGCTGCTAGTTTCAAAAAAAATAAAAGGATGCAATTTCCCATAAAAATTGATGTAAAACGCTTCGGTAATCAGTAAAAAATAAACAATAAAAAATAAGTAAAACTTAAATCTTTGTTTTTTCATTATATTTAAAAACTTAATGCAACTTTGAAAAAGGAAGTGGGCCATCATCAATATTAATTATCACGTTAAACGTTATTGTTTAACCTCTCCTCTCTCCTCTCTCCTCATTAAACACGTTAACCTCTCCTTCTTCTCTTTCTCTCTCTCCTTCCCCTTCTTCTGTGCCGACTAGTTTTCTCCTCTTTCATCTTCTTTTCTTCCACAATTTCTCAACAATGGCGACCGAAACCCTAGATCAACCTTCATCAAAACAATCAAAAGCACATTTAATAGTGAAGAACAGGGACACCGCCATAGACGTACGGGAACGCGAGCGGCAGCGATTTGGGACGCGTTCGTTCCGCAGACGAACGATTCAGATCGGAGATCGGCCCTCCGTTCCGCGTTCCTGGTATCATTGCCCCTGACTCTCACATCTCATGAGTGGTCTCCCCGTCCGAAAATCCTTCACAGAAAACCCAAACGGATCAAATTCGAAAATTATCAGAAGTAAATTTGCGGACAGAGATTAAGTTTTTAATAAGTTTAGGAGCATGAAGAACATTTTTGAGAGCTAATGGGGGATTAGGGGAAGGCAAGTGTGAGTCACCATAACCACTAATAGGAAGAGAATGGCCATTTCCGACAATTATACCATCATTTTTGCTCATATTAAAATAAGACGTAAGATTACCTTGAGAGGAGGTCATGTGAGATGTAGCGCCCGTGTCCATATACCAATTTGGATCCGGTGGAGTAAGCCCAAGTGTATGCATAGCGGCCTCAATATCGGTTTGAGATGGGGGAGCTATGTCTGCTGCATAAGCTTGGGGTCGAGAGCCCAAAACTCCAGCCCCTTGAAACTGCTGCCTGGGCGTGAATGTGGGCCTGGCCCACCCTGAGGTTGGATATGGGCAGGGTGGCATGGCCCAGCCATATGGCCACGCACCCCCCAAGGCTGAAATGAAGTGGCTGGAGCCCACTGATGTGCAGCAGGCGCAGTGGGTGAAGACTGCTGACCGCCAGACCGGCCACCGCCACCGCCGGAGGACTGGCGGTTGTTACCACCGCCACGCTGACCACCCCGCTGACCGGAATTACGCCCACCCGACTGTTTATTTTTATTATTTTTCTTTGAGTGGTGCGAGCCCCGATGTGAGGAGGACGTGTCGGATTGCGTATTTTCAGAAATTCCGGCCACCAAGGCTGATGAAGATGATGAGTTTGCAACCTTTTTGTTCAACCCCGCCTCTTCTAATATAAGCATTGAACGAGCTTGATAGAAGGGAGGGAGAGGATCACTCTGTCGAAGCAAAGTGGCGACGCCATTATAGGCGTCGGTGAGTCCAGCGACCATCTGTAAAACAAGCCGATTATTGGAAATCGGCGCGCCAACATTCTTGAGTTGATCAGAAAGCATCTTCAAGCGTTGGCAATACGCGGAGGCATTAGGAAAATCCTCCATAGAGGTGTTGGAAAATTCCTGTTCGAGAGTGACTGCCCTTGACGTCTTATTGTCTTGGAAAATATCTCGTAGTCGCTCCCATGCCCCTTGCGCTGTAGAATCAGGCTCCAGAATGGTGTTAAGGAGATCCTCTGAAATGGTGCTGTAGATCCATTTCAACACCGTAGCATCAACAGTTGACCATTTTTCCTTTTCTTCATCAGTAGACGGAGCCTTTGGTTTTGATGATGGAAGAATGTGATGTATAACATGATTTGAACGTGCATGTATTTTGAATAATTCCGCCCACGTGGAATATTGAACGTTCTCCATATCGAGAGTGATAGGGAGATTGTGTTTGATGTTTGCATTAGAGAGAGAGGTAAGAGAAGAAGAAAAAGAGGTAGAAGAGGAAGGCGAATTGGCCTTGGAACCACCAGCCATGGCGGCAGAATAGGTGGCAGAATAGCGTGGGCTAGGAAGAGGGTTTGCACAGCGGAAAATCGAAACCCTAATCTGATACCATGAAAGAATTATATTCCCTTGAAATTATCATTAATTACAAAATGAGTATATATACTATGTTACAAGCTAAGATTAAGCTAAGATTACAATCCCTTTAATTAGGGAACTAGATAACAACTAACTAATTAAATTAATTATTTACATAATTAATTTACATAGTCTAACAGTTTATATTTTGGGAGCGCTTTAATTTCTCGAATGTAATTATTGTATTTCCTTGCAATCAACAGAGAGCTATGTTTTCTGCTTCTTTTCTCAATCTTCATCTTTTCCGTTCTAATTCTGGCAGCTATGTCGATTAATAGCGTGTGCTAGTTGGTTTACTCTGCTTTCTAGTTACTTTCTTAGAAAAAGATTGACTTCTGACAGAATTTCATATGTCCCACAAGTATATCTATCAAGCTCTCCTTGACATTAATATAATTTTCTTCATGTTTTCTAAATAAGGATATATTTATTTTCTTAAGGTATATGTGCATTCCCAAGAACTTGAAAAAAAATCTCGAACTCTTTCAAATCCTGATACTACCTCCGGAACCAGAACAGATGGAGTCTAGGCACTGATAAATTACTTGCAGTTCATACAAACCTTGCTAAGTATTGATTCTAACACATAAATTACAGTACACTCTGATCATATTAGCCCTATAAATTGATTGAATCTCTTTTCTAAACTTCATGAACGTAGCCAAAAATGCAGTCCTGAAATTACCAAGATAACCCTACTTTTTCATGCATCTCCCGGTTACTCACTTCATACCCCTTCTCAACACTTTCTCACACTTTGGCCTAGGGCTAGGGGTGCGAAAAGCTTCTGTCACTGTGACTTGATAGTCTCGGACATGGGTATGTGCCCATGTGTTATACTTGGCCATATTAAAAAAAATCTTCAGGCTTTTGGCTAATAATTGAAGTGTCAATGTGTCCAATCCCGTTTTGGGGGGCTCGCAAGTATCCTTCATGAGTACTTGAAGTGAAATGAAGAGTTTGCATGATGCATAGTAATATGGGATACCTTTTGCACTCCTATCCAGGTGTTTGGCGTAAAGATGATATGCCTAGCAGGCTAGCACTTTGAAAGTTTTGAAAACTTATCGAAGCGCCAGCAATAAGTTCTACATCTATTTTTGCTGCTAACCTGATCACGTAGTTCATGCATGCTGGTGATTGGCACATGACCTATCTTCTAAGGCCATGTTCTTTTCACCTGGGTTTTACTGAACAGAAATCTTTTTAAATGATAAATACTTGATTAAACTGATTTTTACTGATTAGAGATGATTTTTACCGATTCATGCTGTATTTATTCTATAAAGTTCAAGTTACTATTACTATTACTAATTCAAACTGATTTTTACTGTTTTTAATGAATATGTGTTTTTAGGTTGAAGAAAACTACGCCTATCTAGAAAACTAGGCGACTGTTGTCCTTTCATTTACTATAACTTATGTGGAAAGCTCTTATTATTATAGTGAATTTATGAGTAAAAAATTTGTGTTATAATAAATTCTTCATATACTACCTGCTTACAGGGGTATGGCAAATATGATCAAGTTCAACATATCAACTGACAATTACATGGTATTCATCCAACAAGTACGAGACTGGGCAAAGGATCCACATAGGTTTTCCCATGGCCGCCCTGTCCTTCAGTATCCACCTCCGACTATGCAAGAGGCACAGTATAACGACATTGAGTTACGAGCAAAAGATGCTAAGCAGATAGAGCGAGTTTTGACAGTGAAAATTAGGCGGCATGACCTCTACATTATTGGCTATCTGATGGATGGGGCCAATAACTGGCTTGAGTTTAAGTGGGACGATCCTAACCTGAAATTAATTCCCAACTCTGTATCTCTTGGGTTCGGTGAGAACTATGATAACCTAGGTAAGCTAGAAAATCTTGAGAAGGTGGGCTACTCCACGCTCAAACAAACAATTGCTAACCTTGCTGTAAGTACAGACACCAATACCAGGAAGTCCTCATTGCGTGCTTTAGCCGTTATGGTATCCGAGACGGTTAGATTTCAGAAACTGTCTGATACTTACGCCCCGGTTATGCAGGACCGAATAGATATTAAATTCGATGAGACTTGGATGGAGCCTCTAATTAAGAATTGGGGCTCTCTTTCTGACATGTTACTACGTGAGGACCAATATGGCATTTACTTCCGTCTGCCTCGGGATAAAGAGACGCATCAGCCTAATATCCTTACAAGGACAGAACAGCTGCAAATAGTTACTTCATCAGATGCAGCTAAGTGTATTGCTGTGTTAAAAGGAAACTATCCAAAACAATTGCAAGTCGTCGGACTTTCTGCCACTGCTGATTCAGGTACCTTCATTCAAGGTAAAGGATTACCTCTCCTCCAGGTGTTTTCAGTTTGTCTCAACAACATTGCTGGTCATACTTACGGAAACATTCAAGTCGATGATGGTTTGGGTACCTTCCATCTCTACAACCGGCAGAGGACTGATTACGAGTCCATTCAAGTGTCTGATACTCTGACTCTCGTTGGGCCCTATCGTGGTACCTCAGCTAGTGAATACTTTAAAGTGAGCCTCAATCTCAAAAAGCGGGGATTTTCTCATGGGATCTTTGTCAACTTAGCAACAATGATTACTATGACAAGCAGCTAACCTCTGCTGTGAATGGCAAAAGTGGGTCAGCAACAGTTTACTACACCCCGTTTCGTGATGCAATGCAAGCCAATGTGGAAGTTGTGCTCATCAATGGAGATGGTAAAGACCCAGCTGAAGTTTATGGGATCCTGGTTGCTCGTTATAGCAACTACAAATATGTTGATAAGCAAAGTAAATATTACCAAATTACACTTTTCAACAAGCCGAGTGAAGATATAGTGAAGGTAAAGCCTGGGAACCCCATCCCATTATCGAGATCTGTTATAGCTGTTCCTACCACGGGCTCCTTAATATGTGAAGCAAACTTTTGTGTTAGTTCTGGAAATGAAATTGCAAAGGGGATAGCAGAGTTTCATCCTCTGTTAAATGGGAAAACTGTGAAAGAAATTAAGGGAAAGTATGGTCTTGTTCGAGTGACAGTAGCATGGAAAGGTCGGATCTCTGACGATTGACCAAAAAACATGGTTCCTGTTCACAACCAAATAATGGTTGTCTAATGTGTTTTTTTTTTGTTTTTGTTGCAATAGCCTTTAGGCTTTAATAATGTATCCATATGTGTGCTTGCAATAATGCTTCCTACTTATGTAGAGGAATATCATTTTCTCACCATAATGAGGAAGGTCTTATCTATCAAATTTTAATTCTCTTCTGTGTTGGAGTTTCCTTGTGATGTCTTTCGGGTGCTATGAGTTTGATGTTATATCTTCTGTGTGCTGTCTTATCTTTCTTCAATTATTTGCTTAATGCTGTTGCAGATGCTTCAAAGAAAACATGGTGCTTCAGAATAAGCATACCAAACCATTCCTGTCTGTACAGAAACTTCCATTTTCAGAAACTTGACTTAGAGGTCGAGTTATTCACGAAATATGCGTACCAGGGATCATCTGTCCAATCATGAGGCGTACATACCGACAAACAATTCAAATTCAACCTTTAGGAGAACTTGACATGAGCAGGTATTCATGAGAATGCGTACTTCAGGGGTATTTTGTGTAATTCCCTACCTTTATAGTGGAGTCCAGGAATGGGAGAAGATCCGGACCGGGCTGGGCCTGGGTTATGGGTTCTGGGTTGAGCTGGAGCTTATCTTTTTGGACCCGAGCGTCCTTGATTTCCTCCTTCTGTTTTATTATTATTATTATTTTCAAAGAGGTACAAGGAGAAGACTAAGGTTCCTTAGACTCGTCCAGTGAACGAATATGTACAACAAATATGTATAAAGTATTGAGAATATAGCCCATAAATATTGTTATGTAATTTATTATCTTTGTGACTTTTTTGAAAATTATTCTCGATTTATTTTCTTTTCTTGTTTTAGTATTACATCCCTTTAATAAATTTTCACGACATATATGTGATGTACAAATTGTTTAGGACTTTAAAATTCGCAAACTTTGACCTTCTTCTAAAAATACATGACTGAATATACATTTCAAAACCTTATTTAGAGATTTGCAACCCTAGTACTAATGCAACCTTCCATTTAGCATAAATATTTCATGATAGTACCCGTATGGTATTATCTTGCAAAATTGCTTCAAAGGTCAATAACAAAACAATTTTGAAGATAATTATTCAACCAAAAAAACATAAAAAAAGGAAATAAATTGACAATAGCCATAATTAAGCGATGATGTTGGATCAGGAATGGTCAACAAGCTAGTGATATTCGGTCGATTATGGTCCAGAGTATAATGGAGGATAATCGGCTCCGAGGGTTATGGTCTTTAGAATTAAGGGATCCTTGCTACCATAAGGACACTATATATATAGTAAAATAGTGGTGCCAAGATATAAATATGCAACGCTAATGACTGTAAGACAACGATTCTTACAGATTTGTTTATTATATACTACCTCCGTTCCATGTGTATTGCAACATAGGGAGTTTTACGCCTCCCAACGCACTATTTTAGACGCTAATATCTCTAATTTAATTTAAGTAAAAATTATAAAAAGTAAATTTTAATTAAGCATATATCGAGACGAATCTAACAAGATCCCACATGGCTATATTTATCCTTGTGTATAAATCACAAAAGAGGGTCAAAGGGTAGTGTATGAATAGTGCAAAATGTCAAAGGTTGCAATACCTATGGAACGGAGGTAGTATCAAATTCAGTTTTTACACAAACTTTTATGAAAATAAAAGTAAAATATTCAAGCTTACTTGAGGTAAAAAGAGAAGAGAATACCTTCATCATTCTTGTGCAATAAAATGAAAAGCTATTCGAGATTCTAAAATATTCTAAACATTCACTAAGCTAGGGTAAGCAACATAATCAAGCTTACTTGAGGTAAAAAGAGAGGCGAATACCTTTTATCATTCTTGCTCTATAAAATTCAAATCTATCCGAGATTCTAGAACGTTCTAAACGTTCACTAAGCTAAACTACGCTAAGAGCTATAACTAAGATTATGAGATGATGTTGTTATTTTTTTGGTGTGTTGATGATGATGAGATCCTTCTTTTATAACCGTTTTTGAAGTTAGTTCTCAGATGTTTAGGGCCTGTTCTCCGCAGCTTATTTTCAGTTCAGTTCAGTTTAGTTCAGTTCAGCTCCAATCAGTTCAGTTCAGTTCAGTTCAGTTCAGTTCAGTTCAGTTCAATTCAGTTCAGTTCAATTCAGTTCAGTTCAGTTCAGTTCAGTTCATTATAACTATCATTTTAAAATATCCAAAATACTATTATTATTATTCATTATTATTACTTATCATTATAATTTTTAGGAAAAATTGATAAGAATAATCCGACCTTTGGCCGGTCTTCCATCAATGGTACCACCTTCAATTAATCCAGGTATAATCCGACCTTTGACACCCATATTCTTTCATTGGTATGGAATGATGACAACCTGTTTGACTGGCCAAAATAACCGTTGACTTTTTAAAAAAAAACCCAGCCCAGCCCACTCCCAACCCCTGCCCACACTACTGTCACCCCACCCCCCACCCCCATTCCCTCCCCCTGCCAATTGAACTGTTTGATTAACTTCACCATCTCACCTCACACATCTTCAAAATCAAACATCAAATTCAACCACCTCAAAACAAACAACAAAAATCAAAAAAATCACCTGAGCACCAGTCATTTTCGCAGCTTTCAGAATAGAATCCGCTTGTAAATAACTCAATTTCGCAGGTGGAGGACCAATGAACAGCTTCATCAGCGAATTTAACATGAAGACTATCACGATCAGCATCACTATAAACTGCAACAGTTCGAATCCCTAATTTCTTCGCTGTTCTCATAATTCTACACGCGATTTCTCCTCTGTTCGCTATCAAAATCTTCTCGATCATCATCTTCTTTGATTCATTCGAGTTTTCCGACGACGAAAAATGTCAGAGTTGCGCGAAGAGATGGCGGTGGTGTTGGTGCTGGAGTTTGCGGCGGAGAATAGTAAGAGCTGCCATTGATGGTTGTGCTCGGAGAAAAAAATGATGAAATGTTGGGAAATGGAGGTAAATAATATTTGGAGAGGAGATTATATTAGCTGCGAAATTATGCGGAGGATTTGGGTTGTGTTGGGTGGTGTTGCGTGGCTGTTTGAGCAGCGAGGAGAGGGAGGAAGAAGGGGGAGGTTGTGCGGTGGTTAGAGGAGGCTCATTAGTGCCGGAGCAAGGGGAAGGTGGCAGTCTGGGTGGTTGGTAGTGGCAGTGGAAGGGGAGACAGCGAGGCAGGGGAAGGGTGGCAGGGGAGGGGAGGCAGCGGGGGAGGGGAGGGTTGCAGCAGGGGAGGGGGAGGGTGGCAGCAGGGGGAGGGGGAGGGGGAGGGGAGGGGTGGGTTATTTTTAAGTTTTTTTTTATTAAAATTTGATTTAAAACTTTAATTAAAAATTTAAATTTTAAATGCACTTAATTAGCTATTAATCACGTAATTAGGAAGATTACCTATAATTGTAGGTCACCAACAGGTGACGGACCAATGAGAGAATATGGATGTCAAAGGTCGGATTATACCTGGATTAATTGAAGGTGGTACCATTGATGGAAGACCGGCCAAATGTCGGATTATTCTTATCAATTTTTCCTAATTTTTATTTAATATTTATATTATTATTGTTTAAACATTATTTATATATTTATTTAATTCAATTCAATTCAATTCAATTCAATTCAGTTCAGTTCAGTTCAGTTCAGTTTAGTTCAGTTCAGCTCCAATCAGTTTAGTTCAGTTCAGTTCAATTCAGCTCCAATCAGTTCAGTTCAGCTGAATTATGCCGAAGAACAGGCCCTACCTTCTCACAATCTACTTCATGCTCAAAGTTCCCATTAATGTAGCATCTTGCACGAGAGAAACAATTGAGACTCGACTACTCCATGTTTTGTTCCCACGTTTTGGTCTCTCTTTGACTCCATGTTGTGGCTTTGTGTCTCTGGAATCTCGCATCTTTTTTATCTTCATGGGCTGCTTTTTTGGCTTTGGATTTCTAAAATCCTACTATATCCTGACTTCTATAATTATTAGGCATGGACTTTAATTTAACACCCATGTTGGACCAAAAATAATTTAAAAAGTGGTGATAAAGTGACTAGCGTGATTCATTTGACTGCTCAGTTAAATCAACTAAATCCATTTAGTATTCAAATTCTCCCATGATTCAATCACTAAGGCAAGCCATTTAATGACTAATTTAAATTATTCAGTAAATCTGTTGGATTATATTTTGCGTCTTGTAATTTCAGATTCAATAGAAAACAAAGGAAAGAGAACATCAAACATGACTACGTTGATGCGAATATCAAGGGACAGCCATTTAATGACAATCCGGTAGACATATGGTTCATGTAACAACACATCTATCAGATAAGAATATATCACATTTTTTAAATATTCTATTTTTTGATTACTTAAGTTTTATTGAATTCATGAATATATAACTTTTCTATAACCAAACATATGCAGTTCTACCTCATTAAAATAGAGTTTACCAATTTACCCTTGTAGATTTTCTATTCAATCTATTGAATAGCAACTAGCTAGGCAAAGCTCATGCCCATAGACCATTCATTTCTTGAGAAACTCTTGGATGGACCTGGTCCACACTAAAAATAGTGTAGACCACCTAAGTTTTGATTGCTAAACTTAAACTTTAACTTTCAATTACAAAATCTTAACGTTTGAAACAAACTCGGTCTATATTAATGTAACCCGGTGTATATTAGACTTGGATCCATTTCTTAAGCCGTGGACAATTACATTATAGATCCAAGAACCATGGACCAATAGAACATGTTTATAAACCAACAACCCAAAGCCCACGCCGAAATAAAACCCTTCTATAAAAGCCTTCTATAAATCGCCCTAATTTCATTTCCTCACATTTCTAGGGTTTTTTTCTCATCGGCGGCTCATCTTCAACCTCCAACCATGGTAAATCAATGGCTTCTCTTATCTTATCTCTTCAACTTCTGAATCTACATTTTACCTAAATCAATCGCAAATAAATCACCTAAATCTATCTGTTTCTGTTTATGTACCTTTAATGGCAGCCGTCACACAAATCCTTCATGATAAAGAAGAAGCTTGCTAAGAAGATGAGGCAAAATCGCCCCATTCCTTACTGGATCCGTTTGCGCACTGACAATACCATCAGGTATTTTCATTTATTCGTCAATTTAATGTTGTTTTTCCTGATTTTAATCACTTAATTTGACCTAATTTTTGTTAAAATGAATATTTCAGGTACAATGCTAAGCGCAGGCATTGGCGCCGTACCAAGTTAGGGTTCTGAGATGCTTGTTATTTTTATGCATTTGTTTTAATTTTGCGATCGTAGTTTTTGAAGGGATTTCGTAGAACAATGAATGATACTTTGTAGTTGAATTTTTTGGTTTGGAATCCCGTGTAATGAGATGCTATTAAGAGCAATTTACTAGTGATACATCTATTTTGTTATGTTTACTTTGAGATATTGTTGGTTTTGATAGGTTGGGATGATTACCTCTAAATGTTACTTGTTATGTTATGTATGCTGGTTCTCAGTTTGGCTTGTTCCGAAGCGATTGTGTCTGGCTTCCTGCATTGTCGAATGTTTATGTTCATTCTATGTGTCATTGGACTATTAAATGATCTTCCAGGTCTGATGTTAATCTACATAATGCTTTTGGACTATGGCGTAGTTTGAGAATTGGATAGATTTATAGATTAATTGGCGGTGATTTTATAGAGGCGTTTCGTTGAGGTTTGGTCACTCGTTTCCTGCGTGGTCGACTTTGTAGGGTATGTCTTATTGTGTCTGTACAATGTTGCACTCATTGCTGAGTATGCTGAGCTTGCTTTTAAACACAGTAAGCAGTACCAGGAAGTCCTCATTGCGTGCTCTACTTATTATGATATCTAGATCTGTAAGATTTCAGAAACTGTGAGATATATTCGGCTCAAAGATGGAGAATAAGATATTAAACTCGAAACTTGGATGAAACCTCTAATTAACAACTGGACTGTTGTTTCAAACTGGTTACTATGTGGAGATCAATATGGCATTTGCTTCAAGCTCCCTGATGATAAAGCTGAAATGCCTCATATTCTCACAGAGAAGCCGGGAATTGTCACTTCAGCAGACGTTTAACTAAGTGTATTACCTTGTTGTTAAGAAACCATGCAAGCTTAAAAGCGCTGCAAGGACCAGGTACTGGTTTCGGTGGAAACGATATTATCTTCTCAAAGTGTACTTAGTAAATACCAACAACATTTCTGGTGAAATCTATGGAAATTCAGCTGATGGTGTTTGTTGTTTAATCTAATGCAAACTGAAAGCAGAAGTCAAAAGCTAGTACCTATATAAACAATCTCTGAATTTTGTCTTTTCAGCTACCCAGAGAACCATCTACCAAAGACATTTTATCTGCCTTAGGAAAAACAACTTACACATAGACAAGTACATAACTTAGAAGCAGCTTCATTTATTTAAACTCAAACAACATCCAATAATATCTTATTAGACGGGTGAAGAACAAGCTTGCTGCATTGATTAATAGCGTTTGCATGTCCCATAAGTAATAATAGGGTTGTCACACCACATGAAAAGGCCAAAAGGCAAAAGTCAACCATAAAACAATCCAAAGCCATTTACCAAAGACACGCTTGCTTTTATCTGCCTTTGGAAAATTCATGAATGTAGCCAAAAATGCTGATTAGCTCAATGAAAATGCTTGATTCTTGTTTTGTGTCTAGCAATTAAGGCAGCGCATGACTGAAAGAGAGGATCTCCGAGCTTTAAATCACCTCAAATCCGCTGATTGAATTTCTTTCGAGGAAGATGAGGAGAAACTATCCATTTGCAGTGGAGCCAAAGACTTTCTATACTTTGATTTGGGGATATGATGGAACAAAGTAAAATGACTTCCTAAACTAGCTGCACTTGTTATTATACTATGAAGTCACAGCCTCACAGGTGGTCAATGTATTTTCGATGCAATTTTCAATTTGAGTTATCCGGAAACAACCTCTTTGTATATTCAACACAAGAGTAAGGTTGCGTACATCCGACTTTACTACCTCGCCTTATGGAGTGAGCGTCTTACATTAGGGTAATGTTGTTGTTGTTGAAGATCGAGGAGAAAAATCAGCAGGGCAACATCTGTTTGCATGCTTGTAATGTACACACGGTTTTCACAACTAACTAGAAGTCCTCAATATTGTTGAAGTATTAAAATTTATAACCTCAGGTTTTCTTTCTGTTTGGATTCTATCAATTTGGTGGTGGAAGCAAATTGTAAAGATGTCCTTTTTCTTACTGTCAGACGATCCATACTCATCTATACTTTACCTATACAATTATCTGAACTAAATGTGATTAAAAGAGGTAATTTTCCTATCATTTTAAACTTGAGATGTCCTTAATCTTACTGTGAACTCCTTTGATCCCCAATTGTTTGCCCTTAGGTTGGGTTACTTTCTTTTTCTAATTTTGGTTAAATGAAGTTGATGAAAGACAAAGATGGTGGGGCTGAAGAAAGTGAATGTTAGTTGAGTAGTGGTCCCTGTTGTCATTCTTAGTATTAGCTTTGAATGCACGCGATTCGTGAGAAAACATAAAAATTGTGAATAAATACTTCCTCCGTTTTTTTTTTAAATGTGACACTTTCTATTTTAGGAAGTTTTAAATTAAATGTGACACTTTCTTTTTTGGTCAATAAGCTCTCTCTATCTCTCTCCTCTCACATGGCTCCCCTTATTTTTTTTCTCTTTATCTCTTTCCTTTCCAAAAATTGCCTAGGAGTCCGTGAATCTAAAAGTGTCACATTTAAATAAAAACGGAGGAAGTATATGAAAATTTTTAGAAGGGAAAAGAGAAAAAAGATTGTGGGAAAGAGAAGAGGAAGAGCGATAGTTTGTTTAGCGTGTTTTTATTTCAAAATAAAAACAATTAATTTTAGAGAGGGAGTTATACCTGTTAATTAGGAATGAAAAAAATGATAATAATGTTGATTTTTGGTGTCGCCTTCATAGAGATAGAACAATCTTTTGGGGACATCTCAAAAAGGAATTTGGGGCAAACAAAAGCCGATGGTGTAGTATTTACCAAGAAATACTTTGGCCCTGTTTGGCAAACAGAGTTTAGAGTTTAGCTGTTAGAGTTTAGAGTTTGCTTTTAGATTATTTACTTTTTTGACTGTGGATTTGACTGCGGATTTAAGTGCTGTTTATAAAATGTGTTTGGTAACATAGCTGTTTGATAAAAGTTGATAATAAGTATTTTATCCCTGTAAAATAACTGTTACAGATATTAATCTTTTTCAGTGTATTTTGTTATTTATTATTATTACTTTATTATTACCATTATTATTAAATTTAATAGGAGTAACATTTATTCCCTTTCTAATCTAACCTACCCCCACCACATCAATTCACACCCACTGAGGCACTGACCATTGTCCCTCACCCCCTTCTCTCTCCTCCTCTCTCATTTCATTCATGTTTACGTTAAAGAAAAATCCCAAAAATAAATTCATTATCATCAAGCAATGTTGATAATCATCATCAAGCATCGTTGATCAAGAATTATCATCAAGTATCGTTAATCAAGATCAGCATCAATCGACAATCATCAACATAAGGTAACTTCACATCGTTCATCATCATCATATCGACGATTCATCGATTCATCAATTGACAAACTTCGAAATCATCGTTATTATCTTCTAATCATCATGATAGTCCCGAAAGCATGGAATACTTAGATCTAAGTTGTAATTTTATGTAATTTTTGTATTTTTGATTTCAATTTTGATTGATCGTTCTTTAAACTTTGATTTTTAATCTTTTGGTTATGGTTATGGTGATTACTCAGATCTAAGTTTTAATTTTCTGTAATTTTTGATTTTTAGATTTAGATTTAGATTTAGATTTAGATTTATCGTACTTTAACTCTTTTGATTGATTTTTTAATCTTTTGGTTGATGGTGATTTTTATTAGTCTTTGCAGTGGTTAATGATGATGATTAATTGGGAATTTTCTGCTTTGCAAAACTCTGAATAATACGCTGCATATGCAGCGTTTTTGTTTTGAGAGTTTTGCCCCTCAAAACTCTTTTGCAAACTCTATTTTACCAAACACCCATTTTAGAGTTTTGATTCAAACCTCTAAAAGCTGAGGAATAAACTCGCTGCCAAACAGGGCCATATGATAACTTTTTCATTAACTACTGTTTTCATTACAGGGGCTCGTGACGAAGATGATCAGATTCAACATATCAACTGACAATTACATGGTATTGATCCAACAAATACGAGATTGGGCAAAGGATCCAAAAAGAGTATCTCATGGGCGCCCCGTCCTTCCATATCCGCCTTTAACCATGCAACAAGCACAATATATGGACATCGAGTTACGAGCAAGAGATGCTAATCAACGAGAACGAGTTCTGACAGTTAAAATCAGACGGCATGACCTCTACGTCGTTGGCTATCGGATGGAAGGAGCCAACAACTGGCTTGAGTTTAAGGGGAAAACATCTGTAATTCTTAATTCGGTATCTCTTGGTTTTGGTGGGAACTATGATAACTTAGGTGGTCTAAACAAAATTGATAATCTGAAGATGGGTTACAGCACACTCAAAGCACTCATTGCTGACCTTGCTGTAACCACTGTAAGCGATATCAGGAAGTCCTCGTTGCGTGCTTTACTCATTATGATATCTGAGTCTGTTAGATTTCAGAAGCTGTCTGATATTTTCGGCCCAAAGATGCAGAAACGAGAAGATGTTAAATTCGAGACTTGGATGAAAACTCTAATTAATGATTGGAGTGATCTTTCTAACAGGTTACTGTGTGAGGATCAATTTGGCATCTACTTCAAGCTCCCGGATGATGACAAGACAGCACAGCCTCATATTCTCACTCGGGAGCTGGGAATTGTCACTTCAACTGATGCAGCTAGGTGTATTGCTGTGTTATTAGGGAACGAGGCAGACCGAGAAGCCCTGCAACAGCCAAGTACTGGCCTTCGGTGGAAAGGATATCATCTTCTCCAAGTGTACTCAGTTCATATCAACATTTCTGGTGAAATCTATGGAAATATTGAAGTCAAAGATGACCTGGGTACCTACCTCCTCTATAACAGACAGAGGACTGATTGCGAGTCCATTCAAGACTCTCAGGCACTTACTCTCACTGGACCCAATCGTGGTTCAACGGCCAGATCCTTTAAAGTAAGTCTCGATCTTAAGAAGCGGGGTAATAGCATAGCAGCAGATACTGAAATTAGCAAAGGTAGTTTCGAGTGGAAAGTCGATGAAGTTAATAAAATCTTCGACAAGCATTTATCCAATGTTGTGAAGGGCAAAAGTGGATCTGCAACAGTTTACTACACCCCGTTTCGTGATGCACTGCAGGCTAGTGTGGAAGTTGTGCTTGTCCATGGAGATGGTAAAGACACTACAGAAATCAACAGAAGCTTGGTAGCTCGTTATATCAACTATGATTATCCTACTGGCGATGAGAAAACTAAATCATACTACCGAAGTACACTTTTTAACAAGCCGAGTAAAGAGAAGGTGAAGGTAAAGCACGGGAATCCTATCCCTCTGTTGAGATCTGTGATAGCTGTGCCTACGATGGGATCCCTTTTAACTGATGCCAACTTCATTTATGCTAGTTCCGGAAAAGAAATCGCAATGGGTGCAGCAGAGTTTCCTCCCCAGTTAGATGGCAAGACTGTGAGAGATATTAAAGGAAAGTATGGTCTTGTCCGAATGACGGTAGCATGGAAAGTGGTATCTTTATTCCCAAAAAATTAACATGGTTCATGTGCATAGAAACCATACACTGCTTTGATGTCGCCTTCTTGTTGTTATATCCTTATAATGAGTACTTATTTGTTGGAGTTCAGGTGAACATCACCTTCTCTCCCAAGTGAGGATGTTAAGATAATATTGATATTGTTGAGATAATATTTAGGAGTAATATCTTTTAGAGTATAATATCTTTAATATCTTTTAGAGTATAATTATGAAATTCTATCTTATTGTTTCTTAGTGTGTATATATATACTCCTTATTGTTTAATAAAAGGCAACATTTGCCATATTCTTGTCATGGTATCAAGAGTCAAAACTAAAAAAAACCCTAAATTCCCTAACCCTTCCCCATCGGCACCATGGCCGACGAACAGCCGCCACCTACCGGCGGTGCTACGCTCAAAATCGAGCCCTCCTCTCCCTTTTTCCTCGGTCCACAAGACAGACCCGGGGATTTCATTACTCCCGTTCGCCTCAAAGTCGATAATTTTGATTCATGGGCACGTGCAATACGTGTTGCCCTTAGTTCTCGCCGCAAGTACGGTTTTTTAGATGGCACTATTATGGCTCCGAAATCACCATGTTCGGAGGATGATTGGAATACAATTCACTATATGCTTGTTTCTTGGATTACAAATACTATCGATTCCGAGTTTAGTAGTACCCTTTCATACTATGACAATGCTAAAACTTTATGGGATGATCTTCATGAGCGTTATTCGGTTGTCAATGGCACTCGTATTCATCAACTTAGGTCCGATATTATCCGTTGTGAGCAAACAAAATCAATGCCCGTTGCTACTTATTTTGGCAAATTAAAGGTCCTTTGGGATGAATTAGCTTTACATGAACCCTCTCTTGGGTGTAAATGTGGTGAACTTGGCCCGGCCTTACAAAAACAACGTGATAGTATTCATTTGCATCAATTTCTTTTTGGCCTCTATTCGGACTACAATGGTACCCTTCGTTCCTTGTTGCTTTCCCAAGATCCGTTGCCCACTCTCAATAAAGCTTTTCAACAAGTGTCTCAAGAAGAAAGGGTGCGTGGTTTCACGCGCGCCAAGGATGACAAACCCGAAGTGGTTGGTTTCGCTCTCCAAACGGAGGGACGTGGGAGGGGCGTTGCGTCTTCTCGTCCTCCCAAGGGTACTCTAATGTGCTCTCATTGTCACAAATCCGGTCATGATGACACTACTTGCTTCTCTCTTCATGGCACTCCGGATTGGTGGTATGAGAAATATGGCAACAAATCGGACGATGGAAGTTCTACTTCACGTGCAATCTCTCGCCCCCGCTCTAATGGGCGCGGCCGTGGTCATGCTCGTGCCAATGCCACCACTGAAGCCACTACCGGACGTTCATCTACACAAAACGCCCCCGCTATCTCTCCCGAACAGTGGCAAGCGTTTTTTGCCACCTTTGGTAACTCTACTAACCCCCCTTCGAACCGCTTGAACGGTAAGTTCGAAGTCTCCTCTTGGATTATTGATACGGGATGTAGTCATCATGTGACTGGTAATCGTGCCTACTTGTGTGATATTCATTATATTATAGATTGTCCTGTTGGTCTTCCTAATGGGGCATCCGTTGTTGCCACCGAGGAAGGAACGGTTCATTTGAGTGCCTTCCTTGTTCTAGAACATGTTCTTTATGTCCCTAATCTACATTGTAACCTCATATCTGTGACCCAATTGAGTGATGCATTGTCTTGCTTTGTCACTTTCACTTCTAACATTTGTGCTATTCAGGACCTTCGTTCGAGGGAGCTGATTGGAACGGGTGAGAGACGGGATGGACTTTACTACTTTCGGCAGCAATCTACAGCACTTACAGTCTCAGTTGACAGTTCTGCTACTTCTGACTTGGCGCTCTGGCACATGAGATTAGGTCATCCTTCCGAAGCTGTGGTGAAGTCACTTCCCTTTGTTACTACTGCAACACATTTAGATAAAGGATGTGTAGTGTGTCATAAGGCTAAACACTCTAGAATTAGTTTAAATTGAGCGAGAATAAAGCATCTAGGATTTTTGAGATGGTTCATTGTGACTTATGGGGTCCCTATGCGACACCCTCTTCTTGTGATTCTCGTTATTTTTTGACTTTGGTTGATGACTATTCCCGTGCTGTGTGGGTTTACTTGATGGTTGATAAAACAGAAGTGTTTGGCTTATTCATGTCGTTTATTGCTATGATTAAACGTCAATTTTTCACAGATATAAAAATTGTGCGTAGTGATAATGGGACAGAGTTTAAATGTCTTGAGGGTTATTTTCACACTATGGGGATCATTTTCCAAAAATCATGTGTAGGCACCCCTTAACAAAATGGAAGGGTAGAACGCAAGCATCAACACATCTTGAATGTTGCTCGCGCTCTACGCTTCCAAGCCCACCTTCCTATATCCTTTTGGGGTGAATGTGTGTTAGCTGCGACTCATGTGATTAATCGGACCCCATCCATGTTACATAACAAGAAAACCCCGTATGAATTGCTCTTTGGTGCTCCTCCGATGTTTGATGCTTTGAAAGTCTTTGGTTGTCTTTGTTTTGCTCACAATCAAAGGTCTAAAGGGGACAAGTTTGCTAGTCGTAGTCGCAAATGTGTGTTTGTTGGCTACCCCTTTGCAAAGAAAGGATGGCTACTTTATGACCTTGAGTTGCATGAATATTTTGTATCTCGTGATGTCAAGTTTTTTGAAGATGTGTTTCCATATTTGGATCATGAAGCGGTTAATTTTACGCCCCCGCATGTTGAACATGACCATGTTCCGTGTGGTGATTGGGAGGCATACCCCACGGAGCCTTTTTATGGGAATAGTGATGATGTTGGTGCTGGCCCAGGCAGCCCGCAGGCGCGGGAGTACCCTGCGGGTGGGCAGACGTTTGGTGACCACTCCACGACTGAGCCCGCGGGTGGCCTGCGGGCGCGGGGTGAGCAGCCTTCACCCATATCTCCGCGGGCGCGGGAAGAAACCGCGGGTGAGCAGGTTTATGATACTACACCCTCATTGGGTAATCATCATGTAAATAATGGTGTGGATGATAATGATAATGTGGAGAACAATGATAAAATGGGGAGAGGCATGCGTGAAAAATGGAAATCGGTTCTTCTCAATGACTTTGTAAGCTACACTACTACGGCTTCTTGTTCCAAAAGTCCATCTCACTCTCAACCTGCTCCAACGGCATCCTCAGGTACACCATTTCCTATAGCACATTATGTTAATTGTGATAACTTTTCTGTGAAGCATAGACATTTCTTGGCAGCCATCACTGCAGGTTTCGAGCCTCAATCCTTTAAGGAAGCAATGAAACACCCTGAATGGCAAAAGGCCATGCAATCTGAGATCCAAGCACTTGAAAATAATGGCACGTGGACGATGGAAACACTTCCAGCAGGCAAAAAGGCACTAGGAAGCAAGTGGGTGTATAAAATAAAGTATAACTCAGATGGTAGCATTGAGAGATTAAAAGCTCGCCTTGTGGTCTTTGGGAATCACCAAACTGAAGGCCTTGACTATAATGAGACCTTCGCTCCTGTGCCAAAGATGGTTTCTGTTCGAGCTTTCTTGTCCATTGCCGCCTCTAAAAATTGGGAACTACACCAGATGGACGTCCATAATGCCTTCCTTCATGGGGATTTGAGCGAGGAAGTGTACATGAAAATTCCTCCTAGTTTTGGACCTTCGTCGTCAAATCAGGTTTGCCGTCTCCGCAAATCTCTTTATGGTCTAAAACAAGCTCCTCGTTGTTGGTTTGCAAAGTTGGTTTCTGCTCTTAAAGAGTATGGGTTTTGCCAGTCCTACTCTGATTACTCATTATTTACATACACTAAGCAAGGTGTGCAGATGGTTACTGTTCGAGCTTTCTTGTCCATTGCCGCCTCTAAAAATTGGGAACTACACCAGATGGACGTCCATAATGCCTTCCTTCATGGGGATTTGAGCGAGGAAGTGTACATGAAAATTCCTCCTAGTTTTGGACCTTCGTCGTCAAATCAGGTTTGCCGTCTCCGCAAATCTCTTTATGGTCTAAAACAAGCTCCTCGTTGTTGGTTTGCAAAGTTGGTTTCTGCTCTTAAAGAGTATGGGTTTTGCCAGTCCTACTCTGATTACTCATTATTTACATACACTAAGCAAGGTGTGCAGATTAATGTTTTGGTGTATGTAGATGATCTTATTCTCTCAGGAAATGATTCCGCTGCTTTGAAGGACTTTAAAACCTATTTGGGGCGTTGTTTTCATATGAAGGACTTAGGTGTTCTGAAATATTTCTTAGGGCTTGAGGTTGCTCGTAGTTCCAAGGGGATCTTTCTGTGTCAACGGAAGTATGCCCTAGATATTATTTCTGAAACAGGATTGCTTGGCTCGAAGCCCGTAGCTACGCCTATTGAACAAAATCATCATCTTGGTCGGGATGATGGTGCTCTCCTTGATGATCCAGAACCATATCGACGCCTCATGGGTCGTCTGATCTATCTTGCCGTTACACGCCCTGATTTGGCTTATGCGGTTCATGTTTTGTCTCAGTTTATGCATGCTCCCACACAGACACACTTGGAGGGCGCTCATCGTATTGTGCGATATTTGAAAGGATGTCCGGGTCAGGGCATCCTTCTCAGTTCTACTAGTGATCTTTCTCTCCAGGGTTGGTGCGACTCAGATTGGGCAGCATGTCCTACATCTCGTCGATCTCTTACAGGATGGTTGGTGTTTCTTGGTGCTTCTCCCATCTCTTGGAAGACTAAGAAACAACATACAGTTTCCCGCTCCTCTGCTGAAGCTGAATATCGATCTATGGCTTCTATCACTTGTGAGCTTAAATGGCTCAAGGGTCTCTTGTTGAGTTTAGGAGTTCATCATCCTAAAGCTATTCCTCTCTTCTGTGACAGTCAGTCAGCTTTACATATAGCACAAAATCCTGTATTTCATGAACGTACTGAGCACATCGAGGTAGATTGCCACTTTGTGCGTGATGCTATACAGGAGGGTCTCATTGCTCCGTCCTATGTTCCTACCACAAATCAACTAGCAGATGTGTTCACCAAAGCTCTTGGGAAGAAGCAGTTTGAGTTCTTACTTTCCAAGTTGGGCATTTCTGACTTGCATGCTCCAACTTGAGGGGGGGTGTTAAGATAATATTGATATTGTTGAGATAATATTTAAGAGTAATATCTTTTAGAGTATAATATCTTTAATATCTTTCAGAGTATAATTAGGAAATTCTATCTTATTGTTTCCTAGTGTGTATATATATACTCCTTATTGTTTAATGAAAGGCAACCTTTGCCATATTCTTGTCAGAGGAAGACCCCATAAAACCATACACCGCTTTAATGTCGTCTTATTTGTTGTAATCTTCTTTGTGTGCAAAGTTAAAATCTCTGCTACCTTTTCTTTCTTCAAAAAATGTGCTAAAAGTTGTTGCAAGGAGATGAAGGAAACAAAGCTAGCTGAAGCAGAACCATAACACGAATGACTCGGTCGATCGTATTTTTATGAATCCATTAGCTACTGTTTACTCAACAAAAGCGCTAATTTAAAATTTTCTGAAACTACTGTAACGTGGGAATTGCTTAAGTTAGGAGGAAAATTCATTAACTTGTCCAAATTTCAGAAAGAGAATGATTATCACCTCATTAGAAGGTCAGAATAACTTGACAAAATTTATGGTCCAAAATTGATTTGATATATAGGGTGTTTTTGGTTAGCTTTTCCATTAGCTTCTAATTTTTGGTTTTTATCGGTGGTCAAACTACTAAAAAAATGTTTGATAACCGGCTATTACAGTGGTTGAAAAGCCTTTCGTAACAGTCAATAATTATACAGTAGGTCAAACAAGTCACTAACAGCCCAGCCATTATATAAAGACGACCACTAACAGCCATAGAGGTGAGCACAGCCGGGTACCCGATCGTATTGCTCGGAACCGGTACCGGAACCAGTTGGACCGGGTACCCAGAACCTGGAACCGGAACCAGTCACCGGGACGAGTTCCTTGACCGGGTACCCAGTTCTGCAAAAGTGATTGTTATTTGGTCTATTAGGCCGGTTCCAATGTCGGTACCCGCTACCCAGTTGCATTCAAAAGCTATATTTTTCTTGTTTAGCTAAATATAAGAATTATACATAACATAAAATGATATTTCCATTGATAAGTTAGTCTTAAAAACCTTCAAGTCTTAAGCATACATTACATATGCATTCATCTAAAAAAAATCGTTCTTGGAAACAGTTGAACCGGGTACCTAGTGGGTACCAGGTCTATAATTTCATTATCCGGAATTGGACCCACTTCCAACCGGTTCCTAATATTTGATACCCAGATCAGTCTCGGCAGTTCCAGTTCCGGAACCACCGGTTCCAACCGGTTCTGGATCTGGAACCGGATACCCAATTTTTCTACTCACTCCTAAACAGCAATTAGCAAATTGCCAAACACTGCATACCGTTTTATTCTCACAAAATCTGCCATTAGAATAATATTGGTTGATTTGTTAGTCCAGTTGTAGATAGGGGTGCTAATGAGTTTAGCCTGTTTGCGAGCTGCTCGAGTTCGACTCGATATTTTCACAAGCCGATCACAGCCATGTTCGACTCGAGAAGTTCGTGAACAGGTTCAAAATATTTTTTTAATTATATTTTTTAACATAGTGACCTCAAATATTAGTAGAATATTTTCAATAAGTCTAGGAAAAATAAATAAACCTAATTATAATATATCTTGTTATAATTTTTGAGCCCAAATCGAGTTTTGTGTAACTTGAACTTAATAATCTAAGGTTGAGAAGGCTCGAGATTCGGCTCGAACTCGAGCAAAGTATAACGAGCCAAGCTCGAGCGACCCCAAGCTCGGGCTCGGCTCGACTCATTAACACCCCTAATTGTAGAGTAGTAAACTTCAGAAACTTTGTGAGTTATCAATTATTTTTCTATGTTTGAAAAAGATTGTCACGTAACATAATATATCAGTATCTCTATCTTAATTCCACGGCATATTCTATTGCCTTTTACCAATTCCTCAAGGTTGCCCCTTCTACAATACATCAATAACATCAAAAGCTATCAGCAGTGGATACTGGATACCCTCAATTGATTAACAAGAGTCACTTGTAGAATTAATTATTCACACAACATAAATTCAACATAGATACAGATCAAACAAATGCTCAATCCTCAAATCAAACACTTAATTAGAAAATAAATAATTACTTTTGAGAGTAAAGTAAATGAGGAGAAGTAATTACAATCAGTTACAAAAACAATTAATTAACAAATCATAGATGATCCCCTCCAACAATAGACCAACCTTCATCATCTTCATCCATAGGATTCCAAACATAAGCAACATCATAATAACCCACATACCCATCATCACCATCATCAGTCACACCAACATGAACAACTATATCATCATCACCATCATCCTCCTTTGCAATAAAAATCTCATCTTTTTCTTCTTCAACACACAAATCATCATCCTTTGCAATAAAAATCTCATCTTTTTCTTCCTCAACACACAAATCATCATCCCTCACATCATCATCATCATCATCATGGTGATGATAGTGATGTATATCTAATTCATTAAGAATACCAGAAGCAGAGTACCCATAATCACGCAATTTATTAGGACCCATAACACGCCAAGTAACTTGCTGATAATTTAGAGCATTATTAGAAGATTTAAGCTTGTGGGTACCTTTAGATTTGTGTTTAGATTTAGAACAAGGGAGAAGATGACAACTTGAACAGTTGACTTTTTCACATTTACCAGTAAATTTAGAATGATTTGTGGGTTTGTTGGGGATTTTGGTGAAAAGACCAGCAGTTGGCGGTGAATCAATTTTGTTGATGATACGAGAAGTGGGTTTGGGGTTTAATGGTGATGGTAATATATGGTATGTTCGTACCATACCATGTGCACGACCTTCCCTCCTCATTGTTTGGTTGGTTGATTTCTTGGTTTTTTGATGGGTTTGTTTGTGGGTGTTGAAAGAGGGTAAAAGAATTTGAGAGAAAAAGATGTGTTCGTTGAAAGCGCTGTATAATTTTTGTGGGGGATTGTTTGCTTGTGATTTATAGGTGTGGTGGGAAATGAAGTTGGGGGGTTTGACTTTGATGGAATTTGCTTGGAGAGCAAGGATTAATTCGTGGAGCGCAAGGTGATTTTGGTTCCGCATTTTGTCGGCCTGGAAGAAAGAAAGAAAGCCAACTTGGCTTTGGGGGTAAATGTGTAATATTACTACTATACAAGTACTCGACCGTGGATCTCACTTCTGGGAATATTTTTTTTTCCCCTTTATGGAAGACTCAAATTATTAAAAAAATGTAGGGATGTCAGTGGGGCGCAGTTTATGTAGATTTGCCCCGCACCCACCCAATTAGGTGTGAATGGAGAAGGTTCCACGGGTGATGGAATGGAGATATGGATGAAAATTATCCCCTACCATGGATGATCTGGCGGGTGTGGAGTTTAGAATGTACCCGCCGTATCCCTACCCGCCCCGCCTCATCCCCGCACACTCTGTTTCATCCCCGCCTACTAAGTACTTATTATTTAATCTTTTATAAAAACTATATTGAATATACTTATTTTATTTTAACATATGTTTTTTAAAAAATTTAACACATAACAGATGTACGGGCGGATATGGTAGGTATGAGACGGGTGCGGAGACTCACGTGGGTGATAGGATGGGAATAGTTTTATCGCATACTCATTGAGGCGGGGATGAGGATATAAAAAATTCATGCCATGGGTGATGGGGCAGGAATGGGGATGAGATTTTTAGGCGGGTATGGGTGTGCAGGGACCATCCTCCGCACCCACCCGCCCCATTGAAATCCCTTAAAAGACGGTCTAATTTTAACTTTAATAAGTTAGACCAATCTAAGCCCACGTCATTTTAGCAAGTTCATTTTATTAAACTCTAACTCAATATTGTTATTGGACATTTCACACTAAATTAGTCGGCTTTTGTCTTCTCATTTCTTTAATTCACTTTTAGTCTCGAAGTACAACAAGTTTTACAAAAAACCATTTGACTTACGAATGAATTAAACTAGTCACATATCGAATTAAATAGTGTGTGATTATTGAATGGATCAAATAGGTTATCAAATGGATTAAACAGGTTACGAAAAGGGTTAAACTAGCTAGTCACTAATTTCAGAAAGACGGTTTGTTCTTTTTTTAATATTGGGCTTGGATCTGCTTAATTTTAATTTAAAAGTATGCGGTCTTACAAGACAAGCAGTATGGAAAAGGGGATACCAAAAATCAATAATTTTTTTTTTTTAAATTTCTAATTATATATACTTATCTATTTTCCAATTATCTCTATAATTAGAGGCCTTAATGATGAAATTACTTATTTGTTATTTTTGTTGTTTACTCATTTACTTATTTGTTAATTTATACATTTACTCATTTGTTTATGTAATACCCTATTTTTGTGAGTTATTTAATTAAAAAGTTTATAATCCTTTTTCAAGTACTAAAGCTCTTTAAAAAAAAAGTATTTTCAGCAATAAGGGTATTTTCGTAACTTCAGCAAGAAGGGTATTTTAGTAATTTCAGCAAGAAGAGTATTTTAGTAATTTCAACAAGAAGGGTATTTTAGTAATATCAGCAAGAATGATATTTTATTAAAAGGGTAAATTGGTCTTTTAGTCAAAAGACTATTTTTTATTTTCCACTATAAAATAAAAGAAGGAGCTAGGGTTTCTTCCACTATTTACTAGCCACTTTTTCAAAAGTAGGATGAGTTTCTCTTTTCACTCTCAAACCCTAATTTCTTCTTCATTTAATTCCTCCATAGACCCAAGCTTTTAATCTAGTTTTTATCATTGATTCTCGCAGGAGGATCATTCAAGTCTCAAAGTGAAGTAAAAGGTTTACTTGTTAATGGATAGGTTGACTTGTAAGAAGCGGTCAACGCAAATGTTGGCTTATTCTTGACAAATTTTCCTTATTATTATTGCTATATGTTATTTTGTTTATTATATCTTTACTCATTATTATTACTATTATTATTAGGGAGAGCATGGTTTAGGTTGGTGCGATTTGCGGTTTAACCATATTTTATCTCAACACGAGGTTTCTAATTTGCAATTGTTGTTTTATTTTACCGACTAGATATTTACTATTACATTATACAAATAAGCTACAAAAAGCTAGACGATATTGAAAAAGTTACAAAGTTGTTAATAATATTACTATTTAAGGTACAAAATTGTCGTAACGTTGAATACTAAAGATACTATGACGGTGTGTGGTGTAGTTAAGTTTATAACTATCATAGACCAACCCAAAACCACAAACCGTGGAGGTCAAAAGTACAAATCAACCCACGTTTTTAGCCCATAAACCAATGAAATTGTGTCAAAACGGTTTATGTTGCAATTTTGTGCGGTCCGACCAAATTATTATTTTAGTACTAAATATTACTCCCTTCATTTTTATTTATTAGGGACACTTTAAATTTTGTTACTATTCACATCGTAGTCTTTGACTATCTTATGCTAGTTACGTAAGGAAAAAACATAGTCATGTAGGATCTTCTGTGATTCATATAAATACAATATACAAATAATAGAAATTACTTATTATTATTATTATTATCATTAGTCATTGTTATTATTAATTTGTCATTATTACTATTATTTATTTATTTATAACTATCATTTTATAATATCCAAAATACTATTATCATTAATTAATAATTGTAAGAATTAATTATTAATTATTTAATTATTATTTCTTATTATTATAATTATTGTTAAATATTATTTATATATTTATTACATTTACTTTAATTTAATTCAATTCGATTCAATTCAATTCAGTTTATTTTAGTTCAGTTCAGTTAAGCTCCAATCAGTTCAGTTCAGTTCAGCTATATTTATGAATAGAATCGGTCCTAGGTCTTCGATGGACTTGTTAACTTTAGTGTGATATATATTACTTTCTATTACAAAGTGGTAAGAAAAATCGTTTGATAGTAAATTTTTTATTCTCATGAAAATGTCACATAATGTACTTGGATTCCTTCGTCCATTTTAGACGTAAAATAATGAATTTTATACTATTTACATCATCAGATGGTCACTTTGACCATAATAATATAAAAACAAATGTTAATATTTAGGATATGATAAGATTTATTTCAATGAATATTTTTAATTAAACAACTATTTACATAATCTTTATCAATATAATTAGAGATTCAACGGTCAAAATTATGTATTGGAATTTGTGGCAGTCATATAAATGAGATAATTTGGTTTTGTTAATTTTTAAAATTTTTCCATAAGACATACTTCTTCCCTTTTTTTCTTCTATTGCAATGTTTTCCATTTACGGAACTTCAATCAATTGTTATCACCAAATTCGGATAAATTTTTTCTCTATATTTATGCTATCATACGAGTATTCTTTATTTGATCTTTTGTCTTTACCTAGATCTATATAATATGTTTTTGATGGTGTTAGAAAGACACAAGAGTGGGTAATGAGAATCGATCATAAGATACCTGGAAGTGTGAAATCGGAAGGACAACTTTTATCAGCTGAGCTATCCCTCGCTTTTAGGACCTTTATAATATGCATGTCAAGAATAAATGTTGTACTAATAAATAGAGGAAATATATGGGAAGCCAAGATATATAGAAAACAAAGAGAACTTATATATTATAGTTAATTAGAAAACACACATGACACATGAGCAACAAAGACAAGAATACAAGATACAGTGCATACGCAAGTTAGTGATTACAAATCACACTTGAGAGACCACTTGTTGACCTGTAGTCTGCGTCTACGGGCTTCTAGGACATGGGAGTAATTCATCCTGGATGCACTATTTATTCATAAATCACACACAGTGACACTAGTACATAATCGTTGCATTTTTGCTGAAAAGTGAAGGCTAATAGGCTAATAGGCTAGCCAACGACTCCAACAGGGATACTTAAGAGCATGGGGAATCCTGAAGTTCATAAGAAACACCAATAAAAGCATTAGTTGAATGCAAATTAACAAGTTTTGAAATACTTCCTCCATCTTTCTTGCCTTGCTATTTTTACTTTATTATTAGGTTGAAGTTTGTGAACTTTCACCTTTTTACATGATAATTAGTAGACAACTATACGAATGAATAATTATGATATCAGACCATGTTAGATTAGCCCCAGTGTGCATATTCACAATATAAACTTTTATAAATTCCAATAATAATCAAAGGTTGGTATTTTAGGACCGTGCAAATAATTAAATCAAATGTAACAAGTAATTACAGGCATAGAGAGTATGTGGTAAAGCAATAGGGCAATGTTTTTTAAAAACTGATTTTGCTGCTTCCATGCTTATATTATTCCTTTTTTTTTTTCACTACTAAGTTTTTGTTAAACTAAAAACAAAAATTTGGAAACTAAAAAAAGTGGTTATGTTTTTTGATGTCAGTTTTCAAAATAAACACAGTTAATTCAAGTTTATTATACAACTTATATCATAAGCCTCATTGCCTTCAAATCTCTAAAACCAAAAATTGAAAATGATACTAAACAAGTTAGCCAGGGTATCTTGCCTTTCCCACAATTTTAATGGCACCTTAAGTAGAAAAATCGTTACTTATGAAATAAAATCATTCTAAATTAAATTCAATTAGGTCTTACCTTTTTGACAAAAATTCCAACGGACTCTATATAGTTGTCATGCCTTCCGAAAAATCCAACAATAGGGCCGTCCGTTGGGAGTGGCGATGAGAAACAACCTATATTACCAGTATTTTCTGCTTCTCCATACGGTCCATATCCTGATGGACATAAATTAGTGTGTATCTTCAATGTGGCAATAACGCATTGATCGTAACCACCCCTGTAGTTTCCGTATGTCCCGGATATTTGTGTGATGTATTCACCACACTTGAGCACAATCTATATATGCAAGGAAAGTAAGCAAAACGAGGTTAGGAAAAAAATACGAATAAAGAAATATCGTTCCTCATTTCTACTTCATCATTTATATTTTTAGATACGTTTTAGATAGTTATAAGATGGTTACACCAATTGTCAAGTAACATTTGATGGATAATGACAATATTTTCTTTTGAAAGTTTAGAAGTGTGTTAACCTTATCGGCCTTGTGTCCGCCATTGCCCCCAAACATTTTAGTGGTGGTTTTTCCGCATGAGTCAACTATCACGAACCCAAGGGCATCAACAATGGATCCATGCCTTATTATCACTTCTTTGATTTGTTCGGATCCTTCAAGTAACATGCCATAGTTCTCCGGCAATTGTGAACCATAAGGCCCGTACTTGACAACAATTTGTTCCTGCAGCCAAATTACCAAATAAATTTTATTTTCAATATTGATGACATAATTAGGAATGGGTAATGTATTAAAAAAATAACGATTTATATTAGCGAAAGAGATCGAGAGACTATCTTGATTAACAAGTTCCCACCTTGACGGGTTCTTGAGCCATTTAGCTTAATTAGAAACTTGCTATCTACCGAGTTTCTTTTTGTTTTTATGTAAAGAAGTGGTATGCGACGTGTAGTGACTGAGGAGGATACCTACTTATATAGTACTAAATGGTTTTACGCATTCAGATAATTAAGAACATATTCTACTGCTCCAAAGCTAAATACTAAAGTTTACCATTATTTCGATGCGTCCAAATCAAAGCACCCAATATTCTATATGGAGAATAATACGAATAATTTATTATATCTATAACTGAGATAGCAAAGTTGAAAATAAGATCCACCTCGTGTTGATAATAATAATTACATTAAAAAATGCAAGGAATAATGATAAAATGCACAGCGTTCTTGGGAGAAAAGAGTATTCTGTGTCCTCTGTATTCTCAATTGCTCTCCACATATATATATATATATATATTCAGTAGTCCCTAAGTTATACATAATTAAGTGACTGTTTTTGGAAACAAAATATTACAAGAATATATACTAACAATAAAACTCCCAATACTCCCCCTCAAGTTGGAGAGTGAGGATCCCGAACACTCAACTTGCATAACAAAAAATGAAATTGGGCAGCCCCCAACGCTTTTGTGAACAAATCGGCCAGCTGAGATTGGGATCGAACAAAACAAGTGACAATGACGCCAGCCAACAAAAGTTCCCGAACAAAATGGCAATCGATCTTAATATGTTTCGTATGCTCATGGAAAACCGGATTCGAAGCAATATGAAAGGAAGCTTGATTATCACAATAAACACGTACTGGTTGGCGGTGAAAAACGCCAAGTGCTGCTAAAAAATTGCGTAGCCACTTTACCTCTGCACACACATGAGCAATATAGTGATAAGTGCATAGTATTCCATAATTTAACCCCTTTATTTTAGTCGTTTGACCGTCTTTTTTATATAAATTGTTAGATGTTTGATACTTTTACATATTAAAGGTGTTATATATTTAATATTATAATTATGATCAAAATGAGCTTAATTGGCATGTTAATTTGATAATAGGTACTTTGGCTTGGAGAGCTTGGGCTTGAAAATAGACACGAGATCACAATGGACTTCGGAGCCCATTCCATACTCTAATCTAGCTTGGTGAAACAACACAGTACAATCCAAACTGAAGAGCACATAAATGTTGAAATAAAGAGAAAAGGAGAAAAAGGATGGTGAAGGTAACAAATTAGTGCACGTGAGTTAGCAAGCAACAAAAGAAAAGGAACAAAAGAAAGAGAAAACAAGATGAGAAACAGAGGTGCTACAAAGATACAAAGAAAACTAAATCTTCTACCTTCATTCTATCTAGGGGTGTCAATTCGGTTAATCGGTTCGGTTCTGGTTGGAACCAAACGGTTCGGTTGACTTCGGTTCGGTTGACTTCGGTTAATTTTTCACGTTAAATTGATTCAGTTGAAACTTTTTCGGTTTCGGTTCGGTTAATTGCGGTTAATTTAGCTCTTTTTTCAGTTCGGTTCGGTTACGGTTGTCTATCCGGTTTGACCCATTCGGTTTTAGTAAAAAAACGGTTCACTATTCAATCGTCCATATCGGTTTAACGGTTATTTTCGATTTTAATTCAGTTAAATTTCGGTTTTGTATGAAAAACCGCATCAGTTTGGATGAAAATCAATATCGTTTAAATATTGTGTGTCCTTCCAAAATTTTCATTTTAAAAAATATATATAATTTCTTGTTACAGACCGAATATGTTTCAAGTTACGTCAATTCAGTTAACTGAGTCGGTTTTGAATGACCCGTAATGACCTAATTTGTTATTGTGTGTTTAACATATCGTCATCGTTTTTACATTAATATACTAGGTCAATTGGTTACAATCTATATAACAATCATCAATATATTACATTACTGAATGATATATTTAAGAGTCATATATTATATCAGTTATCATTATATTAGATAATATATAGTTAAGATATATGTATTAGATTAATGAATAAGATAGTTACGATCTACGTATTAAATCAATCATGAATATATTACATTACTGAAATAGATATATAAGAGTCATGTATTATATCAATCATCATTAGATTAATGAATATGGTTGTTAAGAATTTAAGATCTATGTATAATGTATCATAACAATGAATAAGATAGGTACGTTCTATATTAAATCAGTCATCCTTCATCAATATATTACATTATTACATTACTAAATTAGATATTTAAGAGTCGTGTATTATATTAATCAGCATTATATTATTAAATATAATAGTTAAAATCTGTGTCTAAATTCTGTTATCAATATATATATTAGACCATTGAGTTAGATACTTAGGAGCAATGTATTATATCAATCATGAATATACTAAATCGATCAATGAATAAGATGATTATGATCTATATGTCACAAAACTAAATTAGACATTCAAGAGCCATGTATTATGTCAATAATCACTAGATCAACGAATAAGATAGTTAAGACTTAAGATCTATGTATCAGATCAATCATCAATATATTAGCTAATTGAGTTAGATACTTAAGATCCATGTCTTATGGAAATATATCAATCATCAATATACTAGATCGATGAATAACCTATTTAACATTAATAGCACCAATACTAATTTTTTGTCTATTCTGCTTACTTACGTTATGTTGATATAATTGTTCAATACGAGAAAAATATAATAATAACAATAAGAATGATATAAACTTAGTTTATGTTTATAATTATAATCAAACTAAAACTTAACAGTAACCTTAGTATTAGTACTAAGACTACTACTTAATTAATTTACTAATGGTTACTAATGCTTATTAGCTTATACTACTATTACTTAACACTAACATTAATATTGGTACTACGATCAATTATCAATACATTGGATCATATACAAATTCTTTTTTACATTATTTTGATACTAATACTAATATATATAATTGTACTGATAGATAATAATACAAGAATAACAAATTGATAACAACAATAATAATACAAATTTCCGTTTAAATTATGACCTATAGTGTTAGTTATGATCTACTTTTTGTAATATTGCCAAAACACTACAATAATAGTAATAGTACTTATAACCTATTAGCTATACACTTTATTAGTAAACTTTAAATGTGAATGAACTAACTTTTACTTATAATATACTAGTCATACACTACAAAAAATAAACTAGAATGTTCATTGTGTGTAAAAGTTAAAAAGATTTCAGCTCATGATAATTATAAAAACTAATAGTTACTACATCCGTCCCATAATATAGTCCTTGTATTCCATTTTGGGTGTCCAAAAATGTTCTTCTTGTTTCCATTTTTAAAAGTTACTAAATTCCTAACATACGCTCATAAAGTACTTGAAAAATGGTCCCCCCAAAGTATTTTATTATAAAATATCCCTTTTCTATGTACTTGTCATTATTATATTTGTCTTTTCTCCCTACTTTGTCTCTTTAAAATTTGTTACTTTGTTGTCACAAGTACTTCAATCATTGATGTTTTGTCTAACCTTAATTTTTGTGAAAAATGAGAAACAAGCACTATATTATGGGACGGAGGGAGTACAAGTTTAGAGAATTTCACCTTACTAAAAATAATAATAAATACTATATTAAGAGTAATAATAATAATTAATAATTATATTATTATAATTGAAAATCAAATTTCATTAGACATACTAGTAATAGTTTTCGTAAAAAGTAAACATGACTAAAAATCATTCATAATTAAAATAATTTTAAATCATACAAAAAAACTTGTTTTATTTCAAAATTTGAAACTTTTAAATTCAAAATCCAAAAAATTCAACCCTTTATTTTCCCTCTCCTCACGAAAATTCCAAAACCCACCCACTATATAAACTTAGTACCCTAACCCCCCACTCACCTAGCCACCTCAGTTACTCAAACCCCCCTCCTCTCACACGTTAACCTCCTCCCTCTTCTCAGTAATTCATGTTTTACTGTTTTTTTTTGTAAAGAATATGTTTAAATGGATGAAAATAGTTTATTTGAAGCAAATCTGACAAAACCTGCGTCATTTGAAGCGTTTTCTTTGTTTTTTTGTCGAATCTCTGTTTTTTGGGGCATTTTTATGGGTTCTTGCATGTTCTACTTAAATGTCATTAGGGGCGTTTTCTTCGTTTTCTTTGTTAAATTTCTGGGTTTTTTGGGAGCGTTTTTATTTATATTTGGGTTGAATTTCTGGGATTTATATCTCGTTTCTTGCTCGAAGATTTTATTATTTGTTTACTTAAATGTTACTCGTTTGCTCTACTGGTCGAGGGATGCTCGAACCTCAGTAGTGATTTTTTCATATTGTTTTGTTTCTGGTAAATTTGTTATCAATTTTTTTCAATTTTATTAATTTGCCCCCAAATTTCATTTTTTCTACACCTTTTGTCTTAGAGTTGATGCTGTCGAACACTTAAAACACATCGACGATTTGTGAAGCGTATGGCTGGCATGGATGTAGATGTATTGTTTCTTCAAAGAGGAATCTCAGATCTAAGTAGTAATTAGTTAGATAGAACACATTTTTGATGGAAAACTGACCATAAAAATCTTCAGCATTATACTGTCTGAAATCTTGACCATTTTCTTATTATTATTAGATCCGCAACATTCATTCAGAAAAGAAAAGATCTAGAATTCCAGTGCCAAAAAATTATTCATAGGATATGAAGATTCAGATACATGCACTGCAAAAGAAAGATACAATGACAAAAAGAAATTTAGAATTAAAAGGAAAAAAAAAGATTAAGGCAGAAGTTAAAAATGGCGCTCCAAAGTTAAAATTAAAGAGGGAAAAGGGAAGACCGAAAATTCCAAGGAAGAAACTAGTTACAAACCTAATAATGTTAGTATTAGATGTTATGTAAATTATTTATTATTTTGTAAACTCTTTTTTGTAATTGAATTTAAATATTGATACTTGAGTGTAATCTATGAAATTATTTGTTTATTATTTATTTTAAGTGTTATAAAACTAATATAATTTTTGTAAATAATTTTAATTATCATTAGTTTTGAACAAATTGAGAACATTAATTTAGAATGTTTAATAAAGGTATATTTTGAATTATTTAAATTGAATTGAGAGACATTAAAAAATATAAGGTATACATAATTTAGAATATTAAATTAGTTTGTTTAACTAAGGTTATTACAATCATCAATTAAGGTTATGTATCTAATTAATTGGAGTGTTCAATGTTGAATAAATAGTAAAAATAATTAGTATAAAATTTAAATGTAATACTGTGAATGATCTCTATAGTATAAGGGAAGAGGAGGATGGATGCCAAAAATAAGAAAAGAAAAAGAAAAAAATATCTTAACTACTTTCCTATTTTGACAATTAGCCGTGTTAGGAATTAAATTTTTAATTGCTCTAGCATGCATCGCGTGCATTTCACGCTAGTGTAGTATAAGGGAAGAGGGGACGAATACCAAAAATGAAAAAGAGGAAAACAAAATTAAAATCAACAAAGTTAAAACGATTTTATAACACTTTAAAACATTTTAAATGTTTTATAATTGATTAAAATTTTGCTCAATTTGGTAATGTTATTAACATTTTAAATTATTTTTTCAGTTATTTTCGGTTAATATTCGGTTTATAACAGTTTAAAACAGTTTTCAGTTATTTTCGATTAATATTCGGTTCGGTTCGGTTCGGTTTAAAACGGTTTTTGATACAGTTAATTTCGGTTCAGTTCCTTTTCGGTTCGGTTTCGGTTCGGTTTCAGTTCAGTTGAATACAGTTGACTTTGAAACAGTTGATTTCAGTTCGGTTCTATTTTCAGTTATCGGTTAGTTTCGGTTCGGTCTATTCGATTCAGTTTCGGTTTGGTTAACAGTTCAACCAACAGTTTTCAACCAAACTGACAGCTCTAATTCTATCTATTTGCTAATACCAATAAAGTTTTATCTTGAGCTCGATTTCATCCCGAGATTTTCGCATCCTTTTCTATCATGAAGGTTAACAATTCGAGTTGGGTATAAAAGGCCCTAACCGGCTCTTATGGAACACAAGCATAGCAACAAAAATTGAGGGTTGTGAGACTGAGTTGGAGCACAAGAAAGATCCGAAACTAGGAGATTGAGTAGTATTGGAAGGCGAGTGATCGGTATCGACGGCAAAATCAAGCAGCGGCTGTTTGGTCCAACTTCCTTAATAAGTTCTCCCTTCTTACTCTTAATTTATCTAGTTTTGTGATTGAACTTGATGTTTATACTTAGATTAATTAAGTTTATAGTTAGTTTTATATTTTCTGATTTTGTTTTCATCAATTAGATGCTGAGTTTGATTGTATTTCATTATTGAATTCGGTATTTATTTAGTTCATATGTTCATTTGTTTGAATTACAAAAGCTTTAATCTCTATACTTGTAGTAGTGCAAGATTACTTGTTTGGAGTGTTTAAGCTATACTAAATCGCTATTAGGCGCGGCGGTTAATAATTGTTTAGAGTTAATGATTTAACATTGCTAATGTGAGTAGCTCACACCTTAGTTTTGTTAAGTGTATGAATTGATCTAATAAAACAAGTTTATTGGGGTTGGTTATATTTTAGCAAGATTCTAGGTTTCTAGTGAGCTAAATATCGAATAGACTTGTGCGTTTATTCTTCGATGATCACAATCTATGCATGACGTTATGAAAACTTAGAGTCATTTTGAAAGCTGACATGTTTTATCCACTTTCCGGCACAGAAAGATTAATCTGAGGGCAACATAAACAGGGGCTTAAACTGAATTGTGGTAACCTGTGGAATGATTCGTTACACTGACATGCCTCTTATTTGGTGCTAAGAACTGTTTTGAGTCGCATACTTCTAGCCTATAGGTTGGCAAAAACCCTTTTATCTGTTTAACTGTTTTTGTGAGTTGTATCAACAATGGCCTGCTCCTAATACTGATAGTTCAGGTTAACTGGTTTTAGGAATGTCACTTACATAGATCTAGCAACTAACTGTTTGAAATTAAGTGTGGGGGAAATAATACTTTCATGTTTGTGATTGACATTGATTATTTGCTGGAACACTATGGCTCACTAACTTCTCTTGATTTATAAAGTTTATAGGTTTATCGTTTTGCATTTTGTCAAGTGTAGTGGGAAATATGTTTACTAATCAATCACATTTTCGCTTTCTCACCATGCTGCTTTACTACTAGTTGTTACTTGCTGCATTTCTACAATCAAGTCGATTAATTAGCTTGTGATAAATTTCGGCCCAAGTATGCTAGAGTTTTGAATTTATCAAGCACTACAAGTGAGACTAGCCCGCTAAAAAATGAACGGTACAAGTCGTTGAGGTGAGAATATCTGAAGTGAAGGATTGTTCTTTGGTATGGTAACCATTAGACTTTGTGGGTATGTCTTCTGCAAACCCTCACGACACCATACTCGTCCACTAGGGGGAACCTAGGGGTTTAAAGGGCTTGTTGCATACGCTAAATGCAATCGTGATTCCTACGACCGTGAGTTAGGATTAGTTGCTTTAATTTTAAGCTTCCTAGTTTTTGTATGTTTTTTTTTTATTTTTTTATCTTTGTTCTGCTTCATGGCTGCCTCATCAGGAATGTGGTACAGTTTAAGTGTGGGGGAAGAGGAATGTTAAGCTTGGTTTCATATTATAGTGGTGAATGTTTCAAATATGCTGCAAGTTTAAGAGATAGTCACTCATTTGTCCCATAACTCCCATTTCCTTGTTGTTTCTCCAACCTGACTTTGCTGACTGTAGCTTAATCCACTAATAATAACTCAGCAAATTAAAGGTGATTGAAGCTGTATAGGACAAACAAAACTGTCATGCTTTACTAGAACATATTATAGACAGAGAGACTCTTTGCTTGATTCATGTTTTTTTAAAAAAAAATATTCAGAGCACTGTATTGAACTTCTGTTAGTTATGACATTCAATTTTTAAGAGTTTCAGCTACATACTTCTACTTAGAAACTCATGCCTTCACCTTATTTACTTTCGGTTTCTTGTTAATTTTTCTTTCCACTTTCACTTGGTAATTGAATGGTGCAGGAACTATATTTGGAGTGGAAGTGCAAGTGCAAGTTTTATCTTATGCACCAAGTTATGTTTATGAGAAGAGAGTTGCTGCTACCTGCTAAAGCATAGAAGAGAGTCTTTATTCTTCAAAATTTTGTTGCTGCCTCAGAATAACATGCTGCACACCAAGTTACCAGTTTTCTGTTAACTAATTTAGATCACTAAGTGAACCCTTTTGCTGTTGCATATTATGCGAGGAATATAGGATCTCACCAAGTCCTTAGCTATTTGGATTTGAATTTAGATTTTGATCAAGGAATTGGCTGCCTTCTACCACGCAATCATCTTGGCTGTCACCATATCATCTTGGCTGCCTGCATCCTGGCCGAAAATAGTTACCCTCCAAAGTTTCAGGGAAGTTTCATTGCCTATCTCTCTCCCTTTACTCCTTTTTGACATTTCGTTCCATTGAGGACAATGAAAAATCTAAGTGTGGGGGGAGAATGCTCATCATTTTTTATTTGGTGTAACTGTTTTGTGTGGTGAAAAGAATAACATGTTCATGTCTACCTAGTATTGCATTGCCATAGTAGTTTTATGTTTGTTAAGTCATTCATATAAAGAGAAATTGAAAAAAGTGTTTTGTCTGCATTAGTTTTAGGAGTTATTTGCATATTAGGATTTCACCTCTTTATTTCCTAAGGAATGACTATTAGTAAGTTGATAAGAAACTCTAATCTAACTGTTTTTTTTAACTGACTTGTTTTCGAAATAAAAGATTTTGGGAATGACTGTATAATTGGAAAAGAATTGTTGAACATGAGAGATTCATAATATAATTGGAAAAATACTCTTGCTTCTCTTAATCAAGTTGGCTAGATAGATAGGCCAAAACCCTGTGAGTTTCTGAGCCTATTAGACTGACACATCTGCATCAGTCTCATTTTTCTTTCTTGTGTGATAGTTCCTCAATGAAGTATGGCTCTTGAACTTGACTTGGTACTCTTTGAGACTTTTTTGTGACAGATGCGTTAGAAATGATTTAGGCGTTCTTTTCATATATTTGAGCCTCAGATATTCGTTTCATATAAAATTTCCTCCTTTTAGCCCTTCCGAGCTTTGATTTCCTTATTTTCATGACTACCTGCATTACAAGCTCATGGCCTTATAACCCAAGCCTAGCTATATGAAGGAATAATACTGCTATTGTTATTTGAGCTTATATTGTATTATTGGTAGTAAAAGAGAGAAAGTGAAAGGAGATTCATCATGAACAAAAAAAAAAAAAAAATCGGGAATGTTGAAATAAGATTGAAAACATTGAAATACATTCCTATTACAAAGAAAAAAAAAACAATTGAAACTTTTGAGTGGCGAATGAAAATTATTGGAGTTGATAAAGAGGGTTATTTTAATTATTGTTGGTGTTACGTGTTGTGAGAGGTTCTAGTTGGATTTTTTGTGGCCTTTGCATCTAACGGCCGTGGATGCTAAAGTGTTATTTCCTCCACTAATTGGCTTTTTCCATCACATTTTCCCAAATATTTGTCCCTACCCCTTAAACCTTAGCCACGTTACATCCTTTAAAAGTCCTTTTGATCTTTACGAATCTTGTTACTCTCAAAGTGGAGAATTGAGACGATTGTCAAGTTTAAAGAAATATGCTTCATTTGAGTCGACATGACTATAGGTTGCGTGAATATTATTTATCCCTAAACACATTTAAACACTTTTAAACACATGAGAGTTGAGTGTATAATTTTGTACCTGTAAGGGTCTATCTATTAACTCAATGTGTACACAAGTGTGGACTCATGCTAGCTTTTTTTTGAGTAGTAAAAGAAAGTCGTTTCTCCATGACATATTATGAGTTTTGATAGTTTGATTATTTCACCACTAAGAGTTAGCATTCCCACTAACATTTTTGTCAAACGTTGTCTGCGACTAACTTTAAAATGTTTTAGTTTCTTATCGTATACTTATCTAATCTAGTTATTTCCAATAAAGTGTTTGGAGGTGATATGTAAATTCTTGCATTTAGTTTATAGTTTACTATTACTAGTACTTTGTTCGAGGGCGACCAAAGGCAAGTGTGGGGGAATTTGATAAGTGCATAGTATTCCATATTTTAACCCCTTTATTTTAGTCGTTTGATTGTCTTTTTTATATAAATTGTTAGATGTTTGATACTTTTACATATTAAAGGTGTTATATATTTAATATTATAATTATGATCAAAATGAGCTTAATTGGCATGTTAATTTGGTAATAGGTACTTTGGCTTGGAGATCTTGGGCTTGAAAATAGACACGAGATCACAATGGACTTCGGAGCCCATTCCATACTCTAATCTAGCTTGGTGAAACAACACAATACAATCCAAACTGAAGAGCACATAAATGTTGAAATAAAGAGAAAAGGAGAAAAAGGATGGTGAAGGAAACAAATTAGTGCACGTGAGTTAGCAAGCAACAAAAGAAAGAGAAAACAAGATGAGAAACAGAGGTGCTACAAAGATACAAAGAAAACTAAATCTTTTACCTTCATTCTATCTATTTGCTAATACCAAAAGATAAAGTTTTATCTTGAGCTCGATTTCATCCCGAGATTTTCGCATCCTTTTCTATCATGAAGGTTAACAATTCGAGTTGGGTATAAAAGGCCCTAACCGGCTCTTATGGACACAAGCATAGCAGCAAAAATTGAGGGTTGTGAGACTGAGTTGGAGCACAAGAAAGATCCGAAACTAGGAGATTGAGTAGTAAAGGCGAGTGATCGGTATCGACGGCAAAATCAAGCAGCGGCTGTTTGGTCCAGCTTCCTTAATAAGTTCTCCCTTCTTACTCTTAATTTATCTAGTTTTGTGATTGAACTTGATGTTTATACTTAGATTAATTAAGTTTATAATTAGTTTTATATTTTCTGATTTTGTTTTCATCAATTAGATGCTGAGTTTGATTGTATTTCATTATTGAATTTGGTATTTATTCAGTTCATATGTTCATTTGTTTGAATTACAAAAGCTTTAATCTCTATACTTGTAGTAGTGCACGATTACTTGTTTGGAGTGTTTAAGCTATACTAAATAGCTATTAGACGCGACGTTTAATAATTGTTTAGAGTTAATGATTTAACATTGCTAATGTGAGTAGCTCACACCTTAGTTTTGTTAAGTGTATGAATTGATCTAATAAAACAAGTTTATTGGGGTTGGTTATATTTAGCAAGATTCTAGGTTTCTAGTGAGCTAAATATCGAATAGACCGCGGCGGTAATTCGACAACCTAAATACTAATCTGAATAGTGAAGGAGACTAGATGAAAGGGAATAAGAAGCTAAGTTGCATTTTATTATTCAATGATCGAACCGAAATTATGTTGGCTAGCTTGTCGTCACTTGCAAATACTAGACTAGTAGTTAAGTTATTAAATTATATTAGTTTCAAAATCCATATTTAAACCCCCCTAAATCAAGTAAATATATGTATATAGTTATCTTTATTCTTCTATGTTAATAGTCGTCTAACTAGTCAAACTTTGGTTTTTAGTGAATTAGTTAGTCTCTCCGTGGGATCGACCCTACTTATCCTTTGCTATGTGTATATTTTTGAGGTTTAGATAGGTATTATAAATTATTAATTTGTAGACGCAAACGACACGTATCATATAGCGATACTCAGCCTCTGCTGAGGACCGAGAGGCAGTAGGTTGTTTCTTTGTTTTCCAAGAAATGGGAGTAGAGCCTAGACAAACAAAATAGCCAGTGACAGACTGCCGAGACACTGGACAACTCGCCCAATCAGCATCACAATATGCATAAAGTTGCAAATCACTATCTGCCCGAAGAAAAAGACCTTGTCCTGGGTGAGCTTTCAAATAATGGAGGACACGCATAGCAGCCTCGAAATGAGCTTGTCTTGGAGCTTGCATGAACGGAAACAAAATATGTACTGCATAGCAAATATCAGGCCGAGTTACGGTAAGATAAATGAGACGTCCAATAATACGACGATACTGCATCGAATCCACATACAAAGGGCCACTGTCACTAGCAAGGCCATGATTTTGGGGCAATGGAGTATCAACGGGTTTAGAACCCAAAACACGAGCTTCTTTGAGAATATCAAGAGTGTACTTGCGTTGGGATAAAAAAATTCCCACCTTGGAACGTGCACATTCAATCCCTAAAAAATATTTGAGAGGCCCCATATCCTTCAACTGGAAACATGTATCTAAATATGATTTAAAGGATGTGCACAAAATAGAATTATTTCCTGCCACCAAAATATCGTCGACATACACTAAAACACACAATATATCAGCTCCTTTACGAAAGTAAACAAGGTGTGGTCTGCATGAGATTGTTGAAAACCATAACGACGGAGAGCACTAGTTAATTTAGCAAACCAATTCCGAGGGGATTGGCGCAAACCATATAAAGATTTGCGTAGGCGACAAACGCGAGTAGAAAAAGATGTAGAAAAACCTGGGGGAAGCTTCATGTAAACTTCTTCATTAAGGTCGCCGTGTAGGAAGGCATTATTCACATCGAGTTGGTGGACCTTCAAATTTTTAGCCACAACAACGGAGAGAAAAGTGCGGACACTCACCATTTTAGCCACGGGAGCAAAAGTATCATTAAAATCTTCCCCGTGAACTTGGTGATTCCCTAAGACTACAAGTCGAGCCTTGTGATGCTCAATTGAGCCATCAGAGCGGAATTTTGTTTTAAACACCCATTTATAGCCAATGGGTTTCTTGCCAGGAGGCAACGCAACAACATCCCATGTATGATTCCGTTCCAAGGCCTCAATTTCAACTTGCATTGCCTTCCGCCAACACTCTTCCTGCACAGCTTGTTTATAACTACTCGGCTCCACATTAGCAGACACATTAGCTAGAAATATTCTATGAGCATGAGAAAAATTATCATACTGGACAAAATTTGCCATAGGATAGCGCATACCTGATATCACGTATTTACATAGACTTTTCTCCCTTATTTACAAGCTAATATGTGCGTCATTGGAGCTCTTGGGAGCTATTTTGTGCTAACTATCGTATATAGTTGTGGTTTCATGTTTTAGTGTTGAATTGCAGGTTTTAGGGAGTTTTCTCCTTATTCCCGAGCCATTTGGAAGCAACCACGGCTTTACGAGATGTTACGGGGCACGTAGGACGGCTCACGAGCTTTATGGGTAGTTTAGGAGGTCCCAAGACCCCTAATGAAGAATTGAGAGCCAAAGAGTCAAAAAGGAGGTCTCCGTACTCTGATCGGGCAAAAATGGCCCGATCGGGCGAAGTATTTATAATCGGGTATAGAAGTTGCGGACCCGATCGGGCAAGGCGTGCCCGATCCGATGGGGCGAGCTCACATGTGCCCAGACCTGATCGGGCAACCTCTGCCCGACCCGATCGGGTCGGATGCTGCTAGCTCTCGTTATGCTGCTGCGGACTAGGAGAATGCGCTGGGCTCATTTGTCTCCAAGCCCGATCGGGTACTGTGCTCGGGCCCGATCGGGTGGGCCGCAGTTCTCACCTTCGCACTGCTGGGCTGCTGCGCTGACCATAAGAACCAAAAGGGCTCATTTGTATTTGGCCCGATCGGGTGGAGGCCTCGGGCCCGATCGGGTCTGGTACTTTAATCGCGCTTTTTCACTTTTTATTTCCGTTTTTAGTTAACTTGAGGGGTATTATAAATACCTTTTCCTCATTATTTTAGAGACATCTTTTTATTATCTTTTCATTCTAGTTTTACTCTAGTTTATTTCTCATTGTTCTTAGTTTAATTTAAACACTTTAGATTAGATATTAAAGGTGATTGAACCTATTCGATTTCAATAAAAGTTTCTGCTTTCTGTCAATTGGTATTCTTTCTTACTCTAATCTCTTTTATTATTCTTAATTGCTTAGCCTAATTCTTTAATTATTCATGATGCAATTGTTAGGGTTTCGTATTAGTTTTGTTGTTGCTAATTCGATTATGAGTGAGTAGTTCTCTTTCTAGGGTGTTAGATAGGGAAGCCATGTTTATACCATGATTGTGATTTAGATTTCTATCAATTTCTAGGGCTTGATTAGGGTGATTGTGATGTGGTTTGTTCTTATTGAGTAATTAATGTCAGTGTACGATTTCATTGATTGCTTGTGGTTAATAGTTGTTTGCACAGATCCGTCTTACGACTAGAGGCCTAGGACACATCAGTAGTTCTGATTACGTTAGTGACCATGCGGCGTATGTTGACCTATGAGCGGTGATCTTAACCATAGCTCAACTCGTGCTCTAATCCCCCGACTCTTGACTTAGGTTTTGGTAGTAGTTGACTGATATATCGATTTCTTATAGAGTTTTTCCCTTTCTTTACAAGCTAAATTGTGCGATATTGATGCTCTTAGGATCTATTTATGCTAACTATTTCGATATAGTTGTGGTTTGTATGTTCTATATCATTTTGCAGGCATTAGGGAAAAACTCCCTATTTACTTGATATTTTGAGCACCACGCTGTAGCGGAAGGTTATGAGGCATCTTGGAGGTCTCGAGATGGTATTTGGACCCCATTATGAAGAAGTAAGTGTGCAAAGACTTGGCGTCTGAAGCCAAGTAGAAGCAAGGAAGACAGCAGCCTCGCCCAATCGGGTCGGGCAACGACAGCCCGATCGGGTACGAGTAAAACAGCCAAAGTTCAGATTTTTCGCCCGATCGGGTGGACTTGCCAGATCCCGTCGGGCGGACCTACACCAAGCCATTTTGCTGCACTTGCCAAGAAGTTGAAGAAAGCCTACACCCGATGACATCGGGCTGCCACGCCAGATCGGGTGCTAGTGTTGCGGCCCTGATCGGTGACCTTTGCCCTATCTCATCGGGCGCTTACTAAATTGTTGCTGCTGAATAATTGTTCCCAGACCCGATCGGGCAGCCCTTGGCCCGATCGGGTGGACGACACGGGGATGCGATTTTCGTTATTTTCCCACTCTATCTTATTGTTTTCTTAGAAGCTATAAATACTTTTTAGGTTGTTTTTATTTGTATCTTTCATATTATTGAACATCTAGAGAGCTCTTAGCCTAGTTTATCATTGCTTTCCATTGTAGAAGAGATTCAAGTATTACTTCAATTCAATTAAAGTTTCCGCTTTCCGTCAATTTGGTAATCGTCTTGCTTATTGCTTTATTCTTATCTCTCAATTACTTTAGTTCAATTGCTTATTTTTCAATTGGTTCATGATGCAATTCTTAGGGTTTTCAATTAGATTTGTTGTTATCAATTCGTTCATGTCTGAGTAGTTCTCTTTCTAGGGCGTTAGATAGGGAAGCATGTTTATACCATGATTGTTATTTAGACTCCTTTTGATTTCTAGGGCTTGATTAGAGTGATTGTGGTGTGGTTTGTTCTTAATTAGTGATTAATGTTAGTGGCCAATTTCATTGATTGCTTGTGGTTAATAGTTGTTTGCACAGATCCGTCCTACGACTAGAGGCCTAGTACACATTAGTAGTTCTGATTACGTTAGTGAACATGCGGCGTATGTTGAACTATGAGCGTTGAGTCTTAACCATAGCTCAACACATGCTCTAATCCCTCGACGCTTGACCTAGGTTTTGATAGTTGTTGACCTTGTTTGATTGGTATAAGCATGGTGGACCGACCTAATACCCTAGGCTTTTATTTCATAGTTAAATCCTTGATTTGTTCCATCTTCCTTAGCTTACTCATTAGTTTAATTAATTCATCCCTGTTTTCATCTGAGGTAGCTGAATTGGTTGAATATTAATTTAGAAACTCTGTCTCCCTGTGGATTCGACCCTGCTTCCATTGACTACCATAGTTAGAAGACCGTAGGTTTATTTTTGATTAGGTGACACGACTAAACCGTATCATTGACCCTGTTTGATTGGTATAAGCATGGTGGACCGACCTAATACCCTAGGCTTTTAGTCCATAGTTAAATCCTTGGTTTATTCCGTCTTCTGTAGTATAATCATTAGTTCAGTTAATTCTTATCTGATTTCATCTGAAGTAGCTGATTTGATTGAATATTAATATAGAAACTCTGTCTCCCTGTGGATTCGACCCTGCTTCCATTGACTACCTTAGTTAGAGGACTGTAGGTTTATCTTTGATTAGGTGATACGACTAAACCCTATCAATACCTGAGGAGTTTGATGAACAAGCGGAAGCCGGAATGGGGTTAGAAACTGCTGCTGATTGACAATCGTAGTCATCCAAATAGGTCTGACCTCTTCTGGGACGTTGTCCTTGTTCAAGGGGCGGGCCTGAATAGAGTCATTAGAAGTGGGATAACGAACACTTAGAGACTCATCAGGCTCGGTAATAGTCTGCTGAACACCACACAATTCTGCTATACCTTGGTGCTGACGAGTATGCGAAGAAACACGCTACCCCACGCGTGGCTGCTGGGTGCGTGGAGGCTGCTGGGCAGAAGATATGGTGGGTGGTGCTGTTTGTGGCTGCTGGACACATCCTTGCGACTGAGTGGACGGAGCACTTTTAGGACTTGAAGCATTTGAGTCATGACTCCCCCTGTCACCAAGGCCATTCAGACTAGCATTATAATTGAGTTCCCACTCAGTCGGAACGTCACCTGTGGTTTCAGAACTAATTTCTCCTGACTCACCACGCATTATAGCAAACTGAAAAATATCCTCATGAAATCGTACATCACGAGAAATACAGACATCATGAGTATCCACATCAAAGACCTTCCAACCTTTCGACTAATGGAATCACTCAAAAATACACATGTTCTACCAAGAGTTCCAAATTTGTCTCTGTTTCGTGTTTTATTATGCACATAACACAAACAACCGAAAACACGCAAAGTAATCTGTGCTGGAGATTTACCAATCAATACCTCATATGGTGTTTTTCCTTGCAAAATTCATGTAGGTGTCCGATTAGTGAGATATACGGCAGCCTGCACACACTCACCCCAAAACTCAATTGGAAGAGATGCCTGAAATCGCAGAGCACGAGCCACTTCTAAAATATGACGGTGCTTTCTTTCGACACGACCATTTTGTTGCGGTGTGTCCACACAAGACGACTGAAACAACACCCCCAACTTAGAGAAAAATAACACTAATGACATAAATTCCGTCCCATTATCGGACCGGACAACCTTGATGTCCTTACCAAATTGCTTTTTCACCATCGAAATAATACACCCCAGTCCAATCGAGGTCCTCGTATTGCGGTCTTGGAGAATGCGCATTTTGTCAGTAAAAACAACAAATACACGTGAGTCACGTATTAATTGCCCAATAGAAACAAGATTACACTTTAAATTAGGAACATAAAGAACATTAGAAATAACTAAATTTGTTCCCAATCGGACGCTTCCCTGTTTGACAGCAGAAGTTTGTACTCCATCCGGTAAGCTCACGGGTTGTGGTGGCAAATTAGAATAATCAAACAAAGACTCAAGGTTCCCCGTCATGTGATGGGAGGCCCCACTGTCTAATAACCAAACACCATGCTTACAGTAGAGTTTGTCAGACGAAGGTGAACTGTCATTAAGAGTCAAAAGGCGTTGTACTTGTTCTGAAGTGAAACCAGGAATCCCGGAGGTCGGAGTTGTAGAAAGAAATGATGACGAAGGTGTAATTGTAGACTGAGGAGCAGCGGCTCGAGGGATGACTGATTGCGTGGATGTTTGCCGTCCACGACTGCTAAAGAGTTGCCACGCCCTTTGCCTCCTCTCCCCCAGCCACGACCCCGACTACCACCAGGGTAACCAGTTCGTTGCCAGCAAAATTCATACAAATATCACATTTTACCGCAGTGGGTGCAACGCATAGGAGCCTGTGCCGTCTGTAGAGTGGCAGTCGTGTGGTTTGGCGAGGGCACGTCACTTGAGGAAGTTTGAACTGCGACATAAAGTTTCAGTTTTATCATCCCTCTCGCAGATAATGGTCTTGTGTCTCTCTTCTTGCGTCACATAAGAATATGCTTTGTTAATGGCCGGGAAGGGTTCCATACTCAAAATTTGCGTACGAATGTTACCAGAGTGGACATCATCAAGTCCCAACAAGAAATCATGAGTCTTTTCGGATTCAAAAATGAGCCTTGATTTTGGCTGCGACATCACAAATGCAACCACATGTAACATCCTCTCGACCAAATAATTCATCCCATAAAGACTTAAATTGGGTGAAATAAGATACAACACTTGTTCCCTGTTGGCGAAGGTTTTGGTATCGAGTCTTAAGTTGATGCCGACGAGGGCCATTACTAACAGAAAAACGCTCTTTAAGGTCAAGCCACATCTCGCGAGCGACCCGATGTCCTACCACACTAGGTTGTATGGATGCATCAATGGAGTTTATAAACCAGTTACAGATAGTGGAGTTATTTGCCCTCCAGGCAATGTACTCAGGACTCTTAGGGTTTGTGGGTTCAGTCAATTCCTCATTAATAAATTCTTGCCTTCAAGACCATTAAATATAGCTTTCTCCCACAAATCATAATTTTTTTCATTAAGAACAAGCTTAGTAAGTAACATACAAGAACCTTTTGAAGGATGAAGGAAATAAACAGAGGAAGAGTGTATAAGCTACGATGTTTTTGTGCTGGACATTGCGTAGATGGGTCTCGGGGATTCGAGATCGTACACAGGTGCCTGACGAAGCCACAAAGAAGGGGTATGGAGCGCCAAGACAACAGGATCAACGGTAGAATGCCAATCAAATGGCTTGGAAGCTGCCGGAGAAATTTGATTGGAAAAATTATAACCTAGAAACTGATACCATGATAAAATGCACAACGTTTTTGGGAGAAAAGAGTATTCCGTATCCTCTGTTTTCTCAATTGCTCTCCCAAATATATATTCAGTCCCTAAGTTATACATAATTAGGAGACTGTTTTTGGAAACAAAACATTACAAGCATTTATACTAACAATAAAACTCCCAATAAATAATGTTGACATGTCTAGCTAGTTTGTTATGAAGTCACTTTTCTATTTGTTCATCCACTTTCCTTATCACGCTATCTAAGACTGAGCTTTGACCATATTTTTCTCTTAGGGTTCGTTCGGTAGGGTGTAAAACGTTTTCTTGGAAAGTTGTTTTCCCATTTTATATTGTTTGTTTTGGAGTAAAACATTATTAAAATGTAAAAACTTGGAGTGAAAAACTATCTTCCACCTTATTGAAAACATTTTATCCCAAAATTGGGAGGAAAATATATTCCAGCACAAGTGAAGGAAAACATTTTCCCTCACAATTGAAGCAATTGATTTTCAGTTCAACCGAACATGAATAATGCTTAAAATGGAAAATCATTTTTCATGCAACCAAACAACGAAAAACCTTCATAAAAATGAATTTTCCAATTTAAAAGGTTTTCCATGAAAAACCATTTTCCTCTCAAAACGTTTTACACCATACACAAAGCCTTATCTCAAAACGTACGCTAAGGCTCTGTGTATGGTGTAAAACGTTTTTTTCCTCTAAAAACCTTAAAAACCATTTTCCTCTCAAGACGTTTTACACCATACACAAAGCCTTAGCGTACGTTACTACGTTAGTATAAACTGTTGTGACTCTGAGTCTTAATTACATTGATGATGATAAACATGTTATATTATGACATATAATTTATGTAACAGTGATCTAAGTAAATATATATAGTCGAGCCAGATTCTATGGAAGGTAAAGGACGTGCAGAAATGAAAGCTTAGGTCGTCTAGTTACATTGTTTTACCAAGTTTATGTAATCAATTTGTTTGAATAATAATGTGCTTAAGCTACAATATAATTTTAGGATAACTTATTATTTTCTTGGAGTTAGGACAATAATTATTTATGTTATAATCACATTTTGTTCGAATAGCAAAAATGGGATGTTTAACAAAATATTTTTGGAACATCGGTTTACAAAAGGTATCATTTTTTTATAAAATCATATTTTGGTAAAAAAGGATAAGGATGAATTTCTTATCTCAGGAAACTAAAATCTGTTTTATAGAAAATCTCATTGTCGGTTTTAGATAATAAAAACTGATTTTTTTAAAAAACAGATTTTGTTGTTAAAAAACCATATTTTATAAAAGATAAAGATGCTTTTTAAGTAAAAAACAAAAGGAATTATTTTATCTCTTATCTTTAAACACATAATCATATCTCTTTAAACTATCTTTGACCTGAAAATCGTGATACTTAAGGGGCAATATTTTGCCTTGCATATATACGTTTTTCAGATTATATTTTGTGAGATTTCAAAAAAGAAGTAAATGTATCCAGTAAAACAGAGCATAGCACAATGTTCCAGTGAGTTGAAAGCAAGTTTAATTTTCCGCAATCTGCTTATCTAAGAAGCAGTTGTACGAGGACTAAAAACTTTCTGTAATTCTGTTTAGAGACTGTCGAGTAAGGTTCGGGTGTGTGCCTAATTTGATTAGCAACACTTGGAGTTAAATGTTTGGAGCATTACTAGGGTTAATCAAAGAGTGATATTTTAATATCCAAATTAATTAAAGAATAAATATGGTGGACGTAGATCTCAGAGTTGCCATTGAACTATGGTAAAATATTGTGTCTCATTCTTTTATTTCCGCTTTTACTTATTTCCATACGAGTTTATTTGAGCAAACACTTAAAAATGAGTCTTCCAGTGTTACCATGCACAGTGTAAGGCACGTTGCTATAAGTTTTATTTTGGTGAAAATCAAAAAATTTGTTCACTCAATTCAAACCCCCCTTCTTGAGTGCCACCTTGTGTTTTAGCAAGTGGTATCAGAGGCGACTATTCTTATAAGGCTACCCCTTGATAATAGTAAGTATGAATTGATAGGTTTTAGTCGTATCACCTAATCAAAGATAATCCTAAGTCCTCTAACAATGGTAGTCAGTGGAAGTAGGGTCGAAATCCACAGGGAGACAGAGTTTCTAAATTAATATTCAACCAATTCAGCTACTCCAGATGAAATCAGGGAAGAAATAATTGAACTAAAGAATAGACTACAGAAGACGGAATAAATCGAGGATTAAACTATGGAATAAAAGTCTAGGGTATTAGGTCGGTCCACCATACTTATACCAATCAAATAGGGTCAACTACTATCAAAACCTAGGTCAAGAGTCGGGGATTAGAGCCTATGTTGAGCTATGGTTAAGACTCAACACTCATAGTTCAACATACGCCGCATGTTCACTAACGTAATCAGAACTACTGACGTTTCCTAGGCCTCTAATCGTAAGACGGATCTGTGCAAACAACTATTAACCACAAGCAACCAACGAAACTGCGCAATAACGTTAATTACTCAATAAAGAACAAACCACATCACAATCACCCTAATCAAGCCCTAGAAATCAATAATAGTCTAAATCACAATCATGGTATAAACATGGCTTTCCTATCTAACACCCTAGAAAGAGACTACTCAGACATGATCGAATTAACAACGACAAAACTAATATGAAACCCTAACAATTGCATCACGAACGATTAAATAAATAAACTAAGTAATTGAGAATAATAAAAGAGATTAGGGTAAGAAAGAATACCAATTAACGGAAAGCAGGAACTTTATTGAAATCGAAATAGGTCTGATCACCTCTAAATTAATCTAAGGTGTTTGAATTGAACTAAGAACAATGAAGAATAAAACTAGTCTAAAACTAATGAAAGATGAATAAAAGATGTCCCTAAAATAATGAGGAAAAGGGTATTTATAATCCCCCTCAAGTTCACTAAAAACGGAAATAAGAAAGCGGAAAAAATGCGATTTAGGCACCAAACCCGATCGGGCCCGAGCACAGTACCCGATCGGGTCAAACAACACTCTTGCACTTTGTCTTCTTGGCCTTCGTATAGCAGCAGCGCAGCATTAATCAAAATATACAGCCCACCCGATCGGGCCGTGGGCATCCACCCGATCGGGCCAGGCGACAAACGAGCCCAACAAGCTCGTCTCATCCGCAGCTTCACAACGAGAGCTATGAGCAGCCCACCCGATCGGGACGGGCGGTGAACACCCGATCGGGCCTGGTGCATGTGTGCTCGCCCGATGCGATCGGGCAAGCCTTGCCCGATCGTTTCCGTGACTTTCATACCCGATCATAAATACTTCGCCCGATCGGGCCATTTCTGCCCGATCAGTGCACGGAAACCTCCTTTGACTCCTTGGTTCTCTAATCTTCACGTTTAGGGGTCTTGGGACCTCCTAAACTATCCCTAAAGCTCGTGAGTCATCCTACGTGCCTCGTAACATCTCGTAAAGCCGTGGTTGCTTCCAAATGGCTCGGGAATAAGGAGAAAATTCCATAAAACCTGCAATTCAACACTAGAACACAAAACCACAACTATATACGAAAGTTAGCACAAAATAGCTCCCAAGAGCTCCATTAACGCACAAATTAGCTTGTACATAAGGGAGAAAACTCTATATAAATACGTGATATCATGAATTTGCAGGATATTTCTCGTGATAGACATTCAAAATGCCCGATTTTCAACGGCGAGGACTATTTGCTTTCCTAACTGCTATGCCAGATGAGGACGAGATAAAAAGCACGGTTTTTTCGAGAAGGATGTCCCCTGGTCCCGATGGCGCATTGTGGAAAACTAGAATGAGGATCTATATCCAAAAAATCCCACCGCGAATGCTGGAAAATCATAAGGAAAGGACAGATTCTCATTCAACCAAAGAATGTTAAAGGTAAGATGGTTGACAAAGACGAATATTACTATGACTCAACCGACTATGGAAAGGCCGAGAAGAACTACAAAGCCATGAGTATTCTCCAATATGAAATTGGACTAGATGAATACTTAAGGATTTACGCTTGCTCAACGTCTAAGGAAATATGGGACACTCTGGAGTTGACCGATGAATAGGCTAAAGTCGTATCACCTAATAAATAGATAAATCCTAAGTCCTCTTACAATGATAGTCAAGGGAAGTAGGGTCGAATCCACAGAGAGACGGAGTTCTAAGTTGATATCCAGCTAAACAGCTACTTCAGACAAGAAACAGCTGAACTACTATATAGACTAAGGAAAGCGATATAAAGATGACACTAGTAGAAAAAGCAATAATAGCACCTTCCCTATAGCACTGGGCCAACACATGGGCCCACATCAACATGCCAGTAGCAGCGTTCTCTAACAAAGGCCCGAATCACATCAATATTCCTAAACCGTCAAATACTACTGAAATCCCCAATTGTTGAAATTCCCAAACTCAAACACAAAACGCTCTGTTCGACTACTCTTCATCTTCCTCGTTTGGTCGAACCGCTTCATCCTAATTCACAGTGAGTGCGCGTGAATTGTTGTACCACCAATGGCAATTGCTCGAAAAGGAGATGCCAATACCCTAGTAAGTCTTTCTTCTATCAAATTCGCTCCTTTCGTATTCTTTTGAGTGCGCGCAAATTTGATTGATTCAATGTTTATTTCGCTTTCTGCACTTTGTGTATTGCTAATAGACTCCTTTGGAATCAATTTCAAGTTAGCTGCTTTTCCTCTAGTTTAATCTTCCCCAATTACAAGCTTTTTGTCAGTTTCAACTATGAAATAAAGGTCTAGGGAATTAGTTCGATCCACCATGCTTATACATCAAACAACTATCAGAATCCAGGTCAAGAATCGATAGATTAGGGCATGTGTCAAGCTATGGTTAAGTCTCAACACCCATAATTTAACATATGCAGCATGTTCACAAGCATAATCAGAATTACTAGTGTGTACTAGGCCTCTAAAAGTAGGACGGGTCTGTGCAAACAATTATTAACCTCAAGTAATCAATGAAACTGCGCAATAACATTAATTACTCAATAAGAACAAATCACACCATAACCAATCTAATTAAGCCCTAGAAACTAATAGCAGTTCAAAGTAATCAAGGTATAAACATGGATTCCCTCCCTAAATCCCTAGAAATTAGACTACTCAGACATAATCGATTGAACAATAATAGAATAAATATAAAACCCTAATCCTAACATCATGAATTAATCAATAATTAAACTAAGCAATCAAAAGTAATTAAAGAGATTAAGAGTAGAGAAAAGTACCAATTTACGAAAAGCAATAACCTTTATTGAAATCAAATCTGAGGTTCAATCACCTCTTCAACTAATCTAAAGTGTTTAAACTAATAAAACTCTCTAAAAACTAAACTAAGAGCAATGGAAATAAACTAGAATAAAAGCTGTCTCTAAAATAATGAGGGAAAACTATTTATAATCCCAAAATCTAATTTAAAACGAATTAATAAAAGATAGAATTTCGCTCCGCGGGAGCGTGACCCGATCGGGCAATGGGCAACCCGATCGGGCGAACACAAAATCTGCCCAGCTTCTTTGGTTCTACGCAACAGCTTCATCAGAATGGAAATAGCGGGCCTGGCACCCGATGGGGTCGGGCACTACTTGCCCGATCGAGGCTGGGTGCATCCAAGCCCAGCAGTAGCACCTTGTACGCATGTAGCAACAACTTTCACTTGGCAGTAAAATGGGCCTGCTCGATTGGGTTGGGCTTGAATTGCTCCTCCTATTTTTCTTTGTTTCTTAACCCGATTGGGTCGGTTAATGTCCGCCCGATCGGGTGCGAAACCCTACCACCCGATCAATAAATCTTCGCCCGATCGGGCCATATTTAGCCCAATCAGTATACGGGGAAGCTCCTTTTGAATCTTTGACTCTCAATTCTTTATGTTTAGAGGTCTTGGAACCGGACCTCCTAAACCATCCATAAAGCTTGTGACCATTCCTACGTACCTCGTAACACCTCGTAAAACCGTGGTTGCTTCCAAATAAATAAGGAGAAAATTCCTTAAAACCTGCAATCCAACACTAAAATACAAAACCACGACTATATACGATAATTAGTATAAAATAGCTCCGAGAGCTCAAATGACGCACGAATTATCTCATAAATAGGGGAGAAAACTCTATATAAATAAGTGATATCAATAAAACAATCTCGCATTGATTTATTAATTCAACAATATGAATTGTTTAACATGGATATAGATAAATCAATAAAATAAATCTTTACTCGCATTACTATCATCACAATTAATTGTGTTCTCTTGACAAAGATTACTCTTTAGTTAGGAAAGTTTTAAGAGGTTTAAAGTTTGGCTCCTAAAAATGACTTCTATTCGAGAAGTCAAGGACTTGACAAAACTTCATCTAGAACAATTAATGGGCTCTTGAATTTATACGAAAGAGCAGATGTTTAGCCTTGAAAACAGATTGTTATGACGATGAAAGTGATATTGATGAGGAATTTACCTTCTTGATAAATAAATTTACAAACTTTCTTCAAAATAATAAAATTGATCATGAGAAAATTGAAGATTTTAAAGGTAAAAGTTCCTCATGAAACTCAAAGAAAAATGGCGCTAACACTGGATGTTTTAAGTTTGGTGACACTAACCACAAGATCAAAAGATGTCCTTTGTGGGATGATGAAAAATCCAATGTAAAGTTTGATTAAGCCAAAAGAGAAAGCAAAAGGGCTAGGCAGATTCAGATTCTGATGAAGAAAACTGATTTAATATGTTGATAATTGATCTAGTATTGATTTAAATTCATTTGATTGATCTTTAATCTATTCATGGATCTGATCATACTGATCCAATATATAGATAATTGATGTACTACATTGCTCTTAATAACTTTCTTATTTGACTAATCTAATATATTGATGATTGATCTAATAAATTAATCTTAACTTATTCATAGATCTAATACATGGATCATGACTATTTAAATTGTAACGGAACAATCTTTAATCACACTTTATTAGACACGTTTCTTGAAGGACTAATGGTATCAACCGATTAGATTTTTGTCAATTTTGAACAAACTCAAGTCCAACCGAGAGCTAAGCCTTTAAAAGATGTTCAACCTCAAACATAATAAGTTCTTTTAAAAAATATAAATTAAAATGACGAATACTAGCTCCCTCCGTTTTTTTAAATATGTACATTTGTTTTTGCGCGGGGACCGAGGAAAAAGTGCAAAAGTAAGAGAAAAGGATAATAAAAGTAAGGAAAAAGTGAAAAAGGTAGAGAGAAGGAAAGAAAAAATAAGAGAGAAGTATAACAATTAGGTGGGCCAACCTTCCATTTATGGGAAAAGGTAAAAGTGTGCCAATTAAAAAAAAACCCAAAATTGAAAATATACATATTATAAAAAACGGAGAGAGTATTACATAAGTGATATTGATTCCATCCAAACTGATGCTGCTTTTTTGTAGAAAACTGAAATAACCTGAATTTAAACAAGTTGAACTCTTATTGGTGTGGTTGAATAGTGAGCCCTTCGAATTGAAATTGTATGGGTTGAATCCGAAAGACAACTATAAGTGAACCAAACTAAATCAAAATTGAAGTGACATTATTTTTTTTTATTTATTTTTGGGTAAGGAGAAGTGGCCCGGACCCCGCTCGGGTCCTATTGGGCCAGACACTTGAGAGTAGGGGTAAAGGCAAGGGAAATCCCTACCCTCAAAGTGCCCCTAGTGGGAATTGAACCCCCAACCTTGAGGTTGGAAGGGTACAATCCTTTCCACTAGACCAAATACTACTTGGTAATTGAAGTGATATAAGTTAGCTGCATTGAAACCAAAAAAGTTGGAGCTAAATGAAATAAAGTAGGAAAGAAAACTGAACTCAAATCAATTGAATTATTTGTTTTCAACCGTAACCGAACTAAATAATCAAATTGACATATCTAATTAAAACCACAAAAAAAAGCTTCATATATTACCCTAAAACCTTCAACTATGGCCGTGTAATACCCCAAAAACCAACAACAAAAATCAGTAGCAAACCTTAGATGATAAAAATAAGGTCAAGAAAAAGCACTAGATATCTATAGGATGGGTTTCTCTTGACCTTAAAAAACGTTTTAGAAGTTTCATGTTTAATAATTTCAGATAAGTGGAATAAATTATGACACTTTGAAAAATGAATTACTTCCTCCGTTTTTTTAGTTGCAACAATTGAAAATATTTGTGAGAGATAAAATATTCAATTGTTGCAGCTAAAAAAAAAAGAGGAAGTATTATAAGTTCCAATAAATTTAAATAAGTACAAATAGATTTAGAAAAAATTAGGTAAAAAGAACATACCTATAATATCATAGATTTTATTGTAGAAACAAACCCACACAATACAAGCAAGTTAAGTAGCACACAAAGTATACTTCTTTTTACATAATAAAGCATACTTCCTAGGGAAATGAAGCTACCAAGCAGACAGTGTAACTTCTTTTTATTTTGCGATCTTTAGACAAACACACTAGCACAACCAACACCACAAGTCAAAACAATAAGAAACACACAAACTTGCATGCACAACACAAGAGTGAATTCAACAACAACGTTTATCAGAGATGCAAAGGTGGCCAGTCATATGAATGCTTTCTCCTCCACTTTTATGCACATATGGGCATCTCGGTCTATACTTCTCAGTATTAACATCGCCGGCTATCCTCACCTTCCATTTTGCATGCAAGTCCATAGACGAAGCCATAGTCCAACTAGCAGTACCATTCTCATACCGACTATGCGTAACGCGAGTGAACTTCTTTATATTCTCATTCTTGTATATATCATCGGGGTCGATATCGATCACGAATATGTCTCCATATGGTCTCACGGAGTGCAAGAAAAGCGGCATCGACACCGGATCACATGACACTCCAGCAAGATTTGCAGTGAGAACAAGACTCTTTCCATCGGGACTAAAAAATGGATGTGTAACATGTCCCGGAAATAATCCTCCATAGTATGTTAATCCACTGTCTATAACTTTCACCACCACATTTTTGTCGTCAACTTTTATTATGTATACATCATAGTGTCCAGTATCGGGAAGATCTTCAAATTTCTTTGCAGTTGGATTAGAACGGGTTGACGAAAACGCTATCCACTTTCCGTTAGGTGACCAATGGGGATGTGTGTCTATCCAGTCTCCTTTTGTTAACCTTGTTATTTCGGATTCATTGAATTCCCCTAATTCTGCATTTTCCATTATGTATAGATTCTTTGGGCCATCCTTTGTTGATCGATAGACTAATTTTGTGCCTGATAGATACAAGAAAATGGGAAATAGAGATGATATAATACATTTATTTGAAGCTCATTTAAATTGGGTACCCATTTTTTAATACTAGAAACTAGTTTATGGCCAGAGCGACGTTCTAGGTCAAAATAGCCCGAGATTACAATTAGTTGTTTGCAATTGAGATTGCAATTTTTTTCAAGTATCATTGCAACTTTGTATTATTTTATAAAATTTAGAACATAAATTGGTTCACAAACAATTCAGTAAAGTTTCAATTTTGAAGTACGTTTAAGTTCATAGTCTAAAACCAGTCATTTTTACCGTGCATTTTTTTAATATTTTTAAATTATTTATTATGAATGAAATTGAAGTTGATAGTCTTTTTCATCAAGCTTTGTAATAAAGAAAACAATTTTTTTGATATCACGTCTTTAATACTTTTTAGGAGGTTCTTTACAGGAGACAAAGGTGATTTGTTGGTAATATTATAATACTTTTAATAGGAGATTAAGGATCGAAATATGTTATAGATTAGTAGCTTCATGTGACAAAGGACGACACACAATTGTCTATATATATTTAATCACACGTTTCACTATATATCTATAGATAAAGGTGTTAGTCACGCCGGTAAGAGATAAAATAAAATGGGAGATGTAATAATTTGATATATAAAGGAATTGACATAACAACGAATTAAAAAAGGAAATTCAAATTTCTTCTAAAAAGGATGCAGATGCACGATGTTTATTATCACATATCCAGGTTTACCATGGACGTGATACGTTCCAAGTTTTTTTAATCCATACTTATTTAGAATCCATCAAGAAACAAAAAATTAGTACAATAGAAAAAACTCAAGTTGTCTTTACTCGTTACACCCCTAATATAAATCTAAGTTGAAGTGCTTGTTGTGGTTGAGCTATTAAGGTATCTCCTTCCTCTTTACTTATTGTAGTTTGATTTCTAAGAGCTATATAACATACATGGCTCTCCAAAAAACATGCATCACTTATTTACATGGGAAAAAAATATTAATTCAACATTCAAGTAATAAGTTTCATACCGTCAGGATTAGGAGATGGGAAAGCACTGTTGTAGCCCTTATCCGTTAAATGTCTGACGATGCGCCGATCATTTGCTGGCTCTTTAATTAGCGCCAATATTTGGACCGTCTCATCATTTTCCTTGAAAGCAGGCCCTTTGCACACATAAAGTGTGTCGGTTTTTGAGTTCCACACAGGCGAAAATACGCTGTTTGTAGCATTGGTCTACAAATTTATACAGCTTCTAATCAATCATATATTACATATGCATAACTATAAAATAGATTATATTTTCTTTTTAAAAATATTACATATCCACAACTACAATGAAACTATATATCCAGTGCAAATAAAACAGAATTCTCGTATTTAGTTGGAATTGTAATTATGCAATATCAACTTATGATATTTTTCACGATTAGTTTTGGAAAAATTGATTGGAATAATCCCAATTATGACCATTTCGCTCAAAATAATCCCATCTATGGGTTATTCCTGAATAATCGAAACTATTGGGGTACCTTCTCAAAATAATCCAAACTCGTAACTTTTACTATGTATAATAGTCTCAAAATGGATCATTCAAGGTACCCAGAAAAAATCATCCGTTATATCCGTTATTATTTTGATGATGACAAACACTTATGAAGATAACATTTTTATTGTTTATCAACAATGATTCAAAAGCATAGCTTAAGCTTGGATGTTTATGTCAAAGTTAGTGAAGATATAGAGGATTTGAAGTTTTATAATATAAGCTTAGCAATTTATTTGCATGTTTGGTTTATTGGAACTTAATTCCAAGTATAAAATAGGATAGGATATTAGTATAGTTACTTATAGTTCTAGAGTTAGGAAGAATAAGTAACGATAATATGGTCGGATAATTCTACAATGGCTACAATAAAATTATAGCCATCACAATTAATGTAATCTTAACCGTTTATTTTTATTGTTAGATCTACACCATTCATTTAGTTGATTTTATAAATAGAATAATACTAAAAAACTTCCAATATTTTTACTTACGTGAAACGAATTTTTGTAAATAGTCAGTTCTTTGGATCTAGAAAAAACTTATCTTTTGCATTAGATTTTAAAGATCTCATGAATGACAACGTAATGAACCATGATTATTCTTTTATAGCCGATAATATACTTCAACACACATTTGAGGGTTCTAATCCATGGAATGAAGGCAAAGAAGATTAAAATTTTTTTAAAAAAGAGGGGAAGAAGATTTCACCGTAAAAGGAAAAAATAAAACTGAAAATCAATGCAAAAATAATTAAATTATTAAAAAAATGGTGGAAGAGAAGCAGGGGTCTGATGGAAACTAAGAAGAATTGAAGCAGAAGGTTACTAATAGGATATCAATGGCAAAAGGCATGGGCGAGAAGGAAGAAGACGATGGAAGCGAAGTTATGAGACTGCTTTTTTTTAAAAAAAAACAATATTTTTTAAGTCAACGTCTTTAGAAGTCAAGTTAATCAATGGTTAATATTAGTCTATCAATATAAATGGTTGAGATTGAACCAATTATAGTGGCTACCATTTTGATGTGGCCACTGAAAAACCTTCCTAATATGGTCATGGTTTATAAAATTATTTGTGGAAGAAAAATGGGCGATTTTATAATAGAAATTTTCGAAAATCTAGTTAAAAAATTGAAAGTATTTTGAAAATATAAAACATATTTCGATTTTCAAAAGGAAAGAAAATCGGATTTTTTTTTTAATGAAGGTGGTATTTTTGGAAATAAATCAGTTTTCGGTAGATAAGTCGTGATTGTTTGAAAAAAAAAAGATAATTTTAAGTAAGAGATATTCTTCGTGATTTTTTCTGGAAAAGTAATCTTTAAATAAAAAGATTTTATCTATTGATTTTAGGAAAACTGATTTATTTAACGGTATAATCATATCTCTCATAAAAGATTTTTTTTTTCTAAAACCTCTTTTAAGTATGGATCTAGAATTTTTTTGAAAGCACACGTTATCCCAGGTTAGTCATCAGAGTTTTTGGGAAAACGAAATCCTTATAGCACTAAGAGTATAACTGAGTAATTTTGGACATTGTTGAAAACATTTTGCTTCTCCATTTGCTTAATTAAGAAGCATTGATTCGAGTAAGAAATCTATGTAATATTCTTATTATAAAAAGTGTTGGATTGGGTTCGAGAAGGAAGCCAATTAAAGTGACAACACTCAGTGTTAAGTAGTGTTGAGGAATATTACTAGGATTTGTAGTGGGGGAATCATTGTATGTCATAGTTATTAAGAAATTTATTAATAAAAGACAACTTTAATTGGATGTGGATCTCAGAGTTGAGATCGAACCAGATTTATATATCTTTGTATCATTTTCTTTATTTCTTAAAGTTAGTCCCTTTACATGATTCAATTATTAATATACAAAAGTTGTTTTGGTGGTTGAAAACACGGAGAAATGCACTGAGCTAAAATTCAATTTTGATAATTTCGAGAAACATTCGTGGGACAAGTAAACTCTCTTCTTAAGTGTCACCTTACCCTCTAACAGTTGCCTACCGGCGAGCGATTTGACTAGTTAAAAACTTATGAGTCATAGATGTATGAAACATATCGTACCTTGTACACCATATGCAAACCTGTGTTGTCAGCAACCCAAATAGCCTTGAACTCATTGTCAACAAATGCAAGCTTTGTGCCACATTTCGAGATTGTTGGAAACACTCCTGACACCCTGAAAACTCCTATATCCGGATTCGGAGATTGAAGCTTGTAGAAATCTTTCTCAACCACATTATACTGTGTCATGCATGTCATAATTCACAAGTAATAACTAATATTATTTCAGTACTTTTAAGAGAAAAATAACACATTTTGCTTGAATATTGATAAAGTGGAATGTACCGCGTTAGCTTTGTTACTATTGCAACGATGGTAACCAATTCTCTTTCCTTCGTTATAGTCGTCTATAACAAAGGGATTGAAATGGTCGGCTTTGGGTTTTGTTTTTCGAGTGATTTGTACGGATGCATCGTCTGGTTTGTCTGGTTGGTTAATATCAAATATCTCAATGTGTCGGTATTGATCTTCATCACGTTCACGTTGCTTCATAACGTTGAACCTTCCACGAAGAGTGGCCACTGCTACTCTCGTCTCATCAATAGCTGCCGGAGTCATAGCATTAATCTTCTCTGAGGTCACACGTGTCACGGATGTAGGACTCACACGAAGGTCGATTCGAAACACACCCCAACTTTTTTCCAACTTTACCTTCTCAATATTACGATGGAAAAACAAGACATTGTCACTTCCCCAAGTTGGCCAACCACCATCAACGACTACCAATTGTCGCTTTAAGGGCCGCTCTACATTCATAACAAATATACTTGTCTTAAGATCCTCGACCTCACCAGCCCAACCAGCCTTCCTTTGGAAAGATGCCACTGCTATCCTCTTTCCGTCTGGTGATACCGTGGGGCTTAAATCTGCTTGTCCTGTTGATTCAAGATTATAAATTATTCTTTAGTAGCTAATTTAAATTAGAAAACATCGATATTATTACAAATATGAAAGTCCTAGGTGTTTCGTAAGGAACATGGTTACATCTATCTAATGGTAGGTAACTCACTATTAATGGAAGTACTAAAGAATTATAAAGCATGTTGGGTTGGATTCAACTATGTTTAAGAACGGATGTGGACCATGATAGGACCGGACCGACCCTGAGCTAACCAGTCCGATCCTTGAATCGCCAATTCTTTTTCCCGATCCGGTCCAATCCATTTGTCGGGTTTGGACCGGATCGGACTTGTTTTGGCTTTTACTAATTAATTAATTACGTATCTAATGCCATAAACAAAATTTTAATTCTTTCATAATGTATTTAGATACTTACTATTAATTAGGTGCAATTACGAATAACTATTTTTTTTGTTTAGATAATGATTTTTTTTCTTAAAAGTTCTAAACCCCATAACTCATAAAAGATTACTATATTTCACATTATTTTTAGTTTCTACCTGTCCATTGGTCCGGTCCGGAGTTTGGACTAAATTTGCTAGTCTAGTCTCCGGTTTTCAAATTTTAATTTTTCAGGTTCTAGTCCGGTTCTCGGCCGGTAAACACTTTTAATTAGGTATAGTCTATTCAGTAGGTATACAAAATTTTCCGGTCCGCATAGTGGTCATATTCATTTCTCTATTTAGTGGCTAAATGATATGATGTTATTAGGAGTGCTTTCTAAGCTTATTAAGGCAATATTATATTGCGATTAGATGATCAAGTTTAATGCTAAACTTCTCTTCTTTTTTTAAATCTGATTTCATCTTTTCTCTAAAAAACATACTTCCTCCGTTTTTTTAAAGTGCAACATTTCCTTTTGTACCATTTTTATCTTTAATTATCCATTTGTAAAAATTATAACACCAAGAAATTAAAAATGTATACATCGAGACGAATCAAATAAGAACCAACAAGACTATATTTTTCCTTATGCATAAATAATAAAAGTCGGTCAACTTATAATGAATAAATAGTGTCAAAGTCAATATGTTGTACTTAAAAAGAAACGGAGGTATGATTTTTTGATCAAAAATCACCTTATAGGTTTACACGTCTTATGCAATTTTATTCAATTTCACTAGCAATAATACCAGTAGCTTTAGCTGCCAATGACAGGTTTTGACCGGAAAGCCACCAATGTGGCCCGAAAACCACTCATTTTGCAAGAAGACCATCCATTTTGGCTGGAAAACCACATATTGGTAATGAGTTGAAAATTGAGTTGCATTTTACATACCTTTTAGCGTAAGGCGTTCAGTTTTGCCGTCCTTGAGATTGGTTTTATAGACAGCAGTCCAAGGCTGAGGACGCGCAGGAGCTGGCTGCATAGTGGAGACATAGATGAGGTAGTCACCAGCAATGCACCCGCTATCTTCCATGCGAACACCCTTGAAAGTGTCGTAAACTTCAGCGAAATTGAACACTTTCGGTGGCTGTGTCTCGTCTCGAAACAGGAGAGCAATGTGGAGTGTTTCGAGGCTCTTCGTTCGCTCGGACACAAAAAGAAGGCCTGTCAGCTGACCTGAATCAACATCGTCCTCAGTGCCATGGGGTGCCAACAGAGGACGCTTGAGGATAGTCTTGAGAGCCGACGGCGGGATGGCTTGACCATTGTAGTTGTAGGACTTCCCGTCAGTCATGAGAACCTCATCTTGAGGTGATGTTGGTGGGTTTTTGGCTGAGTAAATGTCGAAAGCGACTGGTGGTCGATAGGTTGCAAAGAAGGCAATGCTTCCTCTTTTTTCTTCACCACACTCTTCCATATTTCTTTTCTTTTTTCTTCTCTTTTTTTTTTCCTGATGTTTTAGGTTAGATGATATCTCATGACAATTGCAAATGAGCTATATATAAGCCAATGAACTTATCTAATGACTAACTCCTTCAGAAAGAAGTAAAATAAACTTATCTGATCTTCCCAAAAGAAGTAAAGGATCAACTTATCTTGTTCCAAAAGAAGTAAAGGATCCAATTACCTTGTTCCAAAAGAAGGGAAAGAACTTATCTCCATCCAAAAAGAACTCATCTACTTGTACTTTATCTCTTTTGAAAAAGAACTTACCAATTTGTAATTTGTGCTTTAGTAAAACTTACACTATAATAGTGCTACTTTATTGTTTTGAGAGGTTATGGTAGGAGAGTAGACGAAAGATGGAATTTTTTTGCTAATTAATCTCAATACAATTAACATTGTAAATAGGAGTACAATATAAAGTAACTAAAAGTTAAGCACACACCTAAGTAGTGGAGAATACAACCACACCATACTCCACACTATTGTAATAAACACATGTTTATTATAAAATAAACAATTGGCTAACATATTACTAGTTGTTAGGGTTTAATGTTAATACGTAAACTAACGCAGGTGAACAGTGTCGTGGTACAAACGAGTCGAACACTGGGAGGTGCAAGATTAAACACTAGCTGACTCTAGAATATAAATAGCTATACTATTAAAAACGATGGAAAAAAGTAAGTAACCAATACTTATCTAATACACTACAAATATTAACGATGATAATAAAACACGAACATTGAGGATCACAACTAACATGAATTGATCAAACATAACTCATGCCCGAGTTAATGAATAGAAGTTTAGGAGAGATGACATTCTTTTAGAAAACAAGATACCTTAGGACCACTTTCGTGGAGAGACCAGGCGTACCTAATATGCATGGTTCCTATTTTCATCGCTAATTAACATACAAAATTAGATGCATTAACAACCAATGTCAACAAATTTTCCCATCTCAATTCTCACTTTCTTTATGAGAGAATGTGAACCAATGACAAGCCAATCCAAAATTGAATTCCAACTTTCGTTGAAGATTTCAATTAAATTAATAGCAAACTCGCAACATAAAAATCCGAATCTAATTATCAACTCTCATTGGCAATATAAATTAGGGCTATACAATGATGCAAATCGATGAGAAAACCAAACTTGCCACATCCTTTCTCTTCAATTCAATAATTCTAGAATTAAAGAGAAATAAAATGATCAATCCATTCTAGGGCTCATCTGAATCTTAGAATAAGAATTATTCACTAATCTTGGCTATAGAAACAATAAACATGATTAAAGACATAATCAATGGCGAAGCCAGGATTTTTCGGATGAGGGGGCTAAAACTAACAATTTGAAAAAAAAAATTGTATGAAAGAGAAAAATGTTGGCATGGAGATTTAAACCTGGGTTTTATGAATCATTTACTCCTTTTATGAACAAAATCAACTAAGCTAAAATCTACATATGCTGGTGGCCCCCCTCTCTCGCCCTTAAACATAATTGAATCAAAGATAAAAGAAATAGAAATTCAAACTTGAAATGTGAGGACGAATCAAATCTCCGATAATGTATTCAATGTTGATAAATTAAGAGTTCTACAAGTAAAAGTCACAAGATCTAGAAAAATAATTGAACAAATTTTGATAGGTTACAACGGTGATATTCATCCAATTCTCGTGTATGTTTAACACGTAACAATAAAAACCAAAGTGACCCCTAGATATCATCAAAGTTATCTATTTTCTAACATATAATTAGCCATATTTTACACCACAATGACCTATCTATAACTAAAATATTATCTCCCATCATATGTGGTGACCTCTTAACATGGTGAGAATTGACGTGTCCAGATACTTACTCCTAAATTTCACATCAAATATTGTTTACCCAATATAGTTTAGACTCTAATGTAATAATCGATAACAGTGTAGATTCGAAAGAAGACGTCGATAAGTAAAGATCTTATCTACATGAAAACGAACTTTTGTACTTGTGAAGTTGTGATTTGTGTTTTAGTAAATCTTACACAATTATAGTTGGTCCACTAGTGTAACAATCATTGGTAGTGTAGGTGGGACGTAGAGAAAGAAAGACATCAATAAGTAAAGAACTTTTGTACTTTAGATATGATAGTAACAACAACTTTAATTTAGTGAATTAGAGTTCAAGCTAGTATATGTTTAGTGAACTATAAGCCAGAAATGGCGTGATCACCTTCCAAAAAACGAATAAAAAAGAACTGATCCAGTATGATTTAAGAATAGCAACTCTAGGAAAAGGTACGAAGTTCTATGTTTAGTGTAAGATAAGAGAGCGAAATCAGAGAGATGTTTAACTACTAACTGTTTTGAGTCCATGTTTATTGTTTAGAGTCCATTCTGCATTCTGACCTAGAGTACGGTAATCTTTTTGAAGCGTGAAGTGAACATGTGGTATAAGGATGTAGGTCTCATTCTAAATGCTTACCAAGCATGCAATTTAGAGTCTAACTAGTATGAGTGAAATAACAAACATGAAATAATATGAATAAACAATAAATAAAAGCAACATAAGTAGTAAAGATGAGATCTGGGGAAAAAAACTACTCTCTATACATAAGAATTTACATAAGTATAAGATGATGATACGAGAGGAATTCCAATATCTCTATGCACTCTAACCTCTCTACAGACTATTTTGGCCTCTACCTATATTATAATCTCTAATTTATACTGTAAAATAAAATAACACGACTATCTTATATTTGCGCTTGTTCTCCAAATTCAAATTCAGTATAGTATCACTTAGTTCAACTCAATTCAATTAAGTTATGTTCAGTTTAATTCAATTCAGCTCAGTTCAGTTCATTTATTTCAGTTTACTTCAATCTAGTTCATTTGAGCACAATACTTTTGCTATTATGTTTCACTATTCCTTTTAGCGCAGTTCAGTTTACGTTCAATTTACTCTTTTTCAGTTCAATCACATTGTTTTCAAACAAATAAAATAGGCCCAATCTGAGTCAAGGCGACAAAGGAAAAATGGAAAACCATAAAAAACGCCAGGTGGCCAGGTCCCACACCCGTGCCCCTAGGCGCACACATGTGCCATAGTTTGCATGCATGTGCCAAGCAGCAACAAACCGGGGGGCGATGAAGGTGTGCAAGGAGCCCTACAGCTTAGGGCCCCAATTTTTTTTCTCAAGATTTTTACTTCATATTTGAGGGTATCTTTCTTCTTTTTCATTATTAATAAAAATTCTTAATGATCTATCTTTACCTTTTCAACTTTACATCTTTATTCGCCCATCTAACTTTATTTTTAAAAATAAATTTAGGGGCCCCATTCTCATGTTAGAACCGGGGCCCCAAAATCTTCAAGACGACCCTGCTGTTAGAATCCAACCTTCCTTTACTTGTATAGGCAAGAGCGTGCCGCACGTCCCGAGCGTCCAAACTCGCGGACCGTGGCACCTGCAACAAACACCAAAGTTTTTGCCACGCTTGCACACCTGACTACCTGATAAATGTTGTATACTTTTGCATCCACTTCGTTGTTTCTCTTCACGAGTATCATTTCCACGGCAGTTCATAACATTTGGCACGACTAGAAGTACTAACTAAATGAAATTAGTATATGAGGATGAGTAGAATTACTATCTAATTTCGAATGCGGGATCGATCACTGCCTGCATAAGTCTGAAAGCAACACCAATCTCTAAAAACAGTTATGAGTACCAAAAATGGACCTGATCGGAACCAATTTTGGTTCCAATTCTTAATTATTTGGATATATAGGACATTGTAATTTGTACCCACTAGGTACATGTTTTAATGGGTTTCTGAATCGGGTACCCGATTGATATACGATTCCATAGCTGAGTACTCGCTTATGAACTTGATATAGTAAATATTTCTATATATATTATTATGAAAATTAGAAGAAAATAAAATCAAAAAATTAACATCATTGAGTAAATTGTGTCTGACTTTGATAAGACTACAATAATTAACCATGGAGATTATAAAAATGGAAAAAAAAAAAGAGAAGGTATTGGGTCAGACGCGTCTGACCATAATAATTGGTCAGACTGTTTCAATTAAAACTCAGACCGTTTTAACTAAAACTCAAACAGTTTCAACTGAAATCATAAGTTCATTAAATGAAATATTGAAATAAATAACTCAAACCCAAAATTTATAAACTAAAATCATAAGTTCATTAACTGAAAAACCTGTAATAAATAACTGAAAGCCAAAATTCCTGAATTGAAATGATAAGTTCATAAACTGAAACCATAAGTTTATTAACTGAAATCATAACTGAAACCCAACTGAAATCATAAGTTCATTAATTGAAACTGTCTGATGACCAAATATTCTTATCAGATCGTCAGACACAATATTTTCACAAATGTAAAAGACCTATTGACTTTTAAATTAATACTTCAAATTTATTTAAAATAGTTATTTATTTTGAGTCAATTAATTAGTCAAGTACTTTTCCTAATAGTTGGCATTAGTTGCTAGTAGTGGTCTATATGATGGTGTAGTTAGTGGAGTAACAAGTAGTGAGCTACGCAGTGGGTATGTTCCCTATCAAAAAAGAAAATGGAAACATGAAAAGAGAACGGAAGGAGTATGAATAAAGAACGACAACTATATAGCCCATAATATCTATGTTCTTTTAGGGCATTTTATCCTCATTCACGTTCATCTATGAAAACTTGGCATACTTAATGTAAGTCATATCACGTTTCTTTTCTTTTTTGTTTTTGGATAAATAAACATTGTCTTATTCGTTCCTTAACAACATTGAGGTCATAATATGATAAGTCGTCATCAAATCTTGACCGAGAAATTAGTTTACATTATTACATTGGTCCACCATGCCTTAAGTTTAGACAACCTTTAATAAAAGAAAATAAGATAAGGTATCCCAGGCAAAAGAAAAAGAAAAAGACATAATTCAATCTTTGGGTGTATATATATATATCCGAGTAATGAAGTTTTCCGATGCAGTAAGGTAGGACGAGAGTACTAAACCAAGGTTATTGATCGGAATTCCGAGTGTCCAATACCAAGATGGCGGTCGAGAAATACAATGATGATGAGGAGATTAAGTTGTCAGGTATATAATAAGTTTACTTTCTATCTCATATTATGTTTCTAATAGATTAAATTTTTAAAAGTGATATATAAAGTACAGAAATAAACTAGAAACATTCTAATAAAAAAAAACGCGATTTTGGTATTTTTAAAATAATCTCAACTACGGAATATTCTAAAATAATCTTAATTTTATAGGGGCGTCTTATCAATATGATCACAAGTGACTTTTTAAATAGAAAAACTTAGTTAATACTATCGTTCCTTCCAACCAAAAAAAATATATAAAAAATTGCTTTTGATTTTTAAGTTTACTTTGTTTTACCCCACACATAATTCGCTACCTAAAAATCAAGATGACATGATTTGACTAACAAAATTAGTTATTTTACGTCTCCAACCTTCTTTTAAACAATCTTATGAAGTAATTGATTTTATGAATTATTTGGTAGACAAGTCGGTTATATATATGTAGATGACATTTTTTGAATAACAAAAGAGTGTTGAGAATGGGCGGTGCTAGCCATGTAGATGATTTTATGGTGTTCTTTAAACAATCATCATAAGCCTCTAACTAGGTTTTATCCATCTATCAATATAATAGGACATTACCTTTTTTAATTGGTTATGTCCTTAAACAGAAAAAATACCATTATTTATTTTTGTTACATGTTTATTGATGGTAATGTCCTATTATGTTAAAGAACATAATCAGATACATAATTATATAAAAGACTTATAATAATCATATTTGAAAAGACAACTACAATAGTTTCAAGCCATGCAACCATTTCTTGATACGCTAGGGTATAAAAGCATTTGATATTTCGGGCAATGTATGCACAGGCTTGGGTTGATCATGCATGAGGGTGACCTAGTTGCCTCTTCTTACTTACTTCAAGTTCCACTGATTAGCATTGTTATCTTACTGATCATATATGATTTTACAAATCTAAAACTCGTCTAAAAATGTTGAATAGAACATGTACGGTTGTTTCATTCGGTTCTATTTTCTTGGAATTTAAATCTATCTTATTTGTTACATTACAATTTCAATATTTTATTATTCAATTTTCGAATATTTATGTGTGCCTTAGATAGATAGCATCGCCATTTCAAATGCATAAATTTGAGCATCATTGAATTATATTAAAAGTAAGTATTTAAAGTGGTCATTTTAATATATAAATCAATGACTCTAAAAATCCCACATGACTATATTCTATTTTCCGTATATTGAATGGCAAAAATTTCTTGAAAAGTGAGCACATTGTAGGATAGAATAAAGGAAGTTAGTATGAAATGAAAATCAAAAACGTATGACTTATAATTTTTGAGTACGGGTTTGGGAGGAAAATTTATACTAGCATATTTCTAATGAGAATGTTTTTCTTGACGAGTCTATATATACCATTGTAACTTCTTAATATCAATTCCGAAAGATGTTTTTTTCTTCATTTGATAGAATTTGAACAAATGTTGATATTTGCGTTGTGGATGTAAGCTACTAGAATTTCTAGTTCATGTAGGATATTTTCCTAGGATATAAATTTATCAAAATGAATACTCAATAAAACGAAATTTCAGGGGATAAGTCACTAAGTGGTGCATCACAAGTGGGCCGAGTACCCATTACTTATAAGAATGAACCGGAGCTACCATTGGGAGATACGAAATATGAATTGTTGTTGGAGCTCTCCGGACGTGGAATGGGCAATGATCGATTAGGAGCTGATGTTGTGATGGTGTTAGATGTGAGCGGAAGCATGGGAGGAAACAAACTAATGGAAATGAAACGAGCCATGCAGTTCGTTATCAGAAAACTTAGTCCATATGATCGTTTGTCAATCATCACTTTCGCAACTGATTCCGAAAGAAAATGTGAATTACGACAAATGACACCAGAAGCTCAAGAAAAGGTTGACTTTTTGGTCCAAAATTTACAAGCGGGTGGTAATACAAACATTGGGTCCGGCCTTGAAAGGGCCTTAAAAGTGCTTGATGATCGTCAATATGCCAATGGTCGTTCCGGGGCCATCATGCTTATGAGTGATGGTATACAGAATGTGGGGGATGCAAGCAAGATTTTGGTTGATCGTTTTCCCGTCTTCACTTTCGGTTTTGGGACTGGTGGAGAGTATGACTCAATGGTATGAATCAATACTCACGTATGCTACTATTACATTTTTATAAGGATCATTGTTGCGGAAAAAAACGTTTTAAATGTTCATTTTTGCGGAAAAAACCTTTAAAAAACCTTAAATTTAGTTTTATCTTCAGGAAATATTATCTTATACTTTATTTCCAAGAAGAGTATGTAGATTAATATTAGAAGTCCAGTTTGAAACAAACCGAATTGCAAAATAGTACTCCCTCCATCGCATAATATAAAGCTTGTATTTCATTTTGGGTGTCCCAAGATGTGTTTCTTACTTCTCATATTTCCATTTATAAAAAGATACCAAATTCCGAAAATACCCCCATCTAAGTACTTCAAAAGTGGACCCTCATAATATTTTATTCCAAAATATCTCTCTTTTGTGTACTTGTCATTATTGCATTTGTCCTTTTCTGCTTAGTTTACATCTTAAAATTTGTTTTTGTTATCGCAAATACTTCAATCATTGCTTTAATTAATGTGTTTGTCTAACCTTAATTTTTGTGAAACAAAAGAAACAAGATTAGGACGACAGAAGGAGTATTATATTTTGTCTCCGGTCATAAACTTATCAATTGTACATAGCTATCATCTAATTGTTTCCATCATTTGTACACGATGTGTTTGTTTGTTATTCAAAAGGTCCTTAATGACATTGCCAAAAAAAGCAACGGAGGAACATTTTCTTTGGCAATACCTGGGAGTTTGAGCGTCGTGTTCGCCCAATGTCTGGGTGGCCTTCTTAGTGTGCTTGTTCAGGAAGTGGAACTGGTTCTCACACCACTCACAGATGTGATCACAGCCAAAATCAATAAGGTTAACGCAGGAAACTATACACAAGAAAAGGATGATGCAAATGGCAGCGTAACTGTCAAATTTGGCAATCTCTACCAGAAAGAGAGACGCACCGTCCTCGTGGAGCTTTTTCTCGCTGCAGTAAAGGCCGACAACAATGACAACGACAATGACGATGACGAGGACGATGACGACGAGGTTGATGACATCGAGACAAATGTTCTTGATATCCAATGTTTCTACAGGTTTGTACCACATCATATCTTGGTGGTAGTTATGAAATTCATAATTATTTTCAATAATCTGATTGTTTAGTTTTCACTATATCTGATGCATACTTCATTCGATCCAAATTATCTGCGATATAAAGGTTTGACATAAAGATTTAGGTAGAGTACGTGAGAAGTAACTTATAAAATTTTACCGGGTTTGATATAATGATTTATTATGGCAAGAAGACAACAAAAAAAGTAATGAAGTAATAAGTGTAGTGGGGATCATAAGTAAAGAAAGGAAAATGTAGTAAATAAATTGGGACACTTATTTATAGTATATATAGCAAATAATTTGGAAAGGAGGGAATATTAAATCTTTATTATATAAGTGAAGAGATGGAGGTGGACACCAAAAAGAAAATATAAATAAAATAAATCAATGAGTTTATTAAGTAATTAAATTTTTTTTTCCAAATTTAGCCATTAGATTTTTAATAAAAGATGTTCAAAACTTCTAACTAAAATATCTAAAAACCAAGTAAAAACAATTTAAAAAAATATCAACGACTATATTTTCTTGAGATCTATAGATAGACACCCACTTTGCTATACTTTTATATACTTTTGAAATTTTTTATTTTGAAATACATGAGTAATTGATTATTCATGAGTGAAAACGCATTTGATCAAATTGATCATGATAAATTATTTTAGCATGACTGAGAAATATGATAAAGTATTTTCAAGTACTTTTGAATTTTTCTCATTTGGACAATGAGCAAAAATACCTTACCGGGTACTATATAGCAAAAGTTGTAGTTGATGGGGGGAGTAAGGGATGTTTTCAAAGAAAAATGAGCAAAAATGAATTTAGCTTGAAAACAAAATATGTTGTGTACCTTCACATTTTATCATGTTACAGTAGCCAAAACACACATCGTATGCAAATAAAATTAGGATTTTTGTTCAAAACCACCTAAAATTTTCACGTTTTTAGAAATTCCCACCATAATGAATTTTTCTTTTAAATTTCCACCTATCATTCCCAATTTTATTAGAAACTACCACCATTTAATGATTTTTGTTAAATTCCGTTAACAAAACCGTGAAGTTGGCCCACATATGCATTTTATTATCAATTTACGCTGAAATTGAAGTCAATTTCATCAATTTAAGGGCGAATCCTCAACACATTTGCCGAATTACAACTATTTGAAAAGAATTGCAATTATTTCAAATTCCATCTAATTAACAAAATGTATATGTAGGACCCACTTAACGGTTTTGTTAATGAAATTTGACAAAAACCATTAAGTGGTGGGAGTTTTTAATAGAATTGTAGATGGTAGGGGAAATTTTAAAAAAAACTCATTAAGATGGGAGTTTCTAAAAACATGAAAGTTATGGTAAGATACGACTATCCATAAAATTATCTACTGTAGATTATGAACTTTCATAATAAAATTATTGTCGCACGCATCGCGTGCATAAAGTGACGTAAAAAAATTCAATCCGAAATCATAATATAAGTGTCGTACTCAAAGGACTTTACCCAATAAGTTAACTGATATAGATTTCGCTGACATACTTTGATCATTAAATCTTTAATTACGTATCATTTACAGTACAAGGCTCTATTTTGTCGGACAAAATGTTATTTTCCATGAAAAACAATTTTTCCTGAAATCATCTTTCAAGGTAAAATTTTGTTCCTTACATAAAAATTTAGAGCACAAAGAAATGGGAGGATATATATAGGAAAAAGGAAAGAGAAAGTTTAGAAATTTGGAAGAAAAATATGAATTTCCTATATTTAGAGAGGAAAATGTTTTCACGTTCATGAAAAATTATTTCTAATCATTAGGAAAATATTTTCCCCCTTTAGAAATCAAACGAAGGAAAAGAGAAAACTAGTTTTTGGGGATATGACATTTTTCTCTCAACCAATCAAAGCCTAAAATAGTTGATAATTTGCAAATGGAACTCAAGAATACCATAAAATTTTACACGATGTCATATACTCATAAGATTTTTTTTGTCAAAAACTATCTTTTATAATGCACCTTGTATGTTTAATTACCTTATGTACTTTGTTCAATTGAAGTACCTTATCACTCATTCGGGACGAGTGGGTCCGTGCTGGATGTCGGCCTGGTAGGGCAAATTCTTCTTACCATCTTAATAAAAACTATATGCAACACACGTAGCTTTTACTATCCATAGGTGGCTTTATGCCTGAGCAGGAAAACTACTTTTTCTTAGTCAGAAAACCACTGAATTTGATCGGAAAACTACTAAAATGCGGGTGGAAACAATTGATATTTACATATATATGGTAGTGAAACTGAATAATACTTATAAAAATTTACGTACACCTACAATCTGCATTATGAACATGTCCATGTTTTTATGTTTCACCTTTACATGTCAAAGGTAGCAACACATGAATTCCTAAATAAGTACTAAAAGAAGTAGTTATATATCATATATATCCTCCTTCGAGGCTTTCTCGGCAGTAGGGCCTATGATCGAAACAATTGAAGCCGCCGGTAAAAACCTTGTTACATATGAATTAAAATCATATTAGATATACACAAAAGTGTGTAGAGAAAGTACAAAGAGGTGAAGAAAAACAAAGGATTTGTGCCTCTATGGTGCTAATCCATTAAAAAAGCTTAACCACTTAGAAATAAAATTGTAAAAATGAAAAGAAGAAAGTTATATTACCAGCCTATGGTGTAACACTATCAATGTGATTGCAGCGGCGAAGGAGGAAAAAGATCTAAAACAGCCCCTGAAACGTTTCGTGTTACTCGAATGAAAACACCAACAACTAAACAAACAGATGAAGCTAAGGCCGAAATAAAACGTGTGGAAACTATAGAATTGATGACAGAAGCAAGAACCTTGGCTGATCAAAAGAATTTGGATGAGGCTTTGAATAAGGTTGTTGATGCCCGAAACTCGCTCGAGGATCTTGAAATTGTAAAGCCTAACGCAGTGATCGAGACATTAAAGCATGAGTTGGATGAGATGACTAAATTTATGCAAACTGAAGAAAGCTACAACAACAAAGGTCGTCCGTACACGTATTGTTCCGAAACCTCGCATGAACGCCAACGCTTCGCATCTAGAGGCGATGGCGAAAAGATACGTTGCTATGCCACTCCGCGCATGGATGCATACCGCGACCAAGCCAAGTCGTTCGAGAAGGACCCTACTCAAAAACTCCCTACGGCTGAAGATGATGGGAAGCAAGAACGTGCGGCTGATCCTCTTGGTGCTATCACACCATCCCTTGACCACTTCCTTCGGATTGCAATTAACGCTTTGAAAGATCTTCAAAAAATTATCAATCAGAAGGCTTAAAAACATCATCTTACTATGATAAAGTTTGCTTTTGTATGGGTTTGTCTGTTTTTGTGTGTGTTCCGCTGCTAGCCCTTATGTGTGCCCGTAGGCTAGCACTTTCTTTTATGGTGTAATATGTATAATATATATTGTGATTGAATAATTTCCCGAGTAGTGTAGCTCGGAAGGTGACCACGTCCTACGATCTTGGTGACGATCCTAGATCAATTCCTTATGTGGAGTGTGAATGTGAAGTGGTGTATGTAATGTATCAAACCCGGTATGAGGGTATATATATATATTTGATCTTACTCTTTTTTATTTGTTGTTTCAATTTAACTCTTATATTTCAAACGCACAACGTTGACCATTTATATATTTTTCTTCCGCTTTTTATTATTTGCAAAGTTTTGACTTTCAGACTTATCTACGCTGAACTTTCATCATTGAGATCTTTAATATTCTTATAGTAATAAGATTCTAGAATGTAAATATTAGTAAAAAAAAAAGACATGAGAATATAACAAACAAAAGTTCTTCTAGATTAGTGCTCAAGTCGCAAACTAGGTTTGTCATTTTTTGGGAGTTGAAGCAAGGTTCGAATCCACACACTTTTTATATATGTAAAAGTAAGGAAAAGGAAAATATTCGTAATTCCTAATCTCGAGAGGCAATCCGGCTTACGTGGACCCGGTTCACATTAGAAAAATATACTTTGCACCAGGCCCAGGCACGTGACCTTATATATATTTTGACTCCCTCATTTTAGTCATTTGTCTGTCTTTTTATATAACTTTTTAGGATTTTGATACTTTTTCATATTAGAGAAATTATTCGTTTAATACTATAATTATAGGAAAAATAAGCTTAATTGGTTTGTTTTTCATTAGGTTATTTGAGAAGCCCACCTTACCAGCCATGAAGCCATATACATTTCTCATCTAGCTTAAAACAATAAGCAGAAGGAATAAAACAAGAAAAACATGTGAATTTGCAAGGAAAGAAAATAACAGAGAAAAGAAGAATAAAAGGAAATAAAAGATATAAAAATGAAGATAAGGAAGAGGAGATACAAGTGAAGAGAAAAAGGCCCTCAAGAGCAATCTAACTCAACACCAATCTCTATCTTTCGCGCCTAACTGATTGATCCAACTAGCAGTTTATGTGCTAACAGATTGCGAAAAGATGAAGTTTATCTCAAAATCAATTCTATCATGCCGTGATTTTCACATCTTTCTCTACCACCGAGTTATTCTTGAATTGGGTATAAATTCCCAATTACCCATCTCATTGAACACACAAGCATCGCTACTAAATTAAGGGTCTTTAGATTGAGTTAGAGCACAATGCAAGAAAAATTCTAGACCAGGAGATTGAGTTGTATTAAAACGCGAGTGATCGGTATCGACGGCGAAATCACCAGCGGATTTTTGATCTAACTTCATTCCTATGTGTTGGAATCCAAGTGTAGAATGCTTGGAAAACACGCAAGCAAGCTTGGATTGCATTTATTGGTTGTTGTAATGTGAAGTGGAAGTAGGATAGAACGGGTCCGGATGGATTAATTGAAGCTCACATGCCCGTGGGTGAGGACCCAAGACCGTGGGGCGTGGCTTTTCGAGATTTAGGAAGTTCCTAATTCGTGAAAAACCCTGGCCCACGACCGTGTGCAGCAGCCCACGCCCGTTGGGAACACTCCACGACCGTGAAGCGCTGCTTCACGGGCTTTCCGCTTTCATTTTCCGGAATTCTTATGTTTTATTTTTTGGACTTCCTATATATACTTCTCTACGGAAAAACATTCATTATTCATTCATTCTATTCATCATTGAAACCCTAATCACAAACCATCTCTACCTTCATGAGAATTGAGCAGGTTTTGAGAGTCTCCAACCTTTGAGTTCGGTGTGTGGGATTCAAGGGTGGTATGTTAAACTTAGGGGGGCGTTCGTCATTAAAGGCTTGCACCGGTATGGTGGAGAAATCGCTTCTAAGGCCATGGCTTCCATACCACGACACATCGTTCAGTTGATTGATGTCTGCATCCGTTCCGCTCAAAATAATCCTAACTATGAGTGATTCTAGAATAATCCAAACTATTAGGGGGTACCTTCCCAAAATAATCTAAACTTTATTTTTCTTGCCTTCAATGATCCATTTTAGGACTACCATACATAGTAGAATTAAGAGTTTGAATTATTATGAGAAAGCACCCCAATATTTTGGATTAATCAGGAATAACCCATAGTTGAGATTATTATGAGCGGAATGGTCATAGTTGGGATTATTCCAATCAATTTTTTCTTCTTTTATTGTTTATTAAGATTTATTGTTTGTTTGTTGATAAGTGAGTTTTAGACTCACTAATTAGAGTAGTTCTAGGTCATCTAGTTGCATTTTAGGCCATGTCGCTTTCTTTTCTTTCCCATTTGCATCCTTTTCATGATTGCATGTTTTACCTTAGTTTTTAGTGCATTTGCATCTAAGTAGTTTGCATATTAGCTCTTTGCATAAACATTTGCATCCCCCCTCCCCTTATCTAACTGTTAGGACACACTGTCCATGTGTATTTTGATGATGACAAACACAATTAGTTGATCTAACATGTTTGGTGAAGTTTTGTTGCAGATGCCTAAACAAAGTCTCGAAGAATCAATTTTCAAACGCTTTAGACTAAGGCCAATTTCCAAATATGTAAAAGTGTGTGTTCGTAAATAACGGATCAAAGTGCTAAGGTGTAATATTAGAGATTGTAGGTATTTTACTTGAGATAGTAAAATAATTGCAATCTATAATATAACACCTAAATAAAACGATTTGCGAAACTTGAAAAGAAAAAGGGAAATCATTTTTTTGTTGAAGATTGTTTTGTAGAAAATCTGGAAAATCTTTTTGTGGGAAAAGATAAGTTTTGGAATAAAAAGATTTTAGTAATATTCTGATTTTAAGGAAAGAATTTGTCTACAAAATCAGTCCTAATCCTATTAGGAAACTAATATCTTAAAGGAGATAAAATCTTCTTTAAAGATAATTGTTTGCTTAGGATTAGGAAACTATCAAGAGGAAAATTCTATCTTTGTAAAGCTGAAGAACTGATTTGAAAACGTGAGCCTTTATAAGAGCAAAAAGATCAGAAAATAAAAAGATACGTTTTTCCATAAATCTTTTTACAGAGCTATTTTCAGTAACATATCTTCAACCTCTCTGAGACTAGCACTGAGATCCGTGACAGAAAAACACATACTTAAGCTTCGATAATACCTCTAAACTGCTTAACCCAGAAGATTTCATCTTTTATAGAGAGTGTTGAGTTGAGTTCCTAAGGGAATTAGACTTAATTAGGAAACACTTAGAGTTAAGTGTTGGGGGGGCACTACTAGGGTTAGTAGTGAGGGAATCAAGTTGTATCAAGAGTTTGGTATTTTGTGATTCAATTAATAAAAGAAAAGGTAGGGTGGACGTAGATCTCAGAGGTGAGATTGAATCAAGGTAAAATTGCTTGTCTCGTCTCTTTATTACTGCCTTTCTATTTACCATTCTAGAAATTCTTATCGAATTAACAATATTCATATACGCAACTCAAAAGCTCAGAGAAAGTCTCTGAGATCTCGAAAGAAAGTTCGATAAAATTTAGAAAATACCACACTCAATTCAACCCCCCCTTCTTTAGTGTCTCCTTGTGATCCAACAATTGGTATCAGAGCTTAATATTCTTGTAAGGTTAATCCCTAGAGAATAGCTAGCATGAATTCACAAGATGACTCTCAAAGAAGACACTAAAAGTGTCCGGTTTTCAATGGAGAAGATTATGGATGGTGGAAGGCTAGGATGAGGATTTACATCCAAGGGTCGGATTATGAATGCTGGAAAATCATAAGAAAAGGACCCATCCTCATCCAAGTCAAAAATAATGAGGGAAAGTTGGTTGACAAAGACGAAGACGACTACGATTCAACCGACTATGCAAAGGCCGAGAAGAACTTTAAAGCTATGAATATTCTCCAATATGGAATTGGACCTGATGAATACTCAAGGATGTCTGCTTGCTCAACGGCAAAGGAAATTTGGGATACTCTCGAGTTAGCCCACGAAGGCACAAATGAGGTAAAACAATCTCGCATTGATTTGTTAGTTCAACAATATGAATTGTTTACCATGGATAAAGATGAATCAATAAACGAAATGTTTACTCGCTTTACTATCATCACAAATGAATTGCGTTCTCTTGGAAAAAATTATTCGTCAGAAGAATTGGTTAGGAAAGTGTTAAGAAGTTTGACAAATCGTTTGCTACCAAAAATAACTGCTATACAAGAAGCCAAGGACTTGTCGAAACTTCCCCTAGAACAATTAATTGGTTCTTTAATGACTCATGAACTTGTTCTAGATGCTAAAAATCCTACACCAAAGAGCAAAGGTCTAGCATTAAAAACTGAATTAGAAAGTGATGATAGTGATAGTGATGAAGATGTTACTTTTCTTACTAGGAGATTCAAAAAAATTCTTAAAAAGAACAAAAATAGTAATCCTAGCAAGAATGCGAATTTCAAAGGTAAGAGTACTACATCTAACTACAAGAAAAGTGCTACTAACTCTGGATGTTTTAAGTGTGGAGAATATAGCCACAGGATCAAGGAATGTCCCTTGTGGGAAAATGAGAAACCCAAAGATAAAAGAGAACAATAAAAAGGGAGTTCAAGAAGGCCATGGTAGCAGCCGTATGGGGAGAATCTGAGTCTGATGAGGAACAGTCAGAGGCACTGAGCCAAGAGGCAAAACTTTGCCTAAATGCAACTGAAGGATCTCAGAGAAGGTCTCAGAACCTAGATGACTCGCATCTATGTCTTATGGCGAAAACACCCACCTCCCAAGATGAGGAGGACAATGCAGAGGTAAATCTCACTTCTTTGAAATCTAAGATACCTCTATTATCCAAAAACAAACTAATTGCTTTGCTTAGTAATGTAATTGACGATTGTCAAGAAATGCGTGATGAATTTATAAACATGAAAAAAGATTTGAAAAACATCACTAAGCAAAAAATTGGGTTGGAATTGGAATATAAGGAATTGCTGGATGATAACAAGGACTTGGTCAAAAGAAATAAAGAAATGGACAAAATGATAAATGACCAAGTCGTTGAGATAAGTGCGCTAAAATATGAAAAAGCTCTTGCTAAAGAAATTGTAAACAGCACTGTGCCCTATACTGAGCTTGAGGCAAAAAATCTTGACTTTGAAAAACAAATAAACGTTTTGAACCTTGAACTACTGGAACTGAAAAATGAAAAGGAAAACCCTAGGGTCGACCCTATAAATGAAGGACAAGGTACAAAACTTTGTGAAGATTTTGAAAAAGCCAAACATGACTTAAACACCCTAAATGACAAAAATGAAAACTTGAAAGCAACAATTGAGTCTTTGAAGGTGCAAATGCAGAAGTCAAAAATTGCCACACCTGGTAGTAATATCCTAGACCATATGATCTCTCAAACAAAGAATCGAAAAAGACATGGCTTAGGATATACTAACCAGAAGCTCAGTACAGGTCTCAGAGCTAAAAATTGTGAAAGACACTTTCGAAAGCGAAAATATGTTGATCTTCCCGAATATTTGATTTGCTACTTCTGTGAAAAGAATGGACATCTCATGAATGACCGTAATGCAAAGAAAAAATATGTTGAGAAGAATGCAAAGTATGCAAATCAAATATGGGTTAGAAAGGATCTCTTAGATGCTCAACGAAAGAAGAAGGGACCCAAGCAAGTTTGGGTTCCTAAAACTAACAAGTGATCTTTTTGTAGGTGAAAGTGAGAGAAAGCAGCCTATTATCCTCCGCATTAGCTGCTTAAGACCTATGATTAGTGAAAATTCAATTCCTCTCACTTGTAGCCTTACCATGGAGGGTGTGTTACATTTGGCAACAATAAAAAGGGTGAATTTATTGGCTTTGAGATATATTTCTAGCAATTGATTTGTGTTATATGCCTTATCTTCTCTCATAGATGTGTTGAATCGGAGTCTATAATATTTATCCATGTGAAAATTTGTGAAAGAGTCTTTTAATTGTGATTTAGGACTCACAAGGTCTAATGATGTTGTCCTGATGTCTTGATTCTAAGTTGCCAAAGTATTAAGCTAAATGATCCTAAGTTGCTGAACTATTGAGCTATGAAATGATAATTCACTTTTCTATGGCAAGCTTGATCTTTAGCCCGATATTTTGATTTGCTTATTTTGAGTTTGACATTTGGCCTTATTATTTATTCTTTACTTATTCTTTACTTATTCTTCATTTACTTCCCCATTACATCCTTGTTTTCATCCCCTATTGCTCCAAACAACAAGTGCTTTTAACCTTGATTCATGATTATGTTCGGGGCAAAGACATTCTGTAAAAATGGTGAAAGAAGATGTCATGAGTTGAGGGGGAACTTGAAGAGGTCGGCAATGAAATTCTATAAGTGAAAGAAAGAAATCAGTGGGGCACAGTACAAGGCACAGTGCCATGGACATAATTTGAAAGAAGATAAGATCACGTTTCACAAGTTAATATTCTTTGCTTGTTCTCATTAATTGTCTCTATGATTTCTATATAGTCTACATCTCCTTTAAAAAAAAAGGAAAATAGGAAGGAAAAAATATGAAAAAAATAAATCCTTCCATGACATAAAAAAAATAAAATGAGATGAGACAATTCATATTAGAGTTTAATTATGAGATGGTGAAAAGAGTTGTGATTACCATGTCTTTGGATTATTGAATATACGAAGCAAAGCTATTTTTGAAGGAAAGAGATTGTCCAGTGGCACAATAACATATACAGTGCCGAAGTGAAGAAAGTTCCAAAATCTATGCGTGATGATGTCAAAAAGGTGAATAAGGTTTGAGCACTTGTTGAGCATATCCCCATTCCAAATAATTCAAGCTTGCTTACCTTATTTCTTTATCCTACCATAATTCTTCACTTTTACCTTATGATCCATAACTTTGAATTGTGAATTGGATTAAATCTTGCTTCATAGTTTCGGATTGTGAGTTGGATTAGTTCTTGCTTCAAAACTTTGGATTGTGAATTGAATCTTGACGTAGCACCAGCATCACTAGATTGATTTTTGCTTGAGCTACTATTTTGCATGGACAATTGACTTCGAACTATGATACTATGGATTTTTATGCCTCCTTTTTGATAATGCCAAAAGAGGGAAGATTTGGTATATAGCACTATGTTAATGCTAGATGTTCATTCTCATGAAATCGTATCATGTTTGCCAATGTAATATTTGCTTATGTTGAGGGGGAACTATTATGTGTTTGTCATCATAAAAAGGGGGAATTTGTTGGGACACACTGTCCATGTGTATTTTGATGATGACAAACACAATTAGTTGATCTAACATGTTTGGTGAAGTTTTGTTGCAGATGCCTAAACGAAGTCTCGAAGAATCAATTTTCAAACGCTTTAGACTAAGGCCAATTTCCAAATATGTAAAAGTGTGTGTTCGTAAATAACGGATCAAAGTGCTAAGGTGTAATATTAGAGATTGTAGGTATTTTACTTGAGATAGTAAAATAATTGCAATCTATAATATAACACCTAAATAAAACGATTTGCGAAACTTGAAAAGAAAAAGGGAAATCGTTTTTTTGTTGAAGATTGTTTTGTAGAAAATCTGGAAAATCTTTTTGTGGGAAAAGATAAGTTTTGGAATAAAAAGATTTTAGTAATATTCTGATTTTAAGGAAAGAATTTGTCTACAAAATCAGTCCTAATCCTATTAGGAAACTAATATCTTAAAGGAGATAAAATCTTCTTTAAAGATAATTGTTTGCTTAGGATTAGGAAACTATCAAGAGGAAAATTCTATCTTTGTAAAGCTGAAGAACTGATTTGAAAACGTGAGCCTTTATAAGAGCAAAAAGATCAGAAAATAAAAAGATACGTTTTTCCAGAAATCTTTTTACAGAGCTATTTTCAGTAACATATCTTCAACCTCTCTGAGACTAGCACTGAGATCCGTGACAGAAAAACACATACTTAAGCGTCGATAATACCTCTAAACTGCTTAACCCAGAAGCACAAAAAAAGAGGATTCAAATCTTTCTGTAATTTCATCTTTTATAGAGAGTGTTGAGTTGAGTTCCTAAGGGAATTAGACTTAATTAGGCAACACTTAGAGTTAAGTGTTGGGGGGGCACTACTAGGGTTAGTAGTGAGGGAATCAAGTTGTATCAAGAGTTTGGTATTTTGTGATTCAATTAATAAAAGAAAAGGTAGGGTCGATGTAGATCTCAGAGGTGAGATTGAACCACGGTAAAATTGCTTGTCTCGTCTCTTTATTACTGCCTTTCTATTTACCATTCTAGAAATTCTTATCGAATTAACAATATTCATATACGCAACTCAAAAGCTCAGAGAAGGTCTCTGAGATCTCGAAAGAAAGTTCGAGAAAATTTAGAAAATACCACACTCAATTCAACCCCCCTTTCTTGAGTGTCTCCTTGTGATCCAACACTAACCTTCTTTCAAGTGTTGATCGTTTAGGAACAAGGAAGAAGAGTGAAAACAGGGGAGTGGACGCTCCAAAAGAGGTGGAGCGGGCGCTCCGGCCAAGAAAAAATGAAGAAACAGGACAGTAGCTTGGAGCGACCCAGTAGAACTCCTGGGCGGTTGCTTCAGTACGAGGAGCGGGCGCTCCTTAAGCCCAGAACTGTTTCTTTTGCTCGTCTTTTACTTTATTGCCCTTATGTTTACGGGGTATAAAAACCTAATTTTGTAATAATGGATATATAAGCTTTATTTCTGAAATTTAATTAGTCTAATTAGAGAGAGTTTTAGAGAGAGAAGTTGAATTTAGTGAGAGAAAGTAGATCCAAGAGTAAACTTTGAAGCTTTGGATTGATTTCAATGGAGTTTTTCCTTTGAATCATCATCTATTTGAGTATTTCTTCTTCCTCTACTCTTTATTTGCTTTAATACTTGTTTTGTTTTAATTTAGCATTGATTAGTAATGATTAGTTGCTTATTAGCTTTGTTGAGATGATTTCCACCATTGTTGAATCACCATTGCTTCAAACTTTTTATTTTACCTTTTTCATGGCTAGTGAGTAGTTTACTAGCTAGGGAAAAGGGATGACCTAGGTGATCATTAGTTGACCTTAAAAGTCAAGCTTGGGGGTTAGACCTAGGTGAAATTAGGTTGTTATAGCTTATTTTATTGCCATGTTTAATTGATTGATCACCATTTGAACTTAATTTAGGAATCAAAGGTGAATTCTTTATGTCTCACAAATAATACTCCTTTGTTGCAATTAAAAAGAAACGGAGGAAGTATAATAATTTATTGCATTATAAAGTGTTTTATCCAATGGAAAAAATGGTTAAACAAGTCATACATTGCATCATAGAACCTTATTTTAGTATAATTTTTATGATTTTTTTGGCAAAAACCACCTAATATAATTGACATTATTGGTTTAACTACCTTTTATAATTTTTGTTTAATTTAACTACCTTATATATATAATACCTGTAGGTTTCACTACCAACCGGTAGTTTTGGCCGGAAAACCGCCAATTTTGACCGGAAAACCACTTTTTGTCGCCGGAAAACCACTAATTTTTGCCGAAAAACCACTATTTGGCCGAAAAACCACTATTTTTGGTCGAAAAACCACCAGTTGGTAGTGAAACCTATAATATTATATATATATAAGGTAGTTAAATTAATTAAAAATTATAAAAGGTGGTTAAACCAATAATGTCTATTATATTAGGTGGTTTTTGCCAAAAAATCCTAATTTTTAAAATCTTACGATTTTACAATTCAATTCTAAATCGCGATTTTAACAACCTTGCCCATACCTATTAGGTTTACCTAAACTGAACTATAAATAAAGAAGAGAGAGCTAGGTTATAGTTGTTTGGACAACACCACGTAAATCATCCATCACCATCTTTTAGTGCGTTTGGGCGATTGCAAAGAAATAGCAAAGTGTTTTTGGGTGGTTTTTGGATCAAAAGAAGAGGTGTTTTGGGTTTTTCATTGGGCAATTTCGTTGTTATTACTTTTCATAATCAAGTAAGATTTATTCTCATATTTTAATTTCAGTTTATGTGTTGATTTTCGAATTTGAGTTTTTTTTTGAAATTATGGTTCTTGAGTAAGATCAATTTGGGGGGATTTATACTATGCTCAATTTGTTTAATTAGCTTATATTTTGTGTAAGTCGGATTAATTAATATATCTATGAGTTCAGTTTGTAAAAAAATTATTACTTTTGAAATTACTATGAATTCTTGATATATTAGACTGATGGTTACTTTCTTATTTTGAGTTATTAGTTGAAATATACTTTAGATTATTATAGTTATAATGAGTTCAAATGTTATTTTGAAATTCTTGAGCATATTGGATTAATTGTAAGTTGTTAGTTGTAATCCTAAATCGAATCATAGTTGGATGATTGTATATAGTGAGCTTGTTGTTTGGCATATTATTGGTGTAGATTGTTGTTAGTATATGGTGAAGGAGAATGAGTTAGTGGTTGGGAATATAATATTGATGATATTAGAGTCAAAATCAGTTTGAATTTTGTTGACCAAACTTGACTAGTTTGACTTTTGTTGACTTTCGTGTTATATTGACTTTGGGTCGTTTTCTAAATTAGTCAAAGCTCATTAACTATGTTAGGTTATTTGTATGTGAATCACGTGAAGTGTAGTCAAGTGACTTATACTATAATATTTTATATTGTAGATTGTGGGTTCGTAGAAGAACCTTATTGACTTGAGATTGGATTGGTGGATTGTGGTTGTTGCTAAGGTAAGATTTCTTACTAAGACTTGTACAGATAATTTAAGAAATTGGTTTATATTGGTTTGAAAGCGATATTGATATTTAAAAAGGTTTTATGTGGTTTATATCTTGAGATTTAAAAGGGGTTTTAAATTGTATATATAATGAGATTTAAATCGTTTTGACGATCTTTATTGTGAAAGAAAATTATGAGATTATTTATGGAGGAAGTTCCTCATATGCCAAGTTGAAATTTAAAAGGATGATGTTCCTCATTCCTACAGGTTTTGAGTAAGCTAGAATGTTTCTATGTTTACTTAATTATAATTTATCATGTTTTATAAGAATGTTTTTGTGGGGTTGCCGATAAGCAGTATTCCTCGGGTTGGAAGTAGGTTGAGTTTTGTCTCAGCCATTATTTAGTAGTTGGGTGTATGTTGATCAATACACTTGTCATTTGTCTTCCTTCTTGGTTCGTTATCAAGTTAGGGGTATGCATATTAAGGGCTTTGGTTATTACCCGTCTCGTGAGCCTAGCTAGCTCATTGGACTTTAATACTTCCTACTCACATGTTTCAAAACAGTTACATTTTAAATGTATTTACAAAATTATTTCAGAAAGAGAAAGATTGAAAGTTGAGATTATTTGAAAGTTGTTTTATTTTGTATATTTGATCTGTACAACTTTGAAATGAATTTGTAAGATATTCATATATTTATCTTTTTAACACATTGGATAGTCTTGTTTTATTATAGTATGAAATCTTGCTCAGCCTTTTGGCTGATACTATAGCGTTCAATGTGCAAGGACTTGAAGGTGGTTAGCTCAAGGTTGTGTTAAAGAGTGCGATGGATTTATTTATGCTTTAGTTTGTTTAATCAGACTTCTGCTGTTATTCATTTGACTTTCGAATTTTATTTCAGTCTGTAATAATTATTTAAGTTCTAGTTAGTTTTAATTATTTAAAACTCGTTGACTATTTATTTTCAGTTAGAACCTTTTGCCTTGCGGTGCTTATTATTAATTATTGCGACGTAGCATCTTTGAAATTTCCTTAAATTATTTATTATATTACTTTTTCGAAGTAGCAGAATTTCAGGGGTGTTATAATATCAGACAGATACCCACTATATCATACTTGATAGAGAAAATGTTTTGTAAGAAAACACAGTATATTACATACACTATATCATAAATAGATGCACTATATAACACATAAAGACACTATCGAATATTGTACACTATAGTACACAAATAAACTATATCAAAATTTTATACACTATATCATAAATAGATACACTATATTAGACAGAAACGCACTAGAATATATCGATAATATTACGTAAAGTGAGTGAGTGAAAATATTACGTAGACAGAAACAAAAAATACATACTTTCTCCGTATCAAAAAGATTGCAACATTTGCCATTTTTGGCCGTAACATAAAGATTGCAACATTTTATTTATTTCCTATTTTAGTATGTTTTTAGTGTAAAATGAATAAAATATCCCCATTAAAGAAAATTAAAATATGTTGAAAAAATTGCCTAGAATAATGCAACCTTTTGTCCATTCGCAGATAATAATGCAACCTAAAGATTATTTTGGAATAATGCAACCTTTATACCCCATTTATTTTTCATAGGCTGAAACCGGTTTCAACCTACAAAATAGGTAAAAGTGAGACATGTGTCATCTAATAATTGGTTCCAATAAATAATTATTTAAAAATTTTAATCAAAAAAATAAACTAAAAAAAACAAACATAAAACCTCCCACCCCACCCCACCCCACCCCCACCGCACAGCACCCCACCCCACCCCCACCGCACAGCACCCCACCCCACCCCCCCCTCGCACAACACCCCACCCCCACTCGCACAACACCCCACCCGCATCGCACGACACCCCACAACATTGTCATCCCCATAGAAGTCGCCGGTGCACGGGATTGGACCGCCGTCGACAACCGGATAATACGATGGTGAGGTTGATTCATAAAACGACGGTGGTGCTACGTTTGTGTGCGTTGTGTCGCGATTGCGGACAGAGAAACGAGAGGAGGAGGAGGTTGGTTGGCTGGCTGCGTTTATGTGGTGGCTGCCAGTGGTGTGGTTGGTTGCGGGTGGCTGCGGTGGTGGCTGCGGTGGTGGCTGCGGGTGGTTGCGAACAGAGCATTGGGTGGATTCGTGAGGTTTTTTGGTTAGGGAAGGAGAGGGAGGAGGTGGTAGTGTGTGGGTGGAGGTCTTGTGGCTGGGGAAGGGGCGGGCCGGTGGGTGGGTGGTGGTTATGGGTTGGAAGTGAGGGGAAGGGTTAGGGTGGCAGTGGAGTTGGTAGGTGGGGGCGGGGGTGGGGTGTGGGTATTAGTTTATTTATATTTTTGAAGTTTATTAAATATGTAATTACAACTAAAAGTTTTAATTAAAAAATTACCTTTTCTTCAGGTCACCGGTAATTTATCTTATTTAAAATAAATGGGGTATAAAGGTTGCATTATTCCAGAATAAACTTTAGGTTGCATTATTATCTGCGAATGGGCAAAAGGTTTCATTATTCTAGACAATTTGTTTATATACCCATTAAAGTATCATTAAGTTTTAACCAAATATCATATAGCCTATTGAATTTCACCTAATTTAAACCCAATTAAGCAACCTTCATTCCGTCTTCAACTAACAGCCCTTCATCAAATCATCAAACCCCAACCCCTTTTTGACCACCCCCGTACCACCATCTCCTTCAACCACCACCTTCTTCTTAAACTACTGCCATCTCCACCATGTCCTCCAACATCGACTACCACTTGTCACCATTTTATCGCCACCATCTTCGTCACCTTTGTCACCATCGTCACCTTCGTTACCCCCTTCATCACACCGCAATCAATCGATTTCTAGGGTTCCAAAATTGATTTTTTGGGTGTTAGGTTCCAATTTTTTGGCTTCTAGGTTCTTCGATGCATTCGTTATTGTTGTTCGTTCATTGTTTGGTTTTGTTCGTGTTGTTAGTCGTTTTTAGAGTAGTTTTTGTTCGTTGGCTTGTGAAACGATGTTGGGGGGTTTTCAATTCTGGGTTTTGGAGAAGGAGGGGGGTTTGTTATGGGTTTTCGAGTTGGGGGTTCGAAATATGGGTTTAGGGGGGGGGGTGTTCGAAATCTGGCTTTTTGGGTGGTGTTGGTTTGTTTTGGGGGGTTGGGGGGGCAAAATCTTGGTTTTTGGGTGGTGGTTGGAAATCTGGGTTTTTGGATGGTGGTTTTTGGGGGTGGTTGGGTTTGGTGGGTTCAAAATTTGGGTTTTTGTGTGGTGGCTGGGTTTGGGGTGGGGTGGGGGGGGGGGTTCGAAATCTGGGTCGGTGTTGAAAGTGGTGGTTGGTGTGTTGAAGGTGGTGGTTAGTGGTGGTCGGCATGGTGTCGGAGTTGAAAGCGGTTGTTAGCGTGGTGGTTGAAGTTGGTGTGGTGGTTGGCTTGGTAGTTGGTGGTGAAAGTGGTGGTTGGTGTGTTGAAGGTGGTGGTTGGTGGTGGTCGGCATGGTGTTGGAGTTGAAAGTGGTGGTTGGTGTGGTGGTTGGTGTTGAATGTGGTGGTTGCCGTTGAAGATCACTAACCTCACTTTTCTCTCTACTTAAAAGCTTAATTATCTCCCTGATTTGACATTATGTAATTTTGCCTATAGGAGCTTGTGTCACCCCCATTTGTTGCAATCTTTCCGATACGGAGGAAGTATACTATATCACACACAGATACACATATAATGAGTGAAAGTTGTAATCGTTACAACTCACGCTCGGGTGGACACAACACACTAATAGTGTGCACCAAGTTCATATTTGTTTTTTCACTCGAGAGGACACACTTAAATTTCATTCTTCCCTTAAATGTTGTCACCCATTTTTTTCTTTTCTTTCTGTGAAAATTCTTTTACGGTTCTCTTGTATCCTATATTATAATTGTAGTAGGATAGACTTTTCACCAAAAAGCCAATGGAGATCTTTGGTTGAATCCCGCCAAAAATTTCAAACTAAAAAATCAATAACCAATATGTAAACAAAGACAACTAAGGAAAATCGTATAGATACACAAATAATTTAAATATAGGAGTCTAAAAACCACCATTTCAGATCTCAAACCAAAACGAATCCTGCCAAAGATATTTAAAATCAACGTATTGCTCCAATAAAAGATATAATAATCTCTTTTCACATAACCTTTGTTCAGTATAATATCTAATATTATAAATAGACCTTCAATTTAGATCATAACTGGGAATATTTTTAAAATAATTTATCATCATATCAATGGTTCAGACGGTGCATGTATATATTAGAGTTGGTAGCATTAGTTGCATTACCGTTCTATAGCATTGTCCATTTTAATTTTTCTCTAAACTAAATTAATTTTTTAAAAAATATTTCATACACCCCGTGCGTTAGCACGATTACAATCTAGTACAACTTAAATTCTAATTTCAAAATAGTCAGTTTTAAAGTGATTTTACTGGTCATTTATATTTATTGCTGGAATATTTTTAATACCCACGTAACAAGATTTTTTTAAAAAAGAAATAGGTTCTTTTGCAACCCTTTTTAGTTTTTAGTTAAAAGATAATTATATTTTGAAGTTGAAAGCTTATATTTTCATCTACACAGAGAATTTTTTTTCTACTATAAGATTTTAATTTTTTCAAAAATTTGTTCTGATGAACAAATAAAGGGCCCAATCTCTATATTATAAGGGAAGAAGGGATGGACACCAAAATTAAGAAAACAAAAAAATCAATAAAATAAATTAAGGAAGTTATTTAGTTATTAAGTTTTATCAAACTTAGCCATCAGATTTTAGCAAAAAATCTTTAAAACTTCAAACTAAAATATCAAAAAATCTACAAAGTAAAGACAATTAAAAAAAATCAATGATTATATTTTCTTGAGATTTATAAAAAGACACCCACTTTGACATATATTTATATACTTTTGACTTTTTCTAATTTTTAAATATATTAGTAATTGTTTGCTCATGAGTGAATGTGCATTTGATAAAATTGATCATGAAACATGATAAAGTATTTTAGGATGAGTGAGAAAGTGGTAGGGGGAGAGAGATGTTACTCATGAGTGATGATGCTAATGACATCTTCAATTAATCTTTTGTAAGATTTTTATCTTTTTTGGCGTTTTATTTTTAAATCACTATTGTTAATCTACTCTCTAATATTTATTACTCGTTTTCATGAATTCAAATTATTTAACTACTTAAACTCTTTTGAGATTAAAATTACACCATCTACAAAAATAAAATAACCAAAACTTAACGATTATTTTTAAAAGTATAAAAAATTTGTATACAATTCACTCTAGAAATTACAATGTAGTTTCTCCAAAGTCCTTACATATTAATCTTTCACACGAGGCACGCATCGTGTTTATATATGGCTATGATAAGGGAGGACGAGGGACACCAAAAATCAATGATATTTATTAAAAAATGTTAATTAGATGGTATGATTACCTTTCTGTAATTAATTGTTTTCACATTTTTTATTTAGAAAAAACAAATACAAAACATGCTAAACAAACTAGATATTATTTTATATACATGATTTTACATGATTTCGCACGCATCACGTGCATATAGGGCTAGTCTTATAATATTGAAACAAGGCACCAATATCGTTGAAACTCCCCTGGATTAGGGGGGTTCAAAACTCAATTCCGATCGGAGAATTGGAACGGAATGGAACGATTCGTTCCGAATCTAGACCAGGCTAGGGTTAGGTATGGTGAATATTTCTACAACTTTTTTTGTTTTGTTGGAAGGAACTATTAGATTAACTAAATAATACTATTAGAACTATTTTTGTAGCATTAGCTAGAATAAGTCTATTGGCTCCTTGAGCCCTACGAATAGCATCCAAAATAAAATCTACATTTAGATTACAATCATTGTTTCTGAATGGAGAAGAGAACAAATTTATACAGAGGTTGTTGGCCAAATTTTGCTCTCTTGTCCATCTCGCTAGCTTGTCAGCATCTTCTAAGCATTTCCTTCCAACCTTCGCTATCTCCCATGCTCTACTCCTCTCTCGGTGGTCCCTGCACATAGCGGTCAGATTACAATACCAATCCTTAATTACAGTTGGATGGGTTAAGTGTTCCACTGCTATTTTAGAATTAGAGAAGATATGGACATTAATGAAACCTTGTTCAACTATCCAGTCTAGAGCCTTATGGATGGCCCATAATTCTGCGGAAGTAGCATCAGTAGCTCTTATTTTTTGAAGAAAAGCTTTTTCACATTTGTTTTGGCTATTTCTGTAGATCCCTCCTATCCCTGCTTCTAAGGTTTTAGGACAAAAGGAAGCATTAACTTTGATCATGCAGTGGGTGTGGTGTATTTCCAAACTGTCACGCAGGTCCACTCCCTTACTTGTATTAACATTTGCTTTGAGACACTCAGTTGTTAGCCTTAGAGTCTGTTGATACGTCTGTTTTGATTTCTTATTTTGTTGTTCAAAGACCCAAGTGTTTCTTTTTTTTCCAAATTTCCCAACATCTTATCCCGAATTGGATGTTCCAAGTTGCATCAGTCCCTTCTTGGGTGGTGAAGAGGTTATTAGTGATCCAAGTTTCATTGTCTTCTAAGTAAAATAGTGAAGGTAACTGAGCAAAGCATTGCCAAAACTCCCGAGCTACTGGGCATTGTCTTAGTACATGATACCAAGTTTCAGGTGTATTTGGACAGAAGGAACTAGTTTTGGTTCATATTTATTCCTCTAGCATGAAGACTAGTTTTGAAATGTAGAGCATCCCAAAAGACTGACCAAAAGAAGAATTTGACTTTAGGTGGTAGTTCACATTGCCACAGTTTGTCCTAGCTTTTAGTGTTCTTAACTAGACTGGTGATCGGTGAGGGTGTTTGGTGGGGGGTGTGGTTGAAAAGTTTTTGCCAAAGCTGAGCATAGGATGTCTTGGTGTTAATGAAATGCCCTTGGACAAGGGAGCATGTAAGCTCATCAGTACCAGCAGTAGGAATACATAGAGCTGAGATATAAGATATGCGGTTTGGGGGCAAAATAAAGGATAATTGTTCAAGCATCCATTTTCCTCCTACTAGACAGTCAGAAACTTTCAAGGTGAAGTCCTTTGGGGTGAAAGGTCCACTAATGAAACTTCTAATTGTACCTTTCCTACTCCAATCATCTAGCCAGAAGGAGATGTTTTCCCCACTTCCAAGGGACCAGATAGAAAATTTGGTAAAATTCTCCCAACCCTTCTCAATATCCTACCAGATATGTGACCCTCTTTTAAAGGTAGTCAGACCTACAGTTTGAATATTTGGCTCTAAGCACAGTGGTGGCCAGGTTGTTGCTAGATTGCATCTTCCAGCAGAGTTTAGTTAAGAATATCTCATTGAGGATTTGACAAGACCTACAGCCAGTACCTCCTAGTGTTTTGGGTGCACACATTTTTCCCCCAACCCACTAAGTGTAGTTTTTTCCTCTCCTCATTTGTACCCCAAAAGAAGTTCCTCATAGTTCTATCTAGTTCTTTTAGGCATTTCTTAGGGAATGCTAGGCAATTCATGGGGTAAAGTGCCATGGAGTTCATTGTGGCATTAATGCGGGTTGACCTACCTGCCTTGTTAAGAAATTTAGTCTTCCAGGTGGCAAATTTCCCTTTCATCCTTTTGACTAAATATTCCAATTGATTGTAGGTCGGTCTTTTATCTGTCAATGAGTATCCTAGATACTCCCCTAAGTGTAATATCCCGAATTTTAATAAATTAATATATTATTCTATTTTAATTAAAAACGTTTCAATATGAATTTTATGAATTTTCTTTGATTTATTTCGATTTATTTTAAATTATTTGAAAAACATTTATCATTTTAATGATATACTATTATTTCTATTATTAATGTTATTATTTCATATGGAAATTATTTTAAAGAAACATTTTGAAATTTAATGTTATTTTATGTACATCTTATGTACTTAGCTAATTTGATGTACAACTTTTTAAAAGCTTGATTACTACTCATACCACTTATACTACTTATCACATATCACTTATTACTTATCACCCAAGTCAAAGCTCTTATCACCCTCATCATCACCTTCCTCCTTCACCCAACAACCATTAATGGTTTCTCCAAAACCTCAAGCAAACTATAAACTCCCACTTGCAAAATCAGATTTTTCCCACTTGCAAGAAATCAGATTTTTCCACTCAAAAATCTGATTCACTTACACACTTGAGTCAAACAAGCAATCCCTCTTCAACCTCCCTACTACCCTCATCAATGGTGCTTGACCATTCAAACAAAAATCAGATTTTCCCCTCCTATAAATACCCAACTCAACCCACTCAAATAATCAAGCAAACATCACTCAAGGTTTGCTTCACCTCTCCTTCCTCCTTCTCTTTAATTTCTGATTTTATTAACCACCATTAAAACAAAACTAAAGCTTAAAAACAAAACCACTTAAACCACCACAAATCTCCCTCCGTCGACACCAATCGCCGCCGCACAGCAGCAGTGACCATTGCCGCCACCAAGCAGCGGCAGCCGCTGCCACCACGCAGCTCTCCCCCCCTTTTCGCTGCCACAACACAGCCCAACAACCACTAAAAAAAAAAGAAGAAACGCAGCCCTTGCTGCCGCCTAGCCCAGCCGCAACGCCGGCCACCCACCGTGGCCACCAAGGTCGCCGGAATCCTGCAGCCATCCCACCCCCTCTGTTTTTCCTTCCTTCCTTCCTCTTCTACTGCTTCTCTTCTTTTATTCCTCCTCATGTTTTGTTTTTATTAAACCCAAAATGACCCAAAGCCTCCTTACTCACTTAAATTGACCCAAAGCCCAAACTTACTTCTTCCCAAATCAGATTTTTAATTTCAAGTTAGCCCAACACTCTAAAAGGACTCATCCTTCTTTGCTAGTTGTTTTGTTTAATTAAAATAAAACTTTCATTTTAAGTTTATTATTACTATTAATGTTTTTATAACTTAAAAATGTTCCTAAGTTTCTAAAATAAAATGATAAATATATTGAAGTTGATTATTTATGTTTATTTAAATAATTTATAACTTTTAAGTTAAATAAATATTAAAGTTGAAATAATGTTTAAGTACTTAAAATGATTTTTATAAATATATTCGAGAAACTTAAACTTCGATTTATAAACTTCTTTAAATAATGAGCGTCTTTAAGTTATTAAATTGTTTAAGTTATTTATTTATAAAATCATAAGGGGGTTATTTAGGAAACGAATTTTAGATTTCGCTTAATTGTAGACTCCGATTGCGTAGACGAGGATTTCCAAGAGTGTTGATTCGTTCGTGATTTAGTTTCAAGCACGCTTCAAGAGGTAATTACCAATGTTCATCCACAAGGAGGTTCCGTAAAATAAAACGATTTAACTTTGAGGTTATGTGAATTAATGATGTGATTATGTGACAATAAACTTAATATGTGGATTTTGAATATGGATTGGTTATGGATTATGATTATCAATTTAAGTATGAATTTTGAGTAATGGAATGGATGGAAAGAATGGATCTTCATCATGAACCGTGAATATGAAATTTAGATTATGGACTATGACAATGACTATTATGACGGGATTTAAAATAGTAATTAAAATCATGTTGTTGTTGTTATTATTATTATTATTATTATTATTATTATTATTATTATTATTATTATTATTATTATTATTATTAGTATTATAATTATAATTATTATTGTTATTATTGTCGTTATTGTAATCGTTATTATTAATATGGAAGTCATAAACGGAAGTTGATATTGTGATATGGAAATGATTATGAGTTTATGTAACCAAGTGATGGTTGAGAATATGGATATGCTATCGGAATTAGCTATATATGAAATGAGTTATGGAATTGGAGTAACGGTTTTCACTCTCAATTAAATGTACGATGTGTATAAGTGAATTTGTGATATGTGATAACTTGAAGTAAAAACTATAAATCACTTAAAGTGAAATAAAGGAAGGAAATGATGAACAGGTTGCCTTGTATGGGAGGTTCAGCGGCCACCTACAGGTTTTTTTGTTACTATGCTGATTTTTCTGTTATTTGTCTTCCTTCTATCTTGATGTGTTTCCAAGTTAGAAGGGGTGTGCACACTAGGGACTCTGTTTTATGGCCAATGTTACTTTTAGTTAGTTGTTACAGGGTGTCCCTGGCTCACAGTGAGTTGTTACAGGTTTCCCTGGCTCACATTATTGTAGTAAGTTGTTACAGGGTGTCCCTGACTTACTGGCGTTCTCTTTCCTCTCCTTAAACGGTCAAAATATTCTTAATTATTGAATTAATTGAAATTATGTGATTATTAACCTTACATATATATATGTATGCACTTATGTGACTATTAATTGTATTTATATATGTATATGTGCTATGCTTTCGACTCTATTAAACTATTATTTGCACAAAGTAATTTCAACTTAAGTATTTTACGGGATGAGTTGGAATTACTCAGTTTATCTGATTTTTGGGAGCTTGTCTCTCTTGTCTTTTTCCATGATTATTAACAGGTGGGTGATCGAGGGGAATTATGAGAGTTCATCTAGAAGTTGTCATCCACCTAGTTTAATATTTTGCTTCCGCTGGAACTCTGAAACACTTAGTATTTAATACTTAACGAACTAGTTTAAATTTGGTTGTAAGGATGATTTTAATTAAGTTTGGAATGAATGTGTTTTAGTTACTTAGCCTTGCACTTAATTCCAAGGAGTTGAGTGCGGCGGTAACGCTCCATCCGAATCGAACCCTCGTTGATTTCCCCTCAAACGAGTTTTATTAATATTAAAAGGGTTCGGTTTGGGCGGGGTGTTACAGAATGGTTATCAGAGCGGAGTTAGATTAATAAGGGCAATATTAAAATAATAAAATTAGGAAATTAGGATTAATGAATAAATTAAGGTTAAAATTTGGAAACAGTTTAGGAAATTTTAAAATATGGAAGGTCTTAGGATAAAATGGAACTAAGGATTAAAATGTGAGTTAATGGGGGTAAACTTGGGTATGAATTAGTTGTTTATTTATATGAGAAAGTACTTTGTACTTATTAATTTTTTATTATGTTTTGTTAGATGGCTAGAACGCGTGTAACCGCAAGGAAGTGCACTAGGACCCCACACCAAGGACCCTACCTACTTAGGATGAGAACCGGAGAATCTATTTCCGCATACATCTACAGGCTACGCCTCACCATGAAGTGCTACCACCTTAACAAAGGTTATGGACATTCGGACTACCTTACACCACCTAGGCAAGCCGATGTCTTACTCTATACACTCCCCGACCATGGACATTATGCGGAGATCAAGCGAGAATATTCCGACATATTAAGGAACGGAAGGCCTAACTACGAGAGGTATACCTTTAAAGGGAAGTGGTACCTTACGTTGAACTACCTCCAGAAAAGGATGCTCGACGCTAGAGCCAAGTGGCTCAACAACATTTATCTTTCCGCCGAAAGAGAGGAGCTAGATGTTAGTGACAATGAAGAGGTAGAGAGTGATCCCATGCCACTCGTCGAGAACTATGGTGAGAACATAGTGGAGGATGAGGAAGAAGACCCATCCGAGGATGAAGAAGAAGATCCTCCGAATACGAGGAATAAGACCCTCGACCCTAGTTATCCCTAACCTAATAGGAAGCTAAGATTGTAGTAGACTTACTAATTCTAGTTTAATTATCTATGTGATGTTGTTTTGTTCTATCTATCCAAGTTGAAGCTATTACTATGTTATGAATGAAATGGTTATGATACCTTTGTGGTCACGAAATGATAGTACGTTTATGTGATTTGAACATGATGAGTATTACTTGAACATGATGTGTGGATTAATGAATGAATCGGGTGAAAACATGATTGTGTGTTTATATGAATTAATTCCTATGTGAATGGTGGAAACATCAAATGTGAATAACACAGATAGCTTATGCAATACGTATACACTCGTTCAAGGTTACGACAACAAGAAAATCAAATGGCCGAAACTCCAGAGCAAGTTTCAACACGACTTAGGACTCTCGAGCAATTAGCTCGAAACTTGGGGTTAGTCCTTCAAAACCAAATTGGCAACAATCATCACGGAGACGACCCTCAAGCCGCTATGGCTAAAAAGATTGCTTCTTTGAAACCACCAACCTTTGTTGGTAAAGAGGACCCTTTACTTCTCGAAAACTGGATTCGAGACTTTGAAAAGATCTTTACGGCCACGGGTACGCCTGAGGCCCAAAAAGTTGATCAAGCCACCTTCTATCTGCACGAGGATGCCGATACTTGGTGGGAGAGTGTAGGACCGACGGTTAGAGTTCAGGAGAACTTTAATTGGGAAGCTTTTAAGGTAGCAATCAAGGCTCGATTCTTCCCCGAGCATATTCGCAGGCAGAAATACAATGAATTCAGTAGGTTTAACCAGACCTACAACATGAGTGTGCAAGAGTACGCTCAAAAATTTAATGAGTATGCACGATTCTGTCCGACTGTAGTACCATATGAGGGAACCAAGGCTCAGAAGTTTGAGGATGGACTTAGGTTCGATCTTCAGACACGACTAGGAGGAAGTACCTCCACCACTTTCGCAGAAGCCTATGCAAAAGCTTCTAACTTGGATAGGATCTTGCAACGTGAAAGAGACGTAATGTCGAGAAATAAGAGAAAGGAACTTTCCGGCAACAATAGCAACCAAGGGTACGACAAAAGGCCCAACAACAACAATGTTATGAATAACAACAATGGCGGACGCTACAACAACCGCAACAATCAGAATTCCGGACAACAGAACCAACAAAGAAGTGGGAACCAAGGAAGTTACACCTGCAAAAGATGCGGAAAGAATCACCCAGGATTCACGTGTCAGGGTGAAAGAATCAAATGCTACGAATGTGGCGAATTCGGTCACAAGTCATTCAATTGTCCTACGAAACCATCTCAAAATGGACAAAGGGGAAATAACGGCAACAATGGAACCGGAAATAGAGTTCAGAACTTCAACAATCGTCCCAACAACACCAGTGGACAAGGAAATTACAACCGTGGAGGAAATGTTGCACAAAATGGAAACCAGAACAACAATCGCACCTTTGGAGGTGGAAATGGAAGGAATGGCAACGGAAACTACACCAATGGGAGGATCAACGTCATGAGCAGAACTGAAGCTGACACTGATGCCAATGTTGTGACGGGTACTTTTCTCGTAAACTCCAGCCCTGCTTATGTACTCTTTGACTCTGGAGCATCTCACTCTTTTATTTCTAGCGCTTTTGTTAGTAAACATCCCTTGAAATCTACCCAATCTTGTCAAGCCAATATAACCATGCCTAATGGTGAAACCGTTCCTTGTAAATCTCTTTTCCAAGATATCCCTGTAGTCATAGCCGAAACTGAATTACCAGCCGACCTTGTCCTTTTTGACTTAAAAGACTTTGACATTATCTTGGGAATGGATTGGTTGGCCAAGTGTAAAGCCAAAATCGAGTGTCATAACCAGAAAATATCTCTTAGGGGACCGAGAGGAAATAGGATATCCTATAAGGGTATAATCTCTAAACCCGATGTCAAAATAATCTTAGCTTTGAACCTTCAAACCTATCTTAGAAAAGGGTATCCAGTTTACTTGTGCCAAGTAAGGGACGTGAGCATTGAAAAGGAGGAGTTGGATCAAATTCCGGTAGTAAATGAGTTTCCAGACGTATTTCCCGAAGAGCTTCCAGGAATGCCGCCCGATAGAGAAATGAGCTTCAAGATCAACTTAGCCCCGGGAACAGGACCTATCTCTAAGGCCCCGTATCGAATGGCACCAGCAGAAATGCAAGAATTGAAGGTGCAATTAGAGGAATTGTTGGAAAAAGGATATATTCGACCTAGTGTTTCTCCTTGGGGAGCCCCCGTATTGTTTGTTCGCAAGAAAGACGGATCTTTGAGGTTATGTATCGATTATAGGGAGTTAAATAATGTCACGATAAAGAATAAGTATCCACTCCCGAGAATTGAGGATTTATTCGATCAGCTTCGAGGTGCAACGGTGTTTTCAAGGATCGATCTGATATCAGGATATCACCAATTGCGAATAGCGGAAGAGGACATTCCTAAGACGGCTTTTCGTACGAGGTATGTCCATTACGAGTTCACAGTCATGCCATTCGGACTCACTAATGCGCCCGCAACATTTATGGACCTTATGAATAGAACTTTCCAGCCGTACTTGGATAAGTACGTGATAGTATTTATCGATGATATATTGGTGTACTCGAAGGATAGAGAAGAGCATGAGGCTCAGTTGAGGAAAATTTTGGAGATTCTCCGAGAAAAGCAGTTGCACGCTAAATTCTCGAAGTGTGAGTTTTGGTTGGAAAAAGTATCATTTTTGGGTCATGTGATTTCAAAAGAAGGAGTTTCCGTAGATCCATCGAAGATTCAAGCCGTGACCGATTGGCCCCAACCTAAGAATGTCACCGAAGTAAGGAGTTTCTTAGGTCTAGCCGGATATTACCGGAGATTCGTACAAGATTTTTCGAGAACGGCCCAACCTCTCACTAACCTAATGAAGAAGACTACAAAATTTCATTGGGATGAAAAGTGTGAGGAGTCATTTCAAGAATTAAAGAAAAGGCTTACAACCGCTCCAGTATTGACATTGCCATCCGGAGTAGAGGGATTCGAAGTCTACAGTGATGCTTCGAAGAAAGGTTTTGGATGCGTCTTGATGCAGCATGGTAAAGTAGTAGCCTATGCGTCAAGACAACTCAAACCGCATGAGCAAAATCACCCTACTCATGATTTGGAGTTAGGAGCAATCGTGTTTGCACTGAAGATTTGGAGACATTATTTGTATGGAGTGCAATGTAAAGTCTATACAAATCACAAAAGTTTGAAGTATCTGTATACACAAAAGGAGTTGAATATGAGACAGAGACGTTGGCTAGAGCTTATAAGCGACTACGATTTGAAGATAGCGTATCAAGAAGGAAAGGCGAATAAGGTAGCCGATGCGTTAAGTAGGAAGAGTGCTCATTCATTGATTGTGTTGCTTGTGGCTGATGATTTGTGCAAAGAGATTAAGAAGTTGAGTTTGGAAATAGTTGAACCCGGATATGTGAGAGCTCAGTTGAATGCTCTTACCGTTGGACCGGACATATTTGAAGAGATTCGAGTGAAACAAGTTGCAGACAAGTGGTTAAGAAAGTTAAGAGAGATGAAAGAAAGTGGACAAGCCCCGGAGTTTGAGATCGACGGCAACGGCGTTGCAAAGTATAAACGGAGATGGTGTGTGCCACAAGATGATGAGCTCAAGACAAGAATTCTAAGGGAAGCCCATAGTTCGCCGTATTCGATACATCCCGAAGGAGACAAGCTCTATAAGGATTTGAAAAAGCATTTTTGGTGGCCTAGAATGAAGCAAGAAGTGGCTAATTTCGTGGCAAAATGTTTAACGTGTCAAAAGGTGAAAATTCAACATATGAAGCCCGGAGAAAAATTGCAACCGTTGGATGTACCAGGATGGCAATGGGAATCTATCTCTATGGATTTCGTTATGGGATTGCCGACTACAAAGACCGGAAAGAACGCAATATGGGTAATCGTGGACCGTTTGACTAAGACGGCAAGATTCGTGGCAATGAAGGATACTTGGTCGTTGCAACAGTTGGCAGATGCGTATTTCAATGAAGTGGTTAGGTTGCATGGTGTTCCGAAGGACATTGTTTCCGAAAGGGATTCGAGATTCTTATCGAAGTTTTGGAAACAACTTCAGACAGCTGTGGGTACAACATTGAAATTTAGTACAGCCTTTCACCCAGCGACAGATGGCCAAACAGAAAGAAGCATTCAGACCTTAGAGGATATGTTGAGAGCTTGTGTAATGGATTTCGGAGGATGTTGGGATAATCATTTGATGTATATCGAATTCTCATACAACAATAGTTATCACTCGAGGATTGGAATGGCTCCTTATGAAGCATTGTATGGACGGAAGTGTAGAAGTCCCATATGTTGGAATGATGTGAACGAGTCATTGAATTTGGGACCGGAAATGATCGAAGAGACTACTAGCAAGGTGAAAATGATTCAAGACCGTATGAAAGCAGCTCAAGACCGACAAAAATCGTATGCCGATCAAAGGAGACGAGACTTAGAGTTTGAAGTTGGAGAGAAAGTGTTGCTCAAAGTTTCGCCAACCAAGGGAGTAATGAGGTTCGGTAGAAAAGGAAAATTGAGTCCTCGTTATATCGGACCTTATGAGATACTAGAAAGAATTGGAGAAGTGGCCTATAGGTTAGCTTTACCTACAGAATTAGCCAATGTTCATAATGTTTTCCATGTGTCTCAACTTGGTAATTACATTCCCGACCCTTCCCATGTCATCCAACCTGAAATCATAGATCTTGATGAAACTCTCACTTTTGAGGAACGTCCTGTTAGAATCCTCGATACCAAAACAAGAAACACCAGAAACAAAGCCATTAAGTTAGTCAAAGTGTTGTGGTCAAACCAAATTTCGGAAGAAGCAACTTGGGAAACAGAAGACGACATGAAAAAGCGCTACCCCGAGCTCTTTTCCGAGGAACGATTATCGAGTTTCGAGGACGAAACTCCTTAAGGGAGACCGAATGTGATACTAACAAAGCGCAATTACAATAACTAACTTTGAAGTTCGAGGACGAACTTCGTTTTTAAGGAGGTGTAGATGTAATACCTCGAATTTTGATAAATTAATATATTATTCTATTTTAATTAAAAACGTTTCAATATGAATTTTATAGAATTTTCTTTGATTTATTTCGATTTATTTTAAATTATTTGAAAAACATTTATCATTTTAATGATATAATATTATTTCTATTATTAATGTTATTATTTCATATTGAAATTATTTTAAAGAAACATTTTGAAATTTAATGTTATTTTATGTACATCTTATGTACTTAGCTAATTTGATGTACAACTTTTTAAAAGCTTGATTACTACTCATACCACTTATACTACTTATCACATATCACTTATCACTTATTACTTATCACCCAACTCAAAGCTCTTATCACCCTCATCATCACCTTCCTCCTTCACCCAACAACCATTAATGGTTTCTCCAAAACCTCAAGCAAACTATAAACTCCCACTTGCAAGAAATCAGATTTTTCCACTCAAAAATCTGATTCACTTACACACTTGAGTCAAACAAACAATCCCTCTTCAACCTCCCTACTACCCTCATCAATGGTGCTTGACCATTCAAACAAAAATAAGATTTTTCCCCTCCTATAAATACCCAACTCAACCCACTTAAACCACCACAAATCTCCCTCCGTCGACACCAATCGCCGCCGCATAGCAGCAGCGACCATCGCCGCCACCAAGCAGCGGCAGCCGCTGCCACCACGCAGCTTCCCCCCCTTTTCGCTGCCACAACGCAGCCCAACCACCACCAAAAAAACAAGAAACGCAGCCCTTGCTGCCGCCTAGCCCAGCCGCAACGCCGGCCACCCACCGTGGCCACCAAGGTCGCCGGAATCCGGCAGCCATCCCACCCCTCTGTTTTTCCTTCCTTCCTTCCTCTTCTACTGCTTCTCTTCTTTTATTCCTCCTCATGTTTTGTTTTTGTTAAACCCAAAATGACCCAAAGCCTCCTTACTCACTTAAATTGACCCAAAGCCCAAACTTACTCCTTCCCAAATCAGATTTTTAATTTCAAGTTAGCCCAACACTCTAAAAGGACCCATCCTTCTTTGCTAGTTGTTTTGTTTAATTAAAATAAAACTTTCATTTTAAGTTTATTATTACTATTAATGTTTTCATAACTTAAAAATGTTCCTAAGTTTCTAAAATAAAATGATAAATATATTGAAGTTGATTATTTATGTTTATTAAAATAATTTATAACGTTTAAGTTAAATAAATATTAAAGTTGAAATAATGTTTAAGTACTTAAAATGATTTTTATAAATATATTCGAGAAACTTAAACTTCGATTTATAAACTTATTTAAATAATGAGCTTCTTTAAGTTATTAAATTGTTTAAGTTATTTATTAATAAAATCATAAGGGGGTTATTTAGGAAACTAATTTTAGATTTCGCTTAATTGTAGACTCCGATTGCGTAGACGAGGATTTCCAAGAGTGTTAATTCGTTCGTGATTTAGTTTCAAGCACGCTTCAAGAGGTAATTATCAATGTTCATCCACAAGTAGGTTCCGTAAAATAAAACGATTTAATTTTGAGGTTATGTGAATTAATGATGTGATTATGTGACAATAAACTTAATATGTGGATTTTGAATATGGATTGGTTATGGATTATGATTATCAATTTAAGTATGAATTTTGAGTAATGGAATGGATGACAAGAATGGATCTTCATCATGAACCGTGAATATGAAATTTAGATTATGGACTATGACAATGACTATTATGACGGGATTTAAAATAGTAATTAAAATCATGTTGTTGTTGTTATTATTATTATTATTATTATTATTATTATTATTATTAGTATTATAATTATTATTATTATTGTTATTATTGTCGTTATTGTAATCATTATTATTAATATGGAAGTCATAAACAGAAGTTGATATTGTGATATGGAAATGATTATGAGTTTATGTAACCAAGTGATGGTTGAGAATATGGATATGCTATCGGAATTAGCTATATATGAAATGAGTTATGGAATTGGAGTAACGGTTTTCACTCTCAATTAAATGTACGATGTGTATAAGTGAATTTGTGATATGTGATAACTTGAAGTAAAAACTATAAATCAGTTAAAGTGAAATAAAGGAAGGAAATGATGAACAGGTTGTTCTGTATGGGAGGTTCAGCGGCCACCTACAGGTTTTTTTGTTACTGTGCTGATTTTTCTGTTATTTGTCTTCCTTCTATCTTGATGTGTTTCCAAGTTAGAAGGGGTGTGCACACTAGGGACTCTGTTTTATGGCCAATGTTACTTTTAGTGAGTTGTTACAGGGTGTCCCTGGCTCACAGTGAGTTGTTACAGGGTTTCCCTGGCTCACATTATTGTAGTAAGTTGTTACAGGGTGTCCTTGGCTTACTGGCGTTCTCTTTCCTCTCCTTAAACGGTCAAAATATTCTTAATTACTGAATTAATTGAAATTATGTGATTATTAACCTTACATATATATATGTATGCACTTATGTGACTATTAATTGTATTTATATATGTATATAAAATATGCTTTCGACTCTATTAAACTATTATTTTCACAAAGTAATTTCAACTTAAGTATTTTACGGGATGGAGTTGGAATTACTCAGTTTATCTGATTTTTGGGAGCTTGTCTCTCTTGTCTTTTTCCATGATTATTTGCAGGTGGGTGATCGAGGGGAATTATGAGAGTTCATCTAGAAGTTGTCATCCACCTATTTTAATATTTTGCTTCCGCTGGAACTCTGAAACACTTAGTATTTAGTACTTAACGAACTAGTTTAAATTTGGTTGTAAGGATGATTTTAATTAAGTTTGGAATGAATGTGTTTTAGTTACTTAGCCTTGCACTTAATTCCAAGGAGTTGAGTGCGGCGGTAACGCTCCATCCGAATCGAACCCTCGTTGATTTCCCCTCAAACGAGTATTATTAATATTAAAAGGGTTCGGTTTGGGCGGGGTGTTACACTAAGTCTTGGCTGGCTTTTATGTTCAACATGTCAGAGATTTTTTGGATTTGACTGGCTGTAGTATTTTTAGAGAAGTAGCACTTGCTCTTACTGTGTTTTACCTTCTGTCCTGACTTGACCTTAAAGTGTGCTAGTGTTGTTAGGATAGTAGTTACAGTTTCTGTAGTAGCCTCTCCAAACAGGATCAGGACATCAGCAAAGAGAAGGTGTGACAGTTTTGTTTGTGATCTGCCAAAGGTTAGTGGAGTCCAAGATCCTTGATCACAGGCAGATTGAATAATTCTGGATAGGTGTTCCATGCAGAGGATAAAGATGTAGGGTGACAGTGGGTCTCCTTGTCTAATGCCTCTAGAAGGTGTGATTGTCTCAGATCTATCAGCATTAACATTGATAGTGAAGGAGGTGGAGGTGATGCATGACATGATGAGTTGACAGGTGTTTTGGTCTAGATTATGGATCACTAGGCAATCTAGAATGAAATCCCACTCTAGCCTATCATAAGCTTTCTCTAAGTCTACCTTAATGGCTAGGTAACCTCTCTTACCTCTAGTAGTTCTCAGAGTGCAATGCTTCAGAAGCAATGATATAATTGATGTATGTCCCTCTATTAGTGATGAAGCTATTCTAATTTGAAGAGATCATCTTCTTGAGAAGTAGTCTGTCCCTGGTAATATTTCTACAACTTTGCTATCGACGTTTTCATTGAATATTTCAAAATTTTATGTTTAAACTTATGAAAATTTTAGTTTTCACACGTATTTAATTATGTTAGATGCTTTATTTCATCTTATGACGTTAGGATTTTCGAAAATATTACCAGGGAAAAATCTTAAAAAATTTGTTACATTCTTTTAAAAGGTACAAACAACACTTAGAGGACCCTCATCTCAAGGATGAACCCTGAAAAATCCTTAAAAGTTTCGTACATGTATGCAGGGGTGCCTATGTATTATAGAAAAGGGTTAGTAGTGTTGTGTGTGTCATATTGATTGAGAGGAGTGCTAAGATCGTGATATATGGAGTGTCTAAACCTACTAGAAAAAACTCAGTGTTAAATGGAAAGGTGACACTCAAGAATGGGGGAAGGTTTGGGAAAATTTTAGGGCGGGCATTTGAGAAATGCCCACCACAATATTTTAGCAAGGGGTTCATACTAGCCAATCAAATTGCCACGTAGGATATTATTTTCATCTTTTCTTTAAATTGCAATATTTCTATTTTTTTATTTTCTTTAATTGCTAATATTAATTAAAAAAATCAGATTTTTAATTTTCGAAAATAATTTTTAATTTTTTATTTTAATTTACGAAATTAAATTCTTAATTACCGAAAATAAAATTGAAATTGTTAAAAAAATAATAATTTACATTCATCTTTTTTTTTCTCTCTCCCTCTTCCTTCTTCTTCACTTGTTCATGAAAATAAACTCAATGCCTCTATTGTTACCTTTACCTCCATTGTTATTTTTTTCCTCACCCTCTTCGTTTTTCTTCTTCACCTCCATTGTTATTGTTCATGAAATACCTTCTTATTCTTCTTCTAGGATTATATAAATTTGTACATTGTTTTTATTCATTAATGGTGGTTTTGGATTGGGTCTGTGGTTGAAGAACAACTGCCTCATGTCTTTTGTTTGTTTGTTCTTCACCTCCATTAATGATCATATTCGAAAATTATACTCAATGGTTGTTTGGTTTTTCAGATAATAATCTCCATTTGTTGCCATGAATTATAGTTATTATACCCATTGTTATATTCGTGTTGTTAAAATCGAGCTGTTTTACCATTATTTGTTTCTGTAGAATTTAGGTCGAAGACGGCTGCCATTGTTGGTGGTGTTGGAGTTTTACAGAGGTTGAAGACAACGTGGGTTAAAGACAACTGCCTCTCTTATAACCTAATTTTCTAAACAATTTTTTTCGCTTTTGTCCGTAAAGATAGTTGGACATTACCATTTATATTATTACCTTTTGTGTGATGTCCATTGTTGTTTTTTGGACAATACCATTCAAAAATGTAACCTACACTTTTCGTGTAAACCAATAGCCTTGATTTAATTTTTTAAAAATGACATTAACAATAACCAACTTGTTAAATGGACATTACATTAGGTTTGAGAATCCTTGATTCATCAACAATTTATTAGGAAATTAAAAAAAGCTCTAGTTATGAACAATCAGTTTGTGATGACTCTTTTCGACCAAAAACATAACGACAAAGAATAAAACACCTCATTTTTCTTGATCGTATCTTTCCCTCTAAGGTTCTATGTTATTCATTTTTATGTTATTGTATACACATTTGACTTACCTTAGAAAAATGATATTGTTTTAAAAAGTGACATAAACAATAACCAACGTTTTTAATGGACTTTACATTAGGTTTGTGAGTCCCTTGATTCATTCTCAATTTTTGAGGAAACTAAAAATTGTTGTATTTTTGAACAAGCCGTTTGGGACTTTAGTTACCATGGTGTTAAATTAATCTAATAACATTGGAAAATTTGAAAATTACCACCTTTTGTTTTCAAGTTATTAAAAGTTCCCACCTTTTACTTTTTTTTAAAAAAAAAATTACCACCATGAAGATGCATAATCTTTAAAACTTCCCACCTCTTAACAGCAACCCTCTATTTTTCCGTTTGTGGGGTCCACAAACCAATTAACTCCCTCTTTCTCTCACCTCCAGTCACCAAACCATGAACTCACCTTATTCACCACCGACCAACAGCCACCTACAGTCAACCATCCGCCATAACCACGACCACTCATCCGCCGCCTCTCCTTTACTGCCAGATCCATCTCTCCTTCACAGTACTGTCTCCATCACCATCAGATCTCTCTGCTCGCGTTCTCCTACATCTACCATCACCAAGTTCGACCAATGCCACCATTGCCAGTCTCTCTCTTCTCTCTCATCGCTTTTATCTCATCTCACTTCGATCTATCTCCTCTAATTTTGATTTCTCTTTCTCCTTTTACTTTGAATTCTCTCTCCTTGCTCTTTAATTTCTTCGATTGTTAGTTTTTTGATTTTAGGTAGGGTGCTATTTTGGGTGGCTATTTTGGGGCATTTTGGGTGGTCGACAATGCGTAGTGGTGAGGGTTTTAATGGTGGTGGCGAATTCCAAAAAATGAAAGACATGATAGTGCTGGTGGTGAGTTGCGGGGGTGGTCTGCGTGTGGTAAGTGGGAAATGGTGGTGGTCTTTTTTTTTTGGGTTAATAGTAGTGGTGGTCGGAAATGGTGGGAATTTGATCTGGTTTCTGGTGGTGTGAAGCAATGCTGGTGTGACTGGTGTGTCTGGTGGTGGGTGGCAGTGTTGGGTATGTTACAAAGGCTTTTTGGTGTTGTTGGGTATGTTATAGGAGAGAAAGGCACATGATTCAGCTGCTACTTCAGTTCAAAGAGGGAGTTAATTGGTTTGTGGACCCCACAAACGGAAAAATAGAGGGCTGCTGTTAAGAGGTGGGAAGTTTTAAAGATTATGCATCTTCATGGTGGTAATTTTAAAAAAAAAGTAAAAGGTGGGAACTTTTAATAACTTGAAAACAAAAGGTGGTAATTTTCAAAAAATCCAATAACATTAAAGGATAGTTGTGATAATATAATACTAGCCATATATGCACACAATGTGTGCAAAAATTATATCATAGTAGTTTTGGTAATTTGAATCAGTTTTTTTTTATGTTATTTATTTATTGAGGTTGGGTGAGTGGGTGGTGGGTAGTTATTTTTTGTGATGTAGTGGGATTGTGGGATGATTATAGGTGGTTTATTCATGCAATTTTTCACATTAATTTTTTATTTATCTTTTATGATAAATTATTTTTTCTGTAAATTATTAATTAAACAACAAAGGGTAAATTAGGCAATACATTAAGTTTGGTGTCCCTCCCCCCTTCCCTTATAGTATAGAGATTATAGATATTTTAATTAAAACAAATAATCAAGCAAGGGTAGTTGAGATAATGTAGCCATTAGGTTGCGGTTTTATTTTTGCAATCTTCCCCCCATATTGCGCTTACAATCTTATCTGCTAATAGGAAAAAATATTTATTCAGTATAATGATACTCTGATTTAATTAAGCGTCTCTTAATTTCGTTGTGGAAAATTCTAAGAAGGAGAAATTCACAACATCAAACGAGGGATGGGATGCCAAATTTATCACAGCCAAGATTTTTTTTTTTTAGAAAATTACAATCAAATATCCTAAAGGATAACCGAAAACAAAAAGATAAGTAATATTTAACTACTATCCTAATTTATAGGATGTGAATGTTGATGAAGTTAACCGTTTAATATTAAGCATGCTTTTTATCTTCTTTTTTTTTTTAAAAAAAAATAATTAAATCATGGCTATTGGTTTACACGAAAAGTGTAGGTTACTTTTTGTAAAGGTATTGTCCAAAAATAACCATGGACATCAAACAAAAGGTAATAACATAGATGGTAATGTCCAAATAGCTTTACGGACAAACCCATAAAAAATTGTTTAGAAAATTAGGTTAAAGAGAGGTAGTTGTCTTCAATCCACGTTGTCTTCAACCTCTGTAAAACTCCAACACCACCATCAATGGCAGCCGTCTTCGACCTAAATTCTACAGAAACAAATAATGGTAAAATATCTCGATTTTAACAACACGAATTAAACAATGGGTATAATAACTATATTTCATGGCAACAAATGGAGTTTATTATCTGAAAAACCAAACAACTATTGAGTATAATTTTCGAATATGATCATTAATGGAGGTGAAGAACAAACAAACAAACAAAAGACATGAGACAATTGTTCTTCAACCACAGACCCAATCCGAAACCACCATTAATGACTAAAAACAATGTACAAATTTATTTAATCCTAGAAGAAGAATAAGAAGGTATTTCATGAACAATAACAATGGAGGTAAAGAAGAAAAACGAAGAGGGAGAGGTAAAAAAAATAACAATGGAGGTAAAGGTAACAATGGAGGCATTGAGTTTATTTTCATGAACATGTGAAGAAGAAGGAAGAGGGAGAAAGAAAAAAAAAAGATGAATGTAAATTTTTTTTTTAACAATTTCAATTTTATTTTCGGTAATTAAGAATTTAATTTCGAAAATTAAAATAAAAAATCAATAATTATTTTTGAAAATTAAAAATCTGATTTTTTTATTAATATTAGCAATTAAAGAAAATAGAAAAATAGAAAAATTGCAATTTAAGAAAAATCAAAAACATTATCCTACGTGGCAATTTGATTGGTTGATATTGATCCCTCATTTACATGCTCTGGTGGGCGTTTCTCAAATGCCCGCTGTAAAATCATCCGAAGGGTTGTATTTAGTGACAAAGTTTTATGAATTTTATCAGCAGAAACAATTTTTGGGCTTAGTGCCCTCACTCTGCTATAGACTCATCATAAAATAGTTTTTGTGGTTTTATCAATGTACACGTATGGGAAGTAATTTCAAGCAATAAAGAAAATGAGACAATGGAATTTTTACGTGGTTCAATCTTAAATCTGAGATCTATATGCACCAACCTTTTCTTTTATAAATGAATTTCCTAATATCTAACTCTCGATACAATGATTCCTCCACTAACCCTAATAGGGCTCCCCAACAGCTAACTCTAAGTGTTGTAATCCAATCCGATGCAATCATGAACTCAACCCAAGACTTTGTATAATAAGAAATTATAGAAAGATTCCCTTTTTTAATTAAGAAGTGCTTCTGAATTAAGCAAATAGAGGAAAATTACAACCTTAAGCAAAATGTTTCAAGATATAATTCTATACTCATCTCTGTGCCAAGGGTATTTGTTTTTCTTATAATTATACTTATTCCGGTTTAATGTGTATATATATGAAGGCTGATCTAGTTCCTTGTAAAAATTGCTTTCAGAAGATAAATCTTTTACGAAAGTTATGATCATATATTTCAATAAAACCATTATTCTAAAAGCAAAATATATAAAATATTCTTATATCAAGATTATTTTCCAAATATAAAATCAAGAAGGGTATCTTTCACTTAAAATCACATTTTTTTAAGAAATCAAAACTTATCTTTCAAAATTATATTTATATACGAAAATCTTATAGCTAAAAAGTATTTTGAGAATTTCTTCTAATTAAAATTAAATTTTGATAATTTTTTCTCTTTAAATTCCAAAAAATATTTTTTTTGAGTATTTTTGAATATTTTTTATTTTTGAATATTTATATATTTGATTTTTGAATTTTTATTTTCATATTTAGAAATTCTATTAGATATAAAAGATCCCTTTTGATTTCTTATATATTATAAAAGAGTTTTTTGTTAGAAACAACCTTTTATAATCATTTTTTTGCGAAAAATAACATTTTAAATTTTTTTTGCAACTTACAACCTAAAACCTATTTTTTTTGCGAAATAAAACCTTTTTCTAATTTCTGTCATTGACCATTAATTATAGACCATTGACCGTTAGTTTTCACCCCAAACCACCCCGACACCACCACTACCCCACCAGAGACCACCCCAAAACCGCCCCCCACCCTAAACCGCCCCAAAAAATCCCATCCACTCGAAACCACCCGTAAAACCAGCCCAGCCCACCCGAAACCACCCCCAAAACCACCCCAGAACCCGAAACCACCTTCAAAACTACCCCCGAATCAACCCCAACAGTCACAGCCATCCGGGTTAGGGTGGGTGGTGTTTTTGGGGTGTTTTTGGGTGGTGTCGGGGTGGTTTGGGGTCGAAACTAACGGTTAATGACGGAAATTAGAAAAAGGTTTCATTTTGCAAAAAAAAATAGATTTTAGGTTATAAGTTGCAAAAAAAAATTAAAAGGTTGTTTTTCGCAAAAAAATGATTATAAAAGGTTGTTTCTGACGAAAATATCTTTATAAAATATGACTTTGTTATAAATAATTATTTTCGTACATATAGAAAAATAAGTAACTATGCTAATGTCATACTCTCTCTGTATCTTGTTATTTGTCCCATTTATTATAGCTCCAAACGCTAATATTGCTGATGTAAGCATGATGTCTTGTGGGCCATTTTGCAGATAAGGGTGGTGTAGAGTAACTTATAAGTGAATTAATCAACGACTAATACACACATAATTACACTGACTATTCCTCTTCACCACCACCATCATCACCATGTAGCCCTAACCACAGTCCACTAATGACATCATCGCCACCAAACCACCACAATCACCACCGCCACCGCCACCGCCACCGCCACCATGCACCATCGATCACCCCCTACAACCACCTCTAACATCATCACCGAAACCACCAGACCACCTCCATTTCCATAACGTGGACCCACCCACCACTTAAAATCCGATTTCGAAGTTTGAGACAACAATAACTGTGAAGTTGTCAATCACCGACTCCCCGATCTCTACTAAGTTCAACGTATCAACCATAAAGGATGAACAACTCAACGATTTCCATACCCACCATTTCGATCTCTCTTTTTATTCTTCTTTCTCTTCTAAGATCTACAAAATGGGGCACCATAGATTTTGACTTCTAAGTTTTGATACGTTCTTAATAGAAATGGTAATCTAAAATGACGGTGAAATTGGTGGTCTGAATAAGTCTAAAATGGTAATGATTTATAATGATGGAGATGCCAATTTAAATTGTAGTTGGTTTGTAATGAGCAATGGAAATGGAGGTGGATTAATAGTGGTAGACATTGTAAGAAGTATGACTGGTAGATTATTAAACTTATCTGTGAAATTGCTGTGCCGTGATATAATCACGGCCCTAAAGTTGAAATTGCCCCGCTACGAACACACGGACTCGTGGCAAACCAACCTCCAGGGTTAACACAACACTGACTCGCCGGTGAAGTACAGAGAGACCGTTTGAGAACGCTCTTAATATTGCCCAGTGTTTGAGAGAGATTAACAGAGAGAAGTATGAGAGGATAATTTTCTGTGTCAAAAACTGTGCCAGGAAGGGGGTATATATAGCGATAGAAGAAGGGAAAACTGACCCCTAAAACCGTGTTAAAAACGGTAATTAATGGGCAAAAGAAACTGCCCACTAACGGCTAGTGGAAGCAGTCAATAAGGAGTGGATTCAGGAATTGACTGATTCCATAACAGTCATATAAGGATGATAGATTTTTCAGTAAAAATTTAGTGCCCAAAGCCCACGGCCCATGGCCCACGGCCCGGTCCGGGCGGGCGGGCGCGCGCGCGCGTGTGGACTAGCCCAATCAAGAGCCCAACCACAAAAGCCTACCAAGCCACCAACTCAATAGATACTAGGAACATAACTATTAATAAACTCACCACTCACCTCTTATTCTTCCTATATGGGATCCCAAACTCTTCATATTCTTTTGAAGCAACTCAAGAGTTTTTGTATTACTCTTCTCACAAACTCCAACAATCCCCCACATGATTCAAAAGAAGAGACAGAAAGAAACGGGGCTGAAAAAGAAGATTTGGGCAATAGATACTCAGTTTTGTAAGCATCAATGTCTTAGAGACTTGAATTGATACCCAGTGCATACAAGTATGTCATATTGTCGTATTAGGTAGATTTCTCTTTGAACCTTCTACTGAGTTCATAATCAATACTTGCGCACTAAACCTTTTTCAAAATAAGAAACGTTCTCGCGATATATATATAAGTGCCCCACAATACCTGGATTTTCATGAATGCTCTAGAGATCCTAAGCCTTAGGGATCTCATAGGGGATTGGGCGTAACCCCCACATTCACATAGGTAAGTTCATCAAGTTTGTACTGTTTCAAACCACCTTCTCAAGGCTATGAACTTATTAAGAGTATTTTACTCATCCTTACACATTTTACAGTAAAAAAACAAATACTACATCACTTTTATTAATATAGGAATGGTAGTAGTATCTACTACTTGAGTTCTTTTATGACTTAGTTTGACCCTTGAACTTAGAAACTTTCTAAGAAGGGTATCCATCATAACTCACTCCACAATAGGCTTTAAACCATTCCTTGTGCCGACTCTAGCACCATTTTTCTACAAAGGCCATTAGTGAGAGGATCTGCAATATTCTTCTCTGACTTTACAAACTCGAGTGAAATTACATTATTTCTAATTATATTTCTAACTATAGCATGCCTCAAGCGAATATGCCTCCTCTTTCCATTATAGCATAGCATTCATCATATCCTTAAGAGTCCTGTTTTTTCGCTCAGCTATTCCATTTTGTTCAGGTGTATAGGGAGCTGTAACCTCATGTATAATCCCATTAGATTCACAAAATTTCTTAAGTGGAAGTCCATCATATTCTCCACCCCTATCTGATCTCACTCTCTTTATCTTAAGGTCTAACTGGTTTTCTACTTCGGCTTTATAAATAAGAAATTTCTCTTCAGCCTCATCTTTCGTACTTAACAAGTAGACCTTAGTATAACGTGAGAAGTCATCAACAAAAGTAATATAATATCTCTTCCCTCCCCTACTCATAGAGTTCTTAAAGTCACCTAAGTCACTATGGACTAGTTCTAATAGGGTCGAGGAACGAGAAACACTCTTGTTGAATGCTTTCTTAGGGCGTTTGGCCTCTACACATACTTCACATTTGTCAAAAGAGGTATTGCTAAAGTCATAAATAAGACTAAGTCGTTTTAGCCTTTTAATGGATGCAACATTCACATGACCTAGTCTAGAATGCCATAAAGAAACAGACTCAGCAATATAAACGGAAGCAGTAGAAATTTTATTATCAGAAATTACATCCAAAACAAATAGTCCAGCATTACAAAATCCTTTACCCACAAAATCACCATTTCTGGTTAATACAAGTCTGTCAGATTCAAAAGTTAATTTAATTCCAGCCTTGTTTAAAAGTGCACCAGATATGAGGTTTCTGCGGATATCAGGAACATGCAAGACATTTTGCAAAGCAATGGTTTTTCCAGAGGTTAACTTTAGAAAAACCTTTCCTTTGCCTAACACACTCACAGTGCTTGAGTTGCCCATGAAGACACATTCTCCTTCTGAAACTTTATCATAAGTCTGGAACATATCCTTGCTTGAGCAGATGTGGCGGGTAGCTCCAGTGTCCACGACCCATTCAGAAATGTTGCTAATCAGGTTCACCTCGGACACCACAGTAGCAATAATGTCATCTTCAGCAAGGTTGACTTGTGCTTTGTTGTCTTTTGGTTTGGTGACAACAACATTTGAAGAAGCCTGCTTGTTTCTACAATCCCTAGCAGCATGTCCAAATTTACCACAAACATAGCAGTTACCCTGAAATTGCTTCTTACCCTTAAACCCATTACCATTCTGCCTAGTTCCGTGAACATGGTTCTGACTTTTACCCTTTTTCCCTTTTCCAGAATTTTTAGACTCAATAAGGTTGGCTAAAGTGGAAGAATGGTCAGTCTTTCCTTTAGTCTGAATTCGGTTTGTTCCTCAACCTTAATGTGGGAAACTAATTCCTGAAGGGTGAAGTCTTTTTGCTTATGTTTCATAGAGTGAACATAGGTCTCCCAAGAGGGTGGCAGTTTCTCTAAAAGGCAATTAGCTTGAAATAAATCAGGAATAACCATACTTTCAGCAGCAAGTTCAGCACACAAATGTTCATAGTCATGGACTTGGTCTAAAACAGGTTTGTCATCAGTCATAGTAAATTTTAACCAACGACTACATGCATATTTCTTAGTCCCAAAATCATCTAGTCCATACTTAACCTTAAGTGCATCCCAAATATCCTTTGCCTTTTTCGACTTACTATAAATCATATATAAAGGAGCAGTCATATAATGCAATAACATTCCCCTACATGTTTTATTATCTTTCTCAAAATCCCTAACTGCGTCAACAGGAGCAGCATCAATAGTTAAGCAGTAATCTACCCCAATTTGGCCTAAAAAGAATTCCATTTTATCAGACCACATAATATAATTTTTTCCATCCAAAGGGTCTAATTTCGACATATCAGGAACAAAGGGGTTGACAGAATTAAGAGGAACAGCAACAAGAATACCAGCCATAATAACAGTATAGAAAACGGAAAAGATTTCAACTTTAGATTGTAAGAAGTATGACTGGTAGATTATTAAACTTATCTGTGAAATTGCTGTGCCGTGATATAATCACTGCCCTAAAGTTGAAATTGCCCCGCTACGAACACACGGACTCGTGGCAAACCAACCTCCAGGGTTAACACAACACTGACTCGCCGGTGAAGTACAGAGAGACCGTTGGAGAACGCTCTTAATATTGCCCAGTGTTTGAGAGAGATTAACAGAGAGAAGTATGAGAGGATAATTTTCTGTGTCAAAAACTGTGCCAGGAAGGGGGTATATATAGCGATAGAAGAAGGGAAAACTGACCCCTAAAACCGTGTTAAAAACGGTAATTAATGGGCAAAAGAAACTGCCCACTAACGGCTAGTGGAAGCAGTCAATAAGGAGTGGATTCAGGAATTGACTGATTCCATAACAGTCATATAAGGATGACAGATTTTTCAGTAAAAATTTAGTGCCCAAAGCCCATGGCCCATGGCCCACGGCCCACGGCCCGGTCCGGGCGGGCGGGCGCGCGCGCGTGTGTGGACTAGCCCAATCAAGAGCCCAACCACAAAAGCCTACCAAGTCACCAACTCAATAGATACTAGGAACATAACTATTAATAAACTCACCACTCACCTCTTATTCTTCCTATATGGGATCCCCAACTCTTCATATTCTTTTGAAGCAACTCAAGAGTTTTTGTATTACTCTTCTCATAAACTCCAACAATCCCCCACATGATTCAAAAGAAGAGACGGAAAGAAACGGGGCTGAAAAAGAAGATTTGGGCAATAGATACTCAGTTTTGTAAGCATCAATGTCTTAGAGACTTGAATTGATGCCCAGTGCATACAAGTATGTCATATTGTCGTATTAGGTAGATTTCTCTTTGAACCTTCTACTGAGTTCATAATCAATACTTGCGCACTAAACCTTTTCAAAATAAGAAACGTTCTCGCGATATATATATAAGTGCCCCACAATACCTGGATTTTCATGAATGCTCTAGAGATCCTAAGCCTTAGGGATCTCATAGGGGATTGGGCGTAACCCCCACATTCACATAGGTAAGTTCATCAAGTTTGTACTGTTTCAAACCACCTTCTCAAGGCTATGAACTTATTAAGAGTATTTTACTCATCCTTACACATTTTACAGTAAAAAAACAAATACTACATCACTTTTATTAATATAGGAATGGTAGTAGTATCTACTATTTGAGTTCTTTTATGACTTAGTTTGACCCTTGAACTTAGAAACTTTCTAAGAAGGGTATCCATCATAATTCACTCCACAATAGGCTTTAAACCCATTCCTTGTGCCGACTCTAGCACCATTTTTCTTCAAAGGCCTTTGATGAGAGGATCTGCAATACTCTTCTCTGACTTTACAAACTCGAGTGAAATTACATTATTTCTAATTAGATTTCTAACTATAGCATGCCTCAAGCGAATATGCCTCCTCTTTCCATTATAGCATAGCATTCATCATATCCTTAAAAGTCCTGTTTTTCGCTCAGCTATTCCATTTTGTTCAGGTGTATAGGGAGCTGTAACCTCATGTATAATCCCATTAGATTCACAAAATTTCTTAAGTGGAAGTCCATCGTATTCTCCACCCCTATCTGATCTCACTCTCTTTATCTTAAGGTCTAACTAGTTTTCTACTTCGGCTTTATAAATAAGAAATTTCTCTTCAGCCTCATCTTTCGTACTTAACAAGTAGACCTTAGTATAACGTGAGAAGTCATCAACAAAAGTAATATAATATCTCTTCCCTCCCCTACTCATAGAGTTCTTAAAGTCACCTAAGTCACTATGGACTAGTTCTAATAGGGTCGAGGAACGAGAAACACTCTTGTTGAATGCTTTCTTAGGGCGTTTGGCCTCTACACATACTTCACATTTGTCAAAAGAGGTATTGCTAAAGTCATAAATAAGACTAAGTCATTTTAGCCTTTTAATGGATGCAACATTCACATGACCTAGTCTAGAATGCCATAAAGAAACAGACTCAGCAATATAAACGGAAGCAGTAGAAATTTTATTATCAGAAATTACATCCAAAACAAAGAGTCCAGCATTACAAAATCCTTTACCCACAAAATCACCATTTCTGGTTAATACAAGTCTGTCAGATTCAAAAGTTAATTTAATTCCAGCCTTGTTTAAAAGTGCACCAGATATGAGGTTTCTGCGGATATCAGGAACATGCAAGAAATTTTGCAAAGCAATGGTTTTTCCAGAGGTTAACTTTAGAAAAACCTTTCCTTTGCCTAACACACTCACAGTGCTTGAGTTGCCCATGAAGACACATTCTCCTTCTGAAACTTTATCATAAGTCTGGAACATATCCTTGCTTGAGCAGATGTGGCGGGTAGCTCCAGTGTCCACGACCCATTCAGAAATGTTGCTAATCAGGTTCACCTCGGACACCACAGCAGCAATAATGTCATCTTCAGCAAGGTTGACTTGTGCTTTGTTGTCTTTTGGTTTGGTGACAGCAACATTTGAAGAAGCCTGTTTGTTTCTACAATCCCTAGCAGCATGTCCAAATTTACCACAAACATAGCAGTTACCCTGAAATTGCTTCTTACCCTTAAACCCATTACCATTCTGCCTAGTTCCGTGAACATGGTTCTGACTTTTACCCTTTTTCCCTTTTCCAGAATTTTTAGACTCAATAAGGTTGGCTAAAGTGGAAGAATGGTCAGTCTTTCCTTTAGTCTGAATTCGGTTTTGTTCCTCAACCTTAATGTGGGAAACTAATTCCTGAAGGGTGAAGTCTTTTTGCTTATGTTTCATAGAGTGAACATAGGTCTCCCAAGAGGGTGGCAGTTTCTCTAAAAGGCAATTAGCTTGAAATAAATCAGGAATAACCATACTTTCAGCAGCAAGTTCAGCACACAAATGTTCATAGTCATGGACTTGGTCTAAAACAGGTTTGTCATCAGTCATAGTAAATTTTAACCAACGACTACATGCATATTTTTTAGTCCCAAAATCATCTAGTCCATACTTAACCTTAAGTGCATCCCAAATATCCTTTGCCTTTTTCGACTTACTATAAATCATATATAAAGGAGCAGTCATATAATGCAATAACATTCCCCTACATGTTTTATTATCTTTCTCAAAATCCCTAACTGCGTCAACAGGAGCAGCATCAATAGTTAAGCAGTAATCTACCCCAATTTGGCCTAAAAAGAATTCCATTTTATCAGACCACATAATATAATTTTTTCCATCCAAAGGGTCTAATTTCGACATATCAGGAACAAAGGGGTTGACAGAATTAAGAGGAACAGCAACAAGAATACCAGCCATAATAACAGTATAGAAAACGGAAAAGATTTCAACTTTAGATTGTAAGAAGTATGACTGGTAGATTATTAAACTTATCTGTGAAATTGCTGTGCCGTGATATAATCACTGCCCTAAAGTTGAAATTGCCCCGCTACGAACACACGGACTCGTGGCAAACCAACCTCCAGGGTTAACACAACACTGACTCGCCGGTGAAGTACAGAGAGACCGTTTGAGAACGCTCTTAATATTGCCCAGTGTTTGAGAGAGATTAACAGAGAGAAGTATGAGAGGATAATTTTCTGTGTCAAAAACTGTGCCAGGAAGGGGGTATATATAGCGATAGAAGAAGGGAAAACTGACCCCTAAAACCGTGTTAAAAACGGTAATTAATGGGCAAAAGAAACTGCCCACTAACGGCTAGTGGAAGCAGTCAATAAGGAGTGGATTCAGGAATTGACTGATTCCATAACAGTCATATAAGGATGACAGATTTTTCAGTAAAAATTTAGTGCCCAAAGCCCATGGCCCATGGCCCACGGCCCACGGCCCGGTCCGGGCGGGCGGGCGCGCGCGCGTGTGTGGACTAGCCCAATCAAGAGCCCAACCACAAAAGCCTACCAAGTCACCAACTCAATAGATACTAGGAACATAACTATTAATAAACTCACCACTCACCTCTTATTCTTCCTATATGGGATCCCCAACTCTTCATATTCTTTTGAAGCAACTCAAGAGTTTTTGTATTACTCTTCTCATAAACTGCAACAATCCCCCACATGATTCAAAAGAAGAGACGGAAAGAAACGGGGCTGAAAAAGAAGATTTGGGCAATAGATACTCAGTTTTGTAAGCATCAATGTCTTAGAGACTTGAATTGATGCCCAGTGCATACAAGTATGTCATATTGTCGTATTAGGTAGATTTCTCTTTGAACCTTCTACTGAGTTCATAATCAATACTTGCGCACTAAACCTTTTCAAAATAAGAAACGTTCTCGCGATATATATATAAGTGCCCCACAATACCTGGATTTTCATGAATGCTCTAGAGATCCTAAGCCTTAGGGATCTCATAGGGGATTGGGCGTAACCCCCACATTCACATAGGTAAGTTCATCAAGTTTGTACTGTTTCAAACCACCTTCTCAAGGCTATGAACTTATTAAGAGTATTTTACTCATCCTTACACATTTTACAGTAAAAAAACAAATACTACATCACTTTTATTAATATAGGAATGGTAGTAGTATCTACTACTTGAGTTCTTTTATGACTTAGTTTGACCCTTGAACTTAGAAACTTTCTAAGAAGGGTATCCATCATAATTCACTCCACAATAGGCTTTAAACCCATTCCTTGTGCCGACTCTAGCACCATTTTTCTTCAAAGGCCTTTGATGAGAGGATCTGCAATACTCTTCTCTGACTTTACAAACTCGAGTGAAATTACATTATTTCTAATTAGATTTCTAACTATAGCATGCCTCAAGCGAATATGCCTCCTCTTTCCATTATAGCATAGCATTCATCATATCCTTAAAAGTCCTGTTTTTTCGCTCAGCTATTCCATTTTGTTCAGGTGTATAGGGAGCTGTAACCTCATGTATAATCCCATTAGATTCACAAAATTTCTTAAGTGGAAGTCCATCGTATTCTCCACCCCTATCTGATCTCACTCTCTTTATCTTAAGGTCTAACTAGTTTTCTACTTCGGCTTTATAAATAAGAAATTTCTCTTCAGCCTCATCTTTCGTACTTAACAAGTAGACCTTAGTATAACGTGAGAAGTCATCAACAAAAGTAATATAATATCTCTTCCCTCCCCTACTCATAGAGTTCTTAAAGTCACCTAAGTCACTATGGACTAGTTCTAATAGGGTCGAGGAACGAGAAACACTCTTGTTGAATGCTTTCTTAGGGCGTTTGGCCTCTACACATACTTCACATTTGTCAAAAGAGGTATTGCTAAAGTCATAAATAAGACTAAGTCATTTTAGCCTTTTAATGGATGCAACATTCACATGACCTAGTCTAGAATGCCATAAAGAAACAGACTCAGCAATATAAACGGAAGCAGTAGAAATTTTATTATCAGAAATTACATCCAAAACAAAGAGTCCAGCATTACAAAATCCTTTACCCACAAAATCACCATTTCTGGTTAATACAAGTCTGTCAGATTCAAAAGTTAATTTAATTCCAGCCTTGTTTAAAAGTGCACCAGATATGAGGTTTCTGCGGATATCAGGAACATGCAAGAAATTTTGCAAAGCAATGGTTTTTCCAGAGGTTAACTTTAGAAAAACCTTTCCTTTGCCTAACACACTCACAGTGCTTGAGTTGCCCATGAAGACACATTCTCCTTCTGAAACTTTATCATAAGTCTGGAACATATCCTTGCTTGAGCAGATGTGGCGGGTAGCTCCAGTGTCCACGACCCATTCAGAAATGTTGCTAATCAGGTTCACCTCGGACACCACAGCAGCAATAATGTCATCTTCAGCAAGGTTGACTTGTGCTTTGTTGTCTTTTGGTTTGGTGACAGCAACATTTGAAGAAGCCTGTTTGTTTCTACAATCCCTAGCAGCATGTCCAAATTTACCACAAACATAGCAGTTACCCTGAAATTGCTTCTTACCCTTAAACCCATTACCATTCTGCCTAGTTCCGTGAACATGGTTCTGACTTTTACCCTTTTTCCCTTTTCCAGAATTTTTAGACTCAATAAGGTTGGCTAAAGTGGAAGAATGGTCAGTCTTTCCTTTAGTCTGAATTCGGTTTGTTCCTCAACCTTAATGTGGGAAACTAATTCCTGAAGGGTGAAGTCTTTTTGCTTATGTTTCATAGAGTGAACATAGGTCTCCCAAGAGGGTGGCAGTTTCTCTAAAAGGCAATTAGCTTGAAATAAATCAGGAATAACCATACTTTCAGCAGCAAGTTCAGCACACAAATGTTCATAGTCATGGACTTGGTCTAAAACAGGTTTGTCATCAGTCATAGTAAATTTTAACCAACGACTACATGCATATTTTTTAGTCCCAAAATCATCTAGTCCATACTTAACCTTAAGTGCATCCCAAATATCCTTTGCCTTTTTCGACTTACTATAAATCATATATAAAGGAGCAGTCATATAATGCAATAACATTCCCCTACATGTTTTATTATCTTTCTCAAAATCCCTAACTGCGTCAACAGGAGCAGCATCAATAGTTAAGCAGTAATCTACCCCAATTTGGCCTAAAAAGAATTCCATTTTATCAGACCACATAATATAATTTTTTCCATCCAAAGGGTCTAATTTCGACATATCAGGAACAAAGGGGTTGACAGAATTAAGAGGAACAGCAACAAGAATACCAGCCATAATAACAGTATAGAAAACGGAAAAGATTTCAACTTTAGATTGTAAGAAGTATGACTGGTAGATTATTAAACTTATCTGTGAAATTGCTGTGCCGTGATATAATCACTGCCCTAAAGTTGAAATTGCCCCGCTACGAACACACGGACTCGTGGCAAACCAACCTCCAGGGTTAACACAACACTGACTCGCCGGTGAAGTACAGAGAGACCGTTTGAGAACGCTCTTAATATTGCCCAGTGTTTGAGAGAGATTAACAGAGAGAAGTATGAGAGGATAATTTTCTGTGTCAAAAACTGTGCCAGGAAGGGGGTATATATAGCGATAGAAGAAGGGAAAACTGACCCCTAAAACCGTGTTAAAAACGGTAATTAATGGGCAAAAGAAACTGCCCACTAAAGGCTAGTGGAAGCAGTCAATAAGGAGTGGATTCAGGAATTGACTGATTCCATAACAGTCATATAAGGATGACAGATTTATCAGTAAAAATTTAGTAAAGTTAAGTTATTTCCCAAAGCCCAAAGCCTATGGCCTATGGCCTATGGCCCATGGCCCATGGCCCATGGCCCACGGCCCGGTCCGAGCGGGCGGCGACGGCGCGCGCGCGCGTGTGGACTAGCCCAATCAAGAGCCTAACCACAAAAGCCTACCAAGTCACCAACTCAATAGATACTAGGAACATAACTATTAATAAACTCACCACTCACCTCTTATTCTTCCTATATGGGATCCCCAACTCTTCATATTCTTTTGAAGCAACTCAAGAGTTTTTGTATTACTCTTCTCACAAACTCCAACAGACATGGTGTGGAACTGGTGGTGGAAAAGGTAGTGGAATTGGTGTTAGAATGTAAAGGGATGGATGAGCCCTAAATAATGGAGGTGGTGGGATGAGAGAGAAAGTATGAAGGTGCAGAGGAGGAAAAGGGATGAGTAGAATGGGAAAGAGAGAGAATAACTGTAGAGGTAATTAATGGTGTTTAGTGTAGTTTAATAAGTTGATGCGGGACCAAAAGGTAGATAAGGATAGCATAGGAAAAAGTGATTGACAAAATTAGAAAGATTCCAAGTAGCACAAATAAAATGAGAAGGATAAAAACGGAAAGTAGGACAAACAAAAAAATAGATCCGAGGAAGTACCTTTTACTTAGCACCTAGTTTCAATATACCAAAATCATTTTACTTATTAAAAACATGTATACTAGCAAAGTTTAAATGACTTTAATGCTTCAACAACTTCAATACTTTCAGTATGCTCATCCAAAATTAAACTTTTGAATCATTGTTAGCACAAAAATTAAAGAAACATGTTATTTTCACAAAGTGTGTTAATCATCAACAAAATCATTAAGGACAAAAAGTCGTAATAAATGCTCGATTTTGATAATGACATACACATTAACCTTCCCCTCAACACAAGCATATAAATTTTCAGATGGAGAAGCAAGCAAGTACCCATTGCATAAAATAACTATGTATTCAACGCATAGCATAAGTGGAGACATTATATTGGCAACATAATATAGTGACATGGGAATGAACGTCTAACATTAATAGTGTTATATACCAAATCTTCCCCCTTTTGACATTATCTAAAAGGAGGCACACAACATTCATAGTTTCATATTTTGAATTCAATTGTCAGTGCAAAATATTAGCTTAAGCAAAATTTCAATCTAATAATGTTGGTGCTATGTCAAGATCCAGTTCACAATCTAAAGTTAATTGTTGAGTCGTATTTTACATGTTTTTAGACACATATTGATGGAGATTTCAGTATATGTATGAGTTTTGATAGGATTGTGCCTAGTTTGTATAAAACAAGTACAACACAAATTTGCTGAGGATTGAGACTTTGCGGCATGCTTTTGATACTCATTGAGTTGCATTGGGGGCATGTGAGTCTCATGTGATAGCCTCAGACATTTATTGTTTGCCTTGTTGGGAGAGTTCAATTGAGAATAATGCCCCAAACTGACCACTGCTCGGAGCATGCACCACTTAATGCGGAGAAACATTGAGAGATAACAACTAAACGTATTGAAGATCGCGACTCGCTGTTAGTACATTGATCACGGTGTGTTCAAGGTGTTATTTCTATCGGTTTTTGGCTAAGTTTATTCTAGTGATTAGTAATAATTCTTACACAGTTTTAATTCGTAATTATTCACTCTTTTAACATTATATCTCTTAGTTTAGCCTTAATTACATTGGTTTTGCTTAGTTTTGAACAGCGAAGACATTAGATTCATCATTTTATTCAAGTACTCATTAATTCAGGTTTGATTTTTCTACTTATTCTATTTCCCAATTATGTCTTTAATTATCTTTATAGTTTTTATTGCCATAATTAGGGAGTAGTTTTATTTCTAAGATTAGGTTGATCCCTAATATGGATTAATCGCTTTATTTTCTTTAATTCTATGTTGTTGAAATGATTAGGGTTCGGCAAGTTTGTTTTCATTATCAAACTGCTTCATTGTTAGCCTAGTTTTTAGGAAAAATTGTGAATAACCACCTGCACATACACCTATTTCAAGATAACCACCCCATTTTGTTTGTGTTTAAATAACCACCTCTCATTTCCTTAACTTTTTCAAATACCCACCTGTTAACGGAATTTTCTAACGTCGTTAAGTGTGATGCCCAAATTCTTACTAAATTATCCTAATTCCCTCCAAAATTTCACTAATTACCTTACTAATCTACAATTTGACTGGTCAAATTATAATTAACATTTTAAAAATCTTTTTTTATTCAATTTTACAATTTTTTAAACTATATATTTTTAATATATGACACGGTAATGGACACAAATTTCGAGACAATATTTAATCGCGTTTTTAATACTCAAGACGACGTTTTTTCGAAAAACGGACACCACCGTATGCCCTTTATGGGCACGAATTTTGAGATTCCCTACGAAACAAGTACCTATAAGCCAGCTTTTCGGGCACGTACTTCGAGACGCCTTTTTCGGACGAAATACAAAGTTTTTTTGAAAAACGGACATCGGCTTGTAGGTACGGCGGTGTCCGTTTTTCGAAAAAACGTGTTCCATCCAAAAAAATTGTCTCAAGTACGTTCCCGAAAACCCGACTTGTAGGTACTCGTTTCGTAGGGAATCTCAAATCCGTGCCCATAAAGGCGTACGGTGGTGTTTTTTCGAAAAAACGTCGTCCTGAGTATTAAAAACGCGATTAAATATTGTCTCGAAATTTGTATCCATTACAGTGTCATATATCAAAAATATATAGTTTTAAAAATTGTATAATTGAATAAAAAATATTTTTAAAATGTTAATCATGATTCGGTGTCCGTTTTTTCGAAAAAACTTTGTATTCCGTCTGAAAAGCGTCTCGAAGTACGTGCCCGAAAAGCCGGCTTGTAGGTACTCATTTCGTAAGGAATCTAAAATTCGTGCCCATAAAGGGCGTACGGTGGTGTTCGTTTTTCGAAAAAACATCGTCTTGAGTATTAAAAACGCGATTAAATATTGTCTCGAAATTTGTGTCCATTACCGTGTCATATATCAAAATATATAGTTTTAAAAATTGTAAAATTGAATTAAAAAATGATTTTTTAAATGTTAATCATGATTTGACCAGTCAAATTATAGATTAGTAAGGTAATTAGTGAAATTTTGGAGGGAGTTAAAAAAGTTGAGCCCTAAAACTAACGGTGTTAAGATTTTCCGTTAAGAGGTGGGTATTTCAAAACGTGAACATAAGTAAAGGTGGTTATTTAAATGCAAAACAATTTGGGGTGGTTATTGGTGTATCTGACAGGTGGTTATTCACAATTTATCATAGTTTTTATTGCGAATGAAAGTTGGAATTGAAATTAGGATTTCTTTATACAAGTTTGTTATTCTATCGATTGAATTTCTCAAACGAATGTTGGGGTTTGGTCTAGTTTGGCTTGTCATTATTTTTTATTCTCACAAGAAAATGGTGATATTTGAGGTTGGGAATTCATTGACATTGATTATTAATGCATCTAATTTTGTATGTTAGCCATCAAAATAAGAAATGAGATGGTGTGACAGTTGGGTGAGTGCTGCTGGTATGACTTCTCAGCTTGCATTTCTTTAACAACACACAGTTGAGTGTGGAACCTTTAAAGCTCCAGCAAAAGACCTCACTGTTGGTTTTTAGGTGTAATGGCACAGATTGAAGCCACTCCTTTGAGTACTCAAATGCTTTTCTTCCAAATTTCCTATCATCTTAGACCTTACATTAATAGTAGAACCTGTTGCCATTTGACCTTTGGCATCTTTCCAAAGTCTATCCAAGGTAGTCCTATGAATGTTCCATTTTCTTGCAATCTCCCTCTTTGCACCTCATTTCGGTTTCCCCTTTACTTCTACAGCTAACATGTCATCTATAATTCCCCTCTTCTTCTCTACATTCATTTCAGATTTTTTTTTTCTGTTGTTATTGTTGTTTTGGTTGTTGTCATTGATGTTTTGGTTGTTGTTGCTGCTGCTGTTTTGATTGTTGTTGCTGCTATTCAGGTTGTTGATCCTGCTATTCTGGTTGTTGTTGCTACTGTTCTGGTTGTGGTTGTTGATGTTGTTGTTGTTCTGGTGGTTGTTGTTGCTCCACTGATTGTTTTTGTTGATGTTCTGGTTGTTGTTGCTGCTGTTGTGGTTGTTGATGTTGCTGCTGTTCTGGTGGTTGTTGTTACTGTTCTGATTGTTGTTGTTGCTTTTCTGGTTGTTGTTGCTACTGTTATAGTTGTTGTTGTTGTTGCTGTTTTGACTGTTGTTGTTGATGTTCCTGTTGTTTTGCTGGTTGTTGTTTGTCTTATCTTCAATTTCATCATCACTATATGAGTCACTATCACAGTTCATTCCTATTTGGGACAACTCCATCTCTTGCTCCAACTCCTTTGTTTCAAGTAGCTGATGCAAACTAAATATTCCTAAGTCAAGCTCATCAAGATCGTGATCCATTTTGCTGCTTGTTGATGGTACCAAATGAAGATGGTACCATTTTGGCAATTTTCTTATCTCTCAAACAAGTGCAGTGTGCCCTTGTTTTCAGTTGATGTTTTGAGGAGAAAATGATGAAAAGTAAATGTTGGAAGCTAGGTTGAATTTTTGAAATTGGTGGGAAAATTTGAAGCAAAATCATTTTGGCACCATCCCACCAAATTCCCCCCACATGTGACGTGGAAAATCAAATGCGGTTCCATCTTCTCTCTCTTGCTTTTGGTATTAACCCCAAAATAGAAGTACCCACTTGCTTTAATCGCATGTCATTACATCTCCTTAATATCCCATACAAAAAATTGCATTGGAAACCGCGAAATAAAAATGTAGCGGCTAAAGTGATACAGAGGAAGTATAAAAATTTATATGGAGAAAAAAAACTAAAAGGAAAGATTAAGTTTAATATAGCTAGGAAAGAAATATGGGAGTATGTTTTACGTTGTCCCCCTTTTAATGTACACATTTCCCCATCGTCTGTAAGGATGTTTTAGGTTGACCTCTAGACTAAAAGCCATGCTTATTCTTCTCTCATTTTCAAAATAAAAAAAAGAAATAGAAAAAAATTAAACTAAGCATTGAGTTTTGCGATGAATTTATAATAGAGAGTATTTGTCATATATCCGAATTTATCATGAATATGATACACCAAATGCTATATTTTGACTCATTCCTTTTTGACAGGTTTATGGTACATTATTTGTAATACTACTAGGCTATAGTTCGCATTAAATTTAGCACGTGGGTTGTTTATATTTTAATCTTATCTAATCTTACAAATAGAATCAGCGAATGTGCTTTATTTCTTCTTTGACAAATTGGCGCGCGGGTACCCTTCTTGTCTAGTGCATGGATATATCGATTATCGACTCTACATATCCAAACATGGACTATATTATAAAAAAATGGAGTTAGTTGAATACAGCGAGGAGCCAGCAGTAAAGTTGATTACTTCTATTATACTAACTTCCGACTTATAAAAGTATATGATAAGATTATGGATCAATCATATGTTTAACTGGAAACAGTATGGTATTCTCACGCCAAATCTTCCGACTACCATCTCCATCTGCATTTGGAGTTTCTTCAGTTAAAGCCCCAAAAATTAAAAAAAGAACCTTAACAATTTGCTGCAACTTGAAAAAGGGTGGAGAAGAAAACATTAAAGAAACCTTCTTTATTTCCCATGGAAGTTCAAGGATGTTAGTTGAAGAATCCAAACCTGCAAGGTTGTTCCTTGAAAGTTGGAGAGAGAAAATCTACTCCAAGAAACCTAAGGCTATTCTCGTCATTTCTGCTCATTGGGAAACTCATCAACCTTCTATTAATGCTGTGGACATCAATGATACCATCTACGATTACTATGGCTTTCCTGAGCACATCCCCCAGGTCTTCTCTATTTCTTTTCTCCCATCTCTGATTTCTACTTCCTCCGTTTTTTTAATAACCATTACATATAGAGTTTTACGGCTTTCTAATGCAATGCTTTGAAATAGTAACTCTAACTAGTATAAGGACTAAAAAACTACAAAAATTGATAAAGATGAAAAAAATAACTAAGTTTAACATATTTTTTGAAATAAATACCTAGATTTAACCTATTTTTTCAAATAAATACCTAGGTCCTTTTTATTTTATATAAAAAAACCACACTTGCTTCACTTTTTTGAAATCAATATCAACTAACGGTTTTGTCTAAAAACTTAACGGTATTTGATCTAACTTAACAAAGATTCACTATTAATTGTTTAGAGGGTCCCACAACAACCACTATGTATAACTAACCTTAATCTCAAGGAGCCAACCAACAATCTAACTCTAGCACTAGCTTTTCAAACAATGGATGTAATAGTATTATAATCTAGTTAATATTATAAGTTCCTTCCAACCAAAAAAAAAACTAATCTTATTCATTTTTTCAACTCCCATGTTCATTTCATCTTCCTCACATGTTCATTTCTCCAACTAACCTTAAAAAAGGAAATATGTTTATTTTAAACAAAAAATTAAACTTTGTGTACTAAAATCGAATGAATTGTGGTTAAATAATTGAGAAACAAAAAATAAAAAAATCAAGGAAGTTATTAAGGAATCAAGTTTTACTACTTCCGCTTCACAATAGATGGATCATTTGAATATTGTGTATTATTCATAGTTTAGACTTTGATTGGATTTGATGATTTACATTTTAGGAAAAAACATAATCATGTTGGATCTTGTTAGATTCGTCTCAATGTGTATTTTTTTAATATCCACTTTTTATATTTTTTACTTATTAATAACTAAAGATATTAATGTTTAAGAAAATGCATTGCCAAGTGTGAAAAGTACAAATGATGTATCAATTGTGAAACGGTGGAAGTATTTCCAATCTTAACCATCATATTTTTAGCAAATAATGTTTATAACTTCATGTTAAAATATCTATAAAAAAATTCTAAATTGATTTGATCTGAATTTTTCCGATCTGATCTGATCATTTCTAAATTGAGCACTAGAGTGTTTGAATAAGTTGAAAAGAACATAGCCTAAATGACATCTTCCATTAATCTTTTTAAAGATTTTTGTCTTTTTGACCTTTTGTTTTTAAATAACTATTGCTAATCTACTCTCTAAGAGTATTTATTACTCTCTTTTTTATGTACTGCAAGCGTTTCACTATTTAAACTCTTTTTAGGTTACAATTATACCCTCTAAAAATAATTAAAATTTAACGATTATTTTTAAAAGTATAAAAAATATGTACACACTTCACTCGAGAAATTACAATGTACTTTCTCCCAAATCCTTACATGTTACTCTTTCGCACAAGACACGCATCTCGTGCATATAGGACTAGTGTTAGACTATTCTAGCTACATGTGTTATAACCAACTATTGAGTAAGTTGTAGCTCTAAAATAATGTAGCTGTAAAAAATGACATGGAAAAATAAGCAACATACACTTTAGCTTCACCGTTGTAGGTGCTCTTATACTAGTACAGGTTTGGGTTGTAAATTTCCTTCTTATACTAATATTGGAATATTGTAAGCTGTAACACCACACTTCATTTGTTTATCAGTTAAAGTATCAGGCTCCTGGCTCTCCAGATTTGGCCAAAAAGGTACAGGAACTTCTTGTTACATCAGGGTTCGGATCTGTGCACATTGACGAAGAACGAGGGCTCGATCATGCAACATGGGTACCTCTTATGTTTATGTATCCTGATGCTAACATCCCTGTATGCGAGCTTTCAGTTCAACCTCACTTGGATGGAACACACCACTACAACTTAGGACGAGCATTAGCTCCTTTAAAAGGCGAAGGCATGCTCATCATTGGTTCGGGAAGTGCAACACACCCTTCATTCAATACGCCTCAATATTATGACGGAGTTGCTCCTTGGGCTGCAGATTTTGCTCGTTGACTTGAAACAGCTCTGACAAATGGAAGGTACTGATATGATCGATTATTAATTCTTAAGTTATAGAATCAATTTATTTATATGCAACCTTAAGAGATCGTTTATATAGAGGGACTTGGATGGAAAGAAAAAGATATATTTTGGCTTATATGGATACAACATAGGAAAATGGAAGGGAATTGGAAAATATTCATTTTCTCTCTCCTCTAATAAACAAAATCTTTTCAATGTTGGAAAGATTTCCATGAAAATACAACCTTACTCGTCCCTCCCGTTCCTTCCCTTCGTTCCTCTCCTTTCCCTCCCTCCCCCTCTTTTCCTCCATCATTTCTATGCAAACAATGTGTAAGAGCAACCTACACCACTCCGGAAAACTATAGAAGGGAAGGATACATTGTACAATCTTTCCTAAGAATAATATTCAACCTATAATTTCATAAATCACTTTAATGCTCCCCCTCAAACAGAGTTTTCTCATATGCCTAACTTGTAAAGGAGAAAATTGAACTAATTGCTGGCTACCAATGGCATCTATAATCTATCCACCGAATCTGATTGGTACTCATCTCGCACCAAATGTGCTCCACCTTAATGTATTCCGTCTAATCATGGAAGATTACTTTAGCAACAATATGCACCAACACGCCATTACTATCACAAAATAAATGCATAGGTTTCTTCGGTAGAAGAGAGTTCAACTCACAAGTGGTTGTACTCTTAATATGGACCGATATAGTGCTTATGCAAGAAGACTTTGACATCATATGTATGTTGCTTTTCCGTTGTCTACAAGATGGATAATGCCGAACAACACGAAGTAACTCATATTAAAGATGACATATGGGCTGGGCCAGCCCGACCCATCCATCCCAACCCGTCTCGTGGGCCAGACCCGTTAAACCCGTTACCCAGCCCAGTTCAACCCGTGAAAAAGGAAAACCCGCACCGGGCTCGGTTGTTGTAACCCAGCTCGATAGTAACCGCCCAACCAACCCGCATCTAACCGCCCACTAACCCACCCAACCCAGTTCACAAGCTCACCCAGCCGTAACCACCCAGACCACCCAGCCCAGTAGCCCACCAAGCCCAACCACCCAGACAACCAACCCATCAGCCCATTAAGCCCGAACCACCCAGCCCAACCTAGCCCGCCTGACCCACCTTAACCCCCCCACTGAAATCTTCAGTCTCTAACTTGACGCTTCGGCTTCGTGGCCTCAAATCTCAATGATTGTTAAATTAAAAAAATCAATGAATTTGCTTCACACCTTCACTTATCAGATTATCAGAATTAAATCTTGATTTAAAAAAAATCATTGAATAAGATTAACTGATATTATTTTTTTTAAATCTTGCACTCACTCAGATCAGTAATTAAAAATCTTCCACTCACTTACTTAGATTATATCCATCAAATTCAAAATTCAGATTTCAGAAATCATGACCGAATTCCAAAATAAAAAGAAATCTTGCACATTTTTCCCGGCTCAACCCACTAAGCCCACCTAGCCCAATCCAACCCCCGTAACCAGCCCAACCCACCCCCTAAGCCCACCCAGCCCATTAACCCATCCAGCCCACCCAAACCACCTAGCCCACCCAACCCATTAACCAGCCCAACCCACCCAGCCCGCCCAATTAACTGTTTCACGCCCACCCAAACCGGTTGTGGGTCGCCTCCCCAACCCAACCCACCGACCCACCCAGCCCGCTTGTTTTCCTGACCCGCGCCGGTTAAAAAATGGCCAACCCAGCCCAGCCCAGCCCGGCCCACCCATTTGCCATCACTAACCCATATCAAAGAGCTAAGCTATTATTACAGGAGGCACATAAATATATAATAGATATTAGCTCATCACGTTTTTTAGCTAGGTATAGGACAAATTGATCCAAACTTACTTTCAAAACACAATACCAGAATTGTAGTGCCTCAATCATAAGCTTTGGTTTACTCATAACTCGTGCAAGAATATGAACACTTTAGCTCAACTCTAGACGTGTGATAGTACTCGTGAAATAAGTTGTCTGACTAAGATGAAACATTGTTCTTGAAAGATTGGAAGAATGAGAATTTTATAAAGTACAACAATGAAACTAAGCTGGCTAAGAAAACAAAATAGACACATGAAGAATGTTTACAGACATGGTGATGCAAATGAAAAGGGAGAAAGAGAAACATCCAGTACATCTACCCAACATTGCTGATCTACAAGGATGAAGTCCAGTCGTAGCCAACATTCTAAGGGACTGGTTTACAGCCCAACCAAAGGAGGAGACCGAGACAATACGGGAGGATTGCTTGTTCTTGGTGGACCCAACAATGATCTTGCCTCTATTGAAGACGAACTATATATTGATTTCAGGATTGAGTATGTTCATGGACAGCCATACAAATGCAGTGTTTATGGGGCACACAAACAGGAATTTTCAGGCTTTGGCAGTCGTTCTTAAACCGATAAACAAACCACTCATCAAACCAGAAAGCTCGAAAGACGGGGAGGGAAAGACCCGTGGGAACTTTGGACCCCAGAATTTGCATTCCAATCCCTGGAAAAGGAGGAATCCTACAACTTTGCGCGGGGCAGAGTGATGAATAAAAAGGAAAAAGGGAACAAGGGATGTCTATCCCAGGCAAGAGAAGATCTCCCTGCTGATATGTCTATCTTAGCATGGAATACAAGGGGCATTTCTAGGCCCAACTTTAAAACAAACTTGATGCATCTCATCCATGAACACAACCATGATATTGTGTTCCTTTGCGTAACCCGCACCTTTGCCAAAAATGTCTTACCTATCATTGAGTCCCTCTCTTTTGATGACCACTGTCTTGCTGAATCAAGGGGTTTCTCCGGTGGCTTGCTGGTCTTGTGAAATTCCTCCCGCTTGGATTTCACCACTATGGGAATTAATCTCCACATGATTCACGGTGTTGTCCAACTACGGGCTACCAAATTAACCTTCTTTCGTTCATGTATTTATGCTAGCACTATTTTTAAAACTAGATTAGAACTACCGAGCACTATATTGCCCTTTTAAAACTACAGACGCAGGTATGAATATTGAAAATATGCCAAAAAATACTACATTTTATTTTACGCTAACAATATATATATAAATATTCCCAAAATAAAATGTAAGGGTAAAATATAAGTTTAATGAAAATATAATAGTTGATATAATTTAGCGTCGAATATAATATTATTTAATGCGCGAAAATTTCAGAGAAATTAGGGGTGTTACATTAATGCCCTTGTCGAGGGTACCACACAAGTATCACATCAATCTCTGCAAACCAGTGAGTTGTGGTTGGAAGATGGAGAAACTGGGAGAGTTTATGAACGGTTTGCAACATCGGGCCTGATTAGTGTGAGGTATTGAAGACCTCCTACAACAGCCCAATAACTTTTGGGAACTTGATTAAGGGGCATTCTGGAACTGGTGAGAGAGTCAGTGACAGTAAGAGGAGTAGGAGCAGGCTTACCATCTTGCATGCTGAGACGAGTAAGAAGCTCCAAAATATTGTCTTTAGACTAGTGGGTGTGGGCATGACATCAGCTGATAAGGGTAATTACCTTAATTAGCCTTATAAATGTATGTAGCCTTTTGGAGGGAAAATCAGTTTTGACTTTCCATATAATCAGGGAGTTAGTTGAGAGTTTGTTAGAGTTGTTGAGCTGAGTTAGTTAAGCTAGGATTAGTTCCTACTTAGCAATTGAGCTATAAATAGATCAAGCTCAGGTTGTAATAAGCATTCAGAAAATCAAAAAACACATTCTTCTTTCTCATCCCATATTCTCTCTCTTTCTCTTCCTCTTAGCCGAATTCATTTTAAGTAATAGTTGAAGGGCTGCCCTTCCTGTAACATTGGTATCAGAGTTGAAGAGCAGTTGCTGCTTAGAAGTTCAATTCCGCCATTGTTGAGAACTTCACCAAGCTTCTGTACCCTAAGTGTTTGATCAAATAACACACTGAAATTTCTATCAAAATAACCCTGGCACCAGCAGTAACTAAGAGAGTTACAATCATGGAGGAATAATTAAGAATTCAAGAACAAAAGTGGGAAGAACAACAAACCCAGAACAAGGTGATACAAGATACCTTGAAGGAAGTAATAATGTCTTTACAAGAAATGAATGGAAGGTTGAAGGCAACAGAAGAAAAGAAGAATTTGGAGTCTCCAACCTCTTCTGTCAAATCCACTGAAATTCATGATGAGGGTGCTACTAGAATTCATGGGTATGTTCCTAAACTTGAGTTTCCTAAGTTTAATGGTACAAACCCCCGAGTGTGGATTAAAAAATGTAATAAATACTTCCATCTATGCAAGATTCCTGAAGAGCAAAAGGTAGATTTACCTTGTTTGAATATGGTAGAAAAGGCAAAACAATGGGTTTCCAGTTACTTGTCAATAAGAAGGAATGTTGACTGGTCTGAGTTCATAATTGACTTATCTGCTAGATTTAGAGATGAAATTGGCATGAATGTTGTAGAGAGGTTCAATAAACTGCAACAAACTGATTCAATCAAGAGTTACATTGATGCTTTTGACGATATGAGATCTTTGATGTTGCAACAAAACCATATACTTCCTGATTCTTACTTTCTTGATAGTTTTGTGGGAGGACTTAAACCAAATATTAAACCTATAGTAAAAGCTTTTAAACCTCAAAGTGTAGCTGAAGCAGTAGAATATGCTAGATTATAGGAAGAATCTATAACAGCTAACTTCACCTCACATTCATCTAAAACTCACAAACTTTCTTTTTCACCTTACTCCACAAAAAAACCTTTTGATACACCAGTGTTAGCTAATTCTAAACCTCCTATTCTTCCCTTACCTTCACATACAAACCCAAATACAAAAAGACCCTTCAAGTACATACCTGCAGATGTTAGACAGGAGACGATTGCAAAGGGGTTATGTTATTATTGTGATAAACCCTATGACAGGAATCACAAGTGTAACTTCAAAGAACCTCAGCTATTTACTGTAGAAATAGCAGGAAATGGACTATTGGATGTTAGTGAATCAGATGAAGGTGGTGATGAATTCTTGGATATTACCAATGGGAGTCATTCTGGAAACAGTGAGCCATGTATTTCAGTTAGTGCATTGATAGGAAATCAAAGCTTTCATACCATGAGGGTTAAAGGAATAGTAAATGGTTGTTCCATTAATATTCTCATAGATTCAGGAAGTACTCACAACTTCCTAGATATGAATATGGCCAAGAAACTGGGTTGTGCCATTAGTCCAATGCCTCCACAGGCTGTTACTGTGGCAGATGGAAATCATATTGCTTGTCAACATAAATGTGACACTTTTTCTTGGGCTATGCAAAGGAAGCTTTTTACCACTGAGGTTATGTTGATTCCACTAGGGTCTTGTGATATGGTGTTAGGAGTTCAGTGGCTAGCTACTTTAGGTTCCATTTGTTGGGATTTTAAGAAGTTGTTAATGGAGTTTACATTGGGAGGAGTTACATACAGGCTTAGAGGAGTTTCACCTAAAAAAGTACAAGTAATGGAGGGAGCACCTTCTGCTAAATTATTAGAAGATGCAGCTCATTTATGTTTCTTACAAGTACTGGATACCTCTAAGAATGAAGTAGCTGACAATTACTCCTTTTGTAATCTGGAGTCTTCAATAAATCCTGAAATTGAGACCCTTAAACAGATTTATAATGGTGTTTTTGAAGATCTGGTGGCTTTATCTCCAAAGAGGGGGGTGTTTGATCACAGAATTCCCCTAGAAGTGGGTGCAGGTCCTGTCAACATCAGGCCTTACAGGTATCCATTGAAGCAAAGAGATGTCATAGAACAACTCATCCAAGAAATGCTGGACAGAGAGATTATTCAAAACAGTTCAAGTCCCTTTGCATCTCCAGTTGTTCTAGTAGGCAAGAAAGATGGAACTTGGAGATTATGTGTGGATTACAGAGAACTTAACAAGAAAACAGTAAAAGATAAGTTTCCTATTCCAGTTATTGATTAATTAATTGATGAATTAGCTGGAGCTGCTGTGTTTACAAAGCTTGATTTAAGAGCTGGATACCATCAATTGAGGTTTCATGATACAGATGTTTTTAAAACTGCTTTTAAAACTCACACCGGGCATGATGAATTTCTAGTAATGTCTTTTGACCTTACTAATGCTCCTGCATCTTTTCAGGGATGGATGAATGATGTTTTTAGACCATTGCTTAGAAAATGTGTCTTAGTGTTTTTTGATGACATTCTTGTTTACAGTAAATCTTTTACTGAGCATTTACATCATTTAACTGAAATGTTTGAGCTTATGCAGCAAAATCAGATGTATGCAAAAGCTAGTAAATGTATTTTTGCAACTAGTAAAGTGGAGTATTTAGGCCACTTTATTTCTGCCCAAGGAGTTGAGACATATCCAAGGAAAATTTCAGCCATTGCTAGTTGGCCTGTTCCTAGCTCATTGAAAGACCTGAGAAGCTTTCTTGGTTTATCTAGCTATTACAGAAAATTTGTCAGGAATTATGCTCTTATTAGCAAAGAGCTCACTAATCTTCTCAAGAAAGGAGCTTTTGCATGGACTGAGAAAGCTCAGGAAGCCTTTGAAGCACTGAAGTCAGCATTGACAACTGGTCCTGTTCTTGCTGTTCCAGACTTTTCCAAACCCTTTGTACTAGAGACTGATGCATCTAAGTCTGGTATAGGGGCAGTTCTAATGGAGGATGACCATTCTTTGGCCTTTATTAGCAGGTCATTGGGTCCCAGATGGCAAAAATTATCAGTTTACGAAAAAGAACTCTTAACTATTGTCTTTGCTGTTCAAAAGTGGGAACAATACTTGATTGCTGGCCATTTTATTATCAGAACATATCAAAAGAGTTTGAAGTGGCTCTTACAGCAAAAGATATCTACTCCCTTCCAACAGTTTTGGTTGTCAAAACTTATGGGTTTTAACTATGAGATTCAATACAAGTGTGGAAAATACAATGTAGCTGCGGATGCCCTCTCCAGAGTAAAAGGAGGAGAAGTTCTGTTCATGGCACTCTCAGTAATTGCTTCAGACCTGAAGGAGTTAATTATTCAGAGCTATCCCCTGGATGTTAACACTCAACATATCTTAGTTCAGTTACAAGATAATGTTAGTGTTCCCAATTTCAGCATCCCAGATGGTTTATTGAGAAGAAAGAATAGAATTGTGGTTGGCAAGGATCATAATCTGAAACTGAAGATTATGCAATGGCAGCATGCTTCACCCGAGAGTGGCCATTCAGGTAGAGATGTCACGTTAAAGAAGCTTAAAAGCATATTTTATTGGCATGGCATGACTAAGGATGTTAGACAGTTTGTGAGGAGATGTACCATATGCCAAGTCTCTAAATATGATAACTCTGCCAAACCAGGACTCTTACAACCTCTCCCAATTCTAGAAGAAGTATGGAAGGATATCTCTATGGATTTTATTGGTGGCTTGCCAAAATCCAATGGCAAGGATGTCATATTTGTAGTGGTGGATCGTTTTAGCAAAGCTGCTCATTTCATGTCTCTATCACATCCTTATACTGCTGTACAAGTAGCTCAATGTTACTTAGACCATGTTTTCAAGCTACATGGTTGGCCAAGAACAATTGTGAGTGATAGGGACCCTACCTTCCTCAGTAACTTCTAGAAAGGTCTTTTTTCTCTTCATGGCACTGAATTTCTATTGTCTTCTGCCTACCATCCCGAGACTGATGGTCAGACAGAGGTAGTGAACAGATGTTTAGAGACATATCTTCGATGCATGTGTGGAGAAAAACCCCACGAATGGTCTCTATGGTTACCATTAGCTGAGTGGTGGTACAACACTCATTTTCATTCAGCTTTACAGTTAACACCTTATGAAGTGGTTTACAATCAACCACCACCACTTCATCTACCTTACTTAGCAGGCAAATCTTCTATTGAAGCTGTGGATAGAAACATGCTTAGAAGAGAGCAAATGATGGCTATGGTGAAATTTCATTTGACTAGAGCTCAGGGTAGAATGAAGGCTCAAACTGACAAACACAGGACTGATAGACACTTTGATGTTGGTACTTGGGTTTTGTTAAAGCTTCAGCCTTACAAACAACATTTAGTTCAGACCAGGACTAATCATAAGTTGTCTCCCAAGTATTATGGGTCTTTTCGGGTTCAAGCTAAGATTAGAAAGGTGGCTTACAAACTTACACTTCCTGCTAATTCTAAGATACATGATGTTTTCCATGTATCTTAACTGAAGAAATGTCAAGGTTCTCTGCCTATTGCTACATATATTCCAGTTTGGTTACAAGGCCAAGATGATGCTTTCTTAATTCAGCCAGCCACTATATTGGATAGAAGGACTATCAAATTTCAGAATATGGCCCATGTTCAATACTTGGTCCAATGGGAAGGATGTCCAGATCATGAAGCTAGTTGGGAGTATGCTGTAGATTTTGAACAAAGGTTCCCTGATTTTAATTGTAATATCTAGACTTGAGTCAATTCTTTTTCAAGGGAGGGTGGTATGATAAGGGTAATTACCTTAATTACCCTTATAAATGTATGTAGCCTTTTGGAGGGAAAATCAGTTTTGACTTTCCATATAATCAGGGAGTTAGTTGAGAGTTTGTTAGAGTTGTTGAGCTGAGTTAGTTAAGCTGGGATTAGTTCCTACTTAGCAATTGAGCTATAAATAGATCAAGCTCAGGTTGTAATAAGCATTTAGAAAATCAAAAAACACATTCTTCTTTCTCATCCCATATTCTCTCTCTTTCTCTTCCTCTTAGCCGAATTCATTTTAAGTAATAGTTGAAGGGCTGCCCTTCCTGTAACATTGGTATCAGAGTTGAAGAGCAGTTGCTGCTTAGAAGTTCAATTCCGCCATTGTTGAGAACTTCACCAAGCTTCTGTACCCTAAGTGTTTGATCAAATAACACACTGAAATTTCTATCAAAATAACCCTGGCACCAGCAGTAACTAAGAGAGTTACAATCATGGAGGAATAATTAAGAATTCAAGAACAAAAGTGGGAAGAACAACAAACCCAGAACAAGGTGATACAAGATACCTTGAAGGAAGTAATAATGTCTTTACAAGAAATGAATGGAAGGTTGAAGGCAACAGAAGAAAAGAAGAATTTGGAGTCTCCAACCTCTTCTGTCAAATCCACTGAAATTCATGATGAGGGTGCTACTAGAATTCATGGGTATGTTCCTAAACTTGAGTTTCCTAAGTTTAATGGTACAAACCCCCGAGTGTGGATTAAAAAATGTAATAAATACTTCCATCTATGCAAGATTCCTGAAGAGCAAAAGGTAGATTTACCTTGTTTGAATATGGTAGAAAAGGCAAAACAATGGGTTTCCAGTTACTTGTCAATAAGAAGGAATGTTGACTGGTCTGAGTTCATAATTGACTTATCTGCTAGATTTAGAGATGAAATTGGCATGAATGTTGTAGAGAGGTTCAATAAACTGCAACAAACTGATTCAATCAAGAGTTACATTGATGCTTTTGACGATATGAGATCTTTGATGTTGCAACAAAACCATATACTTCCTGATTCTTACTTTCTTGATAGTTTTGTGGGAGGACTTAAACCAAATATTAAACCTATAGTAAAAGCTTTTAAACCTCAAAGTGTAGCTGAAGCAGTAGAATATGCTAGATTATAGGAAGAATCTATAACAGCTAACTTCACCTCACATTCATCTAAAACTCACAAACTTTCTTTTTCACCTTACTCCACAAAAAAACCTTTTGATACACCAGTGTTAGCTAATTCTAAACCTCCTATTCTTCCCTTACCTTCACATACAAACCCAAATACAAAAAGACCCTTCAAGTACATACCTGCAGATGTTAGACAGGAGACGATTGCAAAGGGGTTATGTTATTATTGTGATAAACCCTATGACAGGAATCACAAGTGTAACTTCAAAGAACCTCAGCTATTTACTGTAGAAATAGCAGGAAATGGACTATTGGATGTTAGTGAATCAGATGAAGGTGGTGATGAATTCTTGGATATTACCAATGGGAGTCATTCTGGAAACAGTGAGCCATGTATTTCAGTTAGTGCATTGATAGGAAATCAAAGCTTTCATACCATGAGGGTTAAAGGAATAGTAAATGGTTGTTCCATTAATATTCTCATAGATTCAGGAAGTACTCACAACTTCCTAGATATGAATATGGCCAAGAAACTGGGTTGTGCCATTAGTCCAATGCCTCCACAGGCTGTTACTGTGGCAGATGGAAATCATATTGCTTGTCAACATAAATGTGACACTTTTTCTTGGGCTATGCAAAGGAAGCTTTTTACCACTGAGGTTATGTTGATTCCACTAGGGTCTTGTGATATGGTGTTAGGAGTTCAGTGGCTAGCTACTTTAGGTTCCATTTGTTGGGATTTTAAGAAGTTGTTAATGGAGTTTACATTGGGAGGAGTTACATACAGGCTTAGAGGAGTTTCACCTAAAAAAGTACAAGTAATGGAGGGAGCACCTTCTGCTAAATTATTAGAAGATGCAGCTCATTTATGTTTCTTACAAGTACTGGATACCTCTAAGAATGAAGTAGCTGACAATTACTCCTTTTGTAATCTGGAGTCTTCAATAAATCCTGAAATTGAGACCCTTAAACAGATTTATAATGGTGTTTTTGAAGATCTGGTGGCTTTATCTCCAAAGAGGGGGGTGTTTGATCACAGAATTCCCCTAGAAGTGGGTGCAGGTCCTGTCAACATCAGGCCTTACAGGTATCCATTGAAGCAAAGAGATGTCATAGAACAACTCATCCAAGAAATGCTGGACAGAGAGATTATTCAAAACAGTTCAAGTCCCTTTGCATCTCCAGTTGTTCTAGTAGGCAAGAAAGATGGAACTTGGAGATTATGTGTGGATTACAGAGAACTTAACAAGAAAACAGTAAAAGATAAGTTTCCTATTCCAGTTATTGATTAATTAATTGATGAATTAGCTGGAGCTGCTGTGTTTACAAAGCTTGATTTAAGAGCTGGATACCATCAATTGAGGTTTCATGATACAGATGTTTTTAAAACTGCTTTTAAAACTCACACCGGGCATGATGAATTTCTAGTAATGTCTTTTGACCTTACTAATGCTCCTGCATCTTTTCAGGGATGGATGAATGATGTTTTTAGACCATTGCTTAGAAAATGTGTCTTAGTGTTTTTTGATGACATTCTTGTTTACAGTAAATCTTTTACTGAGCATTTACATCATTTAACTGAAATGTTTGAGCTTATGCAGCAAAATCAGATGTATGCAAAAGCTAGTAAATGTATTTTTGCAACTAGTAAAGTGGAGTATTTAGGCCACTTTATTTCTGCCCAAGGAGTTGAGACATATCCAAGGAAAATTTCAGCCATTGCTAGTTGGCCTGTTCCTAGCTCATTGAAAGACCTGAGAAGCTTTCTTGGTTTATCTAGCTATTACAGAAAATTTGTCAGGAATTATGCTCTTATTAGCAAAGAGCTCACTAATCTTCTCAAGAAAGGAGCTTTTGCATGGACTGAGAAAGCTCAGGAAGCCTTTGAAGCACTGAAGTCAGCATTGACAACTGGTCCTGTTCTTGCTGTTCCAGACTTTTCCAAACCCTTTGTACTAGAGACTGATGCATCTAAGTCTGGTATAGGGGCAGTTCTAATGGAGGATGACCATTCTTTGGCCTTTATTAGCAGGTCATTGGGTCCCAGATGGCAAAAATTATCAGTTTACGAAAAAGAACTCTTAACTATTGTCTTTGCTGTTCAAAAGTGGGAACAATACTTGATTGCTGGCCATTTTATTATCAGAACATATCAAAAGAGTTTGAAGTGGCTCTTACAGCAAAAGATATCTACTCCCTTCCAACAGTTTTGGTTGTCAAAACTTATGGGTTTTAACTATGAGATTCAATACAAGTGTGGAAAATACAATGTAGCTGCGGATGCCCTCTCCAGAGTAAAAGGAGGAGAAGTTCTGTTCATGGCACTCTCAGTAATTGCTTCAGACCTGAAGGAGTTAATTATTCAGAGCTATCCCCTGGATGTTAACACTCAACATATCTTAGTTCAGTTACAAGATAATGTTAGTGTTCCCAATTTCAGCATCCCAGATGGTTTATTGAGAAGAAAGAATAGAATTGTGGTTGGCAAGGATCATAATCTGAAACTGAAGATTATGCAATGGCAGCATGCTTCACCCGAGAGTGGCCATTCAGGTAGAGATGTCACGTTAAAGAAGCTTAAAAGCATATTTTATTGGCATGGCATGACTAAGGATGTTAGACAGTTTGTGAGGAGATGTACCATATGCCAAGTCTCTAAATATGATAACTCTGCCAAACCAGGACTCTTACAACCTCTCCCAATTCTAGAAGAAGTATGGAAGGATATCTCTATGGATTTTATTGGTGGCTTGCCAAAATCCAATGGCAAGGATGTCATATTTGTAGTGGTGGATCGTTTTAGCAAAGCTGCTCATTTCATGTCTCTATCACATCCTTATACTGCTGTACAAGTAGCTCAATGTTACTTAGACCATGTTTTCAAGCTACATGGTTGGCCAAGAACAATTGTGAGTGATAGGGACCCTACCTTCCTCAGTAACTTCTAGAAAGGTCTTTTTTCTCTTCATGGCACTGAATTTCTATTGTCTTCTGCCTACCATCCCGAGACTGATGGTCAGACAGAGGTAGTGAACAGATGTTTAGAGACATATCTTCGATGCATGTGTGGAGAAAAACCCCACGAATGGTCTCTATGGTTACCATTAGCTGAGTGGTGGTACAACACTCATTTTCATTCAGCTTTACAGTTAACACCTTATGAAGTGGTTTACAATCAACCACCACCACTTCATCTACCTTACTTAGCAGGCAAATCTTCTATTGAAGCTGTGGATAGAAACATGCTTAGAAGAGAGCAAATGATGGCTATGGTGAAATTTCATTTGACTAGAGCTCAGGGTAGAATGAAGGCTCAAACTGACAAACACAGGACTGATAGACACTTTGATGTTGGTACTTGGGTTTTGTTAAAGCTTCAGCCTTACAAACAACATTTAGTTCAGACCAGGACTAATCATAAGTTGTCTCCCAAGTATTATGGGTCTTTTCGGGTTCAAGCTAAGATTAGAAAGGTGGCTTACAAACTTACACTTCCTGCTAATTCTAAGATACATGATGTTTTCCATGTATCTTAACTGAAGAAATTTCAAGGTTCTCTGCCTATTGCTACATATATTCCAGTTTGGTTACAAGGCCAAGATGATGCTTTCTTAATTCAGCCAGCCACTATATTGGATAGAAGGACTATCAAATTTCAGAATATGGCCCATGTTCAATACTTGGTCCAATGGGAAGGATGTCCAGATCATGAAGCTAGTTGGGAGTATGCTGTAGATTTTGAACAAAGGTTCCCTGATTTTAATTGTAATATCTAGACTTGAGTCAATTCTTTTTCAAGGGAGGGTGGTATGATAAGGGTAATTACCTTAATTACCCTTATAAATGTATGTAGCCTTTTGGAGGGAAAATCAGTTTTGACTTTCCATATAATCAGGGAGTTAGTTGAGAGTTTGTTAGAGTTGTTGAGCTGAGTTAGTTAAGCTGGGATTAGTTCCTACTTAGCAATTGAGCTATAAATAGATCAAGCTCAGGTTGTAATAAGCATTTAGAAAATCAAAAAACACATTCTTCTTTCTCATCCCATATTCTATCTCTTTCTCTTCCTCTTATCTGAATTCATTTTAAGTAATAGTTGAAGGGCTGCCCTTCCTGTAACATCAGCCCCCAGAATATAGGAAAATCACTTGGATCCTTCAAAGAAAAACGCTTAGCTAAGTTAGTCATGATAGAATTAATGGTTTTTCGTAAGAAAGAACCTAATAAAACATCACTTTTGTGGAAAATGACCTAATAATTTTTTTTTTGTCTAAAAGGACATAATAAAATACTTACGTTTGTTAAAAAGAATCGCATTAAGATTTTTCAGCCAAACAATTTCCAGCGGCCTCTTACACTTCACTCTTCGTCTTCTTCAAATCTTCCTTTCTTCCCTCTTTCTCCTATCTTCTCTTATTTTTCTCAACCCTTCATTCTTCCTCCAATTTAATTTATAAATTAGAGAAACATAATGCCATGGATTACCACCACTTGAATGCAAATTTGAGTCCCTTAAACCAATGTTTCTTATGACATAACCCTATAATTCTCCATCTTCAACTTAATTTCTCAATCTCTCCTTCAACTTCCATTTTGTCAACCTTCACCTGGGTCATTAATTCCTTCTTCATCAGTTTTCAATATAGGAACAAAGACTTCTTATCCACAAGAACATTAATCACAAGTCTTTTTCATGCTATGCTTTCATCAACCAACCATCAAAACCCTAATTTTTGATTTTCGAATACTGTAAAATTGGAAAAGGTTTCATTATGAACCCTAAAATTACAAAAACCTTATACTAGAGTGGGGGAAATTAGATTAGAAAAGAATACCTTCAATGGAGATTGCAAAAGCAAACTTTGTGTTAAGTTTTTTGGAGGAAGGTATTTTTTCTATGAAGAAGAATGAAAGGAGAGAAATGGTTTGGGAGAGGGTGTTATAAACAAAAGCAGGTATTCAAATAAAGGGAAAATTAAAGTCAACGCTGGACTTACACAAATGGATATTAAAATGGTTTGACGGAAAATCTTAAAGTGGTGCTTATTAACAAACAAAAGTATTTTATTAGGTCTTTTTATAGACAAAAAGAATTTTATTATGTCCTTTCCCACAAAATCTGTGTTTTATTAGGTTCTTTCTCCCAAATAACCCTAGAATTAATGGTAGATGCATTAGGATCTGGAACAATAATGTCATCCACACATATGACAAGAGAAAGTAGATGAGCCACTAAATAAAAAGTTAAGTGTCCGAAAATGCTCGTCAGAAACCTAAGTTAAGGAAGAAATTGGTAAGTTCGGTATACCATGCCGGAGGGGCTTATTTGAGACCGTAAATAGCTCTCTTGAGCATACAAACATGAGTAGGAAACTTTTGGATCCATAAAGAGCCTATATAAGAGGTATAGAGACACCAATACACTTGCCTTAATAATATGCTCCGAGCCTTTGCATCGTAAGGATGATGCAAGGCGAGGTTCGCCAAGTCATTGGTGATGTGATGAGATGCGCTAGTGTCAATCAACCAAGAAGGAGTAGAGGTGCAAAAGTAAGTTGTGGCTAGATGACCTTGAGGCATGTTTATGAGGAAGGAGGTAAGGTGGGCTTGGCACTTGGTAGTAGGAAAACGTTCTTAGAAGGTATTGCAGAGTGACCAAAAGTGTGGCACCATTGACACTTGCCTTGATAGCCTTTGGTACGTGCAAATTGTTTGGAGTAATTAGTGTAGGTCAGAGAGGGGTTGTTGGGGGAAAGGTGGGACGCAAGCTGGAGGTGGTGAGGAGCATGGGGCACATAGCGAGTTGTGGTGGTGGCATGGAAAGTAATGTGTAAAGGAGAGGAAGGGGTGCGGGGACAACGTACGTAAATTTACCTCCCTGATGAGAAGTTTTCCATGAAACTCGTCGAACGTCATTCTTTGGACTGAGGAGAAGGAAGGCTCGTCGGGAAGAGGATTGTATGATGAGAGAAGCAAGACAATTTATCATTTTCTAATATACAACATAGATTATGGCAATGCAATTTAGTTGGGCTCTTATGTCTATCCGAATGGTATGAATCATCCTTTCTACAGAGGTAAATCTTTGCCTACTAGGCTAGAGGATGCAAGTTACAAATTATGTATCGGTAGGACATGTATTTCTATTACTATTACTATTACTATGAATCATAATTAAAGTGGTTCATGCTAGGGTCATCATTATCCCTTTTGGAGTTAGGAATAGGGTATGCGTTTTTAAGAAAAGAATTTGTCCATGTTTTGGGGTTTTGGAGTGAATCCCCAGCATTCGCAACATCTATAATGGCGTGATAGTTGGGATCGTGATGCAGCCCTTCCAGAATATGCTCAATGAGATCCTCCAGTTTGACGGGGTCACCAAGAATCGCGAGGTGATATGCACAACCTCGAATAACATTCATGAAATCAGTCATAAATTGATTACCGATGGTAAGAAGACGTAAGTTGGCTTTTAAAAGATTTCATAAGCCGTTTCCATTTGTGGAATAGTAGGAGAAGGTCTTAAGGTGGAGGATGTTTTTCATTCAAACATTTGAAAAGACCATAACCAACCAAGGTGGCTTCAAGGTGTAACTTCCATGAGAGACAATTAGTGTTTGTGAGTTTAATAATGTTGGAAAGAGAGACGAGAATGAGCAGTTAAGTAGGTTCAACCTCGTGGGGGATGGTGGAGTTGGCCATTGAAGTACTTAGGTGTGTGAAAAAAAATCAAGTGAGAGTCGAGACCTGCTTCGGTATCATGAAAGATTGGAAGAATGATAATTTTTCCATTAGCAAAATGCAGATATAGAAATATAAAGTGCAACAATGAAACTATGCTAAGTAAGAAAACAAAATAGACACAGGAAGAATATTTACTTTCCTAAGATGGAGTATACGACCAAACTAGCTACCGCCGACTATACAATGATTCATTGCTATATAGGAGATGCTTAGAGATGCATAGAAGATGCTTTAGATATCATCTCCAATAATTACTACTTCCTACTTCTTACCCTTGGTTTTTTCCTTTCTGTGGCTCTATTGGCTTATGCAATTTTAGAAACTTGACTATAATCTATATGAAGTATATTAAAAAGCGTAAGCAAGAATTGCAATCTTTTACGTGTCACCATCCCATAATTTTATCCACATCATTCTCATATATTAGAAAAGAATCGTCAATCTCAAGATTCGAACTCATAACTTCAAGTATGAAATAAGAGCTCTAACCACCACTCCATCATATTAATATTGCTTTTTTTTTGCCAAAATTAATGGTGATATATGATTGGCAAACCAAGAGTTAAATTGTAACTTTTAAAATCTATATTATAAAGAAATAGAGAAATTTGTTTCAAAGAACCTTTTAAAAGTGTCATTCTGTGAGAAACAACCTTATAATTTTTTGAATTTTTTTACAATTACCAACTTTTCTTTACAACTTTTCAAAAGTTACCATCTTTGATTTTTATTTTTTTAAATTACCACCAAAACGTTATAAATTCTTAAAAACTCTTACGATGGCATATCCCAAATTTCTCCGTTTTGTGGACCCAAATATTGACTAATTCTTTTCCAAACTTTAAGAAGTGAAGAACAAAACATTCCTCTTCAATTGAAGGGCAAATTATGAGCGATTTTGGGAAATTTTCTGAGTAAATTACTTCAATTTCAATTTCAACTTCAACTAACAAACTAAGGTAATTCGCCAAGTCTAAGTCAGAAATTATGGTTTTTTTTATGAATTACGTATTCTAGGGTTTGTGTTTAATTATGGAGGAAAATTTTCAAAATTAACATTGATATTGCATAATTGATGCTTGAATTATGTAGTTTGACATTTCTAATTTCATATTCTCATGTCAATTTAGTCAATTACTAGGAATTATGATTTGTAATTGAGCATGTGAGAATGGATTTTTGCTTAATTGGGATTGTATTTGTTGTGTAGTTGACTTAAAAACTGTTGTTATTACTTTAATATTATTTAATTAGTTCATGTTGCTTGATTCTTGGTAATATTCCCTTACTTTAAGAATTTTTTAGGTTAGAGGTTAAATAGGCTAATGAAAGGGGTTGGAGGAAAGAAAATGAATCAGTTCATGGATGGGGCCCACAAAATGGAGTAATTGGGATTTTTCGTTAACAAGTGGGAAATTTTAAGAAAATAGTAACATGTTGGTGGTAATTTGAGAAAAAAAACCAAAGGTGAAACTTTTAAAAAGTTTTGAAGAAAAGGTGGTAATTGTCAAAAAAATTGTAATTTTGTCTTTGTGAGAAACAACCTCTAACCTCTGAATTCTTGTGAGATGAAACCTCCGGTTGATTTTCTGGTGTTGACCTATTTTCTCATTCGTTGACGACCCCTTTTCCTATTTACACACTCTTCTCTCATTTTTTATTTTAATTGTAGTATCATCTTCCTCCATCTTGTCCCTTATAAACCCTTCTCTCCCACTTTTTCCCACCCCAAATCCGATATTTTTCCAGGAAAGTTTCCTAAATAAAAATCTTTAATTAGTAAGTTTAGGGTTCTTGTTTCCTTCTATCTTTGCTGCTATATTTTAGAATTCTTCATCTCAATTATTTCATATTATTTAAAAGAATTAGGGCTTCTCTTTGAATTGAATTAGAGCATTCCTTCAACTTGAATATACGGTATCTTTCTTGTAGTTCTATGGTGAATCAAGCGTCTCCTTTCTTCCTTTGATAGTGACTCTTGCCTGCAAACGTCATAAATGTTCAACAAAGTTCCTTCCTATATTTACCTAGGTTTGTTCGTGAAATTGAAGATTTTCTTCTTTCCGCCTTCTTAAAGATGATTTCTTTGCCTTCCTTTTAGCCACCATTAATACGAGGTACAAGAGAAAACGAAAAGTTTAGAAAATCGCTACTCTTTCAACAACACATGAACAATTACAGAAGAGAGAGAGATATAAATTATTAAAGGGGAAGGGGGAGACATTTTCACTTCCTTGTTGCAGAGATGAATTCAGTTCTTCAATACCCAGCAAAAGAATTGTGAGATTATGAACGAACAATGACAGAGATGAGAGAGAATAGTTTATGTTTCCAAGAGGGTGGGGTTAAAATATGGAAATTGGAGGAAAAATGAGGAGAGGAAGTGCAATTAACAAACAAACTGCTAATTGGTATACAAATTAATGGTCAACACCTGATAAACCATGGTCAACGCCAGAATAAGGCACGAGAGGTTTCATCTCACAATAATTCATAGGTTTAAGGTTGTTTCGGAAGAAACAATTATAAGGTTGTTTCTCACAAAATGTTACTTTTAAAAGGTCTTTTCTACTTTGACAATTTTCTCTTATAAATAAGATGCCTTATTTTCCCTTTTTAAATAATACTTTTTTGCATTTATAAACAATATTTAACTACTATAAAGTTATTTCGCATAAAAAACCGGGGGTCGCCCAGATCTAGTCTATATATATATTAAAAAACGTAACCAAGGATTGCAATCCACCACGTGTCATCATCCCTCTTTGAATGACACTCTATCAACTGCATTTTCATATAATAAAAAAAATGTCTACGTAAAGACTCAAACCCGTGACCTTGAGTATGCTATATATAAGGAGTTTCAACCACCACTCCAAGATGTTATTAGTGTTTCTTTTATCAAAATCAATAATGATGTATGAATAGAAACCAAGACTGAAGTCGTAAATTTTTAAATTGCACATTGCAAAAGAGATTTTTTTTTTTTTTTTTGATAATTTTTCACACTACATGACATCAATTATTTTAAGTATTATTAAATTCAATGCACAAAAATTCCCGAGCATCGTCGGGCCCTAAATACTAGTTTTCTCCAATAACAGTGCACTCTAATTAACGGTTTATTGCTTTATGCTTTTCAGGTATGAAGAAGTGAATAAATGTGAAACAACAGCACCTAATTGGAAATTGGCTCATCCATTGCCCGAACACTTCTATCCATTGCATGTAGCTATGGGTGCTGCTGGTGCAAATTGGTTGGGAGAGCTCATTCATAACAGTTGGGACCATGGTACCATTTCATATGGCGCCTACAAGTTCACTTCTACCTGATTGTTTTTCTTGAGTAATTCTTCCATTCCAAAATCTTTACTCCGTTAGCTTTTAATAGTAAAAACTTCACTATAGTGTTCTTAACGTTTGACATAATTCTACTTTGGTACCTTATGGTTTCATCAATTCCATCTTGGTGCGCCTAAGAGTTAAACGTTTTTTTCACTTTGGTGTGCCTTGTGGGCTGTAGTTTTATATTGCCACTTTGGTTCCTTAGGTTTGTATCGAATTTTACTTTGGTGCACTACGATTTAGTAATTGTTTTTGATGCCTTCGTCTTTACATTGATTTCATTTGGTAACCTATGATTAACTCCGTTAGTCTCTGTTTACTAAAACTAAAAGACCCTGCAAAATGAGCACCTAGGAAGAACAGGTCATGTACAGAGTCTTCGTTTAATTTCAAGCACGTTGTTTCAAATCGCCCCTAAAACGAGCCCTAGATGCCCCAAAACGAACTATAATGAGCCTTGTTCCTCTTTCTCTTTGTTTGTCGTCTTTCTCTTTTCCCTTTGTGTGCTTTTGTGCGTCTTCCTAAATACTCTCGACACCATAGATGGCTCGTTGGAGTTTCGTGGTTGGCGATGTATCACCGCCATCGTTCCTTCACCTTTCTTCTTTGCCTCTTTCTTCTCCCTCTCTAATTTCTCTATTCCTCTTTTCTTCTGGTTACTGGAGGATATGAGAATTGGTTTTTCTCTTTTCTCCTTTGTCTTTTAATCATTAGTATAAGTTAATGATTCATTCCTCTTCCCTTATTCAATTATACCCACATACACCCCCTCTACTTTTTCCCCCTTTTATACCAACTCCATCAGATTACTCTAATCCCATTTTCCCCCTTCTAATCTATTTGATCTAATTATCTTAAACTACTCTTCTTACACATATATCTAAGTACATCTATTATGATTTTAAAATATAATTTAAATACTAATGCAACTTCATGAAAAAAACAATAATAACTCATATTCGTTGAAAGAATGAAACTCCACATTTGTTGAAGTCATTCCATTAAAACATTATAAAACAATTGACTAATTAAATATAATTAACTTTTCAAATGCTGTAATAAAATCCAATTTCCTTTAAATAAACTTGAGGATGATTAATACATAATCAGCTAATAATCATAATTAGCAATTAATAAAATACTCTTTAAAATAGGGGTATAATTACAATATACCACCCTCACAAAAAGTTTCGGCCTCAAAACTTAAAAGTTAAAATCATAGAGATTATATCGAACAACTATTAAAATCAACATCAAAACATTTAAAGTCTAAAGCTCTAAACTTCCCGAATAAGAGTCAAGCTTCCATTCCGCCATCATATTTGTGTCTCACTTCAACTCAGTGCCTAGGTTCTCATTGAGGAGCAAAAACTACAACGGGGCAAACTTATTGGCATTAAACTCAAATCATTCCATTTCGAAAGATCTCGTTTCAAAACCACATCAATTCATTTCTAAATCAAACCAAACTCCTCAATACTAATCTTTCAAGCAAACACGTTCACTTTCTCAACATTTCAAAACTATTTCGAATCATTTCAACAATATTATAAACTTTCAATATAATCAAATGAACTTCAGTATAACAAACTTTCAAACTTAATCAAATGAACTTACTTTCTTTGAAGTCAAACAAGTAATAATAATCTAGTGAAAAATAGAATCCATAGTAACTATAACCTACTATACTAATTACAACTATCATCAAAGCTATTAATTAAATCATCCCCTCCTCAAAATGAGTTTTGTCCCCAAAACTCTAAGCCATGGTTACACTCCACACTCTAACTAATCCTTAAAGAAATAGTCACATTCTTATACAGACATGTTGTCACACGGATACACAAAAGTTCACGTATTTGTCACACAAAGCTTATAACCCAACAAAAGATACTTAAGATGCGTACCCTTGAGACGTTTCAAAGTTGTTTCATTATAAACCAAATATTTTCACGCTTTACTCTTAAGTAGATCATGTTTATTTCAGACCATCTCAAAACCCTTTCAAATCCTTTCGATGATAAGAAAGACTTTCACTAACTTAACCAAAAGAATTTTTTTTATACATGAAATCCAACAGGCGATATTATAAGATTAACAAAATATTCAAGGTATAAACAATAATAACTATAATCTTATAATAATACCAACTCCATTACCAAACCAAAGCTATTATACGCTTCATCCTTCAATAAGTTTTATCCTCAAAATTTAATCTTACGTCACACTCATAAGGACCAATAATTAAATAATTGCTTTCCCATAAAATAGTTCTCACTATCCACGTTGGCCAATTCCTTTCACATAATTAATAAAACAATAATTGTGGGCTTCTAGACCCACAAACACGCTTCTCGTGCACGCTCTATCATATAGTTACCTGATCATACACTACCACAAAAGGCCTTTTATTGCAGTTATAAGGCGTAATTTATTGCGGTTCTAAATCGCAATAGATGCATGGTGCAATAAAAAGGTGGAGTCACTTTCTATTGCGGTTCTGAACCGCCATAGAAAGTATTATTTCTATTGCGATTGTTAGAAAACCGCAATCTTTTAACTATTTTACTACCACCAAAATTTTAAAATTGCCGCACAAATTATTTAATATGGCTGTTCAAGACAACCGCCATAGAAAGCTGCAATACTTTCTTGAAGAGCTTCATATATATTGTCGTTTTGTATTTCTTTTTTCTTTATAAAACTATGTTTTAAATGCTAAATAAATATAAATGCTGAAAAAACAATCTCACGATCATATTATAAATGTAAAGCTTAATCATTAATTTATGAACCAAACTTGTTTAAATCTATTGTCCTAAAAAACGTGAACTTTGTCCTGCTACAGCCTACAACATAAACTAATGTAATAAGTTAAACAAAATGTTTTGTAATCAAACTACAAATATTTTTCTTGGAACGAACTAGTCAAATGACGATACATATCGCACCCACTCGTTTCTGGGTTCATCAATTTACTATTGACCATAAGACGGAAATCGATTGCCTGAAAAGTACTGTAAAAAAAGGAAATAAGTAAGCAACAGTATCGAATTATTTAGCAAATTCAAGTAGAAAATTCGGCAAAGTTTCCTCTATATTTTGAACAATTCATTAATTTCCAAATGTGTACCTAAATGTTTTTAAAGTTCATAACAGGGAAGTGATATTCCACAACGCAATTTCTATAAAAAAAATACAAGTGTTTAGAATATGCACCAAAATCCTCCAAGCATTCGACAAATGGTAAACTACTCTAAACTAAATACATAACCAGCACCAAAGGAACCTAGATACTTACAATGCCGATGTGATAGTAATATATTTCCAAACCACCTCCGATGTTCAAGTAACCAATCACAAATTTGGTCTGTGTAGGCTACCATAAGGACTGCAGCATCCCTAAATATATCAACCTGTACAAGGGTAAGAGGATAAGAAAAGGATGAGGTCTTTAACTCGCATATACCTCGGAACTACAAAGCAAATTTTAACACTCTAAAAAAGTAGCAACTTTATACAAATCTTTGGATAACATCAATAACCTGAAAATTAATAAGACGTTAAAAAAGACTATCAACATGAAATATTAATCAAAATAAGTGGATATAGAGACAAGCTTAAGTACCTTGGACATTGTTGACCCAAGATGGCAATGAGCTCCAACCAACTTCAGCTGCAGTGCTACAATTATGTACAAGCATATATATTTGTCATCGTGATAGATCAATCAATAGTTTTCAACAAGTAAAGCACTGATGAGCAATGTAACAGGAACACTGACAAGTAAGTGAATCCTTTGCTTAGTTCAACAGTAAGAGACCTTTATCAGTTTTGTGGGTCGGTTGCAAAGGAACCCAAGACTGTATAACCGGTTTCTGTTTCATTTGGTTGTGCTACTACTATAATATCCAGTTGTCCACATCAGCAGGATGTATCCCTATTCATAGAATCAAATTGATAAATCCAAAGTCTTCGATCTTACAAACTAAGTAGTAGCAATGTAATTGAGATATAAACTAGGAGTACTTTTGTCTAAGCTATGAATGAAAAAGAGTCTAAAACTGAGTAATTAGGAATAGAATACAAAGTATCCTCAAAATCTATTCATATCCTACTAAAATAACTAAAGAAAAAGTCTGTAAAAAGATAGAAATCCGTCATATCAGGTCAAACGCCATCAGGCCCAAGCCAAACCTGATTAGGTCCTGGCACGAAACTATTAAAGTTATTGTCATCGAACTTCAACCTGATGAGGTCAGGTATGAGCCTGGTTGGGTTGAAGTTAAACGGGTCCAAAAAAAGACATCCAAATGCACTCAAATGGACTTGGCTGCGATCCTGAAACTCCAACGATCATCTCCATGTTCTAGAATGGTTCATTCCACCTCCAAATAGCTGTAATGTCCCTGAAATTACTCAGAAGACACAAAACTGCAAACAAGAGTAAAATCTTGCGGAATATAGCGGGACCATGCATGAAATATACTATTTTAGTAATGAAATGAGGGTCAAAATATAATAAAATATCAACACAACAATGCACACGTTGGTGTTTGTCTTTTATGGTGTTAAACTATACTCCCTTCGTTCCCATTTGATGTTCGCATTTTCAATATGGGGGAAAACTAATGCAAAATGAGGCTGATGAGAATATTTTTAATTTTATATTGTATAAAGTACATTTGACACCTTCTTGCTTTTGAAAAATTAAGAGAGAAAAAGAAAAGTGGATGATTAGGAAATAAATGATTCTAAAGTCTTGGGTCATTTGTAAGACCAAAAAGTAAAAAATATAGTAAATATTTGGTTGTTGAAGGATAAGATGGGAAAATAAATATTAGTAAAAAGGAAAAGATTTAAAGTGGAAAGAACTTTTAGGAACATCCCAAAAAGAAAAATGGGAAAATCAAATAGGAACGGAGGGAGTAGTATATAATCTATAGTTTCCTTTTTGTAATCTTGGCAAGTCGGATACTTATGAACTCTGATTTCCGCTCAAATTTAAATTATATCAAATCCGGGGTACGAAATATCCATCAATACTTTAGCGTGATTTAAATTTCCACAAGAGTCTTTATTATATTTGAAATCCAAAAAAAAGTACGTAAATTTACAATTAAACCCTAGGAATTAAATTATTTTAAAATTAATATATTTATTGTCCGTAAATCAATTTTTATGCTAAATATTTTTGAATAATGGATCACTTATACATTATATTATAAAAAATTGTAATCCTTAAGTAAGAAACATAAATAAATTTAATCTCAGACAATGTAAAATAATTTCATACGTAAAAATTTAATATCAAACTACACATAATGATCTGGGAAATCAACCGATCCAACAATTGTAGTTTTATATTTTTAAATATTTTAACTATCCCGTGTATTAGTGTGGACAATTTATTTTGAAATGGCTTTTACTGTCCTCTCAAAAGAAATGCGTTAACGAACACTAACACACAAAAATATCATGCTATAAAAGATATGAACACTTGTTTTTTGATACTTTTTAATTTTCCCTTTCATAAATATCTAGCACTTGAACTTTTCTTATGTAATATCCAAGTGAAAGAATTTAGTACAGTTTCCATAACAAGTTAAGGTACATAATGATTTATGTGAAGAAGATTAAAATTTGATTGGGGTGCATACCAGACATATGATATTGAGTAATATAATTAGTATAACATTTAAGGGTAGCAATTTTTTTTTGTTTACTCCAAGTTGCTATTATGTATTTCAACACAAAGTAAGTCGAAAAATCAAAACTAATTAAACAATTAAGTATGTGTATTCATATTATCATCAATAATATTTGACTTACTTTTTTAATTTATACTTCGACATCGTATCTTTCTCCCTTTTCCATTGGCATTCTCGAATATATCATCACTAAACAGGCTCCCTAGGTCACACTTTTTTGACGAACTCTTTCAACGAGTTTAAAACTCAAAAGTTGTTGGAATTAATTATCATCGTGTCTTTCTCTCTTCTTTTATTGGCATTCTCTAATGTATCATAACTAAGCATGTTCCTTATTCTCACTTTTTTTACGAACTCTTTTAACTCTTTCAAAATTATACTCCCCCATGATTCAATTTTCAGGTTTTACCTGACGGAAGTGTAGTTGTAACCAACTAACCATTGAGCTGCAATCGTTGGTTGCACTTACCATTATATAGTTCAGAGTATATTTGTACAAAAAATTGAGTTGATAAGGTTAAATTACGTCGCTAATTTGAGTCTACGATCTTTTACGTTGAGGAAAAGGTTTTGGAATGAAATCCATCCTAGCCATAATTTGTACGCTCATGCGGTGTTTGGACGCTATTGGGTATCAATATATCACTCTCTCCAACCTAATCTATCTGTACATACATCAACATGCATTCATGCATTTATCCAAATTCCTAATTGATAAATCTTTTATCTTTTTTTTTTCTTTTTCTACATTTTTCAATATGGACCATGGGAATTTATTCTTGGGGATAAATAAGTGGCATAAATAAGTGGGCTCTAATGGAAGTAGAGAAGATGATGAGAGAGAGTGTAGAAAGAGAAAGTGAGAGAGAGTTTCTAATTGCAGGTACGGTTAGAGGCGATGGAACACCAGCAAGCAACACCAACGGGGCCAAACGAAGATGCAAGAGTCAACCACATTCCAAACCCACCATACCAACCACTCCACAAACCCCCAAAATAGCCTCCCCCCACCACCAGCTAAACCACCACCACCTGTACCTATCATACCAACAAAAACAAAAACCCCAACAACACCTACATTACAAGCCACAACCCACCCCACTGATATGATCCTGTTTAAGGATACCCTGACGAACAAGAACAGAGCTACTGAAGTAGAAGATGTGTGCTCATTGATAAAAGTTCAGAACAACGAACTTCCTTTCCGGATCGAACCACCAGAAAAACTGAATGCGGATGAGGTTTTTGTACCTTTGTCCAAAGAAGATTATAATAAGCTGAGTTTAAGATGGAACAAGGCAATTATCATTAAAACCATGGGTAGATCTTTCTCAAAAGATTACCTCAAAACAGAGCTTATAAAGATGTGGAAATGGAATGGGAGTCTAAACTTGGTAGGCCTAGGTAAGGGCTTCTATTGCATAAGCTGCGAGAGCGAATTGGAGAAAGCAAGGATACTTGCAGAGGGACCATGGTTCATTCTAAGACACCATGTGTGGGTGCAGACATGGCTACCGGGTTTCAAACCTTCAGATGTTTCTTGCAATGAAACAATACGTTGGGTATCAATGCCGGAACTACCCATAGAATTCTTGAACAAAGATTTGCTTGTGAAGATAGGAAACGCAATCGGGAAGACAGTGAAAGTGGATTCGAAATTCATTGAAAAAACGGATAGGAGGGGTGCAGCAATCTGTGTTATCATGGATGAAGTTAAAACACTGCCCAAGAGAGTATGGATTGGAGGAGTGCACCAAACTCTGGAGTACATTGATGGACCTTGGCTTTGCAGCTTATGTCATAATTTTGGCCAACAAGCCAAGAGGTGTAGAAGTGCCAAGGTACAAATAGAGACCAAGAGAGACAACAAGGCCATAACAGAGTAGAGTTGGAAGCGAGTCAAACGGGGGAGACGAGGAGCGTTCATGCACGTAAACAAAGAAGGTGGGGGAGATGCCCATGCAACAAAACAACCTACAGGTATTACACAATGGGTTTTGAAAGATAAATCTACAAGTGGGCCCTTAAATCCAATAGAAGATATAGTGGTTGTACCAAATGAGCTCCAAAGTACAAGTTCAGTAGAAGGTAGGAAGGTTTGCACAACTTCCAACCGATTTGCAGCCCTCGAAAATGAGGAAAACATCATTGAGCACCTAAGTAGCTATCACAGCCACCCTAATGAAAAATCCAGCCCCAACCAAATTGCGAAACGTGGCGAAAAACAAGCAGGGGACTCCCAACACACTCAACCGAGCACACCAGCTTTAATAGACCCAAAGTTAGTCAACTTATCAGTCATAAACGAAATTTTCTCAACACCAAAGCACTCCCTTGATGGAAAACCAAATGGAGGAAATTCTGTGCAACTCACCACCACAATCCCCACTGACACCGGATTCACCAGAAATCAGCATTCCACGAGTGCAGGAAGAAACGGATGTATCGCCGGTTATCTTCTCAAGGCCAGTGAGGCTGGTGCTAGCGGAGATGAACTGCGGGGAGCTGGATCTCATTCTCCCAGACGAAATGGAAGGGTTCTTCACAGATCTCTCTCTCCTAGAGGTCAAGAAAATTATTTTGAACCCATACACATGCAACAATATCTTTCAAAACCTGCAGCTATATTGGAACAAAGAGCTTTTGCCCCCTCAACTCCCGCAACTTCATGACGGAGTACATCTCCCAAAGACCATGAAGATATTCATAAAATGGCTTCTCATGAAAGAGGACGGAGTAGAGAAAGAAGAAAGAGCACTACTGGGACAACTAGGAGCTTGGCTAGACCCTCAGCCAATCCTACCGCCGGTACGTGTGAAGGTTCTAACAAAGTATTGTTCAAGGAGGCTAATAGCGAAGAGTAACACGAATGCGGTAATGCTAGTGGGAATGATCTATCCTCTGAAACAGATGGCAATCACGGTGAGCTGGGACGAGGAAAGAGGATTAGAAAACCCTCGAGAGTGCGAGATGACCCTTTGGCCACACGATCTATTCTTAACCGACCCGACAACAGGAGTGGAGGTGCTTCCATGGGCACCCGGCAGCGACGAGATACTCCTAAGGTATCTTCTAATGCCAATCATCCCTAGACATATGTCGATCCTATTTTGGAATGCGAGGGGGATAGCAAGGCCCTCTTTCTACAAGAATTTCAACTTGCTCAAAAAACAACATCAACCACACATTGTCGTCTTAGCCGAAACCCGAGTATGCCGTGAAAAAACCATTTCCATCACCGAAAAACTTGGGTATGACTCTATGCATCTTGTTGAGCCGCGCGGTTTTGCTGGGGGTATTCTCCTCCTGTGGAATGAAGCTACCATCAAACTTCATATCATAGGTGGAAATGCTCAAGGTGTCCATGCCCTAATCGAGGTAAAACAAAAAAAACTTCTCATTTATTATATCTAGTATTTATGCTAGTCCTAAGTTTCTGTTTCGTAGACAATTATGGGATGATTTAGTTAACATTGCTAAGAACATCAACATGGCTTGGGTAATTATGGGTGACTTTAATGAGGTTACGAGCCAAAACAAAAAATTTGGGGGGAATCCTATTAATCTGAAAAGAAGTAAATTGCTGTTGGAGAATTTGAACTCCTGCAAGATGATAGACTTAGGGTTTACTGGCAGCAAATACACTTGGACTAATAAAAGGAAAAATAACCCAATTTTTGAAAGAATCGATAGAGCCTGGGTGAACATGGAATGCATCAATTATTGCCCTGATTCGACCTTGACACACCTTCCAAGATTGACTTCCGACCACTCCCCTATTCTTCTCAATTTCTTCAAAAATATCAGACCTATTGGTAACAAACCTTTTCGTTTTGAACCGATGTGGCTAAGCGAGAGCTCCTGCCATGACATCATTAGAAGTGTATGGGATAAGGGGAGCGACTGTATTGGAGGTTTGTTACACAACTTGAGTAGTCGACTTGAACTTTGGAATAAAGAGGAGTTTGGGAATATACTATAGAAAGAGAAGGGCCTTGAATAGGTTAGAAGGAATCCAACGAGCATTACATAACAAACCTACCTCAACCTTCCTTTTGGAACTCGAGGAAACGATACAAAGTGAGCTACTTACAATACTCAACCAAGAAGAGCTTCTTTGGTGGGCAAAAAGTAGGAAGAATAGCTTGTGTGAGGGTGAGCGTAACACCATGTATTTCCATAGATGTGTCTTACTCCATAGAAACTCGAGCAGGATCTACTAGCTTAGGGACGATATGGGGGTCATAGTGGATAACCCTGAGGCAATAAATGAACATATTAGAAACGCTTTCCTTAAACTATACTCCACTGAATTGCATCTCTCTAGGAGGCATAAAGCCCTAGAACCCGTTGAATATCCGCTCAGCTTCGAACCGTCTGATCTTGAGATCAAAAACATCCTAAAGAAGATGAAGCCTTTGAAAGCACCCGGCCCCGATGGTTTCCATGCTCACTTTTTTCAACAGAAGTGGGATACGGTAGGAGAAAGGGTTAGTTATGAGATCAAGGGTTGGTTTAGGAATGGTCAAGTCCCCAAAAGAATTGTGTCAAGCGCTAATTTGTCTCATACCTAAACAGAAAAATCCGGAAACGGTGAAACACCTTAGACCAATTAGCCTTTGTAATTCTACCTACAAACTCACAACAAAGATTTTGGTGGAAAGACTTAAACCATTCATGAACTCGTGGATTTCCCCAAACCAAAATAGCTTCACCAAAAACCGAGGTGCAGACACTAACCTTGTTGTCGCCAATGAAATCCTCCACTCCATGAATAAACAAAAAGGAAAATTAGGATCATTCGTTCTAAAGCTCGACTTAGAGAAAGCCTACGATAGGATGGAGTGGAGTTTCATAAGATCGACCTTGATAGACTTAAAGCTAGATGATCTTACCACCAAACTCATCATGAGTTGCGTAACTCAAGCTTCCTCGTCAGTTTTGGTTAATGGTAGGAAAACCAAGGAATTTGACCACACTAGAGGCCTTAGGCAAGGCGATCCGATGTCTCCATATATCTTCAATCTTTGCTTGGAGCGTTTATCTCGGAAGATCCACGAGGAGTGTAGGACACAAGTTTGGAAACCTTTCTTGGTAGGGAAAAATAAAGTTGAAGTGTCACACCTAATGTTTGCGGATGACGTACTCTTATTAGGGGGGGCTGATGAAGATACGGCGTTTAGTGTGAGAGGGACTTTAAGATGGTTTTGTGATGAATCGGGGCAGCGCATTAACGAGGGGAAAAGTAGGCTCATTTTTTGAACAATACCAATTTAGAATACAAAAATCTCTTAGAACAAACGCTCAACATTAAGGAGTCTAAGGATCTAGGTACCTACCTTGGCATGCCACTCTCCCATAGAAAACCAACTAAGTCAAAGGTCCACTTCATCATTGAAAAACTTAGGAGTAAGTTGGCCAATTGGAAAACGAAATTTTTGTCAAAAGCGGGTAGAACGTGCTTAATCCAATCAACCCTTGGTACGATACCGGCCTACTACATGCAAACCGCAATGCTTCCTATTGCTACCCTTAAAAGCATTAACAAGGTGTGCAATGAGTTTCTTTGGGGTGAAGAAAAAGGGGGAAGAAAATTACACCTAGTAGCAATGGACAAAACTTTTCTACCAAAGAATGAGGGGGGTCTAGGCATTAGAAATCAAATTTACATGAATAAGGCCTTCATGGCCAAACTTGGTTGGAAGATCTCACAAGGCCCTAGTAACCTAGAATGGATCCCATGTTTGGAAGAGTATAGGAAAGGGGTGGGAGTTGCTAGAAAGGGAGAAGCGTTGGGTGCTAGGCAATGGTAAGGAAGTGAAGTTTTGGATGGATAATTGGCTCCATAGTGGTAGTTTGAGGGAGCTCATCCAAGGGCCACTGACTGTGCGTGAAGAATCGAGAGTAGTCAGCGACTTTTTTATAAATGGACAGTGGAAATTAGAGGACCTCTCGACACCTTTGACGGACTACTTTTTAGAGAGGATATGTGGGGAATCTTTGAACAACAATGAAGATATAGCCCTACCACCGTTCGTTGATCATAAGCGCTTCTCCTTAAGCCAAGCCTATAGAGCACAACTCCACCAAGATACTAATGATAATGGTGGGTGGATATGGAAACTACCTTCCTTGCCTAAGGTGAAATTCTTCCTCTGGCTAGCTTGGCAAGATAGATTACCTCATAGAACCCTTCTTCATGCCAGAAACATCATCACGGACCCTATGTGCCCTCTTTGTCTGTCAAATCCTGAGAATACGTACCATATTTTGAGAGAGTGCCATGTAGCTGCTGAGGTATGGCGAGAGTTGGGTAGTAACGTTCATGCCGGTATAGATTTAAAGGCGTGGCTTAGGAAGAATCTTAATGATCATGGACTGGTCTTTGGCGTAATGTGGAGCTCTCTTTTCGCCACAACGTGCTTTTCAATCTGGAAAAACAGGAACTCCTTCATCTTTAACACCCCCTCCCAATCAAAAAAAAGCCCAGCTACTTGCCTCTCAAGCAAGACAGGAAACCACCCAATTCCTTTTAGCTGTCCAAATGCAACAAAACAACCCCACAGACCAAAGTAAACCACACCTGCCTATCCCACACCGGGGCACTGTCCTCCACATTGATGCTTCTTTCACTACTTCTAGCAAACCAGTGGGTCTAGCAGGAGTTTTTCGAGATGAAAAGGGAGGATGGAAGAGGGGTTTCGAAAATCCTGTTTTGCTTATGACATTTTGCAGGCTGAATTGTTAGCTTTAAAAGAAGGGCTGGAGCAGGCATGGCTAGCAAAACAACACAGACTTCTCATCATTTCAGACTCTAAAACTGCGGTGGAGCTAGTAACAAATGAGCTTGATCACCCTACGATCTATAACAGTATCGTAATGATTTGCAGGGAGTGGATCAAGAAGCTGATTGAGGTGCGGATCCAACATACCCCAAGAAGATGGAACAAGGTTGCGGATGCCATGGCACAGAATTGTAGGATGCAAGGAACGTCCACAAATGTAACTAGAACTTTGTTGAACCCTCCTAGTTATTGTTGGAACGTTTTTATTTTGGATTGTAATGAACTATTTGCACTAATCTAATCTATTGCCCCTCTTTCACCAAAAAAAATAAAATAAGTGGGCTCACATAAATAAGTGGGCATCAGGAATAATATGATTTTAGGAATCCAAATGTGTGAAATCATTCGTAAATTCTCTAAACCCTCTATCCTTCGTTGGTAACTTGGTGTGGTTTTGATTTTATGTTAAAAAACAAAGTTTGTCTTAGCATATAAATTATTTAGCTAACGTTGGTGGTGTGAACCTATTGGCTATCAGTTATGATTATCACCAAGCAACCCAGTAGGGAAAATGGCAAATTGGTGGGATTAAGGTAGTATATTAGTAGGGAGTAACGACTTAAGGTTGCGCAATCACCGTACCCTCCCCGCCTACCGGGTGTAAGATTGCTAGCTATACACCCGTGTCAGCTTCAAAATTAGGTTCCAAAAAATTGGACCGATTTGCCCGGTTCTCGGTTTTGGTTCATAGATTTTATAGATCTTTTATCCACATGTACCTATTGAAACCAAATTTAGAACTGGGTATGTGATAGATGCATTTCCGACATACCTATAGTATCAACCACGAGTTTAGTACATCTACGAATATTTGTATACTTTTATATAATAGATAAGGAAAAATCACAAAATTAAGCACATTACTATATATGCAATTGAAATTAGACTTTGATAAGAATATATATATATTAAATTGAGTTTTTGTTTTATTCCACGGCTTTCGAATGGGGAAAACATTTTGCAAATTAAATAAGAAAAGACAAGTTGATTGAACATCCAGATCATAAATTGGTTTCCATCGCATCTGTGTAAAATTACTCATTTTCAACACTCAGTTAGAACTTAAGATTCCAAAATCCGTTGTGACCGGGTCGGGTGCTGATTTTGAAATTCTTTTTGTTGTGTATGCTCACCCTAAGAGAGCTAAAGTAAGAGTGATTTCATTTGTTTGATAGAATCGGCTTACGCCAGTTATGTCAAGATCAATCACATATGTTGAAATTCATTATTATCACAATAGTTAAGTTTGTAACACTATAAACATCAGTAAGAAAATTTATAAAATTGTGGCCTCACTATTGTAATGTTAAGTGTTACTTATGTAGTAATATTATAGGAAACTAACTTTTACCCATTAGCAATAATTGACCTAATGTTCTTGTTCGCAAAGATGAAATTAATTGGATTTCATGTTTGTTTAGAGAAAGCAAAAGCATTACTTTAAAATTTTCTAGGTTTTGTTCCTTAGAGGCTCATTAATTTTTATAATCTATAATCCGCTGAGTGGATAGATGATCAAAACAATATGAACAACACCTAAGAGTAATATTTTCTTTCTAGGAAAATAACACAAATTGGGATAATATAATATACTGCAAATTAACCAAAAGTAAAGATAGAAGGAATTGATGCTTGTTCCCCTTCTCATACTATATATATCCCTGCCGCATCCACCATGATTCATACAGCAAACACAACCACATTATAACTTGTGAATTGAAACTTCCACCTTTTCAAGCAAAAGAAATGGCTCAAATAATCGGCCAGGTATTAACTATATGGTTTTGCTTTGCTTGTTGCTTTACTAGCTTTAGATATATTCTATGGTTTAAATATATTTTTGCGTTCTTGTGAAAGTAGGAAGTTGTACAATACGGACCATATGGAAATAAGGCGGCACCAAACTTTTCCATGAAACTTCAAGGATGTGAACAAATCAGAGAAGTGATCGTGAGGCATGGATTTATTATCGATGCAATTGGGTTTGTTGTTGCTGGTCCATGTGGTAATACCGAAAAGACCATGTTTGGTGGAAATGGCGGAAATGAATCCAAGGTATACCTATGCCCTTATGTATAACTTGATGCTCTTAGTTTATACGCTCATGTTATCCGTACATAGTTTAATATATTAATGGTCAAGTATATGTTATCTTAAAATTTTGACAACTGATAATACAATAATGGGAGTAACTAGTGGTGAAGGAGTTCTAGCAACCATCATTTTGCGCTTTTTTGGAATATTAATTTACTGTTATTACCTATTTTGTAACTATTCTCTTTGGTTTTTCAAAGTTTTCCCTACTTTCATTATCATCCCACGTAATTTACCTTATTTTGATTTGGCAATCTTTATTTTAATTATCCCACAAGATGGAGTCCATTGTATTCATTGCGTTTACTTTGTATGTAATGTTATTACCTAACATACTTTTCTTTTGCTTCCCTGTTTATCATGAAATTATGAAGATTGTGCTCAAGTGTGGTGAATTCATAACTCAAATAAGTGGAACATCAGGAGACTATTCATACACCTACAACAACCGTCTTGTCTCCACACTGAAGATCCACACTAACTTTTGTCCCAATGGATATGGACCATTTGGAACCGGGCAATGTACAAAGAATGTCTGCAACTTTTCAACTCCGATGCCTTTTTCAACTCCGATGCCTTTAGATGGTCGTATTATCGGATTTCTTGGAAATGCTCAAGGCTACCTTCTTTTCCTTTGTGTCTTTGTTGAAAAGGTAATTAACATTCATCTATCAGCTGAATTTTCGTGTATTTTGTTTTGACCTAATTTATGTCCTATTTAACATCAAAAATTAAATACTGAAGCTAGACAATATTTTAAAATAGATATTTAGATTATTTATATCATTAGAATCCATATTTTTAAGAGGTGTGGTTACTAGCTAATAGAAAAGTGGTAGAAATGGATGTAATTATTGAGAAGAGAAATAATTTGGATTTTCTACTTTTCAATCTTTATATTACAAATTTAAGTTACACTATTATTAACTATTAATATATTGTACTAAATGTGACAAATTAACGCTTTTAATTTTCATGTGTATTGTCAAATATATCAGCCACTTATTGGATGTTAAAGCAGCAGTTGAACATGGTTGGATGTGATGGATTCCAGGATGCACTATGCACATCCATCGACTTTTATATTACCTATTATGCTTCTTGAAATAAGCCACATTTACTATAAGTGGCCTCTCAAGGTTCTGAGTATGATGTATCGTTAGAAATCATACACTTGAGTTAATGTATTTCGTTTATGTAATATAAGTACTGATGTTTAAGGTTTTTTACTAAACCCAAGTTGTAAGTTCTATTGGCTTTCATTCCAGAAAACAATATCAAAGAACAGTAGAACAATGAACTATGGAAAGCAATAAAGAGATGCAAATGAAACAAAAAATGGAAAACTGAGATCTGGGTGAAAACCCTCCACTATACACCAAGAGTCAATGGGAGTTCAAAAGATCAGCAAATCCTTAAGTTCTCATTTCATTGGAGAACTATAACCTTACATGGCCTGTTAAACTATTCATAATAGGGTTATGATTATTAGAGTGCACAAAGGAAATCTGAATAAACCAAAATCAACCGCTTGCACTAGGTCGCACCCCCGTCCCCGTCCAACACCTTGTGCATCAATACCAATCTATGCACGCCCGTGCATCCCTGTGTCAGACTGAACCTTCTAAATTGAGCTCATGGATGAGCATCATATTCATCACACAGCATAACCTAGATTTGTGGATGCAACGATGCACCATATTTCTTTCTCATTTTACTTGACGCTAACGATCTCCACCACACACACCTTTGCACACTCAAATGCCCAACACACTCTCACTTGGAAATCAGTTTAAGTGAAGAATATTATCTACAAATAAATAAATCACCTTTAGTCGATGTCCAACTCCTAAGCAACACCTCCTCCGAAAGTTACTGGAGTGTAGACCCTATATGGTTTTGATGATGACAAACTAAAGTAATAACTAACAAGGTTTATAAGTTTTATGTGTGCAAGGTTCATGAATTAATAATGATGCTTTACGAAGATAATAAGTGAAGTTCCTGAGTTGGAACTCCAAGAGAAGGATGAAGTTCCTGAGTGGGAACTCCAAGAGAAAATGAGCTTAGTTACATAAGGGTGTAATTAGGTTTCTTATGTAAGGAACAAAGATCGTCATATGGTAAGGAATTGGAACTGTTCCTATGGAACTATGTTAGTGGAACTGATATAAGAAACATATGTCTAAAAAGAGATACTAATAAAATGTTTGTATGTTCCTATAAATGGAATGTTTGTCTGTTCTTATGAATGGAACAGACTTGAAACATGCGTGCAACGGTTTTAACTTTTAACAAAGGAACGAGCAATGCTTTAATCAAAAGGAACAAGCAATGTCCTTAAAGGAACAAACAATTTTGTTGTGCAAAATATGTCTACACGCCTGACTTAGCAGTTATATATTCTTGGAGAAAATTTAGGAAAATATTTTCAAAGATATTTTGGATATTTGTAAAAGATATTTATTATTTTCGAAAATAAAATCTTTTAATTAAAGAAAATCTTATTAAGATATTATTTGTTAGGAAAAGATTTAAATAAGCTTTTAATTATTTATAACTAATATTCTTAGTCAAAAATATCTTAAATAAATTGCTTGAATTTAGTTAATCCCTTTGCCAGTATAAAAGTTTGGTTGAACGTGTTTAATTAGTGGGATTAGGGGGTTAGTGATGCCTTGTTCCTTAAGCATAGGAACAGGCATGGCTTAACTCTACTACTCCATTATCACATGGTAATCCAACGTTTAATTTATTACGTGCATGTAGTGGGATAGTGTTGTTTGTTCCTCAAGCAAAGGAACAAACATGGCTTCACTCCACTACTCCACTAACCCATGATTGAAATCATGTTTATTCTAAATGACTGCTATAAAAGGGTTGTTCCAACTAAGTCATAAGTGTGTCTGACAAAGTGATAATTGATCTAAAAAGGTATTAATTTGAGTATCACGTATATTGAGTCATTACCACCAACTTTCCAAGTTCCAAGGTCCATTACCATATGAGTTCATTGTTCCATTAGTGTTTAAAACTGTTATATTATTCTGTATTTCGAGTTCAGAAATGAGTTGAGAGGAACTCTTGTAATTTGAGTTTGGGTAAGGGGTTTGAGTGAACTCCTATAAAGTGTGAGGCTTTGAGTGAAGCAAGAGAAAGAGAAAGGAACTTCGATTGAAGTTCGAGAGGAACAACAGTTAGAGGGAACTGTTGTTGGGACTTGAGTTTGTAGAGGAACTCAAGTAGTGGCCCGAGAGTTAATAGGTTTGTAACAAAGGTGTTTGGCCTATTATAGTGAAAGAGTTGAGTTTAAAATCCCTTGTGGTCGAGGTCGTTTCTTCGTGTTGGGCCCATGAAGTTTTTCCTTGTAAAAATCTCTTGTGTTTTTCTCTTGTTCCTTTCATTGTTTTTTTAATTCCGCAAAAAGTACGTTCATTTTCCACACATACAATTCACCCCCCTCTTGTAGTGTTCCTAAATAAACAACATGGAGGTCAACTAATTAAGGTTCTGTACAATCAATATTAAGTATATGTTAATAAGCCAAGTTTACTATAAGTCCCCCCTCAAGTTTTGATTGTCATTGGTAATCACAAATTAAACTTCAGTTCATGTATTTTATCTATGAATTAGGATAAAATAAAAAGATTATTAAAATGAGAAGGGTGGGAAGATTTTATGTGCATATTTTTTGAACTAAATGTGCATATTTTTTAAACTAAATGCGCAACTTTTTTATGATGTGCATTTTTTTGAATTGAATGTGCATCTTACCATTTAAGAGCATATACATATAGGCTGAAAAGTGAAAAATGCATATCCAGTTTTAAAAATTAGCACATCCACTTCAAAAAATATGCACATCGATCCTTCTCACCCTTCTCATTTTAAGAATATTTTTACTTGATCCCAACTCTTTCATCTATAACATAAATATTAGTGTTTGACTTTTTTTATTAAGCCATAGTTTTTCAACAAATAACTATATTAAGTTCATAATTATAATAAAATTGTCAGAAATAAATCAACATTTACGTTGTCCACTTTTAACAAGTCTACTTTAATTTATTACATTAACAAGTCAACCTTATAACCACTTTTCTTTTAACAAGTTTTTTAACCGGTGACCTGATAAACCTGAAAACCCAGTTCTTAATTCCCCACTCTCCTTTGAGTTCTTGACTTTTGAAGAATTCTAATATATATATTAAACTAGTTTTAAACCCGTGCAATATTTATGAAATGAACATAAAATTAAACATGAATATAAAAATAAAATTTATTAAAATAAATTATTTAATCCTTATTTATTAATAGTAGGGTAAATATGGTCTATTATTTAAAATATATGTATTTTTTACTAATAGTAGATTAAATATAAATAAGAATATCTAATTCTTACCAGGGAAGGGAAAAGAGCTAAAATATGGTCTTAGATAGCCACATAGTGATATAGCTTATTCTGTTGAAGCTTAAATATTTATAATTTTATTGTCGAAAAAGATTTTGTTAATATATGATAAAAGAATATTTCATATAAAAACGAAAAAATAAAAGAGAAGATAAACTTATATTTTTTTGAAAAACATCAATATTACCTCAATACTTATTATCTTGTGTAGAGGGTTTACTTATTACTTCTTTTAGATCTATTTAAAATTTGTTATATCTTATTACAATTTTAAAAAACCATTCACTACATAGAATCAGTTTTTGTTTTGCAATTGTCTCTCCCTCTCCCACCGTCCCACCCATCCAATTTCAACCAATTCCTCCAAAAAAAAATTGTGAATCTCCTTTGAATCCAATTTATCCTTTCCTACTTGATCTCAATTGCAATCAAATGTTACCCAACAATGGTTTAAAAGCAGTCGGCTTTCATCTCCTTCCCCAACACAAGGTTGTTCTAATTCCAACAATGGTGGTTCGATTTTTTTCATGGAGATTTGAAGTTGATTGTACTTTCTAATCAGTTAATGGGTTCCTACTCATGAAAAGTTTCGAAATTACAGGTATCCCCATGCTTTTATGCTGTTGCATGTTTACAATTTGGATACAATCACATTTTATTGGGTGTTATTATTGACATAAAAATTATTTACTCAATTTGTGATAATGATTCTAGTTTGACAACAATTCATTTGTTAAATCATAGGGTAATTTTGAAGTTATCTAATATTGTATCACCTCAATTGATATTGGGTATTTGGACAATATTGTATCACCTCGAAATTTAGAGAAGAGTTGGTGATCCAAGCATCAAGAGGAAGAAGTTGAAAACATGCATTACAGGTTAGAGTTGTATATCTGGTCTTTTTTATTCAATTCTGATCAACCATTTGGGATTATCTTGATCCCTCTGTAGTCGCAAATGAATGTCAAAAAGTAGCTCATATTCATCTTTGCATCTTAGGCCTTGTTTCTTACATCTAAACTTTTCGACTTTATATGAATGTAAATTAATAGTCCTGAATTGCAATGAACTTTGTAGTAGTTAGTGTACCACCTTTGTTTTCTGAGTGGTATCATATCTGCATTTTTGGCACTCCATATGATGGCAGTTACATTTTATTATTATTTGTACATGAGTAATGGTGAAATGGCACTTCATATGATGGCACGTTTCTATTTATTTCATCAATTTATTCGCAGGTTGGCAATAGTATGAACTATATAAATTGGTTTATAGAGGAATTTGCAATGGGTTTGCAAGAGTATGGAAAATCAGTCTCATCACACTTTCTATTGTCCCTGTTATTGCTTTCGCCAGTAGCATCTATGCTTGTGTTGCGTGTCGCCACTGGTGTTATAGCCCAGATTTGTATATCCTATGTTAAAGGTGGTGAAATTGCTTGAAGAGGTCCAACCCCACTTCTCTTTGTTTCTACCATTCTTTTTAAATTGTTCTCCTTTGTGCTAATTCAGTGGTATTTGGATTCATTTCTTGCCTTTTTCATGTTTTGCAGAATTGAACTCAACCTGGGCTTGTTTGGAAGGTATAGTACCTAAAAATATTTGAGTTTGCATTGTTTAATCTTACATGTCCAGTCCGTTGTTAGATGAGCTTTTCCAAGTCTCTAACCGTTATATACACGACACATCACAATGTAAATAACGATATAAATAATTGAAAATATTTACAAAAGTTCAATTCTGCATATATTGCTAAAGTGTAAGTTTGGTACTTTACTTCAAAATTAAGTAAATGAACAATGGCAGCGCAATAGCATCACGCTAAAAACGCAGCCGTGAAACAAATCAGTTAATAAACATTTATGATGATACTTAGTTAAAGTCCCCCAAAAATACCGAGTCTTGACAATTGCTTGTTCTTTTTTTCCGCATGCTTGTACATCATATGGTGATATATCAAATGTCTTATCATGAGGATCATCTACTATGAAGTTGGCATTCTGCATTGTGAAGAGAATTTGCAAAAGGCCAGCAACACAGGTATAATTTTTTCCTGCATCAATAAAAGCTTATATCAACCAATAATGTGTGTCTGTGTGTTATTAATTGTTTGAAATGATTTGAAAATTGGATATAAATTGATTCAAAATGATTTAAAATCCAATGGTAACAAAGACTATATAAATATTGTCCGTCCAAAATCTGTTTTGAATGTGATTTTTATATCCTACATTAGGTCTGAACTATGCAGAAAGTACAAAAACACTATTTTGGAGTTAGTATGTACATGTTATTATTTTTTCATGTTTAGTCAATGATAATAAAGAGTTGAAATTAACCTCGAACTTGAACTTGTAGATAGCATAGTAAAGCCTACAAAAATACGACAAAAAAAAGTATTAATGATGCCAACTATATTAAAATAAAAATAGACATGACATTCTTAAAGAATATTAAGAAAGTATACATGGCAAGTTAAATATTCTGGAACACTTCCTTATATACTACATTGGTCGTAGTATTAGAAATGGGTCGTTCCTTTTCACAGATTAAGATTTTAAGTCCCTTTTTTCTCGTGACTCTAGAAACGGCAACATAAAGCTGACCATGGCTGAAAACTGGTCTAGGAAGATACAAACCAACATGCGATAGAGATTGTCCTTGACTTTTATTGATAGTCATGGCAAAACAAACAACTAAGGGAAATTGCCTTCTTTGAAACTTAATAGGAAATCTCGTACTGTCCGATGGGGTTAGTGTCATGCGAGGTATGAAAACCTTGTCACCCGCGTTGGTCCCCGAAATGACCACAGCTTCAATGACTCGATTCCCTAGATGCTTTATCACCAACCTCGTTCCATTACACAATCCAGAACTTTGATCTATGTTCCGAATAAGCATTACTGGTGCACCAACCTTCAACAGTATACTGTGGTTTGGTAGTCCCGAGCATCTGATTGTATTTAGGAACTCAGTAGAGTAGATCTCATGCACCCCAAAGTTGTCTTCTTCCTTAGAAATTGCATCTGAACTCAAGTATATCCTTTCTTCACCTGGTAATTGAGAAAGTACATGATCGTTAACAGTTTCCACTATCTCATTTGTAGGAGCTAGAATAGCCCTCTCTTGAAAATATTGAGGTTCCCATAGATGATCTTCTAGGCAAGGATATGTACTTTCCACAATTGCAGCAATAGGATCGTTTCCACCTTCTATACGTATATCATTAGAAACCTCAATATCGACCTCACCATCATTGGGACCCTGCCACACCATCTCCAATCTCCAAAATCCAATTAGAAAAATCTCTTATCTCGTCAACATTACTTGAAGAACCAACTTGTAGACGCATGTTTTTTGTGAGCTTCAAAACGCGACAATGCTCCCATAGATAAGAAGAGTTAATAGCGGCAAAAACGATGTCAGCCTGCTGCCTTTTGGAACAACCGGGAGTATTTGTCTGAGATCACCACCGAAGACAATGACTTTGCCGCCAAATGGTTTCTGTAAATTATGCACTCTATTAGAGTGCATGATATCTTTGAGACTTCTATCAAAAGCCTCAAAACAATACTTGTGCATCATTGGTGCTTCGTCCCAGATAATGAGTTTTGTCTTCATAAGTAGTTCCGCCAAATCACTCCCGGGCTTAATGCCAACACATGTAGAATTCTCTGTGACATTAAGCGGTAGCCCAAATCTTGAATGGGCAGTTCTACCTCGTGGTAGAAGAAGGGAAGCTATTCCACTGGAAGCAACCGGTAGCACAATTTCCCCTTTACTCCTTAATGCAGCACATAGTGTTCTCCAAACATAGGTTTTGCCGGTTCCTCCATACCCATACACAAAGAACACCCCTCCATTTCCTCTTGAAACAGCGGCCATAATTTCATGGTAGATATTACCTTGCTCATCAGTTAAGCATGAGTAAAGTCTGTCATGTTCTTGTTTTAAGGCTTCTTTGTCGTACGATAACTCATCCAATATCAGCCTATTTTCACCTTCTGACATGATTAGATCATCTGGAAATGGCATGTCATTGAACCGTCGGAGGGTGTTGCCATTGCTTTGAAGCTTGTCTTCAATATCAGCCAAGGCATAATTTTGAATTTGCTCATCACTTAAATGCAAATCTGTTACATCACAAACAACATATGCCTACATTAATCATTTAACAAATAGGTTAAAAATAAACTTTGGCAAATACTATTTCATAATGCCTATATATGAGTACTTTTTTTAGAAAAATAAATCTTATTCAACTCTATGATGATGCACATGTGGCTTCAACATGAACGCCCTGTCCGTACCCCTGCACATGCTCATGCCCCTGACTACTCGCTGCATCGGCACCATCTTATTCTAATTATTTACTGCCGACATACGCCATTCACTTACTGGTGTCATACGTTAAAAAAATCAGATATGAAATCTATACTAATAAGTCAGAAACAGATGATGCATGTTGCTCCTCTAGTGCGCTACTCGCGTCATATCCACTGCCCTACCAAGATGCTGACAGTGGGTGCTGCTATGCCATTTACCACATCTAATTTCATATATTTAAACAAAAATACTAAAGTTATGATGGCTTCAATTAACAAACTTTAATTTTTTTTAAAACTTCGTCAGTAACCACAGGTTTAAAATATGAATTCGAATATATTGTCAATTCGAGTTAATACATGCTTCAAAGTAAATACATTTAATACCTTTATTTCTTAGAAGCTTGCGCCGCCTATAAAGAATGTCGTCTGAAAGTAGATGCCATGTCTTCTGCCAAATATCACATGGTTTTGATAAGCTACCTGATAACAGTAACATACAAAAAAGATTCCTTAGATATTGACCGGACTCTCTAAAACTTGCTTCCATAATAGCATCAATGTACTCTTTGTCATCATCTAGCAACCCTCTCGCATAGCATGCTTCCTTAAAGGTAGGGTACTCTATACCATCAACCGTTCTTATATCTTCATAACACATTGCACCTCGCACAAAATTTAGCAAAGTCCTTAAGTAGAACTTTTCACCAGAACCCGGAGCCACATGGTATATTCTTCCAATCGAGAAGCCTTTCTTTCTTGGTGTCCACTCTCGTTTATCTTGCTTCCACACAAATTTTGTGGGGAATTGCACATAGCTCAATTCCCTTGCCTCGGCAAATTTTTTGTTACACTCCATCCAAGATAAGAATTTAGTCTTGTCAATATTCGGTCTATCAAGTACATTTCCAAGATCTGACTCATCAGTATAAAAAATAGTCTATTCATCTGGTAGATGGAAACTCAACCTCTCGACCGCTGGAGTCCTGAAATGAATTGCAAACCCAAAGATCCTCCACATAGCCTCACACGGGGAGATATACCGGCAATCATAGTACATCTTGATCTCATCAATTTTTTCTGGGTCCTCCTGAGATTGACGGTTTTGATAAGCTGCAGCTGTGACCCTATCATACCCCTTGTTTATATATTTAAACAAATATTTGATGGATCTTGATTGGTTGCACCATTCAACATTAATATGTGCACGGTATTTTAAGAGCAATTCTGGATTGTACGGGACGACAAATCTATTATCAAGTTCAACTCCATTCTTATCAACCCTAGAACCATTATCTCTTCTCCTATATATTGGATACCCTTCTTCATCTACCGTTGTTCTGTCGGTAAATTTCTTTGGAAAATGCTTGGAGCACTTTTTATCCTTCATGCACGGGGATTTTGGATTAGCAGCGCCACACGGACCGTGGTACATAAGCTCAACAACAATCTCATACAATTCTTTATTTTCATCTGGATTAGGAAGCTCGGCACAGATGATTCTGTCGATATCTTGAGCTTCAGGGTACTTGTCATCACGATGCAAAAATAATAGTATATGGGCATGCGGTAACCCACGCTTTTGAAACTCGACCGTGTAGACCACTGAAATAACAAAACCATCCAAATAAACGCATCATTATCAATGATATAAGTAATATTTAATCTGCCCAGAGGTTACTAACTGAAACTTATCCGTTTAAAACAATGCACAAAGATCATGAAAGTAATTCTGCTAACAGTTTTGCTATAACAGATTATGTTTCAGTTTGTTGTTCATGCCCTTGATTATGTTCATGATTATCAACAGTAGTAGTAACCTCTAATACTTACACGAACATAATAATTCATCATGTTCAATTCTACTTGATAATAGTAACATGATAAGCAATAACATAATGATAAAAGGAGGGAGAAATTTTTTCTTTTACCGGGTATAAAACTAATTTATTTTGGTTTATGTGTTAACTGAAAATATTAATTAAGTATACACTTACCAGCCTGTATTCTACCAAAAATTTCGCGATCCTTAAGATCCTTCACCAATTGATCCAACTTTATCTTAAACACTCGACAAATGATGTCTGGTTTATCTTCGGGCCTTATTCCCCTTTTCTTCACAAATCTTGTAATCTCAGGCCATTTCGGATTGCATGTGAATGTTATACTTCCTCCGTTTTTTTTTAAAATGTGACACTTTCTATTTTAGAAATTTTTAAATTAAATGTGACACTTTCTTTTTTGGTCAATAAACTCTCTCTATCTCTCTCCTCTCACATGGGTCCCTTATTGTTTTTCTCTCTATCTCTTTCCTTCCCAAAAATTGCCTAGGAGTCCGTGAATTTAAAAGTGTTACATTTAAATAAAAATGGAGGAAGTAAATAAATCTGGATAACCATACCACCTACAAATGGCCATTGCATCCTGATAATTCTCTCTCATATAACTATGTCCCCCAGTGAATGAGGCCGGAATAATAATCCGACTCCCTGTTGAAGCTCCTTCCAATTCTCCTCTAGATGCAGCGCCCCTCAAATTCTTCTATTATCAGCTCTAAAACTTTGTTGGTTGTTTTTTACAAAAGACAACCTTTCCGCCTCCATCATTGTGTAGCCATCCACACATAATTGTTGTAACAACCTTCTTCCAAGCAACAAAGTGTTTGCTTCATTTTTACGATCTTGCATCCTAAAAGCAAAAAACTCTCTCATAGTTAGTCTATCCATTTTCTTTGAGGCGTTTTCGGTATTAGACTTGTCTCTATGAAGAACATCAATCTGGTACCCATCTTCATCATATGGAAATAGTAAAGGATACTGCATCGCAAGATACGAAGGATGGAGTTCTGATATGCGCTTTAGTTTCCCATTCTGTGTCTCCACAATTATGTCTCTCTTATCCGCGCTGTCAATATCTCCAACAATAAGTGCAGCAACCTGAGAAGTCGTTGGAAGATTATAGTTCCTTCCGTCAGATTCTCTCTTTCCAATAAGCCTCAACTTCACACTTTCTCCTGCATCTGAACCAAAGCGATCTCTTGCCATTCTAAAACTTTTTGCTAGAGGGTTGTATGCATCGATCATATCTTGAAGTTGAGCGATCAAAGGTGCTTCAAACTTGTCCGGATTAGTAGGGCTGTAAGGAAAAAAAATGAAAGCATTAATAATATAATGTAACACTTTTAATTGATTGTATAAAGCAACAAATTGTTACCAGTCTGTTATAAGAAGTATTTGTTTTTAATTATAAATTACTTGTGTCTACCTGTTGCATTTTAAAACCATAAAAATCATGGTATAAAAACCTAATTAAAAGATTACATATTTAAACTATAATACGTAAACTATACACAAAAATAAAACAAATCTTACCAAGCCGCATTCTTTCTATTGTTGATCTCCTCCTCAGTGTCATAGATATACAGTTGTGAGAATTTAGGTCGTGCCCCTTCATCAGGTAACAAACTACCTATTAAGTGGTGGTTTTGACCGCCTATTTTGAAATTATAGGGTCCACGTCCTTGATTGCCTGAGTTAACAATTCTCCCTCCCATAGATGTGAAAGAGTACATCATATTGTATGTCCTAATATTATCAAGAAAGTGAGTGCTTCGTGAATGTCTCTTTTCAAGTAGTTCTGCCAAAAGTGTGGGTGGTTGCTGAAGGAAGGGAAGTTGCACTTTCCCTTGCATGCAACACAAACTGAATTTTGGTTTAGTTGTTTTTATATGCTTGTTGGCTCTTTCTTCAAACCACATTTGCGCTCCACAAAACTCACATTCCCATATAGGATCTCCAATATCCCAATAGGCCTCTGCGATGATGAAACAAATACATTGAAATTGACATATGTTAGTTTATATATCACAACCTATATAATAAATAAATCACCCTGATCATCATTTACTTACCCAAGTCCGTAGTCCCTCCATTGTGATCATCTAATTAAAAAAATAAACAGAAAACCGATAAGAAAAATCTATATTCCTACCCAAAGGCTTTAATAGGGGTGTAGAGAAGTCGTTGCATGGTTACCTGAACAAACATCCATATCATCATTATCATCGCTACTATCATATACAGCCATGTTTTCTTCTTCATTTTGAATTCTTGACGTACTTTCAACATTTGAATGGCTACTGTCACCTAGTGGTTGTCATTTCGGATGAGAAAATTAAAGTGCTTGTAAATAAATTGTTGCCAAGATTTATAAAATATGTAAGTATATGTAGTTCTATTATAAATTGAGAAGGTACCTATATCAATAACTCTTGCAACCGACTCAAGAACCCTCGTACTTTGCTTCACATTTTTCTTTCCTCCTACACTTCTGTTACTCTTAGAACTCATGTATGTGGTCATAGTTGATTTATGTATGATGTATCGAACTCGTTAAAAGCATATCAATCATATTTCTTGTAGTTTTAAATACATCATGATTATTTCGGATTAAAATGGTTTCATATGCATACATAGTACCTGTAGATCGCCTCTCTGAAAGTATTAACCTTCTTTTTTGTCTTGCATTGATCGAATCGATGCGTGCATCTATATATCGGCAAATAACATGTTAAGCTATACTCTGTAGTTATACATTTTTTAACATATATAATTTCTTCATTAACAAAGATATGATAGGATTGGACATACCATTTGTAATGCCGCTCAGAGGAGTCATAGATGTGGTACCTCCACTCAATGGAGTCATAGATGTGGTACCACCAGAACTAATTCCGTTCATTCGACTTAAAGGAGATTCTATAAGAAAATATGACCATAAATAAAGTTAGTGCTATTACCCATTGATACGAAATTAGTATATGAGTAATATAATAAGACTTACGACCGAGTACAGGCGTCGCGTATGTAATGTTAGATGCATCCATGATTGTAGCCACCGGACTTGATAAGTAGTAATCTGTGTTCACTTATAAACACGTGAAATATTCTATGGTTATATTTTTCTAATCAAATTACTATGCATTGCATTGTAAAAATATAACTAAGTATATAAGAACCTTTTCCGAAATGCATGATTATACCTTGCTTTGATGTGAATGCTTGAGAACATTCTGAATGTTGTTTTTTTTTTTATATTAGAATCTTCCTTTTTTGCCTCGCACTCCGCGACGCGGCTTGATTTGCCATCAAATCATATAATCCCCCATTTGTAACTAAGCGGGCATTTAAAAACCAAGCATTCCCAAAGGTAAATGTGGTATACAAAAACTTGAAAAGAACCTATACTCTAGATTTCCTGTATATAAATATCTCTTACCATTAGAAATATCAGTCAAAGGGCTTCTTTCTGTCGTGACGGCCTTATCAATTGCTGATGATAGTGTGCTATTTCCCTGCGTTTTATTTTCTAAAGTACCAACAATTACAAATTTGTTAATAAGTATAATATGGCAAATAAAGATAATTACTTATTTACCGAGTAGCATTTCTAGAGTTTTAAATGAAGTAATTCTTGATAATTTTATCATACTTCAATACAATCGTTCTTTTTTCGAACTCTTTCTACTTAAAGTCTCTTACTTCTGAAAATGAAGTAATTCTGCCAATAATGGTTCAATTTTCTTACTGCTTGTTTCTCCTATTTGCAGGTAGCAATTATTACATGAAATCTGGCCAAGCATCAACAAACTTCAGCTACATTTTCAGTCTTACTTTTCCAGGTAAAGTTTCAATCTGCAAAAGTTTATCTTCTTGGAGATAGTTAATTTTTCGTGGAGAGGTGTGCTTCCATCAGCTGATTTTTGATGTTTTATGACGATTTAAATCCTTGGGATATGTTGTTGCTAAGGCATGTTCATAAGGAGATTGATATATATAAAGGGAGGGAATGTGCCAGTGCATTATCATTGTGTGCCAAATTGGCTGATGGACGATTGTCATGCATATCAGTTGCAGTGCCAAATTATTGCTTACAATTTATGCTATTGTTTTTTTAATTTTTAAATCAGTACCAGCTCCTAACTCGGGTCTATTCATGTTGGTATTGCTTCACTTTTTCTCCTAACTCAATTCTGATTTCATTGTTTTGCTGAAGAGTAACCCAACTTACCCCTCATTTTGTTAAACAAAATCTAGATAGATCTATCGGCATAGTATCCCTTTCGTGCTTAATCCGTAACCTCTCATGATATGACTAATATGCATAATCGTCTACATCATACTTAGCATGCACTAATGCAAATTACAATCTTCTTCTCGTCTACTTTGACTACTTACCCCCCTGTCCATGTTTTGGTTTAATTTTGCACTGGTGGTGTCAACTCTGTCAAGGAAAATTTTGTTGATTACTGTATTAAGATCCATTTTGAGTTTGATCTCTTCTTTTTTTCTTCGTGAATTCATGCAGATATGCTGAAGAGTAACCCGACTAACCCCTCATTTTGTTAAATGAAATATAGATAGACCTATTGGCATATTAAGAGGTAAGTTCATGCATTTATATCTCAAAAGTACTACTCATACTTCCTATGCCTTTCGTGCTTAATCCGTAACCTCTCATGATATGACTAATATGCATAATCGTGTGCATCATACTTAGCATGCACTAATGCAAATTATAATATTCTTCTCGTCTACTTTGACTACTTAACCCCCCCCCCCCTCTGTCCATGTTTGGGGTTAATTTTGCACTGGTGGTGTCAACTCTGTCAAGGACAATTTTTTTCAAACTTGATAATTTGGGGTTTCTCAAAGATACCTATGAACCATATCTAAAATGGTGAAAGCACCTTTGGTACTTTGGATTTTGGGATGGATCATGTGAGATTCAATATGACAGTAGTTAGCAAAATTAACTTATTTCATTTGCGTGCATTAATGATATATTAGTATAGATTCCATCCTTATAAAGTTTTACGGGGAATGAAATTGGAAAGATGTCTAATAGCATAGTTAATTTTTTCGCAAAGTTCATCTACTACTTTTTATGAATTCGATTTTGTTAAGAAGCCCAAACGTAAATTGAATTATTTGAGTCTGTTGCACTTTTAACTTTCTGGTAAATCTCCATGGAGGTTTCAATGTTGTTTTTACCAACAGGGATAAATATCTCTCAAAACATGTTGTATAGAAGGTAAACATATTCGTTTAACAAAGTTCTGGAATCAGATTTTGATAGGAACATAGTTAGATGTTATGAACATTTATTCAATTTTCGTTTGACGTCGTGGGCATCATGCTGAATTAAAGGGTCAGACAACTCCTCCGTATTGCTTTAAACTCGTATTTTGAGAACTTCAACCACCTGCAAATATCCCTAATAGCGTATAAGTGATGCATACCTTGATTTTGATTTCGTCTCCTTTCATGTTTTTCAAGCATGATAGATTTTCTCCTTTCTCTTGCATTTCTATAATGTTCTTCATCCATTGATGCTTGCTAGATTTATGAATTAATGGAGTTATTGTAATCTTCCTTTTATGTATAGAAGCATTCTAATGTGTAAGATGGTGTAGGATAATTAATGTTGAAAGCTTCCAACTTCACTATATTTTCGATTTTTTTTTAATTAAACATTAGGTAATTAAAAAATTGCACGCCTAACTTCACTATATTTTTGATTTTTTTAAATTAAACATTAGGTTTAAAAAAAAAATTGCACGCCTACAATATTCACCATCTTGATCTCATTAATTATTTCCTAAAAAAACTGAACTTAAATGTAAAAGTTATTGAAAAAAGGAAAGGATCATAAATAGGTCCCTAAAAACATGTCAATTGGTTATTAGTAATTACGGTTGTTTTATCTCTATATAAATTCAACCATTTGAGGTCTCCTTCTTTTAAGGGGAATAATTAGTGAACTAACAATGAAATCTTAGTTTTTCAAACTACATACATTATAAAAATTAAGGGGAATAACGTGCACACTAATTTATCCCTAAGATTCCCTAATTTCATGAATATATTTTTGGAGTAAAATTATATAGTTCTTTTCCAATCTTCTACAAAAATCAAATCATTGTGTGATGTGACACTATAAAAATTAAAACATGTTCCTTTGTTAGATAGAATAATATTCATTCATAAAAAGCAGTTAAACATGTCTTTTTATTATTATAATTACAAATATAAAGAATTGTATACATAAAAAGATAATTAATGATTGACAAAGGTCTCCTAAAAAATAAAGTATGAAAAAAGACTTTGATTAAAATAACCTCCTTTTTCATCAAATATTATATTATTATATGTAATTATGCTAAAAACAATACTCCATCAATTATTGTATAAAAGTCATCATTCTTTGGCTGGTTATGTAAAAAATTTCTCATTATGTAAGTTTAAGTTGAATAAGATATATTTCTCGTAAAATCCACTTAAATGTAGATCCACAATACTCACTGACCAAGGATTTATTCAATAAATTTTTAATTCAATTTTATGGGCAGAAATTTTTAGAAAATAAATTTGAAAAATGAATGCAATTAGCTTTGTATTATTTACATATTTGATCTATGCAAAATGGCATTGATTTTCTTCTAATATCGAGTCGTATCCAAGAATTTAACAATGCAATGTCAGATAAAATATTTGAAGTATAAGATTTCTGCAAAAAAAATGCCACTTTATTGTAAATGAGTATCTTAAATATAGATCCCTAATACTCACTAACACACATTATTAAAAATATCCACTAAAACATTATCAAAATCTAGAAATGTATCAAACTACCAATTAATCATATTCTACCAAAAAGGAATCATAAAACTCTTTATTCGTATAACACATTTTAACATAATTTCAAACGGCTGCATTTTTCTCTTTCTTGACCATGATACCTTTCTTTGTTGTAGATGCTTATACTTCTTTTGGTGAACTTTCAATGGAAAAACTATTTACAGAGTCTTGATCTTGTTTGTGCTTAAGCGGAGTCAATGAAGAAGGTGATCCCGCGCTGTCACCGGTAATTGTCCCCTATCAAATTTAACGAATATAATTATTTTACAATTGCATATTTAATCATACAATATTCAATGACACTTACATTTTCTCCATCCACTTCCTTCACACTTTCTGCCTCGGTTTGGATTCTAATAAATTCCTCTTGCTGTAATGTTAAAGTTTGTTAGTGTATATTCGTAACGGGTATAAAATAACACATGAAAGTAATAAAATATTTAAAATAACCAAATTAGTTTTTTAAATCTAAAAAATACTTGCAACTTTATATAAAGCCCCATCCATCTACTTATCGTCTTCTCATCATCATCTGTTGAAGTAACTTTGTAGGTATTGTTTTCATTCAAAATGTTGTCATAAGGTACATCAACCTTAAAAAGCATTTTTTTTTCCATTAACACATCAAGTTCTTCAGGATAACCTCTCCCTCCATCACCCTAATTATTAAACAATTAATAAATGCACATTAAGTATTTTTGGTAAAGAGCCTTTTATTTTTTAAAATAAAAAAAACGATGTTTTTCTTTACCTTAAGAAACAATTCAAGTAACTCATCAACAGACTTATCCACAAATTTTTTCACCTCCTTGTCAAACATAATGAAAGCTGCTAGGCCGGTTTCGTCAGTAACACAAACCTTCAAATTGAATCTACAATACACAATAGTATGGTTAGAGACTGTAATCCAAGATTGGAAATAAAACTTAATTACTTAATAAATTCCTTGAGTTAGCACATAAAATATACCTTTTTTAGGGAACAAAATATTTTAGAAATATTATCATATGTGTTATGTTTTTTATATATATAAATGATTTTACAGGGAAATGAAAACTAACAAAATAGTAACCTTTGATTGAAGATATTAGACATGAGTTCTTCGTAGTGAATTACGTTTAAGAAGTTTTTCTTACTAATTCGTTTTCTAAGTATAATTACGTTTAAGAAGTTTTTCTTAGTGAATAAAATATTTCAAGAATATTTTTTTAAAAAATTCAATGAATAACGTTTTTAAGATATATTGGTATAAATGGATTGTATATGTGATTACGTTTTAAAGATTTATCGGTATGTAGTTGCCTTTTTTTAGGAAATAAATAACTAACAAAAAGATATTGTTCCCTTTTTTTTTTGGAGAAGATAGATATTGTTTCTATATTTTTGGGAAAAAACCGATTATTGACAAAAAAAGCATATGTACATACAGAAAGTTTTAGTAGAAATCACGTTCAGCATATATGTAGCATATATTTTGAGATGATTTTTATAGCATTTTTTTATAAAATCAAGACATTTAGTGAGCTTGCGACACCTAAACGGACTTTTAGTATTACTGTACTCCTTATTTCCCTTAAAAAGGTACATATATGAAATAAAAAATATAAAAACGTTTTGATTAAACTCAAAAAATAAGATAACAGATGTTATTTTGGTGAAATATGTTAATGTTTTTGATATATATATTTCATTGTTTAACAAACTGATGTCAGTACTCCAAAAAGAATTCATTTTTCACCTAAACGGACTAAACCAATTTAAACATACATTTTCACTGTTTTCCTTAGTGTCGTATTACACTTCTTGCATTTCACGACATCTCCATCTTTTTTAACTCCACTAAGACATTTGTTACATGATTCGTAATACCATCCTTTTGATGCATCAATGTCGACTATGCTTGCAAGGCAAACATAAAGACCAGGCTGTAACGCAAAGCATAAAATAACATTATATAAAGACACGTATATCATGTGATGTGTAAATTAGACTTTAATAATGGCATGGATAACAAATCGTGTTACCTTGTCGCATGTCACTAAATCACACAAATCTTTTATGGAATCTTCCTTTAGGAAATCATTTGATTCACTTGTAGAAACATTGCTTAATCGTGGAGTATGACCATACTTTGTAGCAAGACTGTAATATAGTATGCAAATAGTTAAATATATGTTCGAAAGTTACACCAAAATTTAGGGTCTAAATAATCTCACCTTTTTTTGTAGTCATTTATTTCTGGCATATTTGAATTCACAAATAGACGCGTTCCATATCGAGAATTACTAACACGATTTTCCCCTACATCAGTAAATAGAAATGATGCATGAACAATTAGAAAATACAATCTAGAATTAAAAGTACAATATCTTTGTTTCAACTAATTAGAAAGTGACTTTTAGTGTATTTGAGAATGTTAGATGATTTTTACCATGCCATGAATATCTTTGTCCATACTGAACTATCATAACAATAGGCTCACCATCACCATCACCATCTTTAGGTACATGAGAAAGGAATTCATCCGCAAATTCTCCCCATAATACACATGTTATGCTTTTGTCCCTATAACACATTTAGAATGTAGTCAGACGTACGTATCACATGGAGTCGCATATAAACGATATTATTTTAATTCCTTACTCGCAATCCATCAGCCCTAAAGATATATATCTTGAATTAGGAGTTTTCTGAATTTCGGTGTGTCCAGTAACTTCTCCAATGTAATCTGCAAAAAAAAATTTGACAGATACTTTTTGTTATATCTTGATTAGAGTAATGTTTTGTTGTTAAAAAAAATAATGATAATATAACAAAATATATCAAATAACAGGTTCGAATTTCATACCTATGTAGTATACGTCAGATATTTTTTTTGCAAGAATATCGGAAAAAGAGACGAAATCAAACCCATACTCGTGAATAGGCATACTTGGACATTCAATGATCCGTGAACAATAGTTTAGGTGTATTTTATAAGGGTGTTGTGTGCCTCTCGTCAATCCATTGTTTTCACGTACTAAAAATTGACTAAATGTTCTAAATGACCCTTCCTTGATTGGCGGGGCGAAAGGAGCTATGAATCTTTTAGCACAAGTAGCTTGAATTTTAGTTCCCTACAACAAAAAATTTTGAAAAAACAAATTAATACTTCGCCATGAATAAACAACAATAGACATATATAATAAAAAAGATGATATGAATTTTAAAAATTAAACCTCCTCATCCATGAGTATCATTTCAATACTATCTGTCTCGGTGGGCTTGTTAAACACTGGCTTGTGCCATACTCGTTCAATTCTCACTTTGATTGAACGCATCTTCGTAGTATTACTCAACAACGCTAACTTGATATCCGGACATTCTTTAGTTGGTAGGGTACTCATCGTTCTCAATATGGTTTTTCTGCCTCCCTTATGATTTTATGATTTTATGTGTGTAAACGTGCTCTTATATAGTGATATGATATGACGGTATATATGTCACACGCCTGTGGAACTTGCTTCGGTTTTTAGTCTAATTAGGTTTAGATGACTTCCTTATAAAATTATGCCTTTTTTTTAGGGGACAAAACATAAAAGATATTAGTATAGATATATATATAGATTTTTTAGTATATATTTAATTTATGCAAAATACTGTAAAAATCCCATGTTGGTTATTTTTTTATACGTTATATGTAGTACAATTTTGGATATTACTGATTTATTTATTTGTTGAGTTGATTAATTACATTAAACAATATTGGGAAAAGATATCACATACGTTATATGTAGCCTATTGTTATGATTTATTTTTTTAATAAGATATTAGTTGTGATTTGCGGCATAAATTTAATTTATGCAAAATACTGTAAAAATCGCATGTTGGTTATTTTTTTATACGTTATATGTAGCACAATTTTGGATATTACTGATTTATTTATTTGTTGAGTTGATTAATTACATTAAACAATATTGGGAAAAGATATCACATACGTTATATGTAGCCTATTGTTATGATTTATTTTTTTAATAAGATATTAGTTGTGATTTGCGGCATAAATTTAATTTATGCAAAATACTGTAAAAATCGCATGTTGGTTATTTTTTATACGTTATATGTAGTACAATTTTGGATATTACTGATTTATTTATTTGTTGAGTTGATTAATTACCTCAAAAAATATTGGGAAAAGATATCACATACGTTATATGTAGCCTATTGTTATGATTTATTTTTTAATAAGATATTAGTTGTGATTTGCGGCATAAATCAAGCTTGATTTAAAGCTTTATTTTCGGTAATCATAGGTATTAAGCAGTAAAATACGCTATTATTATTAGGAGAGATATTTGGCTTGATTTATGATTTTTTTATGTAAAGTATATATTGTTAGGAGAGATATTTGGGAATTTTTAAGTGATTTGTTATTGTTTCCTCATCAGACGCACAATATGTTCACCTCTTGATTTGCGGCGTGATTTAAGGTGATTAGCGGCATATAAATCTTGATTTTAATTTAAAGCTTTATATTTTCGGTAAAATTAGGTATTATGAAGCAGCCCAAGATGCATATTAGAGCGACACATCATCTCATGCTTCCTTTAAGCGACACCTAAGCAAATGCTCAAGAGAACAAAAAAAAATTAAACCCACCCCACCCCCACCCACTTGCACCCCCTCCTTTCCGTTCTGCCATAACCACCTTCCATCCCCACTCCATAGCTGCCTCCTCTCTCTCCTCAATATAGATAGATTCAAGTCCTCGGCCGAATAGGATTGACGCCCCTTTTTGCCATTTCACACCAAGTCTAAAGAATGGGATACCATCACCAATACCTTCCTAATAAACAGAAAATCAGATTTACTAAAGATGCTTTACTTCCAAAAAACCCAGATTCACCAACATCTTAATTCTAATGACTAATGTTGTTCATCATGTTTCCAGAGGGTAGAGGTCATTTACATAATTATAAAATAAGTACTTCCTCCGTTTTTATTTAAATGTGACACTTTTAAATTCACGGACTCCTAGACAATTTATGGGAAGGAAAGAGATAGAGAGAAAAAAAATAAGGGGACTCATGTGAGAGGAGAGAGATAGAGAGAGTTTATTGACCAAAAAAGAAAATGTCACATTGAATTTAAAACTTCCTAAAATAGAAAGTGTCACATTTAAAAAAAAAACGGAGGAAGTATCATAAGTGGGCTATAATCAGAATCTAAGAGCAAATGTCACATTTTATTGCTTGAACGAATGCCGAAGCCTTTCAAATCAAGGGTAATTGGCATAGTCTCTCTAACACACACAAGTATGTTCGGCCGAAAAGGCGTTTTGAGGGCGTTTTGGGGAACAAATCATCATGTAATTCTCTAACATGAGGGAACAAATCCTCGGCCGAAAAGGCGTTTTAGGGATGTTTAGTACAAATTAGGGCAATGTAAGCGCATATTTGAAGATTGTGAAGATGGGTTTTTTGATGAGGTGATTCTTCAACGTGGGTCGATGAGTTTCGAGAGGATCATCGAGGTTTCTTTAATGGCGGAGAAGGTGGAGTTTTGGTAATTGATGGTTTTTTGAAGGAATAGATTGAGCGAGAAATTGAGGAAAGGAGAGAGATTGGGCGTGCAGTAGAGAGGTCTGAAGAAGGATTAATGGTGTGAATTAGGGATTTGAGTGAAGGTTTTGCAGATTACAGAGCACATTAATAAACTGATGATAGAAATGAATCAATTTCAATTCCAACTTTCATTGATAATAAAAACTAGGGCAAACCAATGGTGCAAATTGATGATGAAAACAAACCTATCAAACCCCAATCGAACGATTCAATAACATTGAATAATTAGAAATAAAGCGATCAATCCATGCTAGGGCTCAACTCAATCCTAGAATTAGAGCTACTCATAATTCATAACGATAGAAACATTAAGCATAATCAAAGACATAATTGAGAAATAGAAAGAGGGAATAGAGAAACCACACTTGAATTAAATTGATAAATCCGAAGTCTTCGATCTTCCAAACTAAGTAGTGGCAATGTAATTGAGATATAAACTAGGAGTACTTTTGTCTAATTTATGAATGAAAAAGATTCTAAAACTAAGTAATTAGGAATAGAATACAAAGTCTCCTTGAAACCTTTTTATATCCTCCTAAAATAAGTAAAGAAGAAGTCCGTAAAAAGATAGAAATTCGTCATATCAGGTCAAACCTGATCGGATCCTGGCATGAACAATCAAAGTCGTTTTCATCGAACTTCAACCTGATCGGGTCAGGTATGAGCCTGATCAAGTTGAAGTTAAACGGATCCAAAAAAGACATTCAAATGCACTCAAATGGACTCGGATGCGATCCTGAAACTCCAACGATCATCTCCATGCTCCAGAATGGTTCATTCCCCTCCAAATAGCTCTAATGTCCCTGAAATAAGTCAAAAGACACAAAACTACAAACAAGAGTAAAATCTAGCGGAATAATATAGCAGAACCATGCATGAAATGTATCATTTAAGTAATGAAATGGGGGTTAAAATATAATAAAATATCAACACAACAATGGACAAGTTGGTGTTTGTCTTTTATGGTGTAAACCTATACTCCCTTCGTTCCCATTTGATGTTCTCATTTGGAATATGGGGAAAACTAATGCAAAATGAGGTTGATGAGAATCTTTTTTAATTTTATATTGTATAAAGTACATTTGACACCTTCTTGCTTTTGAAAAAGTAAGAGAGAAAAAGAAAAGTGGATGATTAGGAAATAAATTATTCTAAAGTGGGTCATTTTTTAGACCAAAAAGTAAAAAATATAGTAAATATTTGGTTGTTGAAGGGTAAGATGGGAAAAAAATATTAGTAAAAAGGAAAAGATCTAAAGTGGGAAGAACTTTTAGGAACATCTCAAAGAAAAATGGGAATATTATCAAATGGGAACGAAGGAAGTATTATATAATATATGGTTTCCTTTTTTGTAATCTTGGCTCGTCGTATACTCATGAGCTCTGTTTTTCGCTCAAATTTAAATTATATCAAATCCGGGGTACGAAATATCCATCAACACTTTAGCGTGATGTCCAAAATTTCCACAAGTGTCTTTATTATATTGGACAAATTGGCGCCAACAGAACCAACTATTCGTTTGGTGCATAAAACAGCACAAACTAAAGAAGGTGCAGTGCACAGCACAAACTTTATGTGATTGGTGCACAAAACAACACAAGGAGATTTTGGTCTGAGTTTCTACTTAGAATTCATGTTGTTTTGTGCACTCATCACACAGAGTTTGTGTTGTGCACCTACCACAATATTCGTTTGTGTTGTTTTGCGCACCCGTCACATAAAGTTTGTGCTGTGCACTGCACCTTCTTTAGTTTGTGTTGTTTTGTGCATCAAATCAATAGTTGGTGCTGTTGGCGCCAATTTGTCCTATTATCTTTAAAAATTTTAAAAAAAAGTACGTAAATTTACCATTTGTGGCCATTGTTGCCAAATTCTTTGAACAATTACCGATAATAACTCAGCGTCGGATTTTTTTTGGGAGGAAAGTGAGTAACACTTGAAGGTGGGAGACAGTGTGAGTGATTAGAAGGGAGTGAAACAAATAAAGACAAGTATGTCTGCTTGGGGCGTTGTGTGGATATTTTAAAATGTCGTTCAACAACCCCTTTTTCTTTACATTTACTCTGAAACGCCCTACCTTTATCACTTTTGTCTTGTTCCAAGTCAGCGAAAAATAAAACGACCAATATAAATAATTTCTATCTACTTATAACCATTTCAACATAATAGATGCATATGCACTATAAATAAAACATATGCTATGATGGTTTCAACAATATCTTACGTACTAAAATTTATTGGGTTAATTGCTTCTAATAATGCAACCTTTTGGCGATTCGCAAATAATAAAGCAAGCTTGGGATTATTATAGGATAAAGCAACTTTTATACCCCATTGATTTTAAATAGGTCATGATGACCAGTGATCGACCTAAATAACTGGTAATTTTTTAACTAAAATTTTAATTCCAATCAATAATTAAATAAACTTAAAAATCTAAACTAAACCAACCCACCCCATCCACAACTAGTCAGCCACCAACCTACACACCTCAACCCACACCCACCGACCAAACCCACCACCCACCCACTTCAACCACCCCTCCCCTTCCCCTAGGGATGGCAACGGGTCGGACTCGAATCGGAGGTAGCAAACTCCATCTTCGGTCCGGAATATAAACGGAGTCTATATTCACCTCCGAGTCCGAACTCCGAGTCCGTTTGGCAAGGTCCGACTCCGGTCCGTGATGTCTTTAGGACCTCCGAGTCCGACTCCGAAATCCGAGTCCGTTTGCGAGTAGGCTCCGACTCCGACGGACCTCCGAGACCTTTTACGTTTTTTCCCTTTTTTTAGTGATTAATGATTAATGATTATGGCTATTTTCAATTTTTAATATGATTACTTTATTGGGTTGTAAAGAACGAATAAAGCATGTCAACACTAAATTTCCGGATGTAACCTTTTGCCAAATCATTGATAAATACCAAATTAAAGTTTAAAAAAAATTGTCTTCATTTATACCAAAAAAAATTATCTTCAAAGTTATGAAATCTAATTGAGCAACATCAAATGTCTTAACTCTTGGAGTTCTCAAACATAACATAACAACCAACCAACCAACAACATTGTCTCTCGAAAATAAATCAAGTTGCAATATTACATCAAAATACAATCATAAAAACAAGAGTTTCCAACAATTTAACTTCCAATGATCTTGATGTCCAAATAAATCCACTTTGAAGCCTACAACAATAATAAATAATAACAATAGTTAGCAAAGAAGCTAATCAACTTAAAATTATATTTGCATGTAAACTTACATTAATCTAATACTTCTTCTTTAGTCTCCACATCTTCATCCTCAAAAATAGATGCACATTGAAGATTATCACCCTTTGTGTTATCTAAAATAAAAACAATATTATTAAAAAAAAAACACATAACAATATAATAGTTGAACATCGAAAAAGCTAGACCAATTACCTTTAAATTGAGGAAGCCTCCAACTTTGAAGACACATTAATGCTTCCACGGTGTCCGGATTAAGTCTACTCCGATGCGGACCAATAACTCTACCACTCCCGCTAAAAGCACTCTCCGAAGCAACGGTAGAAATAGGCACCGCAAGAACATCCCTCGCAATCCTAGAGAGAATAGGATACTTGCTCGATTCCGCATTCCACCAAGTAAGAAGGTTAAATTTAGAGTCCTCAACCACTATCCTTTCATCTTGAAGGTATGTCTCTACTTCACATTTGCGAGACCTATTTGGTGGTTGTGTCATAACATGTTTTTCCCACAAGCCCTCATACTCTTCGGTGTCAACCATAGGCCTCTCACCCATATCATTTACACTGGAAGAAGGTGAACCACGAGATCTCTCTTTATCAAACATTTCATATTCATAATCCATAGCCAAATCAACTAAGAACATTCTAACCCTATCACATTCCGCCTCATATTTATTACCATAAATACGTTGGTAATAAAAAGAAACACATTCCAATTTCCTCCTAGGATCCAAAACCGATGCTACGGATAATATCATATTAATAACATCCCAATATTTATCAAACTTGATCATCATCTTTGAAGCCATTATCTTAATTATTTCATTCTCACAATTCACCCATTTTCTCAATGCAAGTCTAATTTCACAAACCTTTTGAAAATACAAGTTTGCCGTTGGATAGTTTCTTCCGGAAAATGCCTCACTTGTTCTACTAAACAATGCCAACTTATCACATATTTCATTTGCCTTTTGCCATTCTTCTTTATTAGGCAAAACAAATTTTTCCTTTCCTCTTTTCTCAACTTTTGTGGCTAACCTAGTAAAAGCATCTTTGTACAAAATGGCAACTTTTAACATGTCATAACACGAATTCCATCTTCTTTTACAATCCAAGTTCAATTTTTTTGTTATTGGAATTCTAACATAATTACAAGCATCTTCAAACTTCTCATACCTCTTTGGTGTTGAAGTGCAAAAAGCTACAATACCACGAACTTTCTCAATTGCACCACTAATAATATCCAAACCATCATTCACAACTAGATTCAAAATGTGAGCACAACATCTCATATGCAAATAAGAACCACCCAAGATAAGCTTACTCGGTGTAAGTTTCTCACGCAAGATATCCATCATCGAATCATTAGTTGTGCAATTATCAACGGTAATAGTAGAAACCTTCTCATCTAAGTTAAAACTCTTTAAACTTTCAATCAATGCCTTACTAATTGTATCTTTGTTGTGTGGGCATGGAACATACATAAACCTAAAAAAATTGAAAAACATATACATTACAAATTAAATCTATTAAACATGAATCAAAAGACCATATGCATTTATATTATCATCTAAGTAAGGAATAATTGATTACCTTATGAGACGATTTTGCAAAATCCAATCCTCATCAATAAAATGCGCAGTCACAGCCATGTAGCCTTTTCTTTGATTGCCACAACTCCACATATCTGTTGTGATCGCCACCCTACTTCCACTTGCCGCTAACGCCTTCATTAAGTGAGACTTTTCTTCCTTAAAATCTCTCATAATGTCAGATTTCACGGTGTTCCTTGAAATGACCTTGAACTCCGGGTTTAAACTCTGAGAATATCTCTTAAATCCGATGTGATCAACCATAGCAAGAGGATATTCATGCATTACAATCATGTTAACTAATTCATTTCTTGAAACTTGTGAGTTAAACTTGTATTTCCCCATACTCATAGTGGCACTACCATTCCTACTTGCACTAGCTAGCAAAATTTGTTGTTTTACATCTAATGTTCTCTTGACTTTCATACATCTATTCATATGCTCCTTCAAATGTGTAGTTCCACTAGAGCTTTTTCCAACAAAATCTTTCTTACAACCTTTACATCTTGCTTTGAGTTCTCCGTTAATCATTAATCTCTTAAAATGAGTCCATACCGCTGAAGTTAATTTTCTCCCACCACTACCAACAACCATGCAATCCTCCTCACTACTACATTCATCTACATTGTATTGTACATGTGATACATTAGTGGTTACTTTGTTAGCTTCCACTTGCCTCCTAGTTTGAATAGTGGGATCTTTCTCTTTGACGGACTCTTCTAGGGTAGGATTAGAAGATGCTTCATTATTCTCCATCCCTATTTTAGACAAAAATCATTGTATAATTATACAAAATATATAAAGTACAAAAATCACAGCTAAAGTGTGTATTTGAACTCATATTTATTCTCCATCCCTTTCGATACATTTTTCACCCTTTACAAATCACATTACAAATTCAGCAAGCAAAACCGACGAACACAACAAATAACATTATAAATTCAGCTAACTAAACAGATTCGAGTAACAATAGACGTATTACAACACAATAATGAGATTATTAAACAGAATTCCAATAACAATCTCAAATTAATTTAATAGCAATAATATCATAGATTAAATCATTACCATCAAACAAATACTAATGCATCCTAAATTCCTAACAGCTCCGAAATCGAAGCCTATTTATCTCCTTTTTTAATACAAAAGTTAGAAAAATGACGGAAATAACATCAGAAGATAAATCTTAACAATTCAGTAATAGCAATTACGATGAACAAAAAAGTTGGAGTAAATGCGAATTAGGACTGAAAAGAGAGGGAATAAATCAATGGAAAACAAATTAAACGAAGAAGAAGGCATACAGAAATAGTATCAGCGATTCAGCCCAATACAATTGCTAAAACCAAAGAGGCTAAAACCAGCAAGGAACGGCGGCAAGGAACAGCGGCAGCAAGGAACGGCGGCAAGGAACAGCGGCAGCAAGGAACAGCGGCAGCAAGGAACGGCGGCAGCAAGGAACGGCGGCAAGAATGACCGAAGAGGCTAAAACCAGCAAACACCGACGAACACCGCAAGGGACGGCGACTGAGTGAAACCGACGAGCAGCAGCGAGCGACGGCGATGACTGAAACCGACGAGCAGCAGCGAGCGACGGCGATGACTGAAACCGACAAGCAGCAGCAAGGAACGGCGGCAGACCTAGACTATGGTTTCTTTGTGGCCTTGTGGGAGATGACAGTGAAGTGAAGCCTTCAAGAGAACCAGCAGAGAGGCAGTAAGGTGGCTGGGAAGTGGGAAATGAGAGTGAAATGTTTAGGGACCTAGGCTAGGGTTTTCATTTCAGCCCAATACAATTGCCCATTATTTTTAAAAAAAGTTTTTAAATTCAATGGTAAAAGTAAAACTTAATAAAAGGGCCGGACGGAGTTGGGCCGGAGTTAGGGCCGGAGTTGGGCCGGAGTTTTATGGACCGGACTCGGATCGGACTCGGTCGGAGTAATGACAAGTTCCAAGTCCGGTCCAACTCCTATTCGAATTCGAACATTTTTTCTCGGATTCGGATTCGGATTTTTTCCTTGCGGACTCGAATCGAACTTTTTCCTTCGGATCGAATCGGATTCGGATCGGATCCGGATTGAATTGCCATCCCTACCTTCCCCTTTCCCTTCCACTAAACCACCCCACCCCCTTCCCCTTCCCCCCGGCAAATGCCACCCACTAAACCGCCTTCACCCAGCCACAACACTCCCTTCACCTAAGCACGAATCCTCCTTCACCCAGCCACTAAATTGCCTTCACTACCACGAAATCCCCTCCCCCAGCCACAAAACCCCCTTCACCCATCAATGCCCCTTTGGTTAGTTCGGATGCCTTGCTCGGATAATCATCGCCTACCCATATATGATTGATGTGCACACTTTCTAACTCGTCGCCAATGATATGGTTGTTCCGCTGATTGATGGTGAGGAGAGAGGAGGATGTATCCAGGGTGGGGAAAGGAGAAAGGAGGAAGCGGTATGGTTGGGGAATCGGAGAGGGGTGTTTTATGAGAGTGAGGAGGTGAGATGCCTGCCGCCGGTTCATGGTCGGGAATCAGAAGGGTGGTAGTCGCTGGGGGGAGGGTGGGTAGAGGAGAGAGAGGTTAGGGGAGGGGGTGGTGTAGGGATTCTGGGGACGGTAAGCGCAGGGGGGATTTATATTTTTTTAACTTTTATCTTTTTATTTTTAATTTTTTTTTATAAATTTTTTTATGAGGACCAATTATTAGTCGACACGTGTCCCATATAACCTATTTTTCAGGTTATATCCGGTTTTGACCTATTGAAAATCAATGGGGTATAAAGGTTGCTATATTCAGGAATAATCAAAAGGTTGCTTTATCATTTGAGAATCGTCAAAATGTTGCATTATTAGAAGCAATTTTTCCAAATTTATTTTGATATATTAACATAAAATTATAAACAAAATTAGGATACAAGTAAAAGTTTATGTAATTAAAATTCTAGTTAACAGCGAAATCAATATTATTAAAGAAAAGTATTTGGAGATATAAAATTAACTCCATTTGTCTTTTACTTTCTTGTCATTCATTTCAACTAAGAACTCCCTCATAACTTCTCATCTTCATCATAACTCCAGCATTTTCCTCTCGCGATCGGTAATATATTGGTCAACTTCCTCTTTCAAGTGAACTGTTCATTTCCTTTTTCTCTTAAAATATATATCATATTCATTGTAGCCATAATAGTAGCATATACTATTTCAGTAAGTATGTCTAAATTTTATAACATTCTAATAGAAGAAACTATCTAAGAAAGATGAAAAAAAATTTAAAATATCAATTTTTTAAGTTAACATATTTTTTCAAAACATAATGGACAATAATATCACTTCTAATTTCATTTATAATTTATAGGATTTTTTGGCAAAAACCACCTAATATAATAGACATTCTTGGTTTAACCACCTTTTCTAATTTTTTTTTTAATTTAACTACCTTATATATATAATATTATAGGTTTTACTACCAACTGGTGGTTTTTCGGCCAAAATAGTGATTTTCCGGTCAAAAATAGTGGTTTTCCGGCAAAAATAGTGGTTTTCTGGCAAAAAATAGTGGTTATCCGGCAACAAAAAAGTGGTTTTCCGGTCAAAATTGGCGGTTTTCCGGCCAAAACCACCGGTTGGTAGTGAAACCTACAGGTATTATATATATAAGGTAGTTAAATTAAACAAAAATTAGAAAATATAGTTAAACCAATAAGGTCAATTATATTAGGTGGTTTTTGCCAAAAAAATCCTAATTTATAATCTGAAGAATTCCTCAAAATTGAACGATAACAATTAAACCCTAGGAAGCTAGGAAGTAAATTATTTTAAAATTAATTTTACTTATTGTCCGTAAATCAATTTTTATGCTAAATATTTGGAATAATGGATGATTGAATGGTACATTATATATTATAAAAAATTGTAATCCTTAAGCAACAAACACAAATAAATTTGATCTCAGACAATGTAAAATAATTTCATATTTAAATATTTAATACTTCCTCTGTTTCTTTTTAAGTGCTACATTTCTTTTTTCACACTTGTCGAGACATATTTTGTATGGTTTTTATCTTTAATTATGCATTTATAAAAATTATGACAACAAGATATTAAAAATGTAGAGACGAATCAAACAAGATCCAACAAGACTATATTTTTTGTTGGAACATTTGTAAGGGTAATGGGTTTGGATTAATCACATATGGGGGAATTAATAGAAGTTGTAGAATTGATTCCGGAAAACAAAGAGAATAAGGGGGGCAGCCAGCTCGCGGGCCGCGACCCATGGTCGCGAGTCGCGACTGGGTACTGTCCCGTGACGCTTCAGTTTGCGATGTATCCGTTTATGTCCGTTGAAGCGTTTTGGTCAGTTTTTCATGGTTATTGCATGGTTAAATGGCTGATTTATTCTCTGATTTAAGGACCTCATTAAGGTGCCTATTAAAGGTCCTTAATGAGGGCCCTTGCATATGTGACTATAAAAGGAGGAGGTGATCTCCATCCTTAACACAACCTTCATTGCTTGCTTAAGAATTTCTGATTAACTTTCTTAAGTGTTCTTCCTAAACACATCAAACACAAGTTCTTAAGGATTCTCTTCTAAGATCATAGAAAAGAATTGTTACTCCATTGTATCTCATTAGTTGTTTCGTGTAACCCGGTGATCCTAGAGGGGCGAAATAAAACTAATAGGAAAGCGTAGTTTCCGTGCCTTGGAGTGGTGATTATCCGGTTTCCTCTTGTTCCATTGTTTTTATTCTAACAATCTATTAGTTTTATTTTCTTTACAGATATGGCTTCATCACTCAAGGACCTTACTTTGAACTTCCAAAAGTTGGACAAGTTCGAAGGTGTGGGTTTTCGTCGTTGGCAAAAGAAGATTCATTTCCTTTTAACGACCCTCAATGTGGTGTATGTCCTTACAACACCAATTCCGGCTTATCCGGAAGAAGGGGTTGAGGAACCTTTTGAGACTATGAGGAGGCGTACTAAGTGGGAGAATGATGACTACATTTGTCGTGGTCATATTCTCAATGCACTTTCGGATGCCTGGTTTGATCTTTACCAAAATGTGGAGAGTGCAAAGGAGCTTTGGGATTCTCTAGAGGTTAAGTACATCTCGGAAGATGCTTCAAGTAAGAATTTTCTTGTTAGTAATTTTAATATGTTTAAAATGACTAATGAAAGGCCTATAATGGAGCAATTTCACGAAGTTCATCACATTTTAAATCAAATAAGGTCACATGGAATGGTAATGGATGAAGCAATTGTCGTTGCATCCATTATTGATAAACTACCATTATCTTGGAAAGACACTGTACATACTTTGAAGCATAAGAAAGAGGATCTTTCCATGGAGCAATTAAGAACTCATCTTCGTATTGAAGAAGGGATCCGGGCTCAACATGGGGTTAAGGACACAATTTCTAGTGCTCCTAAGTCTACGTTAATATGGTAGAAGTTGGTGGGTCTAATGGGACCAAGAAATCCAATGCTCAATCTAAAACCAATGTTGCAAACAAGAAGAGGAAAACTCTTACTTGTTGGGTGTGCAATGGTCCTCATTTGAAGAGGGATTGTCCGTCTTTGAAGAAAAAGAAGACGACAAAGAAAGATCAACCTAGTGTTGGTCAAAACCAAGGTATGGTTGCACATGAAAGCATAGTTGAAGAAATGAATTTTATTGCAATGATTTCTGAAATTAATGTTGTGCAGGTTGATGATTCTTGGTGGATTGATTCGGGAGCTTCTCGACATGTGTGCAATAATAGGCACCATTTCAAGTCTTTGAAGGAATTGGATGATGGTCTAATTTTGTACATGGGGAATGATTCTACGGTAAAGGCTAAGGGAATTGGCCAAGTAGAATTGTTGTTAACCTCGGGAAAGACTCTAACTCTCCGGGATGTTGTTTATGTTCCGGAAGTTAGGAAAAATCTTGTGTCGGGAGGACTTTTGAATAAGTTTGGTTTTAAGGTTGTTTTTGAATCCGATAAATTTATAGTGTCTAACAGTGGTATTTATGTTGGTCAAGGTTATTTTTGTAATGGAATGTTTAAGTTTAGCATTGATAATAAAATTGCTAGTTCTATTTACATGCTTGATGTTTCTTCTCTATGGCACAATCGGTTATGTCATGTGAACTATCGTAGATTATATGACATGTCTAAGTTAGGTTTAATACCTTCCTTTGATTTGAATTTAGAGAAGTGCAAGACATGTATGTTAAACAAAATTACAAAGAATCCTTTTCCTAGTGTGACAAAACAATCGGTATTGCTAGAATTGGTGCATAGTGACTTGTGTGACTTTCATAGTTCACCATCTTTGGGAAATAAAAAATATGTTGTAACTTTTATTGATGATTTTTCAAGGTATTGTTACATTTATTTATTATTCTCAAAAGATGAAGCACTTGAAAAGTTTAAGATCTATAAGACCGAAGTGGAACTTCAACTTAGTGAAAAAGTAAAAAGGCTTCGAACGGATAGGGGTGGTGAATACTATAATCCTAGTTATTTTAATTCCATTGGAATAATCCATGAAACTACCGCACCATACTCACCTCAAAGTAATGGTGTGGCGGAAAGGAAAAATAGGACTTTAAAAGAAATGGTTAATACCATGCTTTCTAATTCGGGTCTTAGTGACGGTTTTTGGGTGATGCTATTTTAACGGCATGCTATATTTTAAATAGAGTTCCTAATAAAAGGAACAAGACTACCCCATATGAACTTTGGTCAAAGAAAAAGCCTAATCTCAATTACCTTAAGGTATGGGGATGTAGGGCGGTTGTCAAATTGACGGAACCTAAACGTAAAACGTTAGGTGAAATAGGAATTGATTGCATTTTTATAGGCTATGCGGAAAATAGCAAAGCCTATAGGTTTTATGTCATTGAACATAATGATTTTGTCTCTATTCACACCGTGATAGAGTCAAGAGATGCAATATTTGATGAGACTCGTTTTTCTTCGATTCCTAGACCAAAGGACATGGTACCTAGTACTAGTTCCAAGGCTGTGGGTGACATCAATGATGATCATGAAACCACAACACCGGAAATTAGGAAAAGTAAAAGAATTAGAAAAGAGAAATCTTTTGGACCGGATTTTCAACTTTATTTAGTTGAAGGGTCAAGGGAGTCAATTATGACTCAATTTTCATATTGTTACAATATGGAGGAGGATCCTAGGACCTTTGATGAGGCTATAAAGTCTCATGATTCCGCCTTTTGGAAAGAGGTCGTGAATGATGAAATGGATTCAATAATGGGGAATAATACATGGGTTTTAGCTAATTTACCTCCCGATTGCAAACCCTTAGGTTGTAAATGGATTTTCGTAAGAAAACGGAAAATCGATGGAACCATATTAAAACACAAGGCCCGGTTAGTGGTCCAAGGTTTTAGGCAAAAATATGGTATCGATTACTTTGATACTTATGCTCCGGTAGCAAGAATTGCTACCATTAGACTATTGATAGCTTTATCGGCGATTCATGGTCTTGTAATTCAGCAAATGGATGTTAAAACGGCATTCCTTAATGGTGAATTGGAGGAGGAAGTATACATGAATCAACCCGAAGGATTTGTGGTCAAAGGTCAAGAGTCTAAGGTTTGCAAGTTGATCAGATCTTTGTATGGACTTAAGCAAGCACCAAAGCAATGGCATCAAAAATTTGATGATGTAGTCTTGGCTAATGGTTTTAAAATAAATCAGTCCGATAAATGTGTATATAGCAAATTTGATAATAACGGTAAAGGAGTTATAATTTGCTTATATGTAGATGATATCCTCATCTTTGGGACTGATTTGGAACAAGTGGAAAATACTAAAGCTTTTCTCTCAAGTAGCTTCTCAATGAAAGACTTGGGTCAAGCGGATGTTATTCTTGGTATTAGAATAATGAGAGGTAAAGTTACTATTTCTTTATCACAAGCTCATTACATTGAGAAAGTGGTAAAGAGGTACAATGAGTCAAACTCGTCTCATTTTGCTACTCCTATGGATCCTAGTATTCACTTGGTTCCGGGTAGTGGTACTCCTATTGCTCAATTGGAGTATGCAAGCTTGGTTGGAAGCTTGATGTATGCTATGACTAGCACTCGGCCGGATATAGCATTTGCTATTGGCAAGCTTAGCCGGTATACTAGTAAACCTAGTATGATACATTGGCAAGCTTTGAGAAGAGTACTAAGGTATTTGAACAAAATCAAAGATTATGGTTTAACTTATATGGGAGAACCTTCAATCATTGAAGGGTACTCGGATGCTAGTTGGATATCCAATAAGGAAGATTATTCTTCCACAAGTGGATGGGTGTTTCTTCTTGGAGGAGGTGCCGTCTCATGGGCATCTAAGAAGCAAACATGTATTACTGATTCCACTATGGCATCGGAATTCATCGCATTAGCTTCTTGTTGTTAAGAAGCGGAATGGCTAAGGAATGTGTTGAGTGAGGTTGACTTATGGGTTAAACCAATGTCTCCTCTAGCTATCCATTGTGATAGTGCATCCACAATAGCCAAAGCGTATAGTGAAGTCTACAATGGCAAGTCAAGGCACATTGGGGTTAGACATAGCTATGTACGTGAAATGATAAGGAATGGTTGTATAACCATTGATTTTGTTCGGTCTAGTGTAAACTTGGCGGATACGTTTACAAAACCGTTGTCAAGGGAACTAGTGAACAAAATGAACAAAGGGATGGGTCTTAAGCCTATTGATCAACCTTTAACTAAGGAAAACTCAATTTGATGTCTAATACAACGTTAGATCTCAAATTCAATGAGGATAGTACTTTTCTTTAAAGGTTGGAAGCACTTGTGTGATATACATCCCAAGGTTAGTGCTTGATACTGCAATGTAAAGGAGGTTGAATGTAAGTTCTTAATAAATCTTTGATAAAGTGCTCAATTGCAGGAGCATGTGCGAAAAGATTTACCTATATGAGTTAGGGGTTTGCCCGCTTCAACAAGTCTAGGCTTGACTTGGAACGCTCATGAATGGATATGGACACCATGGCTACTAAGGTGTCGGAGGTTTTTAAAGAACATTAGTTTTTGTGCTTATGTGTATTTGTAACTTCAATAATTTGTAGTGGTTGAATGAATCAAAGCTTAGTCTATCATCTTAATCTTAATTGTTGTTAAGTTTACTTATACTAGTGGAAATTCAATCGTTAGATATTTCTATGATGCATGAGCATGTTTGTTTATGATTTTGCATGAGGTAAACCGTTCAACATTATCCTACAAATGGGAGGAGGATTATTGGAACATTTGTAAGGGTAATGGGTTTGGATTAATCACATATGGGGGAATTAATAGAAGTTGTAGAATTAATTCCGGAAAACAAAGAGAATAAGGGGGGCAGCCAGCTCGCGGGCCGCGAGCTGGGTCGCGAGTCGCGACTTGGTTTTGCGAGTCGCGACTGGGTACTGTCCCGTGACGCTTCAGTTTGCGATGTATCCGTTTATGTCCGTTGAAGCGTTTTGGTCAGTTTTTCATGGTTATTGCATGGTTAAATGGCTGATTTATTCTCTGATTTAAGGACCTCATTAAGGTGCCTATTAAAGGTCCTTAATGAGGGCCCTTGCATATGTGACTATAAAAGGAGGAGGTGATCTACATCCTTAACACAACCTTCATTGCTTGCTTAAGAATTTCTGATTAACTTTCTTAAGTGTTCTTCCTAAACACATCAAACACAAGTTCTTAAGGATTCTCTTCTAAGATCATAGAAGTGAATTGTTACTCCATTGTATCTCATTAGTTGTTTCGTGTAACCCGGTGATCCTAGAGGGGCGAAATAAAACTAATAGGAAAGCGTAGTTTCCGTGCCTTGGAGTGGTGATTATCCGGTTTCCTCTTGTTCCATTGTTTTAATTCTAACATTTTTTCTTATGTATAAATTGTAAAAGCCAGTCAAACTATAATGGATGAATAGTAGCAAAGTCAATATGTAGCAGTTAAAAAGAAACGGAGGAAGTATTAAACTACATACACATCATGATCTGGGGAATCGATCGAGCCAACAATTGTCGTTTTATATTTTTAAATATTTTAGATATCCCGTGTATTAGTGTGGACATTTTTTTTGAAATGGCTTTTACTTTCCTCTCAAAAGAAATGTGTTAACTAACACTAACACACAAAAATATCATGCTATAAAAGTTATGAACAATTGATTTTTGATATTTTTTAATTTTTCCTTTCACAAATATATAGTACTTGTATGTAATATCCAAGTGAAAGAATTTAGTACAGTTTCCATATTCGTTAAGCTACATAATGATTTATGTGAAGAAGATTAAAATTTGATTGAAGTACATACCAGACATATGATATTGCGTAATTCAATTAGTAAAACATTTAAGGGTAGCATTTTTTTTTTGTTTACTCCAAGTTGCTATTATGTATTTCAACACAAAGTAAGTCAAAATATCAAAACTAATTAAACAATTAAGTATGTGTATTCTTATTATCATCAATAATATGTGACTTACTCGTTTAATTTATACTTCGACATCGTATCTTTCTCCCTTTTCCATTGGCATTCTCGAATTTATCATCACTAAACAGGTTCCCTATGTCACACTTTTTTGACGAACTATTTCAACAAATTTAAAATTCAGATGAATTACTTGTATAAGTTGTTGGAATCGTCTCTTTCTCTCTTCTTTTATTGGCATTCTCTAATATATCATCACTAAGCATGTTCCTTATTCTCACACTTTTTTATGAACTCTTTTAACTCTTTCAAACTTATACTCCCCCATCATCACTAAGCAGGTTTCCTATTTTCACACTTTTTTCACGAACTTATTTAACTCTTTCAAAATCATGCTCTCCCATGATTCAGTTTTCGGGTTTCACCTGACGGAAGTGTAGCTGCAACTCGTTGGTTGCACTTACCACTATATAGTTGATTCAATATATTTGTAAAAAAAAATTGGAGTTGGTAAGGTTAAAGTACGTCGCTAATTTGAGTCTAAGATCTTTTACGTTGAAGAAAAGGTTTTTGGCATCAAATACATCCTAGATTCCTAGCCATAATTTGTACGCCCATGCTTTGTTTGGACGCTCTTGGTTATCAATATATCACTCTCTCCAACAGAATCTATCTATACATACATCAACATGCATTCATGCATTGATCCAAATTCCAAATTGATAAATCTTTTTTTTCTTTTTCTACATTTTTCAAGATGGACCAAGAGAATTTGTTCTTGGGGATAAATAAGTGGGCTCGCATAAATAAGTGGGCATCAGGCATAATATGATTTTGGGAATCCAAATGTGTAAAATCATTCAAAAATTCTCTAAACCCTCTATCCTGCGTTAGTAACTTGGTGTTGTTTTGATTTTATGATAAAAGCAAAGTTTTTCTTAGCATATAAATTATTTAGCTAACATTGGTGGTGTGAAGCTATTGGCTATAAGTTATGATTATCACCAAGCAACACAATAGGGCAAATGGCAACTTGGTGGGATTAAGGTAGTAGATTAGTAGGGAGTAGGGACTGAAGGTTGCGAAATCACTGTACCCTCCCCACCTAGCTCGGCACCCGTATCAGCTTCAAACTTAGGCTCCATATAATTGGACCGGTTTGCCCGGTTCTCGGTTTTGGTTCCCAGATTTTATAGATCTTTTATCCACGTGTATGGATGTACCTATTGAAACCAATTTTAGAACTGGGTATGTGATAGATGCATTTCCAACATACCTATAGTATCAGCCACGAGTTTAGTACATCTACGAATATTTGTATACTTTTATATGAAAGATAAGGAAAAATCACAAAATTAAGGACATTACTATATATGCAATTGAAATTAGACTTTGATAAGAATATATAAAAAAATATTGATATTTTGTTTTATTCCACGGTTTTCAATTGCGGAAAACATTTTGCAAATTGAATAAGAAAAGACAAGTTGATTGAACATCCAGATCATAAATTGGTTTCCATCGCATCTGTGTACAATTACTCATTTTCAACACTCAGTTAGAACGGTAAGATTCCAAAATCCATTGTGACCGGGTCGGGTGCTGATTTTGAAATTCCTTTTATTGTGTATGCTCACCCCTAAAGAGAGTTAAAGTAAGAGTGATTTTGTTTGATAGTATCGGCTTAGCGATGTCGCCACTTATTTCAAGATCAATCACATATGTTGAAATTCATTATTATCACAATAGTTAAGTTTTTAACATTATAAAAGTCAGTAATAAAATTTATAAAAATGTGGCGTCACTATTGTAATGATAAGTGTTACTTATGTAAATAATATTATAGGAAATTAACTATTACCCATTCGTAATAATTGACCTAATGCTCTTGTTCGCAAAGATGAAATTAATTGGATTTCATGTTTGTTTAGAGAAAGCAAAAGCATTTCTTTTAAATTTTCTAGGTTTTGTTCCTGAGAGGCTCATTAATTTTTATAATCTATAATCCGCTGAGTGGATAGATGATCAAAACAATATGAACAACACCTAAGAGTAATATTTTCTTTCTAGGAAAATAACACAAATTGGGATAGTATAATATACTGCAAATTCACCAAAAGTAAAGATAGAAGGAATTGATGCTTGGTCCCCTTCTCATACTATATATATCCCTGATGCATCCACCATGATTCATACAGCAAACACACTTACCACATTATAACTTGTGAATTGAAACCTCCACCTTTTCTAGCAGAAGAAATGGCTCAAATAATCGGTCAGGTATTAACTATATGGTTTTGTTTTGCTTGTTGCTTTACTAGCTTTAGATATTTTATGGTTTAAATATATTTTTCCATTCTTGTGAAAGTAGGAAGTTGTTCAATACGGACCATATGGAAATAAGGTGGCACCAAACTTTTCCATGAAACTTCAAGGATGTGAACAAATCAAAGAAGTGATCGTAAGGCATGGATTTATTATCGATGCAATTGGGTTTGTTGTTGCTGGTCCATGTGGTAATACCGAAAAGACCATGTTTGGTGGCAATGGCGGAAATGAATCCAAGGTATACCTATGCCCTTATGTATAACTTGATGCTCTTAGTTTATACGTTCATGTTATCTATACATAGTTTAATATATTAATGGTCAAATATATGTCTATCTTAAAATTTTGACAAATGATAATACGATGACTAATTTGAAATAATGGGAGTAACTAGTGGTGAAGGAGTTCTAGCAACCATCATTTTGCGCTTTTTTGGATTATTAATTTACTGTTATTACCTATTTTGTAACTATTCCCTTTGATTTTTCAAAGTTTTCCCTACTTAAATTTTCATCCCACATAATTTAGCTTATTTTGATTTTCCAATCTTTCTTTTTTTTAATTATCCCACAACATGGAGTCCATTGTATTCATTGCATTTACTTTGTATGTAATGTTGTTACCTAACATACTTTTCTTTTGCTTCCCTGTTTATCATGAAATTATGAAGATTGTGCTCAAGTGTGGTGAATTCATAACTCAAATCAGTGGAACAATAGGAGACTATTCATACACCTGCAACAACCGTCTTGTCTCCACACTGAAGATCCACACTAACTTTTGTCCCAATGGATATGGACCATTTGGAACAGGGCAATGTACAAAGAATGTCTGCAACTTTTCAACTCCGATGCCTTTAGATGGTCGTATTATTGGATTTCTTGGAAATGCTCAAGGCTACCTTCTTTCCCTTGGTATCTTTGTTGAAAAGGTAATTAACATGCATCCATGAGTTGAATTTTCGTGTATTGCGTATTGACCTAATTTGTGCCCTATTTAACATCAAAAATTAAATTAATGAAGCTAGACAATATTTTTAAAATAGATATTTAGATTATTTATATCATTAGAATCCATATATTTAAGAGGTGTGGCTACTAGCTAATAGAAAAGTGGTAGAAATGGGTGTAATTATTGAGAAGAGAAATAATTTGGATTTTCTATTTTTCAATCTTTATATTACAAATTTAAGTTACACTATTATTAACTTTTAATATATTGTACTAAATGTGACAAATTAACACTTTTAATTCTCATGTGTATTGTCAAATATATCAGCCACTTATTGGATGTTAAAGCAGCAGTTGAACATGGTTGGATGAGTTGGATTCCAGGATGCACTATGCACATCCATAGACTTCTATATTACCTATTATGTTTCGTTAAATAAGCTACATTTACTATAAGTGGCCTCTCAAGGTTCTGAGTATGATGTATCGTTAGAAATCATAAACTTTAGTTAATGTATTTTGTTTATATAATATAAGTATTGATGTTTAAGGTTTTTTACTAAACCCAAGTTGTAAGTTCTTTTGGCTTTCATTCTAGAAAACAATATCAAAGAACAATAGAACAATGAACTATGGAAAGCATAAAGAGATGCAAATGAAACAAAAAATGGAAAACTGAGATTCGGGTGAAAACCCTCCATTATACACTAAGAGTCAATGGGAGCTCAAAAGATCAGCAAATCCAAAAGTTCTCATCAATTTAAGAGCTATAACCCTACATGGCCTGTTAAACTATTTATAATAGGGTTATGATTATTAGAGTGCACAAAGGAAATCTGAATAAACCATAATCAATCGCTTGCACTAGGTCGCACCCCCGTGCAACACCTTGTGCATTAGTACCAATCCATGCAACACCTCCTTCGAATGTTATTGGAGGTCAACTAATTAAGGTTATTTAAGTATATGTTAATAAGCCAAGTTTACTATGAGTTGCCCCTTAAGTATTGATTTGTCATCAGTAATCACAAATTATACTTAGGTTCATGTATTCAATCTATATTATAAGTATTAGTGTTTGACTCTTTTTTTATTAAGCCCGAGTTTCTCAGCAAATAACTATATTCAGCCATAATTCTAATATAGCAAGCAAGGCTTAGCGTATTTAATTAACTAACTAACTAGTTGGCATTGGCAATGGTAGGTCAAAGAATTCCTCCATATGGTGTCATCAGACTAGGATCGTTTTATGGTGGTTTTTTCAAAACGACCATCATAAGCATCTAACTAGATTTTGTCCATTAATAGGAAATTGTCCTTCTTAATTTCCTTGATTGGTTTTGTCCATAAACAGAAAAGGAGATCACAGTAATTTATTTTTGTTACATGTTTGCTGGTAATGTTCTATTCTGTTGACATAACCAAATAAATAATGATATAAAAGACTTATTATAGTCTTATTTTTAAAAGACAACCATAAAATGTTCATGAAGACTAGGTTAGAGGTGTCTAATAAGAATCTCGCAGAGTCGACTCCTCTTTTAGTGGATAATTTGTCCTTAGAGGGGTTCATTTGAATTCAAGTGATATGTTATTGGAGGATGTAAATAAAGGGCAATTATCATTTGTGTAGTCTCTTGATTTTTTAGAAAAGACTCTTAAGCATTCTACATTATATTCGTATACTGTTCTTGTAATCTTTAATACTTCCTCTATTTTACTATAAGTGATACACTTTATTTTTCATGCTTATCAAGGAAGCGATTTAAGGGTGTAAACGAACAAATTTTTCGATGAAATTTTAAGACAAGCAAGAATGAGACTCTATCTTACTTGTGTTAAAATTTCATCGAAAAATTTAATCGTTTATACCCTTAAATCGCTTCCTTGATAATCGTGGAAAAAAAAGTGTATCACTTATTTTAAAACGGAGGAAGTATTAATTTCTTGGTGTTAAAACATCAATAAAGCAACTTTACTTCATTTTTAATATTGTTCTCTTGAATGTCATAGTTGTTGTGATTCTTAGATTAGATTGCGTCTAGTATTGGTAATTGGTCATTGATTGAGTAGGAGATATTGGTAATTGGTCATTGATTGGGGCGGAGATGTCATACGTTTTCCTTGTCAAATACATCATTAATGGTGATAGTGGGAGGCTTAATGGAAGCGATGCGTGCCGGCGATAGAGGAGAGGAGCAGGCGGGTCCGGAATCCAGTGAAGGCTGTGAGGAAATATATTTTTTTAACGCTAGCAGGCTGGTGCATGCGCGCCACCGTGGTAAATATTAGCTCCGCCACTGCACCCACCATGGGGGCAAGAGACTATATCGTTTTAACCAAAAAAAATATTTCACAAACACGACACATCATGACAGAAGAGTGGGTAATTGTTAGTAAATTTATGGGAGAATTGAACAAGATGAAGGACTCGAGGATGGAGTTACAACGCAACATGATTAGGTCATATCAGAAGATGCAAACAGACCATTCCACGGCAAAGCCTATCAAGACGCCTCATCGCCGTGATTTAAGTTGCATTGAGAGAATGGCTTACTTAATTAAATAGTTTGGAAACCCCTTAAAGAAAATATTTGGTTGTTGAAGGGTAAGATGGAAAAATAAATGTTCTTAAAAAGTAAAAGATTTAAATTGGGAAGCATTTTTAGAAACATCCCAAAAAGAAAAATGGGAGAGGAAGGAGTATTATATAATTTATGGTTTCTTTTTTTGTAATCTTGGCTCGTCGGATACTTATTTACTCTGTTTTGCCTCTAAGATTTAAATTATATCAAATCCGGGGTACGAAAGATCCATCAACACTTTAGCATGATTAAATTTTCCACATGTGTCTTTATTATATTTGAAATTCAACAAAAGTACGTAAATTTACCATTTGTGGCCATTGATGCCGAAATCTCCTAAAAGATTACCGAAAAATATTTCGAGTCGGATTTTTTGGTAGGAGAGTGAGTAACACTTGGAGGTGGAAGAGAGTGAAGAAAGACAATTATGTCTACCAAGGGCGTTGTGTGGATATTTTAGGATGTCGTTTAGCAACACCCTTTTTCTTTACATTTATTCTAATTCGCCCTACTTTTTCACATTTCTCTTGGTAAACGGCCGATAAAAATAATTTCTACCTACTTATAACTATTTATACATAACAGATGCATCTCTATACTGTAAGGGAAGAGGGGTGGGACACCAAACTTATTGGATTGCCCATCTTACCCTTACCCTTTAGTATTAAAAAAACAACAAAACAAAAAACCTAACAAACCAATAATTAAAAACGTAACAAAAAAACACTCCTCATCCCACGTAACCCCACACCCCACGTTTAAAAAAACCCACCCACTAATTAAAAAAAAAAACTCCTCACTCCACACCCAGTAATCCCTCCTCACCCCACGTAACCCCCACACCCCACGTTTAAAAAAACTCACCCACTAATTAAAAAAAAACACTCCAGTAATTAAACAAAAAACACTCCTAATCCCTTCTCACCCCACGTAATCCCTCCTTATAGAGATAACTATCTAATAACCCCCACACCCCATGTTTAATTAAACCCACCTTTTAATTAACAAAAATAATAATTAAACTATCTAATAACTAACCCACTATCTAATCCTAATAACTAGGAACCCACAACTGAATCAACGTTCAATCTTTTCCCCTTTCTACTTCAGAATTCCATTTCTTCCTCTTCTCCATTCCATTTCTTTCTCCTCTCCATTTCATCACCTGCAAAACATCAAAAAAAAAAAAGCATCAACTAAATATAACTTGCGAAAATGTATTCATTATTCCACTACTGATATGTTTATTTCAGGCAACAGGCTATTCACACTTGAAAGTTTCTCTTCTGCAAGATTCATTTGTGCGTGAGGTGTGGAATCACGTTGGAAAGCAAGTATACCTTGAAACAATTCATCCATTGGTATCAGCTGCATCTGTGCTATTAATTGGGTCCAGTGAAGAGCTTGGTGTACCAATTTCCATTCAGCAGGTCAGCTATGTCCATGTAATTTTGTGACTCTCATTATATGGACTTCTTTGTTCTTTAATTATGCATAACTGAGCAGAAATAGTAACAATCTATGTTGCATCTTAAGATTTTCGAAACAGACACGTGAATTCATCCCACGAGCCATGATTAGCAATGGTCCAAACTTTTTAAGAGTATAAATAAGAACAAGGATGAGTTTTTATTATATACCAGCCAAAAACCACCAGTGACATGAGAACGAAGCATGGGTCTGATAAGAGTAGGAAAGCCATCCTCTTTAAGCTTAGCATCCAACTTCTCTGCTTCTTCTATGGCGTATTCTCTCACATCATCTGTTGCTATCACTCGGTTCGATAGATCTCTTGCCTTTACCACTCCATAGCTCCTACAAACACAATACAATAACCCCCAAATTAAAAATCCAATTTCCTTTTTTAAACATCTAATTGCAAGCTATGTTACTCAGACTTGGACACCCCACGTGGGTACGTGTTCAAGTGTCCTACTCATCCATTTTACGAAAAATCTCCTCAAACCATGTTATTTAAGTGTCAAGCATCCATATCTATGTCCGAGTGTCTCACACAAGTATTTTGAGGTAAAATGAAGAGTCTGAGTGACATAAATTACTGGATTCAATTTGAGGTAAAATGAAGAGTCTGAGTAACATAAATTACAGGATTCAATGTTTGATTCAACAAATTTATAAAATAAAGGTATACTCACTTCCTGGGAGAGGACAATCGAGTAAATGTAACCTGGATTCCAAAACAAGTTGAAGAAATTTACATACGATAGGGAAAGAATGGTGGTAATAAAAATTGAGAAAAAAGAAGATAGAAAAAAGGAACAAACTTAAGCATAAACAGGAGCAGGATTGTTGGCAACTCGAGGAGAACGTCTCACTGGAACCATTCTCTTCTCCACTGTCCGAGGCTTACCCACTTTCTTCATCTTTTTTCCCATTCACAAAATTTTAAATCAATTTTGGCAACCAAATAAATAAATAACTAATGTTATGAATGAATTAACAAGATGGGAGATTGCATTATGAAGAGATTGAGAGAGATGAATAAGGTTAAGAGGTTTGAATTGGGTATAAAAAGACCCTGATTCACGGAAATTGGGGTATGCAAGTATATTCAAACTTTGGGTTTATAGAATTGAGGGTGTTTATAGCGTTATTTGTGGTTCAATCAAGGAGGTGAGAGTATTGAGTACGATTTGCCGGCGAAATTCGTACAAGTGATAATTCTCAGCTGATAATGAATATGATAAGATATTCGAAACTTTCTTGATCTTCTTCCTCGGCGATGTAGCTTCCGATTCCGACGAATTTCTATTTGGCCAACCAAGAACATGCATGAGAGAGAAATGGGGTTTAGAGGTGAGATATAAGCTTTTGGAGGTTTAGGGTTTGCAGAGGTGAGAGAGAGAGGGAGGTGAGATGGGCGACTGGTGAGGACCGTGAGGTGAGTGTGTGTTTATGAACATTTAGATATAGGTCATTGATATATATTGCCAATGTTATCATGTTGTCATACTCATATTAGATTATATGCATTTCAATTCTAGCCTATCCTCAATTTCAATTTTATTTAGGATTTATTTTAATTGTTTCATCCAAATAAGTGAAAATAAATTATATTGTTGGAATTATTTTATTAATTTCTATTTTCATATTTTCAATTGAATGAAATTTACTGCACTTATGTATATTTTGAAATTTTATTTACCTTATTCTATTTATTATTTGTCATTGCATGAAATTTATTGTTATTTCTTCGCTTTATTCTTTTGGACTAAACTGAACTCGACTAAATATAACTTTCTTACTGTAGTTAAATAATAAAAAAATACTAATAATAAGTAATATAAAAAATATCATGATAATAATTCTAAACACATATAATAAAAAAAATACTAATATTAAGTAATATAATAAATATCATGATAATAATTATAAACACATAATTACTAAATTATATTTATAATTTTTATTATGAATTATAGCATAAAACTAAAATAACTAAATATAAAACTCTCAATAACAATAATAATAAAATTAATAATGTAAAAAAATAGTAGAATATTTTAAATAATAATATAATTAAATAAGTGTAAATATATATTATTAAATGTCGGTAAATTATATTGATGTAGAATTGAATAAAATTACTATTTATTCGATAATTCAATTAAAAGTAAACTCATTAATTCTTAAACTCTTATGGAATTTACATAACTATCATTCTAAACATTCAAAATCAAGTGCAACATACTAAACTTAATATGAAATTTACATAACTAACATTCTAAACATATTATACGAATCTAAGTATTGTTATTACAAATGGGTTATGTATATAAACAAATATTATCAACATAGATTAACATAATAATTTTTTAAAATTAAAAAAAAAAACTAAAAGAAATTGAGTGAAATAATACCCCAAAGTTATAGTAATGCGACTAAAATTCGCATGTGTAGTTTCATAATGGATGAAGACGAAAATCAAGATATGCAACGACAAAGGAGGAAATGGAGTGATAGGAAAAGATGTCAAAGGCAATGCTTGACTCCTGAACAAAGAGGTCGTGAAAAGGCACAAAGACGAACCAAATATTCGCGCAGATTTACGGAAAATACGCTTGCATCACAAAGCAGTCAACTAGAAACAACCCCCGTAGAAGGTCATTGCATGAGTGGAAGTCGTGATGACGTTTTCAACTCTACGGAAGTTAGAAGCCCCGTGACAGACATTAACAACTCTGATCAAAGTGTCCAGAATGGGCATGAAGGATATAACTGTAAGATTTGTGAAGTTAATTATCTTACATTAATCATGTACAAATGATCGTTTAGTTGACTGATCTACATGAAACCTTTTTGATCATGCAGTACACCCCATTGGTGAACTACGTTCACTCGACATGCGATCAAACATTGAAACTCATAATCAGATGTTTAATGAAAGATATGGGGACTTTGCAAATGAGAACAACTTGCCCAATCAATCATATTCTGGTGGAGAAAACAGTAGAACCAATGAAGATACAACGAACCGAAACAACTTCCCCAACCGATTCTTTTGTATTGGAGAAAGTAGTACAACCAATGCAAATACATTACAAACATCGTCAAACGCAATGGACATTGAAGGCGATGTTGGTTTAGAAAATGAAGTTTTCTTGGGTGGCTAAATTAGTATCGATGATAACACTACATCCAACGTCACTAACATATCAAACAATATCGTTGATGATATAAGAGTTTGGAAAGTTGGAAGACGTGGTTATCGAAATTGTGCAAGAAATTACCATGAGACTCAAGGGGTGCCTATATTCGATTTGCCTTCTATGACAACATGTCCACATTGTGAAGCACGCCTTTTCCATTGTGAATCATCTGAGCTGTGTTGCTTAAATGGGAAGGTCAATCTGCATGATCATCCTTTGTGCCCCGAGTTACTTGAACTCTTTTCTGATCAGTCGGACGATGGGGCTCATTTCAGATAAAACAGTCGTAAGTACAACCATGTATTTGCTTTCACTTCAATGGGAGTACATATCGATGATGAATTAGCAAATGCACGTCAAGGTGTGTACACATTTCGTGCTCAAGGTTCAATTTATCATCGCATCGGTGGATTTTTACCTTTAACATCAAATGATCGTCCTCGATTTCTTCAACTCTACATTTATGACACTGATCATGAAAATGAAAACCGAGTAGCTGAGAATTCTTCATTACGGATCAGTATCATTGATAAAATCAAGCATATTCTTAATGCTTATAACCCTTTTGTCCATAATCTTCGCCATCTTGCTCAACGTAGTGACTTACAAGACTGCAGGTTTGTCATCAAAGAGCAATCTCCCACCAATCATCAGTATACAATGCCATCAGCATCCCAAGTGGCAGCCGTTGTCGTTGGAGGAGATGACGTTGCTAACTTAAAAGAGCGAGATATTCTTATAGAGTCTATCAATGGAAATTTGATGTACATTAAAGATACTGCAGGTTATTATGACCCATTATAGTATCCTCTATTATTTCCTTTCGGCTCTTATGGTTGGGATTTGAACAGTCGTACAACAACTGGTAGAAAGTTGACATGCCGAGAGTTTTATGCATATATGTTCCAGGTGCACATTTTGCTATAACTCTTATTTCCCTACAACTTTTTACCTATAATATTTCTAACAAAAACAATTATTATGTTCTTCAGATGCGCGAACATCTTGATTCTCTACTCTTTAGAGGTGGTCGTCTACTTCAACAATTTGTTGTCGATAATTGTGTAAAAATACAAGCATCTAATTTGAGATGGATTGCATACAATCAAAATAAGATACGCGCTGATTTATATAAAGGTTTAGAGGACTCTTTAAATGCTGGAGAGCACAGCACAGGTTGAGACTCATTTATCTAAATCAGCTTTCTTATGAATTTCAAGCAATTGTTTAAATGAACATTAAATTTTTTATCATTATGTTTTCTTCTCCAGAGAACGTTGGTAGAAGAACGATACTACCATCTTCATTCGTAGGAAGTCCTCGAGATATGCACCAGAGGTATCAAGATGCAATGGCCTTGGTACAAAAGTTTGGCAAGCCAGATTTATTTTTGACAATGACTTGCAATCCTTCTTGGTCAAAAATACAAACAGAATTATTGCCTGGACAAGTGTCAAATGATCGGCCGGACCTACTAACACGGGTGTTTCATGCTAAATTTGAAGAGTTAAAAAAGGATGTTCTAGAAAGGGCTATCCTCGGAAAGGTGGTGGCTTATGTTTATGTAATTGAATTCCAAAAGAGGGGGCTTCCTCATGTTCATATGTTACTGATCCTCGATCAAAATGACAAGCTAAGCACTCCGGATGAATATGACCAAATCGTTAAAGCAGAAATTCCTGATGAAAAAGAAGAACCTGAACTGCACAAGAAAGCTCTTAAACACATGATTCATAATCCATGTGGTGTTCAAAATCAACAATCCCCATGCATGAAACAAGGGAGTTGTAATTAAGCCATTTTCAAATGAAACGTTGCAAGGCAATGACTCATACCCTGTATATCGTCGCCGACAAGATCGTCCACCTGTACCAATGAGACATAAGTCTCGGATAAATGTTGATAATCGATGGGTAGTTCCATACAATCCATTTCTTCTCTTGAAGTACGATTGTCACATTAATTTAGAAATATGTAGCAGCATTAAATCTGTCAAATATTTGTATAAGTACTTACATAAAGGTTCAGATAGGGTGTCCATGGAAGTCCATAACGGTGATGAGATAGCTCAGTATGTCGATGCGAGAGGGATTTATGCACCTGAAGCTTTTTGGAAATTTTATAAATTTCCTTTGACTCGAATGTGTCCATCTGTAGATCGCTTGCAAGTACACTTGCCGAACATGCATCAAGTGAGGTTTGAAGGAAACCGAGAAATCTCAAGCATATTTGCAGACCCTCGAAACTCGAAAACAATGTTAACCGAGTTTTTCAAGACAAATGCAATTGATGTACGTGCTAGAAGATATCTGTATAGAGAATTCCCAGAGCATTAAAGATGGCTTTCAACTACATGCGAATGGCTGCGAAGGAGAAGCAAACAACGAGTTATGGGTCGACTATATGTAGCTTCTCCATTGGAAGGAGAAAGATTTTATATGAGGTTGATGCTCAATCATGTCAGGGGTCCTCAATCGTTTGAAGATCTAAGAACTGTTGATGGTATCACACAACCAACTTTCAGAGCTGCTGCGGAATCCCTTGGTCTAATTGAAAGTGACGAAAGCATTCGTCAGTGTCTTTTAGAAGCATCTTATGTAAGAATGTCATCATCATTACGGAGATTGTTTGCAACCATATTGATATATTGTCAACCAACAGGATTACGTGCTCTATGGGATGAGTTTTTCTCCGACATGGTTGAGGACTATCCTTCCTCAAATATGTCAAGTAATGATGTTGTTCTGACTCACAAGCTTCTACATGACTTGGATTGTCTATTGCGGCCGCTTAGAAAGAGAATTTCTGACTATACAGAGTTGCCAAGTTTACCTGAAAATACCGAGGACGTCGATGAGCTTCCTGTAATCATGGAGGAGTACTTTTCTGTGCCAGTTCCAGAAGTTGACTTGGCATGTGTTGACACTCTTAATAGTGACCAACGAATTGCGTATGACACAATAATGGATGCAGTTCTCTCAAAAACTGGGGGCACTTTTTTCGTTGATGGTCCAGGGGGCACTGGCAAAACCTACCTATATAGAGCCCTACTAGCTACGGTAAAAGGTAGGGGTGAAATAGCTATTCCTACGCGACATCTGGAATTGCAGCTACATTATTGCATCAAGGCAGAACATCACTCGACTTTTCAACTTCCACTAAAACCTGATAGCTCATCATCTTGCTCATTCACCAAACGCTCTAAAACTGCCATTTTTTTGAAACACTCTGCCATAATCATATGGGATGAGGCTCCAATGACACACAGACATCAATTTCAAGCTGTTGATCGATCACTCAAAGATTTAATGGGGAATGACTTGCCATTTGGGGGGAAAATTATTGTATTTGGTGGAGATTTTAGACAAGTCTTACCAGTTGTTCGAAATGGAACCAAGGCTCAAATGATCGACGCATCGTTGGTTAGGTCCCCTTTATGGAAACACATTCGTGTTTTGCATTTGAGAGAAAATATGAGATCAAGAGATGATAATGCATTTGCTACTTTCTTACTCTCTGTTGGGAACGGAAATGAACCTACTAATTCAGATCATATGATTAAATTGCCAAATCATATGGTCATACCATCAACTGGTGATACCTCGATTGCACAGTTAGTCGATCATATTTTTTCAAATTTATGTGAGCATGTGAGTGACGGAAATTATATGGTTGAAAGGACAATCATCACACCCCTCAACGAAGATGCTGACAAGATAAATGATGAAGTTGTCCAAAAATTTCTCGGAGAAGGAAAAACATACTATTCGATTGATAGTGTTCCTGAAGATAACAGAAATTTGTATCAACAAGAGTTTTTAAATTCAATTGCAGCATCCGGGTTGCCTCCTCATGCTCTCACTTTGAAACCCGGAGTTCCTTTGATGCTCTTGAGAAATATTGATCCTAAAAATGGTCTTTGTAATGGGACACGATTGCTTTGTCGTTCATTAAAGGAGCATTTTATAGATGCCGAGATCTTAACTGGACATTCTAGGGGTAACAGAGTATTTTTGCCAAGAATCCCCTTGAAAACTGCCGAAGATATGAAATTGCCATTTGAGATGGTTAGAAAATAATTTCCAGTAAAGTTGAGTTTTGCATTGAGTATAAACAAGTCCCAAGGGCAAACTATTCCCCATGTAGGCATTTACCTACCGGATCATGTATTCAGCCATGGGGCACTATCACGGGGAATTTCAGAGGACACAACAAAACTTATTGTAAAAAAAGGAAAAATTCAAGGGCATGATGGAGTATTTACAAAAAATATTGTATATAAAGAAGTTTTATTGTCGAATGATTAGAATAAGGATTTAGTGTTTGAATTATGTCTTAGGAACTTTGTAATAAGAGCATAGTGTATCTTTTGATTTTTCCCTTATTTCAATGGTTGAATTTTAGCACTGTATCCATACTTTGAGTAGTTTATAATCAATTTACTTATTAACCTCACTATATAATTGTTACTTACCTTATATATCTTGAGTTTTCGTCACTACTTAATTATTCTATTAATCTATTTAATGTAATGTTGTAGGATGTACATTAAATATAATGTGTTATTCATTATCAAACTACATTCACTAATATTTTCTATTTTTCAATTGTACAGTATGGAGTATCATTATCCACCTTTTATGCATTTATTTCCTTACGGGGTACGACGGTATAACGTACGAGCTCGATTGGTTCGTAACTACGATATTTTTAATTACACCCATCGAGGAAAAACTAAGCAAATATGGAAAATGCTTTTTGTCGATGTTGAGGTAAATTTCATAATTACATAAATTTGTGATTGAATTAGTTTATACACTGCCAAACTGATTGCCTACCTTTTGATAGGGCGAGGTCATGCAATGTACTATATTATCTCCTCATGTAGATAAATTTATAGGAAGATTTCAAGAGGGACATATTTATGTACTTCTTGGTGTACAAGTAGTCTTCACTGATGAGAAAATTGATATTGTACCAAATTGGAAAAAAATGATAATGTTAGCAGACACTAATGTTATCCGTGAAGAGGAGGATGACATTGCAATACCTACATTCTACTGCAACTTAGTTTCTTTGAACCGGCTCCACATTCATGTGAATCGTATTGACAGAGTTTTTGGTAATTTTCTTACATTTCACTAATATTTTATCTTAAAATAATCTATTTTAATTAGAAATTATTTATGATTTTTAGATGTTATGGGATTAGTCATATATGTTTCGCCAATCAAGAGTGTTCGACAAAATTCAGTCAAAAGAGAAATAGCAATAATGGATAAAACGTAAGCCCTTTTCTTAAATAAGAGTTCTTATTTATTAGTTTTAGTTATATTGATTTAATTCTTTGTTTTAATATTCCATGCTTTTTAACCACAGTTGGACAGTTACTAAATTAACACTCTGGAATGATTTTGTGAACGTTGTTGGTGATGAAAACACTAATGGATCTGATTGCTCAATTATTATTGCATGTGGTTTACATGTGAAGAGCTTTTATGGTAAATCACCGAAATAAATATATTGATTTTCTCCATTTGTATATAAATTCAATATTTTAGATTTGTGATAATTTTTTCTATGCGACTCTTAAAAAACAGGTACAAATCTTACAACAGAATGTTACACCAGGATTTATGTTAACCCAGTTAATGAACATACAACTACCTTATCTACTTGGTATGTACAAGTTAACTATATGCATATATTACCTTAATTACTATTTGAACTAAAATAATAGTATAAAATTTGCAGGTATGAATCAGAGAAATGGGCAAAAAAAAAATTGCATGGTTTCGTTCGACTACATTCTCTTTACAATCATCTATTGCTATTTCTAATGCTCCTCGGATCCGATTAGATACATTTCATTCCATGAGAAAAGTAAATAATCTAATATTGACTTCTATTTTTGAAAAAAATTCAATGAGTATATGAATGCATAACTTTAATCGATTACTCTTGCAGATGCAATATTGCCGAGTTGTTGCTTATGCACGTGGCTATGACGACATTGAACATGTTGATAATCTCATATATGAAGCATGTCATTATTGTGATAGCCGGGTTTCCATTTTCAAAGGAGTTTCAAATTGTCTATCGTGCAATCTTATAAATGTTGTAACTATTCCAAGGTATGAAATTCATACTATAAGTTATTGAAATTGATTCTATGTAAATAATAATTTGATATCTTATTTTATCAACAGGTTATTGATTCGACTTACCATATATGACCTAAATGGTACTTTGAGAGTCACGATACTTCATGACCTTGCACAACGCGTTTTGGGATGCTTAGCTACTGACATAAAATTATTACTTTTACAGGTTTTTCATCTATTATAAATAAATAATCTAATAACCCTTTTAGCCTATATTGCATGTAAAATTAAATATAATTGTTTATGTTTATGCAGCAAAATGGACGCACTCAATTATTGGATAAACTACACTCGATTTTTGGATACAAAGCGTATTCGTGGGTCTTACCTCTGCCAGTTGGAGAATTCTATCCAGAACATTATTACAATGTTGGTTATGTGCTACAAGTTGATTGGGAAGAAGAATGTATATGGTTAGGAAAGCAGAATAAAACAAACTAAAAAAGTTTAACCCATAGTTTTATAACTTTATTTTCTTTCTTGGTTATTACATAGTTGAACTCTTAAGATGTTTTTGTTTACAAAAAGTTGTGTTCTATTACTTACATAAGTCGCCGCACGCATAGCGTGCATAAAAGGCTAGTTTACACTATAAATAAACAGGGGCGGAGCAAGGAGGTGCACCCCCCCCCCATTTTTTTTAGGAAAAATTCGGATGTTTTGGGGAAAAAAATTAAAATTAAATAGTGCACTATTACTAAATTCTTCTCTTTGACTCATAAAAAGATGATAGAATAGTTGATTAGGTTGCATTAAAATTAAGAGCAAGTGTAGGGAGGTCATTGGTAGTCTTCTTGTCATCAAGTTTGTTTCCGTCAATAATATTCCTTCTTCTTTTTATTTCTTTGACTAGTTTCTACTACTTTCTTTCCTTTTTATTGCTCTAGTAAATTGTTTCTTCCTTTCTCAATACTTGTTTTCGCCCTTTTCTTCCGTATTTCTTTAATTTAATTTTTTTCTTTCCTCCATTTTAACCCAAATACTTTTGTGACTTTTTTGTGATTAACTTTTGTATTTAGTATTTTTGTGTGTAATATAATTCTTTCTTATATTAATATTAAAATGGGAAATTTCCAATGGTAACCATGTATTTTTGCACTTTCCCAATGGTAACCATAAGTTTTTTTATTCCTGAAAATAACCCTAAGGTTTATTTAAATTCCTAAACGTGACTTTAATAGCCTAATTTCGTTAACTTTCCGTTAACCACCATCTCCATCACCTTCTCTTTCTCTTACCTCCATCACCATCTCTTCCACCACCATCTCTTCCACCACCATCTCTCTCTCTCTCCTTCTCTCATACCCACCACTACCTCTTTCCACCACCACATCTTTCAACCTCTCCTTTTCTCACATCCACCACCATCTCTCCCACCCTCTCCTTCTCTCACCTCCACCATAGTCGCCACCTAGACCCAACCCCCTGCCCACTGCCGCCGCAAACCAGAATCTGCCCACTGTCGCCGTAACATATAATATGCCTACCCCTTATTTTCACCCAGAAGTTGGCGAGCAAGGGATTGAGGGAGTTGGTTACGTGGGGGAGCAAGGGACAGGGAGGTGGTTACGGGGGGAAAGAGGTGATTGCGTGGGGAGCAGGAGACGAGGAGGTGGTTGCGGGGAGAGTACGGGAAGGAGGAGGTGGCTGCGTGGAGATCAGGGGACGGGGGAAGTGGTTGCGTGGGGAGCAGGGGATGGGGGCAGTGGGTGCGGGGGAGTAGGGGACGAGGGATCGAGGTGGTTGCGGGGGAGTAGGGGATGGGGGAGGTGGTTGCGGTGGGACCAGGGGACGAGGGAGGTGGTGATGTAGCAGGGCAGGGGATGTGGTGTGGTGGTTATGGAGAAAGGGAGGTGGAGTGGGTGGTGGTTATGGTGAGAGGGAGGAAGCTGGTGAGAAGAGGGAGTTTTTTAAATTTTAAAAAAAGTTAATTTAAAAAATGTTAATGATTTAACGGTTAATTAACGAAATTTATTTATTAAGGTCACGTTTATGAAACTAAGTAAAGTTTAAGCTTATTTTTGGGAATAAAAAAACTAATGGTTACCATTAGAAAAATGCAAAAATGCATGGTTACCATTGGGAATATCCCAATTTATTATTATTATATATTCTTATAGTTCATTATATATAAATCACAAATGATGGAAAAAGCAAGATTAGTTAATAGCGTCAAACTATAGAATTTAACAATCTTGTGACATGGACGTAGTACCATATACATCCGTTTTTTTTTTGGATATGTCCTAATCATGTGTTTTAAATATTAAATGTTTTTTCACTTTAATTATGCACCCCCGAATTTGAAATCTTGGTTCCGCCACTATAAATAAAACATATGCTAAGATCATTTCAACAATATGTTACATACTAAAATTTGTTCTGATATATTAACATACAATTATAAACAAAATTAGCATACAAGTACATATTTATGTCATTAAAAATTCTAGTTAACACCAAAATCGGTATTATTACAGAAAAATACTTGGAGCCTCCTTCTTCTCTCTTCTCTTTCTTTTCTCCCACAAAACCCTAGTTTTTTTTATTTAGGGGCTACCACCACTCTTTTGGGCGGTGGTAAGCCCCTTTTTTCCTTTTGCTTAATTATTTTATTGTTATTGTTGCTAATAAACTCCAGTCTCTCTTTAGTGGAGAGTTTTTCTACCCATCTATTGGGTCATAACTACCCATATATTGGTTGTTATCTCTCTCCATGTGAGATTTTGGAGAATTTGTTTCTTGTTATTTGTGTGATTCTGTAGGTTCCTTTGTTGATCGGATTTTGTACGGGTTGCAATACTTCACGTACAATCAGTTTGACTTGAATTCGGTTCTACTTGAAAACTACAAAGAAGACCCCCTTGTAGAAGGCTGCAACATACAACGATATGAGAAATGAGAGTTTTCAGAAATTGTAAGATCGATCTACTCAACGATCGTGGTTTTTCTATGTTAGAATTTTATTTCTTTCGGTTTGATATGTATTTGTTAGTTTTGATATATATTATAGATGTCGTATGACTTCAATCAATGAATGGATTTTTATTTCAAACAAAAAACATGGAGATATAAAATTAAGTCTATTTGCCTTTTGCTTTCATCTCATTCATTTCCATCAAGAACCCCTCATAACTTGTCATCTTCATCATGACTTCAACATTTTCCTCTCTCGATCAGTATTATGTTGGTTAACTTCCTCTTTCAAGTTAAATGTTCATTTTCTTTTTCTCTTAAAATATACTACCTCCGTTCCTTAGGTATTGCAACCTTTGACATTTTGCACTATTCATACACTACCATTTGACCCTCTTTTGTGATTTATACACAAGGATAAATATAGCCATGTGGGATCTTGTTAGATTCGTCTCGATATATGCTTAATTAAAATTTACTTTTTATAATTTTTACTTAAATAAAATTAGAGATATTAGCGTCTAAAGTAGTGCGTTGGGAGGCATAAAACTCCCTATGTTGCAATACACATGGAACGGAGGTAGTATATGATATTCATTGTAGCCATAATAGTGGCATATACTATTTCAGTAAGTATGTCTCAATTTTATAACATTCTAATAGAAGAAACTATCTAAGAAAGATTAAAAAAATATATTTAAAATATCAATTTTTTTAGTTAACATCTTTTTTTCAAAATGTGATGAACAAAAATATCACTTCTAATTTCATGTATAATTTATAATCTAAAGAATTCCTCAAAATTGAACGATAATAATTAAGCCCTATGAAGTAAATTATTTTATAATTAAATTTACTTATTGCCCGTAAATCATTTTTATGCTAAATCATTTGAGTAATGGATTATTTAAGGAAAATTTCATGGAATTGGTCTGAACTATGCCCGGTCAGCCAAATTTGGGCTTAATTTTAAATATTTCAAAAATGTGCCAAACTACTGGTGGGCCCGGTATTCCGTGGTCCCTTTACGTATTGTATTTTTTTAGACCTGCTTTACCCGGTTACGTATGACGTGGCATTCAATTGTCATTTAATGAAAACAATCCCCCCCCTTCTCATTGTTCATTTTCTTTAATGACATTTCCTCCATTGTTTAAAAACTTCATCTTCAATATCTCATCTATTTTCTGTCCTTTCATTGTCCAAAACAATCTGAAAATTTCACCCATGAAGAAATTACTGAAGAGGGAAGAAAATTGCACCAAATAGCCCAGTTCTTCAAAAGCCAGATCTGCGAAAAAAAATGCGAAATTAGAGCAATGCTACCACAACTTGAATGCGCCAATTAGAATTGTTAAAAATGGGAAAGTGCTGGGAGGAAATTCTATGGTTGTGCATTGTGGCCAGTAAGTTTAATTTTCCATTTTTAATTTTTTTTTTTCAATTTAGTTTAAGTTTTAAAATATCTTGTTCATTGTTGTAGAATCAAAATTGCGGCAAATTCACTTGGGTGGATGAAGATGATGGGAGGTCTTGAATGAATGATTTAGAAAAGTCATTGTTAGAGATGGAGAATTTTGTGGTTCATTTGGAAGATGAGATAACACATTCGAAATTCATCACAACTCAGATTATGTAACTCAAATAGATAGCACATTCGAAATTCAATAGCAACAAAAATTCGAAGCTATAAGCAACTCAAATAGATACCACATTTGAAATTCAATAACAACAACAATTCTTGCCAACAAACCTAGATTTTACAAATTTAAACTAATTTAAAAGATAAATTTGCAGAAAATTCGATTAATTTGCAAGGTTAAATAGCACATTAAAATAATATAGGGTGTTCACCAAAGAAGTTAAATTTTAAACGAATTTCTAAGTTGAATTTGCAAAAAATAAAAGAAATTATGAACTTACCATTTATGGCTGAATGGACGATTGTTGAAGATGAGCAATTCCACCTTGAAGAATCCGTTAATGGAGTTGTATAGAGACGAAAGAAAGAAAAGAGAAGAAGCCAAAAAGAGATCACTGAATGGGAAGGGCAAAAAAAAATTAAAATTAAAATTTTTACTTTTAAGGGCCTTTTCTTTTACTGGCATAGGAGTTAATTTACCTTTGTCAAAGGTAGCCGGTTAAAGGGACCACGGAATACCGGGCCCACCAGTAGTTTGGCACATTTTTGGAATATTTAAAATTAAGCCCAAATTTGGCTGACCGGGCATAGTTCAGACCAATTCCATGAAATTTTCCATTATTTAATGGTACATTGTATTAAAAAAATTGTAATCCTTAAGTAACAAACATTTTTAAATTTAATCCCAGACAATGTAAAATAATTTCAAATCTAAAACTTTAATATCAAATACATAATGATCTGGGGAATCGACCGAACCAACAATCATAGTTTTATATTTTCTAAGATCAAATCATTTTTATGCTAAATCATTTGCACAGTTTCACCTTAAGTTTGCACATTTTTGTAAACTCCCACCTTTATGTTTTTTTTATAAGTTACCACCTTAAGTTTTGTAAACGTTTATAAACTCCCACCATTTCACGGATTTTGTCTAACACCGTTTGTTGTGGGCCCACTTCAGTTATTGTATTCATTGCGTTTACTTTGTATGTAATGTTATTACCTAACATACTTTTCTTTTGCTTCCCTATTTATCATGAAATTATGAAGATTGTGCTCAAGTGTGGTGAATTCATAACTCAAATAAGTGGAACAACAGGAGATTATTCATACACCTGCAACAACCGTCTTGTCTCCACACTGAAGATCCATACTAACTTTTGTCCCAATGGATATGGACCATTTGGAACCGGGCAATGTACAAAGAATGTCTGCAACTTTTCAACTCCGATGCCTTTAGATGGTCGTATTATCAGATTTCTTGGAAATGCTCAAGGCTACCTTCTTTCCCTTGGTGTCTTTGTTGAAAAGGTAATTAACATGCATCCATATCAAAAATTAAATTACTGAAGCTAGACAATATTTTAAAATAAATATTTAGATTATTTATATCATCAGAAGTCATATTTTTAAGAGGTGTGCCTACTAGCTAATAGAAAAGTGGTTGAAATGGATGTAATTATTGAGAAGAGAAATAATTTGGATCTTCTAGTTTTCAATCTTTATATTACAAATTTAAATTAGACTACTATTAACTTTTAATATATTGTACTAAATGTGAAAAATTAACGCTTTTAATTTTTCATGTGTATTGTCAAATATAACAGCCACTTATTGGATGTTAAAGCAGCAGTTGAACATGGTTGGATGTGATGGATTTCCTGGATGCACTATCCACATCCATCGACTATTTTATTACCTATTATGTTTCGTTGAATAAGCCACATTTACTATAAGTGGCCTCTCAAAGCTTTGAGTATGATGTATCGTTAGAAATCATAAACTTGAGTTAATGTATTTCGTTTATATAATATAAGTACTAATGGTTAAGGTTTGTTTCTAAACCCAAGTTGTAAGTTCTACTATTGGCTTTCATTCTAGAAAACAATATCAAAGAACAATAGAACAACAAACTATGGAAAGTAATAAAGAGATTCAAATAAAACAAAAAAATGGAAAATCGGGTGAAACCCTCCATTATACACTAAGAGTCGATGGGAGTTCCAAAGAACAACAAATCCAAAAGTTCTCATTAATTTATAACCCGACATGGCCTGTTATTCTATTTATAATAGGGTTATGATTATTAGAGTGCACAAAGGAAATCTAAATAAACCAAAATTAATAGCTTGCACTAGGTCGCACCCCCGTGCAACACCTTGTGCATTGGTACCAATCCATGCACGCCCGTGCATCCCTGTGTCAGCCTCTTCTTAACCTTCTAAATTTAGCACATGGACGAGCATCATATTCATCACACAGCATAACCTAGATTTGTGGATGCAACGATGCACCATATTTCTTTCTCATTTTACTTCACGCTAACGATCTCCACCACACACACCTTCGCACACTCAAATGCCCAATAAACTCTCACTTGGACATCAATTTCAGTGAAGAATATTATCCATAATAAATAAATCATCTTTTAATCAATGTCCAACTCCTAAGCAACACCTCCTCCGAAAGTTATCGGAGGTCAACTAATTAAGGTTTTGTACAATCAATATTAAGTATATGTTAATAAGCCAAGTTTACTATGAGTCTCCCCTCAAGTATTGATTGTCATCAGTAATCACAAATTAAACTTCAGTTCATGTATTTCATCTATAATAAGTGTTACTGTTTGAGTTTTTTAATTAAGCTCGAGTTTCCTCAGCAAATAACAATATTCAGTCCATAATTATAATATAACAAGCAAGGCTTAGCGTGTTTAATTAACTAACTAACTAGTTGGCATTGGGAATGGTGGGTCAAAGAATTCCTCCATATGGGGATGCTGAAGACTAGGTTAGAGGTGTCCAAGAATCTAGCGCAGTGGGCTCCTCTTTTAGTGGATGATTTGTCCTTATAGGGATTCATTTGAATTCAAGTGATATGTTATTGTAGAATGTAAATAAAGGGCAATTATCATTTGTGTTGTCTTTGATTTTTTAGAAAAAGGCTCATAAGGATTCTACATCATATTCGTACACTGTTCTTGTATTCTATACTGTCAAGTTCTTGGTGTCAAAACATCAAGAAAGCAACTTCCCTTCATTATTTTCAATATTGTTCTCTTGAATGTCATAGTTATTTTGATTCTTAGATTGGATTGCGTCTATTCACTATGTCTCTCACCTTCGTTCACTTACCTTAATGGAAATTGGCATAAAAAATCTGGCGCCCGCCGTGGGGCAAGAGACTATATCGTTTAACAATAAAAAGAACATTACATAAACACAACACGTCATGACAGAATAGTGGGTATTGTTAGTAAATTTATGGGAGAATTGAACAAGATGAAGTACTCGAGGATCGAGTTACAACGCAACATGATTAGGTCATATCTGAAGATGCAAACAGACCAATCCGTGGCAAAGGATATCAAGACGCACGCCTCATCATCGTGATTTGAGTGGCATACAGAGAATGGCTTACTTAATTAAACAACTTGTAAGCTCCTTAAGAAGAGCAAGAGGAGAACTCTGACGACAATGAAAAGGACGCAGTTCCGACTCACCAACTAGGGAAGAAGTCAAAGCGCCGAACAACAACTATGACACAGAAGATCCCTTGTGCCAGCTTCTTAAGCAGATCGAGGAACTTATCACAAAGATCCCTAAATTTCCTCGACCTCAAGCGAAAGCTGCCCCCAACATTACCCTGATGACTCACCCTTCGCTGACAGCATCGGCATGATAGAAGTGCCAAAAAGATTTAACGTCCCGATAATGTAGCTTCATGGTGTTACTTCTGATATAGGCGAGCACGGTGCTCAGTATAAGAAACGCATGATAACTATCTCCATCCCACATAACATGCTTGAAGCTTGCATGTGCAAGAAGTTCGGTTTTACGCGGACGGGATCGGCCCTCTAGCAGTTCCTCAACTTAAAAAAAAATTGTCACGTTCTTTGCTCAACTGGTCAACACATTAATCAACCAATAGTTCGTGAACAACCATAAAATGGAGAAACAAACATATGATTTGCACAAGATAGTCCAAAAGTATGACAAGTTGCTAAAAGACCACGTCAACAGGTTCAACCGAGAAAAGGTGTCAATACCCAATTATAACGTAAAAATTGCAATCGAAGCCTTTAGACGCACAGCTTGATGAAGAATCAGACTTGTATGTATACAAGTTGAAAAATACCCTTGTCCTAATTTTGAACACGCCCAACCAAAAGTTGTAGTCCAAATTGTAGGAATTCATAGATGCGAATAGCGAAATTTCAGGAAACAATTTCCTAACATCTATAACAGAATCGCATGCATAACAATATATGAATCGATACATAGAGTAGAGAATACACAACCTTTTATTCACGACTTGAACAGGTATGTAGGGTTTGAATACTGCAAAGTATTATCGCAGATCTGAATACTTTTGAGATAAAGAACTACACTTGTAATTCCTCTATTTAGTCCACGAACACCGATTAATACCCACGTCTGCTAGAACGGAAGAGTATGAACTATTCACTCTCTTGCTTTTGATGGGATAGGCGCCTAGACTAAAGAGGGAGAAGGGTTTTCTTTTTCTCTCTTTTGTGTCAAGTTACTGACTAACTGAATTGTTCCATCTCTCTTCTTATTATATCTATATATAATAAATAGAGATTAGGTTAAGAGGATAGGAAAAACTAAAACCCTAATCACCCTTATAGTGGCCGGCCCTTATAAGCCTTTATGGGCTCATAATTTATTTATTAATCAGTGTTACTCTGTGTGACCTCATAGGATTAATTATCTTAGTTGTAGGCCCAAACCAATTTGTCTACAAACCGTAATTTATTCTCTAGCAAGCAAATACTGTTACTAAAATAGTTAACTATATTATCTCCATAAATTCAATCCTGTTTATATTTAGTAATTGCGGAAATTGTCTAAGGACATATTCCTTCAATCTCCCACTTGTCCGTAAGACAAGTACGCAATATTAAATTCCTTAAGTCTCTTAATGCCAAATTTGATAACACGATGTTATATACTCAAATATGTTTCTTGATCACCGAGGTTGAATTGTTCAACTGAAGATCAAAACTCTTTAATCTCATTTTAGCATGGCCATGCGTTTTTACAATTCTCCCTCATCAAGAGGCCCAGACACCATTCCTATCAGATAGGAGGACTTATTCAATCTTGTATGACCATAACTCCCACTCAATTCTTAGCCAACCTGAGCATTGCCTTTATAACCTCCTTTTACGGCACGGTGTTTAACAATGTCAACGCTAAACTAATCATATCATGGTTATTAAGACATACTCATGTCCAAGGAATCTATTAAACATAGACATTCCGATTCTACTATTAGAATCTAATTAGGTCAAGTCTCAATGTATCAACCATACATCCATATTTGTTAATTTGACATCCCTATGTCTCTATAGCCCAAGGAATTGTGCTATCAATTAACATTATGCTAGTCTTTAAACAAGTCACTTATGTCCAATTCAGTGCCTTAGACTAGGGACATATTATAAACTGTGGTTTTTGTTCACTATATAGGGTTCCATTCATCACAACGTTTATGATGATCCTATTTCAAACACAATTTATTTGGACATCTTATTTAAGACTAAACAAATTAAATAAGAATGTAGATTTTTATTGATAAACAATTCCAAGCATAATCAATGTCTTTACAAATGCAAACATAAAGTAAGCATTATAAAGCCATTCTTTTATATGCTTAAGCCCATAGACCTAGTATGACCTTCATGCTTAGGTCGAGCAACCGGTTTAGTCTGCGGATCTCCCACATTCTCATCAATATGAATCTTGCTTATTCTGTATAGAACTCTTACAGCTCATAAATTCTCCATTGGGACAAAGAATGAAACCAGATGGAGATCGGAAATCATCTTTGTCACCTTGGTAATTCGTATATGCCTATCATTAACAAAAAACTCAATTTCTCAACCATATACCAATCAATGATCCTCAGTTCTTCGTAAGTACATAAGGATATTCTTTGCACTCATCTAGTGCGCGTAACCTGGATAAGACTGGTATATGTTGCATTTACTCATAGTATATGCAACATCTGGGTGAGTGCAAAACATAGCATGCATACATAATGGAACTTAATGCAGAAGCATAAGGAACATTACTTATTCTCTTGACTTCATCAGGTGTCGAAGGACACGGAGTCTTGCCAAGTGATATGCCATGTTTCATGGGATTGAAATCTCTCTTAGAGTTTTCCAGCTTGAACCTAGCAAGAACCTTATCTATATTAGTTCCTTGACTAAGTTCAATCAGCCTTTTAGATCTATCTCTATAGATCTTTATTCCCAAAATATACTCTGCCTCTCCTAAGTCTTTCATAGATAAACGATTTTTAAGCCATCCTTTGACTGACTCAAGCACGACTTTATCATTTCCTATGAGAAGTATGTCTTCTACATACAAGACTAAAATTGTTATATTACTCCCACTCAATTTCTTGTATACACAAGATTTCTCTTCATTTATGAGGAAACCAAACTTTTTGATTGCCTCATCAAATCTGAGGTTCTAACTCCTGTATGCTAGCTTCAATCCATAAATGTATTTCTTAAGCTTGCATACCTTCCCTGAATTTGCTGGATGTTCAAAGCCTTGAGGTTGTGTCATATACACATCCTCATTCAAGAACCCGTTCAAGAAAGCGGTTTTTACATTCATTTGTCGTATTTCATATGCATGAAAAGCGGCAATTGCAAGGATTATCCTAATGGATGGCTACTGGGGAAAGGTTAAATTCATAGTTTATACCATGAATATGAAGGAAACCTTTTGCCACTATCGTAGCTTTGAAAACACTAATGTTTCCGTCTTTATCTGTTTTCAAATTGAAAATCCATTTGCATCCAATGGGTCTTACGCCATCAGGCAAATCAACCAAGTCCCGTACTTGATTTTCAGACATAGATTCCCTTTCGGATCTCATGGCTTCACGCCATTTCTAGGAGTCCTGGCCCTCAAAAGCATCTTTGTAGCTGATAGGCTCACAACTTACTAAAATTGTTATTTTAGAACTTTCCGTCGAAAGAAAATCAACATATTTTCTTGATGGAATGGTGATCCTATGAGATCTACGTAGGGGAACAACAGAAGAAGAATCTCGGTCGTTAGACTCAGAAGCTTCGCATGGATTCGATCCAAGTGGGATGGTAGGAGTTTCGTGGATAGGATTCACTACCCCTCCATCATTTTCATGTTGGGCCACCTCTAATGAGGTGTTAACCTCACCCATTTGTTGCTCATCTCGAATTTCTTCGAGATATATACATTTCTCCCACTTGTCTTCTTGGAAATAAACTTATTTTCAAGGAAGACACCATAGCGAGCAACAAACAATTTGTTTTCTCTACGGTGGTAAAAATAATATCTCTAGGTCTCTTTGGGATATCCCACAAAGAAACACCTTTTAGATTTGGGTGCTAATTTATCAGATAGTAAACGTTTTACATAAACTTCACACCCTAAACCCTTAGAAAAGACATTTTAGGAACGGTTCTGACCATATCTCATATCGAGTCTGATCTACTGCTTAGGATGGAGTCCTATTGAGTGTAAGCGCAATTTTTTAAGAGAAAATCCCAAAAGAGAACAGCAAGACTCATCATGGATCGTACCATATCTAATAGGGTGCAATTCCTTCTCTCGGAAACACCACTGAATTGTGGAATTTCCTGTTGAAGTTGCTTGTGAAACTATTCCACAATCTTTCAAATGATCACCGAACTTTTGACTCAGATATCTCCTCCATGACCAGATCATAAAGATTTAATCTTCTTGTCACGTCGGTTTTGTACTTCATTTGGAATTCTTTGAATTTTTCAAAGGCCTCCAACTTATGCCGCGTGAGGTAAACATATCAATATGTGCTTACATCATCAGTAAAAGTAATTAAGTAACTTACCCTCCCCTAGCCAATGTATTCTTAGGTCCATACACATTCGTATGTATGAGGGCGAAGAGGTCATTGGCCCTTTCACTTGAACTAGTGAAAAGAGACTTTGTCATTTCTCCCATTAAGCAAAACTCACACATCAGATGATTCAAAATCAAATGATTTGAGAACTCCATCTTAATGTAATTTCTCAATTCGTTTTGTACTTATGTAGTCTAATCGACGATGTCATAGGTGTATTGGGTTTAATTCATTTGACTTATGTTTCTCGCTGTTTTTATAGATGTGTATTTGTAGAATATACAAACTATTTGATAACTTAGTAGAGATACGGAACATATCATTCAAATAAGCAGAAAAACAATTCTTCTTTATTGTGAATGATAAAACTTCAGTATCCAAAACAGAAACTGAAATAGTGTTCTTAGTAATATTTTAAAACATAAAAACAATTATTAAGTCTCAAAACAAATCCATAAAGTAAAGATAGACTGAAGAATCCCACTGCCTAGGCGGCAACTCGAGCTCCATTGCCAACTTGCAATTCAACCTCTCCCTTAAGCGTGTCTCCTACTTCTTTTTAGATCCTGCACATTACATATAATGTGAGAACTACATCTAGTATCAAATACCCATGATGCAAAAGTAGTTTAAGTTATCTCTATAACATAAATACCTGAAGAAGAAGCTCTAGTCTTCTTGTACTCCAGATACTTAGGGCAGTTCCTCTTCCTATGACCCACCTTGTGACAATAGTAGCACTCATGTATTGATACTATGGCTTTAGGTGTTGCCTTTGGCTCCTCAAAAGTGTTGGGCTCAGCAACTTGTTTGCCTTTGCCCTTACCCTTCTTAGACGGAACTCCGTGCTTCTTGAGCCCCTTTCCCTTTTGCACCATCAAAACATCCTTATGCTCTTTTATGGACTCAGTAGGCAAGCTCCTTTCAGCCTGAATCAGTATACCATGCAACTCTTGTATGGTCATTTCCCCTCCTTGCATATAGAAGTTCAAACTAAAGTTCTTATATGCATCAGTGAGTGAATTGATGATCATATCAATTGCTATCTCTTGGGATAGGAAAATCCCAACTTGGTCATATGCTCAAAATGACTAATCATTTTGAACACATGGGGACCAACTGATTTCCCTTTTTCCATTTTACAGTCAAGAAGCTTGCGGTTCACTTCGAACCTCTCCAACCTAGGATGCTTTTGAAAAAAGGTTCGCAACTGTTGGATTATTGTATAGGCATCCATTCCTTCAAAACGTTTTTGAAAGTCAGGTTCCATACATGCAAGCATCAAACATGTGACAGGCACAGATTTGTTTATGAGTATTTGCCTAGCTGTCCTATCAGCTTGGCGAGAATTCTCGGGAAGTTCAGGAATAGGAGTTTCAAGAACAGTTTCTCTCCTTTCATTTCTGAGAACTATTCTCATATTTCTCTCCCAGTCTAGGAAGTTCTCTTGGTTGAGTTTTTCTTTTGCAAGAATAAAGCGCAAATTATATCCAGAGTGGTTGTTGTTGTTGTTAGACATGACTACAAAAAATAGTAAACAAGCATTCAATCAAAATGTTTATCAACGATGGTTATTTAAACAAATTTAAACAACTATTAATACTTTATTCAAAATATAAAACCCCATATTGAATAAAGAAATAACCAAGATCCCCTCCCACTAAAATTAAACGGACTTTGGCCCTGCCTTTAAAGATAGTGATTGAGGTAAGTAAACCACTTTTACTAATTATAACAATTTATAATTCTTGGTAGATAGGTTAATAACTATTTATAAACTCCTATCTCACTGCTTCAAAACCCAAAACTTTGTCTTTTGATGATTTTGTTGAGTCAAACCAAACATTAACATGTAAGTTCCAAAAAACCTACCCTACTATCCTCGGAATTATGAGCAACACCCTGCTTTGGCAGAACCTATTACTCATGATCTAAGGCTTTATAGGTGTTGTTTGGAAAAGCATTTAAACTCAATATCACCTTTGGGGACTCAAGTTTATTATGTTGGTTATATTAAAAGGTGAACACATTACATAAATAACCACACATAAACTTGAGCGAGCATTTAAATGAAATTAAACGCATAAGCAATCAAAGAAGAACTTAAAACGCGATCCTAGTATCGCCCCTAAAACTAGAAAATCTAATCTTCATGAATCCTCCCTTGGGACTTTCTTGGATCTCCATCCTTGATTCTCCACGAAACTTCAATCTTGATCTTCATTTAAATTATTCTAAGCAAAGAATTTATATTACAAAAATACAAACGATACGCAGATCGTATTTTAATTACAAAAATACATAACGATGCACAAATCGTATTTTCTATCCTAGTTTGGGCCATACCAGTCACGATTGTGCAAATATAATATCAAACATATTATAATATACATCTAAGCAAAATTATAATATCATCATATTATAAAAGATATCGACGCAATATAATATCAGACATATTATATGCATCCATGAAAGAAATATAATATCATCATATTATAAATCATAACTTATTTACTCCATTAACGTTTAATGGGTAAGTAACAAATATTTCCAAAAATATATAAAACATTCACGCAATTATTAATTTAGAAAATAAAATGCAAGTAAAAAATAACACAATTATATATATATAAAATTTATTTACTCCATTAACGATTAATGAGCAAATAACTTTCCATTGTAATTTTTAAAACTTAACAACTTTAAGTTAAAAAATATTTAGGAAACATTAATCGAATTAATAATTTTCCTAAAATTAGCCATCTTAACAAATTTAAGAATATAACTAATAAGGAAACTTTCATTCTTTTAATTCAATTACACCTTTAATATGATATTAATCTCCATTAATATTAATTTGCATAATTGATAATATACAACTTTTGCCCAAAGAAAATCAATAGCATTAATCAGAAAATAGATCTTCATTTAAAAACAAATTTCAAATAAATACTTCATTTGGATTGAGCTAGGCCCGGCCCGTAGCCCAGCCCAGCCCACTGCTGGCCAGCGAAAAAACAGCACAGGAGCTGCTGGCTTCCCGCAGACCAGTGCGCAGCAGTAACGCAGCTAACACATGGCTGCAGTCACGCGGCGACTCGCCGGAGGGATGGCCCTGGCTCGCCGGATTGACGCCGGTCAAGTGGTGCAACCGGTTTGCGCCGCCATTCACGCCTGAAAAAGCCAGGAGTAGCCCAGATTTTCGGAACAATTTCCAAAAAAATCTAGTTTGTTTTGAAACCAAATATCGAGTGATTTTCGGCTCAAAACAAAAAAATTCAGTTTTGTTTTTGTGATTTGGACTTACAATAAGCATTTGAACACAAATTGGTTGACAAATTACAATTCAATTGCAGAAATTTGACCCATAAAACGAATTTGGGGAAAAATTAGGGTTCTTGATATTTTCAAATCAAACCATTTGATTTCGAAACTAAAATCACAATTAAGAATATCAATTTGCAATTCAAATCAAAACAAAACAAAGCCCTAATTTAATTTCACAAAATAAACTCATTGAATTGTTGAATTTCGGAACCAAATTTTCTCCCTTACCTTAGGTCGAAAAAAAAAATGAAATTTTCGGCTTTTTAAATCTTTTCAATTTTATTTTCGTAAAAACAAATCAAAACATTTAATATTTGGGCAATTATATTAACATAAAATTCATAATTTTATGCTTTTCAATTTATTAATATCAACATATTAATCTAGCAAATTAACACATATTAAAAATCTTCCCTGAATTGAATTAAAATTATGAACTTGATCATATAAAATTATGCAAGAGGTTAAAACTGATACCACTGTAGGAATTCATAGATGCGAATAGCGAAATTTCAGGAAACAATTTCCTAACATCTATAACAGAATCGCATGCATAACAATATATGAATCGATACATAGAGTAGATAATACACAACCTTTTATTCACGACTTGAACAGGTATGTAGGGTTTGAATACTGCAAAGTATTATCACAGATCTGAATACTTTTGAGATAAAGAACTACACTTGTAATTCCTCTATTTAGTCCACGAACACCGATTAATACCCACGTCTGCTAGAACGGAAGAGTATGAACTATTCACTCTCTTGCTTTTGATGGGATAGGCGCCTAGACTAAAGAGGGAGAAGGGTTTTCTTTTTCTCTCTTTTGTGTCAAGTTACTGACTAACTGAATTGTTCCATCTCTCTTCTTATTATATCTATATATAATAAATAGAGATTAGGTTAAGAGGATAGGAAAAACTAAAACCCTAATCACCCTTATAGTGGTCGGCCCTTATAAGCCTTTATGGGCTCATAATTTATTTATTAATCAGTGTTACTCTGTGTGACATCATAGGATTAATTATGTTAGTTGTAGGCTCAAACCAATTTGTCTACAAACCGTAATTTATTCTCTAGCAAGCAAATACGGTTACTAAAATAATTAATTATATTATCTACATAAATTCAATCCTATTTATATTTAGTAATTGCGAAAATTGTCTAAGGACATATTCCTTCACAAATCTGACTGGAAGAGGACATGAGGTCTCCGAAACACTCGGAGTCAAAAAATGGAAAGCTACACCTACTACGATGTTACCAACATACGCGAAAGGGGTCAATAGAAAACGAAGTTCTATGTGATTAATTTTCCTTTTGGGACGGCCATGGATCCATGACAAGAAGGTTATCCCATCAATTTTCCATCAAATGTTTAATTCCCCACAAAATGGAAGGGTGCAAGAGATCAAAGGAGATCATAGGATGATTTTTTTTATCTTAATTAATTATAGTTTGAAATAACCAAAGACACATTTCACCATGACTTGAATATCTTTTGGTTTTTTTCTAAAATTATAATATTTATGATCTATCTTTACACTTTGTTATGTTTCTTGAACAATTTTAAAATTTTTTAAAATTATCTTTTTGGAATTTTTACATATTAATGGAGTAATTTATAATTGTTTGATAACATCTTTCTACATCAAATTTTAGTTATCTTAACGTACTAAAGTATAGTATAAATAAACCCCGGGACATCGTCTGGGCCTAATACTAGTTAAATTCTAATACATTGACACGCAAACTACAAGATCAGAAACTTTAAGTTGTATTAATGAAGCTTTAAATCTGATAGAAAATATCTCTTGATATTATGTAAAAGGTGTATTTGTGTATTTATATAAATTAGTTATTCTCATTGATTTAGGTTTTGTACGTGTCGTTGCGTATACAAATTAGTAATTTATAATACTTATCTTAACCTACAAAATATAAACATAGCAAAGGATAAGTAGGGTCTATTCAACGCAGAGACTAATGAATCGACTAAAAAACAAAGTTTGAATAATTAGATGATTATTAACATAAAAACAATAAAGATAACTATATACATTATTTACCTATATGTAAATGGAATGGGGGGTTTGTTCGAAAATTAATTATCTATAACTAAAATCTAAACACTAATAACTAATATATACAAGTTAAGACAAGCTATCCATTAAGCACATAATCTTAATACTCAACCTTTTAATAACAAATTCGGGTCACATATTAGTTACAAACACAATATGATAAAGCTAGGAGTTCGACGAATTCGCATCACTTTTCCTGAATTCGTCACACAAAGTTGACACCCATTCAAGTCCATGTGCAACGAAAAAACCATTTGACGCCCACTCAAATGAATTCCGACGCTCAAAATACTTTTTCTTGTAGTTAACACTATTAAGCGTATCACCTGGTATCTCAAGGCATCCTTAATTTTAGTTTACTTCTTTACCCATCTTCACCATCTTGGTTGATCTCCTATACGGACACCGATTGGGGTGGGTGTGTCCGCACATGCGTCATTAGTTCCATTTCCGGCTATTGCGTTTTCATAGGGGATAACCTCATATCGTAGTCAGCTAAGCGCCAGGCCACTCTCTCTAGTTTGAGTGCGGAGGCAGAATATAGAGGAGTTGCAAACGTTGTTGCCAAGACATGCAAAATCTACTTTTAGAGCTACATTATCGCCTGTGATAATGTGTGTCTGCCATTTACTTATCCAACAATCCTGTTCACAATCAACAAACTAAACACATTGAGATGGATATTCATTTTATTTGTGAAAAGCTATGGGTCGCATTCGTGTTCTTCATGTCCCATCTTCAAGTTAGTATACAGACATCTTCACATTGGGATCCAGTCTGAGCATCCATCCTCCTTGCGCTCCGTCTGTGAGGGCGTGATAGACAATATCTCTTTATATTGTCCTAATATTATGTAAAGGGTATATATGTGTATTATGCAAATTAGTTAAACTCATCTATTTAGATTTTAATTTGTATGTACGTATGTATATTGAAGTAATGAGAAGACTCTCCTTACAAAGAATTATATTATTCTACAAATTTTATTAATTCCCTCATCATAAGCAAAGACTATAGTTAGAATTTTTGTAGGTATGCAATGCGCACAATAATATGAGTGTTCTTAACGAACCTGAACGATCCTAATAGTGCATCCACTAATGTATCCTTCTAACCAATCCAAGTCGTTTGAGCCAAATCTTGATTGCATCCACCGAATTTAACACGAAATTAAAATTCCACATGACATACACATATATGTGAGTGTAAATGTTGATCCACATGGAACATGAGAAGAGAAACGCAAACTTTGACTTATAAGTATGAACTTATATGTAAGTGAATTAAAAGATGGAACCTGCTTTGAATTTTTAAGTAATTAACGTATTCTCATGTGCAGCTTAAGCCCATATAGCAATGACAATCGACAAAAAGAAGAGGATACTTTTTTTCTTTTTTTTTGACGAGAGTACAAGCAAAGGAAGATTAAGGACTTCGACGAGCTTGAGAAGCAAGGACTGTTGGTTTTTAGAGTAGAGAGGAGAGTAAATAAAATATGGAAAAGTTTTGGGTTAAACTTGCTCATTTAATCTCAATATAATAAGTGTCTTTTATGGGGCTTACAATATATAGCAACTAACCTAAAAGATAGACACATATCTAAGTAGTGGAGAACATGTCCCATACCATATCCTCCATAACTACCAGGGGCGGAGCCAGCTGTTACCACCCTGGAGCACGTGCACCAGGGAATTTAAAAAAAAAATTAAAATTTCACAAAACGCAAGATACGCTTCATCTCTTTCTCTTTCTCTTTCCCGCTTTATCTCTTCATGGCACGCCCAGGCGACTGAAATCCGACGAACTCTCTGTCTGAGGACTATCACTGAGGTAATATATCTCTATTCTCCTTTGTCCTTCCTCTGCGGCTTTGCATCTTTATTATCTCTATTCTCACAATTCACTCAAATTCCCAAATTGGAGGAACACTTAACAACACCAATAATTGGGAATTTGGGATTAGGTGCTAATTAAACTTCGTTCGCCCAGACTGGAAACTCGGATCTTCCAAACATTTGAAGTTTGTATTTGTTTAACACTAATTTGGGTCTTACTCACAAGAATTTAACATTTGATTGTTTATTTGTTGAATTGGTAAGCTTATAGAAAATTGAGATTTTTGGGGTTTAGTCGAACTCACTGATGTATCATACTAGTAGTTTATGCAATCTAGAGTGGTTTCAGAGGACAGTTAAATGGAGGAGATGCAAGATGAAGGGTCCATGGAGAGAGAAAATGTGAGTGGCAAGTGGTGACTAAATTATGTTCCCTGATTCATTAGGCGTTAATTTCAATGTTTGAGAGTTAGTGGGATGCAGAGAGAAGATGGAAGTGGTAACTAAATTTTTTAATAGAAAAGTGGTAGCTAATTGTATCTCTTTAACATATATTAAAAGGCGTAAGCACAAATTGCAATCCGCCACATGTCACTCTCCATTCTTTACGATCAAATTTTATCAACGTTTCTCTCATAAAAAATACAAATTGTCCATGAGAAGCTTCGAATCCGCGACCTCGAGTGTGGAAGATAAATGCTCTAACCATTGTGCCACTACATTTTTGTTGCTTCTTTTATCAATACTAATAATGATATTAATGATATTATATATTGAAAAACAATAATTAAGGTACAATATTTTAATTACATTTATGAATAAAACTACTAATCTATGACTTTTTACTAACATAGCTACACCAAATTTTAGTTGTCAAAGTACTAAAGTTTAATACATATAAATCCCAAAGCATCGCCTGCGCCAAAATATTAGTTAGTTTTAATTGCAAAGAAATCTAGAGATTAACTAATGGTGTAGATATAGGGTCTGTTCGGCAATACAAGCTGCAGCAGTGAGCTGTTAGCTTTTGAGTAGTTGTGAGCTGTCAGAGTAGCTGTGCGCTGTCAAGTGTAGCTTTCAGAGGTCAGCTGTCAAGATAGGTGACAAAAGTATGAGTGTTTGGCAAAACCAGCTGTTAAATGTAGCTGTTCAAATATAAAGTTCAATTTAATCAATTATATATTTACAAAATAACATTTATTTATTCTTAATAGCTTACTCATATACTAAAAAGCAGTATACGAAGTCATACATGGTTCCTTATAGATATATTTATAAAAATAAAAATTTATTAAGGACAATGTGTAAGCGATTGCAGTCCAAATTTTTCGCTTCTTTTCAGCATCAATTTCCATAATTATGGTGGAAACCTGTAAATAATAAAATAAATCATAACTGAATTCACTATGCATAAATTATTTTAAATATAGTCATACATAAAAAGATATTGCATCTCCATTAAAAAAATAAGTTAAGTTGAATAAATAGTCAACTAAGGAAATAACAAAAAATTCTAAAACTGGGACTAGAATCTCTTATTAAAAAGGTTAAAGAATATTCTAATTGACTCTTTCAAACAAGTATTCTAACCAAACAAGTCTGCTTTCATAATCCTCCATATTAATAAAAATTTCTCTCTTATTTGCATTCTCAATCAAAGTGTTAGCATAACACCACAAATCACCATGCTTTTCCAAACAATTGTTCTCCACCATACGTCTAATGATTTGGATCACTCCACTAATTGAAGAAGTTGTGTTAGGTGTGCTACTTTGACTCATAAGTTTGATGCATTCTGCCATTTCACCAATTCCCTTAGCTAACATTGCAGATCCAACTGATTGCCTCTTTGAAGCTTAACCTGAATATTATCCTTCGTCATGGGTTGTTTTAGGACCTTCTTAGAAGTACTTATGTTATTGTTGGAACCTCCAATTTTCACTTGTGAACTACTCTGTTTTGCTTGTTCCATAAAATGTTCTACGATATTTTCTTCCTCCATTCAAGAATTTATAAACTGATCACTTCCATATCCCCTTTCAGACCCAACATACTCTTCTTCAATGCTAGTATCATTTTCTAATGTAAGATCTTCAATGGGGTCCATAGAGGGAACATAAGCATTTTCTCCTGTCGCATATGAATCTCCAAATAATCTTTCCCAATAGTCTTCAAGAGTTGCAGGAACACCCTTGGTTCGAAACTTTTTGAATTCAGGATTCTCCTACAAAAGATTAAATTTATATTACACATTTAAATTAGGATTATCTTATTCAAGAAATGACATGTGGTTAAATTTTTTTATCATTTGAAAGTACGATATACACACCTTAATCTTTCTTTGCCACCATGCATTTGGAGCATCAATTGTTCCTGAAATAGGGTCCCACCCTAACCCAGTCTCTGACATTTTTAAAACTTTCCAACTACGTCACTCCCTCCTCATTGTATCGTATCTGTTCTTGCAACTAGTTGGGATATTAAATGGGCGTCCAATCTTTGTCTCAACATCCATTTGAATCTCCTTCCATCTAAAATTCGTAGTCCTATTGTTTTCTTTAATAAAATAAAGACATACTTCACATAAGATACACGTGTCCTCAATGCTCCACTTAAAAACATCCTTCGTTCCCTCTTTGTTACTCGAAGAGGCCATCTAATATAATCACAAAACACATAATTATAACACTAATAATAATATACAAAAAAAGCTTAACTAATCCTAGCCTAACCAGAACCAATGTAATTCATATACATCAGATGATCAGAATCATCACCCAAAATAAATAATGATTGTCAAGTTTTGATTTGTCCTCCATTAACAGTATCCTTATGACATATGCCGTTTTCCATCAAAATTATAATCAAAATTCGACTAAAAAAAACAACTCTTTTTATCTGGGTACTACAATAATCAATCAATATGTGTGTAATTTGTATAAAAAAATCAAAATTTGATGAAAAGATTGCAACTTTAATTTTGGGTAATTGGGGTCATATAAGAAGAATCAGAAAACAATAATTAAAGAGTAATTAAGGTGGGAGAAAGGTTATCGAGAGTTTTAACTTGTTTAGTTGAAAATTAAGCTTAATGGATCCATGGGCAGCTGACTGTAAAATCATTGGACTAAAACTCTAATTGTGACATTTAAACCCAAATCAATTACCGGAACTCATACATAGATTGATAGAACCAAGTATAGGACTCGTTACCATCCCTACTACAGAACACAAGATATTACCCCATCTCTTTTCCCATAATTTAGTTTGTCTTGTTACTTCAAAAGCAAATTCACCACACTCAACACATGTGAATAATGTGATATATGTTATACTATTTGAGTGAGTTTCTTGTGCAAATAATAGTTCGTATTATCAATTTTCAAAATACACAGGATTATGGAGTACTCTATCTTATGTTTGTCCGTGTTTCTGTGCGAATAAAACAGCATCCTTCAATTCATCCGAAACAATAATAATTCTATCATATATTTCCGACCTTGCTCTTATGGAGTACTATAGCAATGGTGGGTTGTGGCGTTATGGGAAAAGAGAGCTTCGATGGAAGAGAAAGAACCAATACAATTCATATAAAGATTTTTGAATGATATATATTCAGATCAAAACAAAAAAACAAGAATAGGGATGAAGAGAGAATTAACATACCTTAACTTGTAGATCAGATTTTTTTTCTCCGGATTAGCAACTATGGAAGGAGGAGAGTTGTGATGGAGAAGAAGAAGGTTGATGGGGATGAATTAGGCGACTGATGGAAAAATACAGTGGACATATATAGGGAAGAAGCAACAATCAGTAGTCGGCTACATCAAAAGCTAAAGATATTAGGGGAGAGATACAAGGGAGAAGAAACAGAATTTTCAATTTAAAAGCTATCTGATTTTTTCCAACGCTATCAAAACTAACGTAGAAAATCTAGTCAAAAGCTACATCTACCTCTAATCGCTACATTAAAAGCTACCACGCCAAACACTCATATTTTTTAGAGTAATGTTTTGACTTAGTCTAACCTCTAAAAGCTACATAAAAAGCTGCCGCCGAACACACCCATATTATCTAAATTGTACGGTCTTGATTAAAAGATTGGTGCGTATGGGTCACTGGTCGAGATAAGAATCGCTCTCACGACTGTTAATTTCATATTAATATCCGGATATATAGTTATAATTATTGAAATCCAGTTTAGTTTCATTATATTTGTTGCATACTTGAATTGTTGAATACTTGAATGTATTTTCTAGTTTTATTTCGTTGTAATATGAATTATTTATGCTTTTTTCTTTTGTGATAAAATTTATCACATAGTGCTTTTGAGAAAAAAAAATTTGATTTTTATATGTGATCGGCAATTGATGGTGAACCACCATCTATATAATCTTGTATCCGCCTCTGATAACTACTAGCCACTAATCACATTTTAATTATAAAATAAATTACCCACTAACTTACTACTAACCACTAATGCTACTTATTAAGAACTACTTTTAAAGCATTATCCAACAAGGCGTGGGCTTACTGAGCTCGAGGATGCATATTTAATTCCTTTGTTTTCAAATAAAAATGTGACGACACTAGTAAGACTTTATTGATTTATTCACTGGATGACTAGTGATTACTGATTAGATGGAACAAACTTGGTGGGGATCGGATTGATTCTGCCTTCTCTTCACGCAGAATATCATTATCATCCAAGAGAATCAATCGATCAATTTCCAAAAAGGACCAGTCAGAGAATCATAATACTCGTTAGTTTTTTTTCACTTTTTAGTTTGTCTACCTGGGAAATAATTCCTATGAAAATTTATATTTTAGGAAAAGTTATTTTCTCTAAACAATCCTAAAAATTTCACAAACTTCTTTCGTAGATATAAGAGAATTTGAAAATTCAATGAATTTTGTTTAACCAAGGGCGGGTTGGTAATGCATTTCCCATGCTTTGTAGGAATTGAAAATCTATTTTCAATTTGTTGTGTCTACTAAACAACTAGCCCACTTATATCAATTCTCATGAATTTTTACTTCCCCCATTTTTTGTTATCAACTAAATTATACTTTAAACAAGTTTGTGGCTCCGACGAAATCTAGAGTTCATTTTTTATGTTTTATTTGGTTAGAAAATATTCCTCTTCAATACAATAATTGATAAATTTTAAAATAAATCTTGAAGGTGTAATTTACAAATTAAACTACTAAAACAATCTAAAAGGATTATGAAATAATATAGGAAAAATTAATTGGAATAATCCCGACTACGAATGTTCCGCTTAAATAATCCCAACTACGAGTTATTCTAGAATAATCCAATCTATTAGGGGGTATTAGAGCAAACCCCCGAGGGACGAGGGCCTCCTTCGCTCTGATTCACCACCGGCATCTCCTTTCCAAAATAATCCAAACTTCACTTTTTATTGCCTTCACCACCTAGTTTTAATGCAAGTTTGTAATCTAGCATCCTGATTCTATTTTACGGTTACTTAGTACCCTAACCAACTTTACTCTATTTCTTTGATACCTAGCTTTAATCCTAATTTGTAATCTAACACCCTAATTTTATATTATTGATGTAGCATCATAAACTACTACAATCTATTTTTTGACACCTTATGTATATGTTCCGGCCAAATAAGTCGGCTTTAAGGCATTTGACTTGACTTATATCTCCTAAATTTGCGCATTAGTATTACGCACTTAACTAAAACCATATACAAAACCAAACCTGACAAAATAAAAATATGCAAACAAAACTGCACATAACTGATCATGATTACTTCATCAACCTAGATAACGTGTCGATTTAAGTAGATCTTCAACTTTAGTTATAACATATCGGTTTAAGCTGAAAGTCCAAGATGACCTACTGGTTTATAAAATTCACAAAAAGGTTTTTAAAGCCCTAAATGAGTTTTTCGGAAAAAAGGTCGCTACGCATCCTAAAGGGGCATGAAGTTCGACAATCCTTATGAAATGAGTACCAACAAGTCGTGACAAAAGGCATTGACTTCTAGATGACTTTTCTGAAGAAAATGTTGAAGTGTGTGCCCCAAATCACGGCTTTTTGGTACTTGTTTTGTAAGGATTCTCAAATTTTATGCTTTTGATGTTCATGTCCCTTAAGGTCGCACGACAACCTCTATTTTCCAGAAAAAACGTCGTATTTAGCATGAAAAACGCCAGAAAAGTCACCTCGAAGTAGGTGCCCTGTATCAGGACTTCTTGTTACTCGTTTAGTAGGGATTCTCGAAATTTGGGCCTTTAATGGACGTACAAAGACAACTGTTTTTCCAAAAATATTGTTTACGGCCTTAATAGCTTAATTAAAGTCGCATCGGAGTGTGTGGCCCTGCCATTTCACAATTTCCTAAAAAAGAACAGAAAAAATCGCCACATCATTGGCATGGCATCAAGTGACCGGTTGTAGTAGGTCACTTTCTATTTGGATATAGGTCCACGCATAGTTGGGACTGTTTTGGAGTATCGATAGTTGAGACCAGCTTTGGAGGATTGCGCATAGGATGGACCATTTTTGTGAATTTTTCCTTTTTTCAAATGGTTAAACTCATGTTGATGGCATAGAATAACCACCTGAAAATTGATTTATTTTGGCCGAAATATATTAGTGAGGTGTCAAGAAAAAAAAGATTAGGATAGTTTAGAGTGCTAAAAAGCAATAAAATTCCATTAGGATGCTAGATCAAAAACTAGAATTAAAACTAGGTACCAGATTAAATAGTGTAAAGTAGTTGAAGATCCTAAACAACAAGAACATAGAATCAGGGTGTTAGATCACAAACTTGAACTAAAAATAGGTGTTATTTGACAATTTTTCTATAATATTTTAATTGATTCTATTGGTTGCACAACTTACGTTAGAATTGTCGTCATTAGAATATATCTTTCTTATTGCCTCACATACTTATTTAAAATTGCAGCAAATGAATACTTTTTTGCGCATTCGCCTAGAATAGCATAATTAGGGGGCAAAAACAAATCATTTTTACTAATGGATGGTGGAGAGTTGGTGCAAAAGGGTGAGGATTCAGGTGATAGCCCAACCATCCCAAATCTCACCCGTTTTTATTCCTATTTTGGTTACAAAAGGTCAATAAGTTAGAGAAAGTTAATGGAATTATGCAAGAAAAGGGCTCAATAGTATCATGCCCTGAAAACTGAGTAATAGTGATAGAAATTGGTGAAATTATTTTTGGCCTTATAAGGTGATGTACAGATAGATTGTGCTTGGTGTTTGTGATTCTTTTTCATGAAAGGATCCATCATATAGTGATCTCGTCGAGACGATTCGTTTGGAAAATTTAATGTTAGGTTAAACTGCTTTCATTTCCTTTTTGTACTATTTCCAATAAATATTTTAAACTGATATAATTTGCTATATATTAATAAAAATTATTTAAGTTGACATTTTAAATATATACATTATAACAAATCTAACTAAATTCAAGATGACTATCATTTACTACCTCCGTTTTTTTTAATATGAACATTTGCTTTTGCGCGCGGAACAAGGAATAGGTGCAAAAGTAAGAGAGAAAGATATTAAAAAAAAGGAAAAGGTGAAAAAGATAGAGAGAAGGAAAGAAAAAGTAGGAGAGAAGTGTAATAATTAGGTGGGCCCACCTTCCATTTACAGAAAAAGATAGAAAGGTACCAATTAAAAAAACACCCCAAAATGGAAAAATGTGCATATTGAAAAAAATGAAGGGAGTAGATTATATACTGCATATTAATGATCAAAACTTTTATAAAGCTTATGTTTTAAAAAAAGAAATAGAAAGCCAATTAACAGGCCGGGTTAAAAATGTATGCACTTTTGTTGTACAACGACTAGCTATACATTATTAATCCACAAAAATATATACAATACGAGCCAGCAACACATCGCAAACAAGCAGAAAGAATAACCAAGGATAAGATGCTCTTTACAATAATGTACATCCCGCCATCATCCTACTTTTCTGAAAGTTAAGTGTAGATCACTCTCACTAATCGACATTCGATGAACCCATCACTAACGTAAAAGATGCCCTCACGAATCTCAAAGGTGGTATATATATCTCCTCCTGATAACCATTACCCTATATCTTGTGCAAAACCATATAAACTTGTGATCAACTATAACCCAATACTATCCAAGAAAATGGCTCAAGAAATGGCAATGGTATGAGCATGTTCTTTATGCATTTAGTCTTTTACTAATATAATCCCTCTGTTTGTAAATTATTCACTTAAATATTTGCACTATTCATATATCTCATTTTGATCATTTTTTATAGAAACAAATATGAGTATGCATCATGTTCTTGGATTTCTCACGATGTAAAATTTAAGTTATTATCAATTTTTTATATATTTTACTAATTAATAATTAGGGATTTTGATGGTCTAAATTATACATAGACGACATAAGTAAAAGTTAAAGCGGAACATCTATCAAAAGTGGACGTACTATTTTTATGTGCTTTCATAATAAAGAATTTTATTTTGATCATTATAACAAATAGATTTATTTTATTAGGCAAAAATATTTTTTAAAAGTAATTCTCTTATTTCCATTACTTGTTTTGTTATTCTTTTACAGAACCAAATAATTGAAAAGTACGGACCATATGGTTCTCAATGTGCAACAAACTGGTGCATAATGCTTGAGGAATGTGATACCATCAAAGAAGTAATAGTAAGGCATGCCAATATTGTTGATGGAATTGCGTTTGTCATACTTGATGGAAGTGGCTGTAACACCATCAAAACCGTCGGTGGCCAAGGTGGAAAAACATCCAAGGTATCACCCTCTACCACCTTCATCATGCTTTTATCTCCTTTTGTAACAAATAGAACTTTTATTTCTATTGAAGGCTAAGTTGTATTGAAGGACGGTAGTGCTGGATTAGTACCATGTAATTAGGGGTATTGTCGAATGAACCGAGACTGAACTCTACTTAGCTTAACTCATATTCGTTTAAGTTTATTCGAACTCGAGCCGAGCTGAAAACTTAACGAATTGAGCTTTTATTGATCCGCGCTTTGACTAATCATTGAACGAGCCGTTGTCGAGCCTTTTTTCAGGTTTCTAAATGGGCACAGTGCGAGTCAAATAAAATTCTTTTTACCATAATATAATTTCATAAGGAAAATATTGAGGATATATATATTTTGAAAAAATACTTTTTATATTTTTTATCTCTATATAAAGTACATATTCCTTCATAACTTGTGATGTGGTAGTCCATTATCCGAATATTTATAATTTTATATGGTTAATGCGACTATCTTTTATCGTTTCGTAATATTAATAGTTGTTTAAATCTTTTACCGCTTCTAAAATTTCAACTTTTATAGATATGGGCCCAATGAATTATTTTACAAGAGGGTCTCAATTCATAATGATTTGAATTTGTTCTTGAGCCAACTCTCTTACGTTATTGCCTCAAAGCCCTTTCTTGTAGACGATATCCCTGGTTTGAGAGGGTTCCACAATTCTCGACATTAAAAAAATCATATATTAAATACTTATCATTATTTCACCTCCATGTTTCATACCAAACACCTTATATATACACTATATTGTCTATATATGCAGATTGTACTTAGGCATAACGAGTACATAACTCAACTGAGCGGAACCCATGGAGAGCATAAGGGTAGCGGCTATGAACGTCGAATCACCTCGCTGAGGATCCACACCAACTTATGTCCAGCAGGATACGGACCTTTTGGGTTAGCAAAGAACGTCCAGAATGTTTGTAGCTTTTCAACTCCACTTGCTTCATGTGATCCTATTGTTGGATTTTTTGGAAGACAAGGAAAGTTTCTTGATTCCGTTGGAATTTACGTGAAGAAAAGGGTATGATGATGTGATTTCAATTTTACTAAGTAATTTACTCTACGTTATTATTCCTGCTTTTTTTCAATCAAAGCTTTTTGGATTCATTTGTTGTTGAAAGTTCTTCTCTCTTTTATGTTAATCCATTGTTACTTTTACGTAGTTTACTTTGTGTTTACATTTTGAGCCAACGTTCCGTCGCGCACGTAATTCATGCATGTTGGTTGTTAATAGATACGGCTAGGGGTGTTAATGCCGAGCCGAGCCCGAGCTTGGGGTCGCTCAAGCTTGGCTCGTTATAATTTGCTCGAGCTCGAGCCGGACTCGAGCTTTTTCGAGCTTAGATTATCAAATCCAAGTTACACAACACTCGACTTGGGTTCAAAAATTATAACAAAATAAATTATATTTATAAGATATAATATATTATAACTAAGTTTATTTATTTTTCCTAGACTTATTAAAAATAGTCTACTAATATTTGAGGTTACTATGTAAAAAAACATAATTTAAAAAATATTTTGAGCCTGTTCACGAACTTCTCGAGCCGAACATGGCTGTGCTCGGCTTGTGAAAAATTCGAGTCGAACTCGAGCAGCTCGCGAATAGGGTAAGCTCATTAACACCCCTAGATACGGCTAACATATATTACTAAATTTAATTCAAAGATTTTCCCATTCATCTGTTTAGAAAGCAATTTACTTTGAACTAATTTTCAGCCATTTATAGAGAACCTTTTTCGAAAAGGTAGTTAGCATCAGTGACGGATTTATGCTTCAACTAGTAGGGTCACTTGACCCCCCTTGAGTCGGTAAAATTGTAAAATTTTCCTTTAAAATTTTCGATTTTTTGAAAATTGCCCCGAAAAATAAACCATTTGACCTCGACAAAATATAAAAATTATGATTTGACCCCACTAAATATTTTTTCTGAATCTGCCACTGATTAGCATCGGTACAATCATACAAGAAATTTATGCAACTTTTTTATACACTTGGGTGTACCGTACATCCTCTCACATTCTCGCCCTTATTCCCATGTACAGAGCACATGAGGTGAGAGAATTATGAGAGGGTGCACCGTGCACCCGGATGTACGATGAATGCTCTCGAAATTCATACATCCCAATTACTAATAAAAAGGTCTAACATGGAATTGTTCCTCTTCTGTATTTTTGAGAGTTCTTCTTACTTCTGCTTTGTTCCACTATTACTTTAATTTACATGGCGTATGCATCATTAGCCAACTTGTGCTAACTTTTTTTCTAAAATAGTTAGAATCGACCCGTTGTATAAGAAATGTATGCATATGTCCGCGGCTAAAAAATACATCTAACGTTTGTTTCTCGATCACTTTACTCAAATTTCGTCCTAATCATATTCCCGAAAGTTAGTCTCCCTTTTACTTTAATTTATTCCCATTTTCATCCATTGGTTTTCCTAAAAAATATTATGTTCGATTTACAAGAATTTCATAACAGTTGCTAATTTATCATTGGTCTCGTGCCAGTTTCAGGAAATCTCACCCTACTAATTAATGGCGCTGAAGTTAAGAGCTGGTCGTATTCAGCTAGCTAAATCGGAGCGGTCAAGTGTGTTAATGCTGATCAGTGTACCTTTAATATATGTTATCTTTCTCTTTTGCATATGTGTTTTAAACCAATAAGCCACTGTGTCTGTGTTAGTGGCCTTTTATGTGTGATTTGTATTATCATAAACTTAAGTGGATGTATGTTCAATTTATAATTTTCTATGTAAAAGTAACTACGTTTCTTTCTTATTTTGCTTAATGATTTCGAAGAGAGATCTATATAGGTAACTCGTAAACCAATTCATACAACCTAAATACTAAGGTGAGACATTTTAGGAAGAATTATGTAAAACTTAAATGAAGAGAGGGGTTGAATTGAGTGACGGATTTTTATCGAAAATTGTAACACTTCAAACTTTAGGTTTAGAGAGATAGAGAGATATTAGGGAGAGAAAGTGAGAGAGAGTGTGTGAATCCCTTGTTTGTTCCTCCCCCCCCCGACCCTGGCGTACACCGACACCAACATTCATCATCGGAAAAGTGTGTTGGCTCTCTTCTGTCCCAACCACATCAAACCTACCTACAGCAACCCTCCTTCAAAACAGCCCTTCAATCCTACAAACCTGAAAAAACCAATCTTTTGAATGATGTTTCTCTGCCAAACACCTTAGAAACATCTAACCCAAACCAAACAAACCCTCCCCCCTTTTTGCTTCTACCCCCAGAAGAAGTAAACCTAAGCCAAGATATCTTCATTCCCTTGGATGAAGCTCTATGCAAAAGTATTTGTGCTAAATGGGAATTTGCTCTGATAGCTAAAGTTATTGGCAAAAGCTTCTCCATCCCTTTTCTAAAAGAGAAACTCAATCAAAGTTTTGGTAACTTAGGAAAATGGGATTTCCACTTCCTAGGCAAAGGCTTCTTTATTTTGAACTTCGAAAACGAATATGAAAGAACCAAAATCTTTACCGGAGGTCCGTGGCTGGTGGCAGGTTTTCCGTTGTTTCTAAAGCTATGGGAGCCCGGATTCAAACCGTCTTTGGCCATTATCGATACGGCGATAGTGTGGGTGTCTCTCCCAGAGTTACCCATTGAACTTTATGAGAAAAGCGTGCTTCAAAAAATTGGAAATGCATTGGGCAAACTTATCAAAATAGACGTGAAAGCTTCGCAGACGGAAAGGGTAAGATTTGCCAGGTTATGTATTCAAGTGAGCACAGAAAAACAAATCCCAAAATTTATCTGGATTGGAAAAATCAAGCAAGAAATTGTTGCGCCTAATCTAACATTTTTCTGTAAATGGTGCAAGAAGTATGGCCACGAGGTCAAAGACTATAAATTTGCGTCTCAGGCAATAGAGGGAAGGAAAGATACTAAGCAGCCGGAAAAAGGGGAGTGGGTTCCGGTGGTAAAACGGCACGGCAGAACAGAGGAGCGTAACAGAGCAAATTTGGTGCAAACAGAGTATGTTAATATGGCAAAAGCAAAGGAATCTGAATCTGTTAGTTTGGCGTGTAGCGAAATTGGTGGAATTATAAACACAACGGTTAAGATTAAGACACGTGGCGGCGATCCTACCCCCAAAACACTACTGAAAGAGCTAACCCTAAATCGAACCCTAGACCAAGCTCACACCCCAAATCCTTCCTTGACCCAAACCCCTTTCAAACACTCTCACCTGAAGATGACAACATCGTCGCCGGAGATGTCGCCGATGAGGGACTGGAATTTCACCCCGTCGCCGGAACAACAACCACCATCACCTCTAACACCACAATCACCCAATCTAACCCCCCAAACGCCGACCAGCCCTGTCTCACCCCTAACCATATCCTTCACAAAGAAAATATCCCTTCTCCTCCTAAACCACCCAAAACCGTTCCTCAGCGAAATGAACTTCAATGCTGTGGACTATCTAAAGAAGTTCGAAAACTGGGAAGAAATATCATCGACGCCAGCTGCGGTGATAAGAAAGATGATAACTCAGCCTTCTGTGATACCGAATTTTTGGCTGGACCTGAAAATGTTGACAAGCTCAGGAGAGCTAGTGCCAGCCCACCTTCCTCAATTGGCGGACCTACCTTTCCTGCCGCCAGTAGCTCGTCAATTTCTGAACTGGAAAATGAGAAAATTGGATCGGGAAATGGCACCGGAACGAGTACCGCAGACACTAGCAAGATTGATAGACCCACCAACTATCCTCCCGTCTCACAGAGAAATTGTGTTGTTGGATGTAGTGGGACTGAAAGTGGAGGCGAGAAGTTGGACGGATGCCTTGGTGATGACACAAAAAACTCGGTGGGAAGAGCAAATCTTTCTGGATGTTCTTTGGAGCAACGAAAAGGGACAAGAGAGAGGAAACTCAATTTATCTCTCCTTGGACCCGATTTCGTGGTCGTTCCTAGCCAAAAAGGGAAAACTCGGGATGTTAGACGAAGTGAAGGACGGGGTGGAAAGTCCTCTTCCCCCCGTAAAGCCTGAGACCATGATTCTTTACTGGAACTGTAGAGGGATAGCGCGCCCCTCGTTCTTAAAACATATGCCCCTGTTGGTTCAGCATCATCAACCACAAATGATTATTCTATCAGAAACTAGAGTCAGTAAACACAATTCAGAAGAGATAGCCAAGCAACTTCCCTATGATTAATGGGTGTTGGTGGAGCCAGAGGGTTTCTCGGGAGGGATTATGGTGCTGTGGAACTCTACATTCTTGAGCTTCAAGCCCATTAAGATGAACAAACAGGGGATTCATGGCATCGTGCAGGTAGTTTCCTCTCAACGTGTTTTCTTTATGTCGAGTATCTATGCTAGTACTAGATATAGTATTAGAAAAATGTTGTGGCTGGATTTTGATTTTCTTAATTCAATTATGAACCTTCCTTGGGTGGCCCTGGGGGATTTTAATGAAATTGCTCATGTTAATGAGAAACTTGGGGGTAAACCGATTAAATTGTGGAGACTAAAAAAGTTCAATGAGTGCACTTACCATTATATAGTTCAGAGTATATTTGTACAAAAAATTGAGTTGATAAGGTTAAAGTACGTCGCTAATTTGAGTCTACGATCTTTTACGTTGAGGAAAAGGTTTTGGAATGAAATCCATCCTAGCCATAATTTGTACGCTCATGCGTCGTTTGGACGCTATTGGGTATCAATATATCACTCTCTCCAACCTAATCTATCTGTACATACATCAACATGCATTCATGCATTTATCCAAATTCCTAATTGATAAATCTTTTATCTTTTTTTTTTCTTTTTCTACATTTTTCAATATGGACCATGGGAACTTATTCTTGGGGATAAATAAGTGGCATAAATAAGTGGGATCACATAAGTGGGCATCAGGAATAATGTGATTTTAGGAATCCAAATGTGTGAAATCATTCGTAAATTCTCTAAACCCTCTATCCTTCGTTGGTAACTTGGTGTTGTTTTGATTTTATGTTAAAAAACAAATTTTGTCTTAGCATATGAATTATTTAGCTAACGTTGGTGGTGTGAACCTATTGGCTATCAGTTATGATTATCACCAAGCAACCCAGTAGGGCAAATGGCAAATTGGTGGGATTAAGGTAGTATATTAGTAGGGAGTAACGACTTAAGGTTGCGCAATCACCGTACCCTCCCCGCCTACCGGGTGTAAGATTGCTAGCTCAACACCCGTGTCAGCTTCAAAATTAGGTTCCAAAAAATTGGACCGATTTGCCCGGTTCTCGGTTTTGGTTCATAGATTTTATAGATCTTTTATCCACATGTACCTATTGAAACCAAATTTAGAACTGGGTATGTGATAGATGCATTTCCGACATACCTATAGTATCAACCACGAGTTTAGCACATCTACGAATATTTGTATACTTTTATATAATAGATAAGGAAAAATCACAAAATTAAGCACATTATATATGCAATTGAAATTAGACTTTGATAAGAATATATATATATATATATATATATATATTGAGTTTTTGTTTTATTCCACGGCTTTCGAATGGGGAAAACATTTTGCAAATTAAATAAGAAAAGACAAGTTGATTGAACATCCAGATCATAAATTGGTTTCCATTGAATCTGTGTAAAATTACTCATTTTCAACACTCAGTTAGAACTTAAGATTCCAAAATCCGTTGTGACCGGGTCGGGTGCTGATTTTGAAATTCTTTTTGTTGTGTATGCTCACCCTAAGAGAGCTAAAGTAAGAGTGATTTCATCTGTTTGATAGAATCGGCTTACGCCAGTTATGTCAAATCAATCACATATGTTGAAATTCATTATTATCACAATAGTTAAGTTTGTAACACTATAAACATCAGTAAGAAAATTTATAAAATTGTGGCCTCACTATTGTAATGTTAAGTGTTACTTATGTAGTAATATTATAGGAAACTAACTTTTACCCATTAGCAATAATTGACCTAATGTTCTTGTTCGCAAAGATGAAATTAATTGGATTTCATGTTTGTTTAGAGAAAGCAAAAGCATTACTGTTACGCCATAAAATTTGTATAGCTATTGATACAGGTTAAAGAGTCATTTGCAGCTATAAGCTTCCAGCTTGGAACCTCCAGCTAAGGAGACCCAGCTTGAAGTCCACCAGCTAAGGAAGACCAGCTAGATATCGCCCAGCTAAAAGAATACAACTCTGTTTTCAAAAGCGTTACAAGTCAAGGCATCAAAGTCTGAAGATCCGGATAAGGATAAAAGCCATAAATACAAAGGAAATAAAGAAGCAAGAATCGTGCTAATTGGCATTAATGGCAGGCATAAAAAAGGGATTTGGGGCTGTTTTAAGAGAGAGCTAGGTTCCAACGGCCATAATCTTTCTAGTTATATATACATTCGAAGCAATGGTAAAGGACACAAGTTGATACACTTTAGCAATTACATACGCAAGTATAAGCACTGTTTAATTAGTTTACAAACTACGAGTTGCTTAGCTACAAAGGCACTAGGGCTATAATCAAATACATAGTGGATTGGTGGACTCAAAGCCATCCGCGGTTTTTCCCTTATTCCACGGGTTTCCGCGTCACCACCTCTGGTGTCTTGTCTTCATCTTTATTTCTGCTTTACTCGTTCATTTTAGCTGTGTTTGACAGCTACCGATAACCTGGTGGAATCTTGGCTGTAGCTCCAAGCTAAGTTTTGTCCTAGCAAGATTTAGCATAAACAGTTTGGCGCCCACCGTGGGGCCTACAGCTAAATTTCATATTTCATCCTTCAAAATCAAATCCTTCTCAACAAGAAAACACACTTAACCACCAAATGGCTGAATTCACTCCCGAGCAAATGAGAGAAGCTCTAGCATCTCTGCAAGAAGCCCAGACAAAATCCAATGAGATCATTGAAAACTTACAAAAAGAACTAGAGTCAGTTAAGAGCAACGCTAAGAAGTCCTCACAACGACCCCTTGGTTTGGCACCTCGAATTTTGGAAATGGATGACGCAGAAGCTAGCGCAGAAGAAGATGCTGAGGAAACGCCAGAGCAACCACACGAAAAAGAGTTGGACCCCACAGCTTCAAAGCTGGCTCTCCTCGAGTCCCAGAATCGGAGGATGATGCGAATGCTAGCAAAGATGCCAGGGGCACCAATGCCCGTAGCTGAAAAGACCCCTGATGGCTATACCAAGTCACCTTTCGTGGAAGAGATAGCCAGAGCTATGATCCCAAAGAAGCTGCATCTGTCTCCATTTGGCAAGCTGTATGATGGGACTACGGATCCATACGATCATGTGAACCAGTACAAGCAAAAGATGTGGACCCTTCCTATCCCAGAAGGCCTCCTTGAAGCTACTATGTGCAAATCCTTTGGGGCCACCTTAGGTGGACCTGCTCTACAATGGCTCACAACTCTCAGAGCTGGTACTATCAACAATTTGCTAGCAGCAGAGGTGCTGGAAAAACACACATGCGACCTGTACCGCATTATACAGAAAACAGGTGAAGCTGTTCGCCAGTACCTGGACAGGTTTAACAGGGAAATGATTTCTGTTAAGAACCTGGACATCCCCACAGCTACCGAAGCATTCCGAAGAGGTTTGATACCTAAGTCTCCCTTGTATTATGAACTAACCAGGTATCCTTGTAGTACCTTTGAGGAAGTCAGGGCTAGAGCCATGGCTGAAATCCGTGTAGAGGAAGATGATGCCTCCAGGTATGGAGGAGAATCCAGCTACGAAAGGAAAACTCAGAATAGCAGCAACAACAACAAAAGAAACGATTGGCGTCATCAGCCATACCAGAAGCGTGACCAAGCTAGCAACGTAGCTAGAGAAGCCCCCCGCAAACCTAACAATTCGGATTTCCCTCCTATATCCTCCTATTGTTTTAATGTTGATGTAGGAGGTGTAGTAAACGCGCTGGAGAAGTTGGGCTCAGCAGCTAGGTGGCCCAGGAAGACTGATAAACCTGATGTGCGAAAAGACATTTCCCAGTGGTGTAGCTACCATGGAGATCATGGCCATCTAACTGAGGATTGCAAGGCTCTCAGGAAAGAAGTAGCTTGGTTGCTAAAGAAGGGGTACCTGGAACACTTGATGGGAAAGAAGGGCCAGAAAGATGAACCTGGAAAGGACCGGAACAGCAAACCAGCTGGTCTGCCACCTGATCCAACACATGACAAGGTAGTCAACTTTATCTCAGGAGGCTCAGAAATTTATGGACTAACCTATTCTGCAGCTAAGCGGTTCGCTAGGGAAGGTTCCAAATCCGCTCCAACCCAGCACAGGAGCAAGGAGGAACGAGAACTACGCAGCATGACCATCAGCTTCGAAGAAGAAGAAGCTGAGGAAGCTGATCATCACGACGGACTGGTTATTTCCCTCACAATCAGCAACTGCTTGATCAAGAGAGTACTGATATACAACGGGAGCTCAGCTAACATCATATTCAAGAATGCCATATAAAGCATGGGGTTACGTGACGAAGACATCATCAGAAAGTCAACAGTCCTCTACAGCTTCAATGGAGAACCCGCCATCACTGTTGGCGAAATCACACTACCAACCTACGCCAAAGGACTCAATCTTCAAACCAGGTTTAGTGTCGTTGATTGTCCTTCAGCTTACAATGTTATTATGGGTACACCTTGGATTCACAGGATGAAAGCTGTGCCATCCACCTACCATCAAAGCATCAAATTCCCTACCTAGTGGGGAGTACAAGAGATCAGGGGAGACAGGAAGGTAGCTAGGGAATGTTACATCATTTCTCTCAAACCTAAGAAGGAGGACATCTAGCAATTACAACAACATCCCTCACCGAGCAAACCCGAAGAACAGGATATAGAGGAAGTGGTGCTGGATCCTGCAAAACCAGAACAAACGGTCCAGGTTGGAGCATCCCTACCACCAGAGGAGAAAGCTAGGATCGTCGAGTTTCTCAAGGAAAACATCACCTGATTCGCATGGACACATGAAGACATGGTTGGCATAGACCCTTCTATTTGCACCCAGAAGCTGAATGTGGACCCCCATCATAAGCCTATCAAGCAGAAAAGAAGGAAATTTGCACCGGAACGCAACCTGATCATCAACGAGGAAGTAGAAAAGTTGCTGCAAGCAGGTAAGATTAGGGAAGTCAAATATCCTGATTGGTTAGCTAACGTGGTTGTGGTAGGGAAAAAGAACGGCAAGTGGCGAGTCTGCATCGATTTCACCGATTTAAACAAAGCTTGCCCCAAAGATCCATTCCCCCTACCTCACATTGACGCCCTGGTAGATGCCACAGCTGGACACGAAAGGCTCACGTTCCTAGAAGCTTACTCGGGTTACAACCAGATTTTGATGGACCCGGAAGATCAAGAGAAAACAGCTTTCATGACCGAAAGAGGTATATATTGCTATAAGGTTATGCCATTTGGTCTAAAAAATGCAGGTGCTACCTATCAGCGCCTGGTGAGCAAGATGTTCGAAAAACAGCTTGGGGATACGATGGAGGTCTATATCGATGATATGCTGGTCAAATCCAAACAAGCTGGGGATCATGTATCTCACCTATAAGACACTTTTGACGTTTTGAAGAAGTACAACATGAAGCTGAATCCAACGAAATGCTCGTTCGGAGTACCAGCTGGCAAGTTCCTAGGTTACATAGTGACATAGAGGGGAATCGAAGCTAGTCCAGACCAAATCAGAGCACTCATCAACATCCAATCTCCCAAGAACCTGAAAGAGGTTCAAAAGCTGACAGGAAGAGTAGTAGTGCTTAATCGCTTCATCTCCAGATCCTCAGATAAGTGTCATCTTTTCTATCATGTGCTTAAGAAAAATAAAGGTTTTGATTGGACTACAGAACACGAAGCTGCTTTACAACAGCTAAAAGCGTACCTATCTACACCGCCTGTACTTTATAAGCCGAAGCCAGGTGAGACGCTACAGCTCTATCTAGCTGTAAGTAGCACAGCTGTTAGCGGGGTATTGGCTAGAGAAGCTGACAACCAGCAACTACCCGTGTATTATATCAGTAAATCCTTACTTGATGCAGAAACCAGGTACACTTCTCTGGAAAAGTTAGTGTTAGCTTTATATACAGCTTCGAGGAAACTTCGACATTATTTCGAAGCGTATCCTATCTGTGTTATGACTAATTATCCTATAAAAGCTGTGTTACACAAACCTGAATACACTGGCAGGATGAGCAAATGGGTTGTATAACTTAGTGCTTATGACATCAGGTACCAACCACGAACGGCTATAAAATCGCAGGCTCTTGCCGATTTTGTGGCAGATTTCAGTCCTAACCTAGCTACCTCAGCAGATGAGGAAGTACGGCATATTAATCAGGTAACTCCCGCAGGTAGTTGGAAACTATTTGTGGATGGTTCTTCCAAATTTAGAGGAGCTGGATTAGGTATAGTCCTAAAATCGCCACAAGGGGACATGATAATACGATCTATTTGTTGTGATTTTAAAGCTACTAACAACGAGGCCGAGTACGAGGCTCTGATTGCAGGTATGACTGTGGCTCAGGATCTGGGGGCAACCAGGTTGCAGGTATATAGTGACTCCTTGCTTATAATCAGCCAGGTAAAAGGAGAGTATGCAGCTAAAGATTCAAAGATGACCCTGTACCTGGAGCTGGTCAAGTCGAAGATGTTGCTATTTCAAGAGTTTACAATACAACAGGTACCAAGGGACCAGAATACACAAGCTGATGCATTAGCTAACCTGGGATCCGCACTTAGGGAATGCAGCTTCAGCAATGTCCCTATCGCTCACTTAGCTGCGCCAGCTATCAACAAAGAGGCAAGCGGCGTACTTAGCATTGGTAACGAGGCAAGTGCTAATAGCTGGACGAAGACGCTGATAGATTACCTAGAAAGAGACATACTACCAGATGACAAGCTGGAATCAAGAAAGATACGCATGAAAGCCAGCAGGTACCAGGTAATAGCTGGAGTCTTGTTTAAATGTGCAGCTAAGCAAGACATTTTGCAGAGATGCTTGGAGAAAGAACAGTGGGAAGCTACACTCAAGGAATTTCATGAAGGAATTTGCGGCTCACACACAGAAGGAAGAAGCTTGTCTAACAAAATCTTGTCCTATGGTTATTATTGGCCGACTATGCGTAGGGACGCCAAGAGGTACGTAGCTAAGTGTGAGAGTTGTCAAAAGCACGCAGGTATGATACATAGGCCTTCCGAGCCATTACACCCCACGTTGACGCCTTGGCCATTCATGAGGTGGGGCATGGATATAGTGGGAAAGCTGCCAGCTGCGCCAGGTCAAAAAGTGTATATGTTGGCTTAACTGATTACTTCTCTAAGTGGATCAAAGCTGGTGCATTCCAGCAAGTAAGGGATAAAGAGGTGATTGCCTTTATACATACTAACATTATTTGCAGGTTTGGAGTACCTAGTGAGATTGTATGCGATAATGGATCACAGTTTATAAGTGGTAAAACACGGCAATTTTGCCACAAATGGAACATCAACCTGGTAACATCAACACCCAGGTACCCTCAAGCTAATGGACAAGCTGAATCCAGCAACAAGGTGATCATCAACGGCATCAAAAGGAGGTTAAAAGCCAAAAAAGGTAAATGGGTAGAAGAACTACCTAGAGTTCTCTGGGCCAACAGGACGACACCTAGAGGAGCAACAGGGCAGACCCCGTTCTCATTAGTCTAGGTTGTGAAGCAGTATTACCAGCAGAAGTAGCTGTACCTACTGCCAGGTATGGGCTCCTAACTTCTGAGCTAAATAATTCTGAGCTGTCTTATGATTTAGACACCATAGAAGAACTGTGAGACAGCGCACTAGTCAGGATGGTTGCTCAGCAATAGATTGTGGCCCGCAGCTTCAACAAAAACGTGAAAGCAAAAGTTTTCAAGCAAGGAGACTGGGTGCTAAGAAAGGTCTTCCAAAACACCCAGGAATTGAATGCTGGAAAGCTAGGTGCTAGCTGGGAAGGCCCCTACTTAATTAAACAGGTAATAGGCAAGGGGGCATATCGCCTAGCTACGACAGAAGGGGAAGTTGTACCTAGAAGTTGGAATGCTTCACATCTTAAACTTTATCACTTCTAAAGAAACTAAGTAATCATCTGTTGTACCTAAGACATCGGATGTTAAGCAGTCACACCAGGTAAGGAAAGACAGCTAAGCAAAGCCAAGGAACACCAGGTTAGGCCATCCTCCTTGCATTTTCTACCTATAAAGATTTTATCTAGAGTCCATACTGACTTAGGCATCAGATAGTCGTTTAAGCCAACGACTATCTTGGCCTAGCCAACACACGCAGGTACCGCAAGACCAGCTTCAAGTGGAGCACTACTCAGCTTCCTAAGCTACCAAAAGGCGCAAGAATACCTAGACACCTTGGAAGATAACCACTCAGAAATCAAGCTACCAAGGTTGCATCAGCTAAGGGTTATACGCCAAGACAACAGGGCCCATCACACAAGTCATTGGCATCATAAAGCGCCAGGTAAAAACATAAAAGCAGCTAGCTCATTTGTACTAAAGATCTAAGAAATATGCATATACCAAAGTAAAAACTGTTCAAAAGACGCACCAGCCCCTTGGCTGGCGGTAAAATTATCCAAAGCATATTAATTAAAATTGTTTGACAAAAGCAAAGCGACAAGTTTGAACCAGGGGGGAACTAAGCCGTTTCTTCAGCTGGGGCCTCCTCAGCTGCAGGTTTAGACGTCTCAGCTACTAGGGCAGAACTACTAGAAGGTTCAGCTGCAGCATCAACCGCGACCTTTGCTGAAGGCTCAGCTAGGTCTTTAGCCGATGAATCAGCCGTAGAAACTTCTTGCCCAGGAGGAAGCAAACCCAAGGCCAGGGCTTCAAGATCTGCGATGCTCCCCATGGTAGCTAGAAAAGCATCGGTATATTTGTGCAATTCCTTAGTCCCCAGGTTCTTGAAAAGCATCAGGTATGCTAGCTTGGCAGGTTCAACAATCTGGACCTCAGCCATCTTATCTAGATGGATATCCTTCTGATGCGCCAGCTGGGCATCCGATGCCTCCTTCTCCTTCACTATCTTTGCCAGCTTGTGGGTAGCCACCTTAGCTTCCTCCCTAGCCGCAGCAATTTCAGCTTCAGCTGAAGCTGCGAAGAGCTTCTTTGCATCCCTCTCTTTCTCTAAAAGCAAAGTCTCAACCCTACGTTGCTCCTCAGCTATAGCCTGCCCCTTCTTGGCCTTCTCCAGTTCCTCTTTTAAGGCCGCCACCTCAGCTTGAGAAGCCTTAAGCTGAGACGACATCGTGGCAACTGCTCTCAAGCTGGAGCGCGCTGCCAGACAGTTCTGTAAGACCTAGAAATGAAAACATCAAACATATAAGAAAATTGGGTAATTAAGAGCGTTAAAACTAGAGTAACCAAGGCAAGCATAAAAGTCGTACCTGCAGAGAATGTTGAACCGCATGGTTCACAATCACCTCAGGATCCTCAGACCTGAGACGTTTAGCTGCTGCAGGAAAGAAAAGCCTCTCAGCATGAGGCCATATGCCATTATTTAACCCATCCTCAGATAGGAAGTTCGCTGGCAGGGGTAGGTTGACCGTTGAGGTACTAGGAGGAGGAGGAGGAGGAGGATCTAAATCCAATTTTATTACGGGGGGTGGCATGCTAGGAGCAGAAGTGGCCACCTTGGCAGGAGTAGCTGGCCTAGGTTGGTTAGAGCTAGCAGGGACTCCAGATCTCTTTCTTTTTAACCTAGCAACAGCATCGGCTTGAGATAACGTGCTACCTTTGACTGCAAAAGTACAGTAGAACGTGATTAAAAGATTTATATCTAGAAAAACCTTAAAAGATAAAGTAGAACAGTAAGGTTGTCCTACCAGAAGACATGGAATCTGTTTCGGAAGTAGCAGGGGTCAAAGACGAGATAGGAATTGCTTTGAAAGGGGGGTTGTAGGTCCTCTTTTCCAGAGAAATACTCAAGAACACCTTAGCTCTTTCGTCCCGGTCTTCCAAAGTCTCCACAGCTTCAGGCAAACCTGAGCAAAAGCATGGTTAAAGTCATAGTTAATAAAGAATTCTAAAAAGAAAGGGAAAAACAAGTAGAATACCTCCAGCAGGCCAGCCAGAGGGGAGAAACACCCCAGCTTCGCCAAGAGAGTCCTTGGCAACAAAGAAAAAGCGAGTCTTCTAGAAAGACTCAGATGCACCAGTTCCTTCGACAGGAGAAGGGTATTTAGGTTTTTGCCTAAGAGTGACCTTGTTAGGGTAAAGGATTTTCAAACTATAGAGGGTTAGTAGATCTTCCAGCGCGAAAGGAGGGCTCCAGTCCCTAGTAGCAGATTCTGCGGTAAAACAGACTTTCCAAAAGCCTGGCATTAACTGACCAGGGTAGAAATTTAAAACCTCTACGAAGGAACGCACTAAGGGTGTGAGACTGAAGCTATAACCTAAGAGGAAGGGGTACTCATAGATACAAACTAGATCGTCGGGGGTATTCTCCGGCCGATCGAATTCCTCAGGAACAACAAACTCTGTACTTTCTGGGAAACCACCTCTAACCCTAATATTTTCGATGTCTTCCCAGGTGATAGAAGAAGCTACGTCGTCTTTAGCTTTCCCCATTAACGTAGGTCTAGGAATAAAAACCTTTTTCCTAGCAGATTGCTTAAAAGGCATACAAAGAGTCGAAAAGAGGAAAGGAAGAGAGAGAGAGAGTAGACTTACCAAAGAGAGAAGACAATAAACGGAAATGTGGATCTTCACGCAATCTTTTTGATTTTTAAATCTACTCTGACATACAAACGGCTAGTATTTATGACTTGGTTTAAATGAACTTAAGTGCATAAATTAAATTCAGTTCATTAAAGCTACAGTGTGTTCTATCTAATGATTGCGCCTTTTGAAAAGGCCTACCTTAATGACAAACGTTACACTAACGCATCATTAACTTGCAGCTTTGCTACGCCAGACCAACAGCATAGTCTACAAGTTAGGGGCAATTGTTACGCCATGAAATTTGTATAGCTATTGATACAGGTTAAAGAGTCATTTGCAGCTATAAGCTTCCAGCTTGGAACCTCCAGCGAAGGAGACCCAGCTTGAAGTCCACCAGCTAAGGAAGACCAGCTAGATATCGCCCAGCTAAAAGAATACAGTTCTGTTTTCAAAAGCGTTACAAGTCAAGGCATCAAAGTCTGAAGATCCACATAAGGATAAAAGCCATAAATGCAAAGGCAATAAAGAAGCAAGAATCGTGCTAATTGGCATTAATGGCAGGCCTAAAAAAGGGATTTGGGGCTGTTTTAAGAGAGAGCTAGGTTCCAACGGCTATAATCTTCCTAGTTATATATACATTCGAAGCAATTGTAAAGGACACAAGTTGATACACTTTAGCAATTACATACGCAAGTATAAGCACTGTTTAATTAGTTTACAAACTACGAGTTGCTTAGCTACAAAGGCACTAGGGCTGTAATCAAATACATAGTGGATTGGTGGACTCAAAGCCACCCGCGGTTTTTCCCTTATTCCAAGGGTTTCCGCGTCACCACCTTTGGTGTCTTGCCTTCATCTTTATTTCTGCTTTACTCGTTCATTTTAGCTGTGTTTGACAGCTACCGATAACCTGGTGGAATCTTAGTTGTAGCTCCCAGCTAAGTTTTGTCCTAGCAAGATTTAGCATAAACAATTATTTTAAAATTTTCTAGGTTTTGTTCCTTAGAGGCTCATTAATTTTTATAATCTATAATCCGCTGAGTGGATAGATGATCAAAACAATATGAACAACACCTAAGAGTAATATTTTCTTTCTAGGAAAATAACACAAATTGGGATAATATAATATACTGCAAATTAACCAAAAGTAAAGATAGAAGGAATTGATGCTTGGTCCCCTTCTCACACTATATATATCCCTGCCGCATCCACCATGATTCATACAGCAAACACAACCACATTATAACTTGTCGATTGAAACTTCCACCTTTTCAAGCAAAAGAAATGGCTCAAATAATCGGCCAGGTATTAACTATATGGTTTTGCTTTGCTTGTTGCTTTACTAGCTTTAGATATATTCTATGGTTTAAATATATTTTTGCATTCTTGTGAAAGTAGGAAGTTGTACAATACGGACCATATGGAAATAAGGCTGCACCAAACTTTTCCATGAAACTTCAAGGATGTGAACAAATCAGAGAAGTGATCGTGAGGCATGGATTTATTATCGATGCAATTGGGTTTGTTGTTGCTGGTCCATGTGGTAATACCGAAAAGACCATGTTTGGTGGAAATGGCGGAAATGAATCCAAGGTATACCTATGCCCTTATGTATAACTTGATGCTCTTAGTTTATACGCTCATGTTATCCGTACATAGTTTAATATATTAATGGTCAAGTATATGTTATCTTAAAATTTTGACAACTGATAATACAATAATGGGAGTAACTAGTGGTGAAGGAGTTCTAGCAACCATCATTTTGCGCTTTTTTGGAATATTAATTTACTGTTATTACCTATTTTGTAACTATTCTCTTTGATTTTTCAAAGTTTTCCCTACTTTCATTATCATCCCACGTAATTTACCTTATTTTGATTTGGCAATCTTTTTTTTAAATTATCCCACAAGATGGAGTCCATTGTATTCATTGCGTTTACTTTGTATGTAATGTTATTACCTAACATACTTTTCTTTTGCTTCCCTGTTTATCATGAAATTATGAAGATTGTGCTCAAGTGTGGTGAATTCATAACTCAAATAAGTGGAACATCAGGAGACTATTCATACACCTGCAACAATCGTCTTGTCTCCACACTGAAGATCCACACTAACTTTTGTCCCAGTGGATATGGACCATTTGGAACCGGGCAATGTACAAAGAATGTCTGCAACTTTTCAACTCCGATGCCTTTAGATGGTCGTATTATCGGATTTCTTGGAAATGCTCAAGGCTACCTTCTTTCCCTTGGTGTCTTTGTTGAAAAGGTAATTAACATTCATCCATCAGCTGAATTTTCGTGTATTTTGTTTTGACCTAATTTATGTCCTATTTAACATCAAAAATTAAATACTGAAGCTAGACAATATTTTAAAATAGATATTTAGATTATTTATATCATTAGAATCCATATTTTTAAGAGGTGTGGCTACTAGCTAATAGAAAAGTGGTAGAAATGGATGTAATTATTGAGAAAAGAAATAATTTGGATTTTCTACTTTTCAATCTTTATATTACAAATTTAAGTTACACTATTATTAACTATTAATATATTGTACTAAATGTGACAAATTAACGCTTTTAATTTTCATGTGTATTGTCAAATATATCAGCCACTTATTGGATGTTAAAGCAGCAGTTGAACATGGTTGGATGTGATGGATTCCAGGATGCAATATGCACATCCATCGGCTTTTATATTACCTATTATGCTTCTTGAAATAAGCCACATTTACTTTAAGTGGCCTCTCAAGGTTCTGAGTATGATATATCGTTAGAAATCATACACTTGAGTTAATGTATTTCGTTTATGTAATATAAGTACTGATGTTTAAGGTTTTTTACTAAACCCAAGTTGTAAGTTCTATTGGCTTTCATTCCAGAAAACAATATCAAAGAACAGTAGAACAATGAACTATGGAAAGCGATAAAGAGATGCAAATGAAACAAAAAATGGAAAACTGAGATCTGGGTGAAAACCCTCCACTATACACCAAGAGTCAATGGGAGTTCAAAAGATCAGCAAATCCGAAAGTTCTCATTTCATTGGAGAACTATAACCTTACATGGCCTGTTAAACTATTAATAATAGGGTTATGATTATTAGAGTGCACAAAGGAAATCTGAATAAACCAAAATCAACCGCTTGCACTAGGTCGCACCCCCGTCCCCGTCCAACACCTTGTGCATCAATACCAATCTATGCACGCCCGTGCATCCCTGTGTCAGACTGAACTTTCTAAATTGAGCTCATGGATGAGCATCATATTCATCACACAGCATAACCTAGATTTGTGGATGCAACGATGCACCATATTTCTTTCTCATTTTACTTGACGCTAACGATCTCCACCACACACACCTTTGCACACTCAAATGCCCAACACACTCTCACTTGGAAATCAGTTTAAGTGAAGAATATTATCTACAAATAAATAAATCACCTTTAGTCGATGTCCAACTCCTAAGCAACACCTCCTCCGAAAGTTACTGGAGTGTAGACCCTATATGGTTTTGATGATGACAAACTAAAGTAATAACTAACAAGGTTTATAAGTTTTATGTGTGCAAGGTTCATGAATTAATAATGATGCTTTATGAAGATAATAAGTGAAGTTCCTGAGTTGGAACTCCAAGAGAAGGATGAAGTTCCTGAGTGGGAACTCCAAGAGAAAAGAAGCTTAGTTACATAAGGGTGTAATTAGGTTTCTTATGTAAGGAACAAAGATCGTCATATGGTAAGGAATTGGAACTGTTCCTATGGAACTATGTTAGTGGAACTGATATAAGAAACATATGTCTAAAAAGAGATACTAATAAAATGTTTGTATGTTCCTATAAATGGAATGTTTGTCTGTTCTTATGAATGGAACAGACTTGAAACATGCGTGCAATGGTTTTAACTTTTAACAAAGGAACGAGCAATGCTTTAATCAAAAGGAACAAGCAATGTTTTAAGCAAAGGAACAAGTAATGTCCTTAAAGGAACAAACAATTTTGTTGTGCAAAATATGTCTACACGCCTGACTTAGCAGTTATATATTCTTGGAGAAAATTTAGGAAAATATTTTCAAAGATATTTTGGATATTTGTAAAAGATATTTATTATTTTCGAAAATAAAATCTTTTAATTAAAGAAAATCTTATTAAGATATTATTTGTTAGGAAAAGATTTAAATAAGCTTTTAATTATTTATAACTAATATTCTTAGTCAAAAATATCTTAAATAAATTGCTTGAATTTAGGAAATCCCTTTGCCAGTATAAAAGTTCGGTTGAACGTGTTTAATTAGTGGGATTAGGGGGTTAGTGATGCCTTGTTCCTTACGCATAGGAACAGGCATGACTTAACTCTACTACTCCATTATCACATGGTAATCCAACGTTTAATTTATTATGTGCATGTAGTGGGATAGTGTTGTTTGTTCCTCAAGCAAAGGAACAAACATGGCTTCACTCCACTACTCCACTAACCCATGATTGAAATCATGTTTATTCTAAATCTAAATGACTGCTATAAAAGGGTTGTTCCAACTAAGTCATAAGTGTGTCTGACAAAGTGATAATTGATCTAAAAAGGTATTAATTTGAGTATCACGTATATTGAGTCATTACCACCAACTTTCCAAGTTCCAAGGTCCATTACCATATGAGTTCATTGTTCCATTAGTGTTTAAAACTGTTATATTATTCTGTATTTTGAGTTCAGAAATGAGTTGAGAGGAACTCTTGTAATTTGAGTTTGGGTAAGGGGTTTGAGTGAACTCCTATAAAGTGTGAGGCTTTGAGTGAAGCAAGAGAAAGAGAAAGGAACTTCGATTGAAGTTCGAGAGGAACAACAGTTAGAGGGAACTGTTGTTGGGACTTGAGTTTGTAGAGGAACTCAAGTAGTGGCCCGAGAGTTAATAGGTTTGTAACAAAGGTGTTTGGCCTATTATAGTGAAAGAGTTGAGTTTAAAATCCCTTGTGGTCGAGGTCGTTTCTTCGTGTTGGGCCCATGAAGTTTTTCCTCGTAAAAATCTCTTGTGTCTTTCTCTTGTTCCTTTCATTGTTTTTTTAATTCCGCAAAAAGTAAGTTCATTTTCTACACATACAATTCACCCCCCTCTTGTAGTGTTCCTAAATAAACAACATGGAGGTCAACTAATTAAGGTTTTGTACAATCAATATTAAGTATATGTTAATAAGTCAAGTTTACTATAAGTCCCCCCTCAAGTTTTGATTGTCATCGGTAATCACAAATTAAACTTCAGTTCATGTATTTCATCTATGAATTAGGATAAAATAAAAAGATTATTAAAATGAGAAGGGTGGGAAGGATTTTATGTGCATATTTTTTGAACTAAATGTGCATATTTTTTAAACTAAATGCGCAACTTTTTATGATGTGCATTTTTTTGAATTGAATGTGCATCTTACCATTTAAGAGCATATACGTATAGGCCGAAAAGTGAAAAATGCATATCTAGTTTTAAAAATTAGCACATCCACTTCAAAAAATATGCACATCGATCCTTCTCACCCTTCTCATTTTAAGAATATTTTTACTTGATCCCAACTCTTTCATCTATAACATAAATATTAGTGTTTGACTTTTTTTTTATTAAGCCATAGTTTTTCAACAAATAACTATATTAAGTTCATAGTTATAATAAAATTGCCAGAAATAAATCAACATTTACGTTGTCCACTTTTAACAAGTCTACCTTAATTTATTACATTAACAAGTCAACCTTATAACCACTTTTCTTTTAACAAGTTTTTTAACCGGTGACCTGAAAAACCTGAAAATCCAGTTCTTAATTCCCCACTCTCCTTTGAGTTCTTGACTTTTGAAGAATTATAATATATATATTAAATGAACTTCAGATAAACAAAAAAAAATTAAACCCACCCCACCCCCACCCACTTGCACCCCCTCCTTTCCATTCTGCCATAACCACCTTCCATCCCCACTCCATAGCTGCCTCCTCTCTCTCCTCAATATAGATAGATTCAAGTCCTCGGCCGAATAGGATTGACGCCCCTTTTTGCCATTTCACACCAAGTCTAAAGAATGGGATACCATCACCAATACCTTCCTAATAAACTAAAAATCAGATTTACTAAAGATGCTTTACTTCCAAAAAAACCCAGATTCACCAACATCTTAATTCTAACGACTAATGTTGTTCATCATGTTTCCAGAGGGTAGAGGTCATTTACATAATTATAAAATAAGTATCATAAGTGGGCTATAATCAGAATCTAAGAGCAAATGTCACATTTTATTGCTTGAACGAATGCCGAAGCCTTTCAAATCAAGGGTAATTGGCATAGTCTCTCTAACACACACAAGTATGTTCGGCCGAAAAGGCGTTTTGAGGGCGTTTTTGGGAACAAATCATCATGTAATTCTCTAACATGAGGGAACAAATCCTTGGCCGAAAAGGCATTTTAGGGATGTTTAGTACAAATTAGGGCAATGTAAGCGCATATTTGAAGATTGTGAAGATGGGTTTTTTGATGAGGTGATTCTTCAACGTGGGTCGATGAGTTTCGAGAGGATCATCGAGGTTTCTTTAATGGCGGAGAAGGTGGAGTTTTGGTAATTGATGGTTTTTTGAAGGAAGAGATTGAGCGAGAAATTGAGGAGAGGAGAGAGATTGGGAGTGCAGTAGAGAGGTCTGAAGAAGGATTAATGGTGTGAATTAGGGATTTGAGTGAAGGTTTTGTAGATTACAGAGCACATTTATAAGCTGATGATAGAAATGAATCTGCTGAGGTTTGTAAGGAGGATCAAAGCGTTTTCTCCATTTTTAGGGAAGAAGGAGAGAGAGAGAGGGGTGGGGGATTGGAGGAAATTTGAATGATGGAATAATCCCGCTCAAGTATTGAGGATTTATATGAATTTGATGGGTTTCGGAGGAGAAGTCAGGTATGGTGGAATGAGAATGTTGTTGGTCTTGTAATGGCAGAAGCCATTATTATTGTTAATGGTGGTTCTAAACTCTTTATAGTTTGGGAAATCAATGAGTTTGCCAATGTGATGAGAGGTTAGGAAGGTGGCAAATGAGAGGTTAGGAAGGTGGCAAATGAGATGGGGTTAGAGTGGGCAAGGGTTGAGACCAAAAAAGAAGGGGGTGGCAGTAGGCAAATGAGATGGGGTTAGAGTGGGCAAGGGTTGAGACCAAAAAATAAGGGTGTGGCAGTTGGTTTTGGGTGGATGATGAGAGAGAGACAGGGTGGAGGGCAGTGGTGTAGGGGGTGGGGGGTCTGATATATGATGGGGGGAGGAAGGAGAGGGGGAGGAGGGATAGTTTTTTTGTTTTTAAATATAAATTAAAAAAATTTAAATGTCCAATAAAAGATTGACACATGTCCCTTTAACCTGTTAAATAGGTTAATAAAAAATAATAGCCGATTTTGACTTATTAAAAGAAGAGAGGTATGAAAGGTTTACTTGTTAATAGAATATTTTAAGGTTAACTTGTTAAAAGCGGTCAATGCAAAGGTTAACTTATTCTTGACAATTTTTCCATTATAACATAACAAGCGAGGTTTAGCGTATTTAATTAACTAACTAACTAGTTGGCATTGGCAATGGTGGCTCAAAGAATTTCTCCATATGGGGATGCTGAAGACTAGGTTATAAGGGTCCAAGAATCTAGCGCATTCGGCTCCTCTTTTAGTGGATGATCTTTCCTTAGAGGGGTTCATTCGATTTCAAGTGACATGTTATTGGAGGATGTAAATATAGGGCAATTATTCTTTGTTTAGTCTCTGAATTTTTAGAAAAAGGTTCTTAAGCATTCTATTTCTTCCGTTTCTTTTTAATTGCAATAAAGGGGTATTATTTGTGAGACATAAAAAATTCTTTTGTTGCAATTAAAAAGAAATGAAGGAAGTACATCCTATTCTTACACTGTTCTTGTATGCTTTAATGTCAATTTCTTGGTGTTAAAACATCAATAAAGCAACTTTCCTTCTATATTTTCAATATTGTTCTCTTGAATGTCATAGTTATTTGGATTCTTATATTAGGTTAGATTGCGTCTAGTCACTATGTCCCCTCACCTTCGTTCACCTGCCTTGATGGAAATTGGCATAAACAATTTGGCGTCCACTGTGGGACAAGAGACTATATCGTCTTACAATAAAAAAAACATTTCACAAACACAATACATCATGGCAGAAGAGTAGGTAACTGTTAGTAAATATATGGGAAAATTGAGCAAGATGAAGGACTCGATGATAGACTTACAACGCAACATGATCTGGTCCTCGACATAGCCTATTGGATTTGTTTTGATATTGTTGTAAGATTTTGGCGTATTTGTTGTTAATATATTTGTTTTGATATTGTTCTATGATTTAGGTGTATTTGTTGTTTGGATAATTGTTTGATGGATTTGTTGTTAGATATATATGTTTTGATTTGTTGTAGTGTAAGCTAATTGCGGGTCGCTTAACTTTGGATAGATAGTAGAGTTGGTTTACTATAAGACGGTTTTAGGTTAAGCTTAACCTCAGACCAGCCCAATAAGGCTTAGAGAAGCCCATGACGCGCGCCACATGCTAAGCAGCCCAGCCCAGTTGTTTTTTTAACTTTTCGACCCAACACCTTAACTTTTTGCGTTTTTTAACTTTTCGCCCTAAAACCTTAACTTTTGCATAAAAATCCATAACTAATATCATATGTGGAATCGATACCCTTCACTCCATTAGCCCTATTAGTTATGGATTTTTATGCAAAAGTTAAAGTTTTAGGTTGAAAAGTAAAAAAAAACGCAAAAGTTAAGGTTTTAGGTTGAAAAGTTAAAAAATCAAATTTTCTGGGCTCCTTAGCGCGTGGCACGTGTAATTGGACTTTTAATTGGCTTATTGGGCTGGTCTTGCATTAAGCTTAATGTAAGACCGTCTTTTATAAGACTTTGCCAGTTGGTTTACTATAAGACGGTCTTAGGTTAAGCTTAACCTTAGACCAGCCCAATAAGGCTTAGAGAAGCCCATGACGTGCGCCATATGCTAAGCAGCCCAGCCCAGTTGATTCTTTTAACTTTTCGACCCAAAACCTTAACTTTTTGCATTTTTAACTTTTCGCCCTAAAACCTTAACTTTTGCATAAAAATCCGCCGGCAGCTATTATTCAACTTTCATCTTTCTTTTCTTTGAATGAGGGGAATGTTTTTGCTAAAATGCTTCCAAAAGCTTCGCTTAAGTGACTCGCTACGCCCCTGGCTTGATAACTAATATCATATGTGGAATCGATACCCTTCACTCCATTAGCCCTATTAGTTATAGATTTTTATGCAAAAGTTAAAGTTTTAGGTTGAAAAGTTAAAAAATATGCAAAAGTTAAGGTTTTAGGTTGAAAAGTTAAAAAAATCAATTTTTTTGGGCTCCTTAGCGTGTGGCACGCGTAATTGAACTTTTAATTGGCTTATTGGGCTGGTCTTACATTAAGCTTAATGTAAGACCGTCTTTTATAAGACTTTGCCTAAATAGTGTTACCTTGTTTAAAAATTACTATCTTTTTTGAAAAGATACTATCCTATAGAAACGGTAATATCTTTTGGAAAACGATACTATCGCATAAGAAAAAATACCATCCCACCTAAGTCAAACTGACCCTCAAAAGAACAAGAATGAGCTTCAGCATTGTGGTTGCCAATTTCAGTTCCTCGATGTAATATTACTCTTCCTTTCAAGTTTCTTTGGTGCCTTGCACGTAATCAAATCTAGTATTCTTATGTAATTAAAAGTCAGAAAGACATTAATACACTAATCAAATCTAGTATTTCTTATATAAGCAGATCGTTTGGTTGAATTTAAGAAGTCATTTTCCAAAATCATTTTTCCCATGTATCTATTTGGTGGATCATTTATATAAGCAGTTTAAGTAACTTCTACCAGTATGCAAGATTAAGATACAAAAGCATAATCTCATTGATTTTTTTTTTGGTTGGAAGGAACTATATTAATTAACTACATAAACTATTACAGCTTGTTAGTCAAAACTGTCTAAGGTAGTCTATTGGCTTGTAAAGCCCCACGCAAAATATCCAAAAGCAAGGGTACATTAAGATTACAACTATTGTTTAAAAAAGGAGAGGGGAACATTGTTGCACCAAAATTACAGCCAAAAGGTTGTTCCCTCCTCCACCTATCTAGCTTGTCCGCATCCTTCAAGCAGCTCCTTCCAACCTTAGCTATCTCCCATGCTCTATTCCTCCCTGGGTGGTCCCTGCACATTGCAGCCAAGTTGCAATACCAATCTTTAATCACAGGATGGTGAGTGATGTGGTCCACTAATATTTTGAAATCCGAGAAGATATGAACATTACACAGATTTTGGGCCACTATCCAGTCTAAAGCCTCATGTATAGCCTGAAATTCAGTACTAGTAGTATCACTACTTCTCATTTTCTTGTAGAAGGCCATCTGGCATTGGTTCCTGCTATCCCTCATTATTCCCCCTATTCCTACTTGTAAGGTCTTGGGGCAGAAAGAAGCATCTACTTTGATCATACAGTGGGTGGGGTGTATTTCTAAGTTGTCTGCCAGTAGTGCTTCCTTTCCTTGATTGGTGTTTGCGTTCACAAGGTTAGTTGTAAGGCGTAAGGTTTGATGGTACACCTGTTGTGCCTTAATGTTCTTTTGTTGAAAGACCTAAGCATTCCTTTTCTTCCAGATTTCCCAGCAACCTATCCCAAATTTAGTGTTCCGAATGACCTCAATGTCATCCTGATTAGTGAATAAGTTATTAGTGATCCATAACTCATCACTGTCTATGTTGAACTGAGGGGATACCTTATTGAAGCAAAGCCAAACTTCCTAGGCCATTGGACAGTGTCTCAGAACATGGTACCAGGTTTCAGGTGTATTGGGTCAAAGGGAGCAATATTGGTTTATTTGCATTCCTCTTTTGTGTTGGGCAGCTTTGACAGGGAGTGCATCCCAGAAGATAGACCAGATAAAGAATTTGACTTTGGGTGGTAGAAGGCATTGCCAAAGTTTGTCCCAGCTTTTAGTAGTCCTAACTAGTGTGGTGATTGGGGAGGGTGTTTGTGGTGTAATGTGGCTGAAGTGTTTTTGCCAAAGCTCAGCATAAGCTGTCTTGGTGTTAAAGAAGCGCCCTTGGACAAGGGAGCATGTAAGCTCATCAATACCAGCATTAGGAATAAACAAAGCAGAGATGGTGTATAGCACATCCTGGGGTAGTACAAAGGATAAGTTATCAAAGTTCCAATTCCCCTCTCTCAGGCAGTTAGAGACCTTCATGGTGAGGTCCGTGAAGGTTAGAGGGCCATGAATTAAACTTCTCATGCTGCCCTTCCTAGTCCAGTCATCTAACCAAAAGGAGATAGGATCTCCACTACCAACAGATCAAACTGCAGATTTCACAAAGTTATCCCAACCCTTCCCAATGTCTTGCCAGATGTAAGACCCTCTCTTGAAGCTAGTAATCCCCTGTGTAGACTTAAAGTATTTGGCTCTTAGTATCTTAGTGGCTAGGTTATCATTAGAGTGCACTTTCCAACATAATTTAGTCAAAGAGATCTCATTGAGAAGTAAGTGTGACCTAGGGGAATGTTGATTTTCATTAATTTTCTATTTACTACATTTATTTGCTTACATTCTATCTATTTTAATAGGGGAATGTTGATTTCGTTTGTGGAGGAGCTCTGTGTCAAGGTCTTAGTGGCTTTAATCGCTTTAGAAACGCAACTAAAATACGTCCTTATGGAGAAAGTTGTGGATCTAATGAAATTGTACTCCATATAAAGGCATGGATTCACATTCTCTTTTTTGTACAATTTATGGGTAGAGAGTGGGTTTCATACTTTTGCACAGTTCCTTAAGACCAGAAAGTCATCTAAACACGCGATACATACTCTTGAACTTAGAAATCTGTCAAAACATGAGTTAATAAAGTACTAAGATTGAGCATCACCGCTAACATGAATTGACCAAACACAACTTACATTTCAGTTAATGAATCGAGTAAATATTTGGTTGTTGAAGGTAAGATGGGAAAATAAATATTAGTAAAAAAGAAAAGATTTAAAGTGGGAAGAACTTTTCGGAACATCCCAAAAAGAAAAATGGGAACATTATCAAATGGGAACGAAGGGAGTATTATATAATCTATGGTTTCCTTTTTTGTAATCTTGGCTCGTCGTATACTTATGAACTCTGTTTTTTGCTCAAAATTAAATTATATCAAATCTGGGGTACGAAATATCCATCAACACTTTAGCGTGATTTAAATTTCCAAAATTTCCACAAGTGTCTTTATTACATTTTTTTTTTTTAAAAGTACGTAAATTTACCATTTGTGGCCATTGTTGGCAAATTCTTCGAACAATTACCGATAATAATTAAGCGTCCAAATGTTTTTGGCAGGAGAGTGAGTAACACTTGAAGGTGGGTGAGACTGTGAGTAATTAGAAGCGAGTAAAAAAAAAGAAAGACAATTATGTCTACTTGGGGCATTGCATGGATATTTTAGGATGTCGTTTAACAACCCCTTTTTCTTTACATTTACTCTGAAACGCCCTACCTTTATCACTCTTTTCTTGTTCCAAGTCAGCGAAAAAGAAAACGACCAATATAAATAATTTCTACCTACTTATAACCATTTATACATAACAGATGCATATGCACTATAAATGAAACATATGCTAAGATGCTTTCAACCATATCTTACGTACTAAAATTTATTGGGTTAATTGCTTCTAATAATGCAACCTTTTGGCGATTCGCAAATAATAAAGCAAGCTTTTGATTATTATAGGATAAAACAACCTTTTATACCCCTTTGATTTTAAATAGGTCATGCTGACTAGTGATCGACTTGAGTATTTGGTAATTTTTTAATTAAAATTTTTAATTCCAATTAATAATTAAATAAACTTAAAAAATCTAAACTAAACCAACCCACCACATCCACAACTAGTCAGCCACCAACCTACACACCTCCACCCACAGCCACCGACCCAACCTACGACCCACCCACTGCAACCTCCCCTCCCTTTCCCCTTTCCCCTTTCCCTTCCACTAAACCACCCCACCCCCTTCCCCGTCCCCCCGGCCACTGCCACCCACTAAACCGCCTTCACCGAGCCACAAAACACCCCCTCCCCCACCATTAAACCCCCTTCACCTAGGCACGAATCCTCCTTCACCCAGCCACTAAACTGCCTTCACTACCACGAAATCCCCTCCCCCAGCCACAATACCCCATTCACCCATCAATGCCCCTTTAGTTACTTTAGTTCGGATGCCTTGCTCGGATAATCATCGCCTACCCATATATGATTGATGCGCACACTTTCTAACTCGTCGCCAATGATATGGTTGTTGCGCTGATTAATGGGGAAGAGAGAGGAGGATTTATCAAGGGTGGGGAAAGGAGAAAGGAGGAAGCGATATGGTTGGGGAACCGGAGAGGAGTGTTTTGTGAGAGTAAGGAGGTGAGTTGCCTGCCGGCGGTTCATGGTCGGGAATCAGAGGGGTGGTAGTCGCTGGGGGAGGGTGGGTAGAGGAGAGAGAGGTTAGGGGAGGGGCGGGTAGGGATTCTGGGGACGGTAAACGCAGGGGGATTTATATTTTTTTATTTTTATCTTTTTAATTTTATATTTTTTTATAATTTTTTTGTGAGGACCAATTATTAGCCGACATATGTCTCATATGACCTATTCTTCAGGTTATATCCGGTTTTTGACCTATTTGAAATCAATATAGGGTATAAATGTTGCTTTATCATTTGCGAATCATCAAAATGTTTCATTATTAGAAGCAATTTTTCCAAATTTATTTTGATATATTAACATAAAATAATAAATAAATTTAGGATACAATTAAAAATTTATGTAATTAAAAATTCTAGTTAACACAGAAATCAATATTATTAAAGAAAAATACTTGGAGATATAAAATTAACTCCATTTGTCTTTTGCTTTCTTCTCATTCATTTCCACTAAGAACTCTCTTATAACTTCTCATCTTCATCATAACTCCATCATTTCCTCTCGCGATCGGTAATATGTTGGTCAACTTCCTCTTTCAAGTTAGCTGTCATTTCCTTTTTCTCTATGTATATGATATTCATTGTAGCCATAATAGTAGCATATACAATTTCACTAAGTATGTCTCAATTTTATAACATTCTAATAGAAGAAAATATCTAAGAAGGATTAAAAAAATATTTAAAATATCAATTTTTTTAGTTAACATATTTTTTCAAAACGTAATGGACAAAAATATCACTTCTAATTTCATTTATAATTTATAATCTGGAGAATTCCTCAAAATTTAACGATAACAATTAAATCCTAGGACGTAAATTATTTTAAAATAAAATTTACTTCTTGTTTGTAAATCAATTTTTATGCTGAATAATGGATCATATAATGGTACATTATATTATAAAAAAATTTGTAATCCTTAAGTAACAAACATAAATAAATTTAATCTCAGACAATGTAAAATAATTTCATATCTAAAAATTTAATATTAAACTACACATCATGATCTGGGAAATCGACCGATCCAACAATTGTAATTTTATATTTTTAAATATTTTAAATATCCCGTGTATAGTGCGGGCAATTTTTTTGAAATGGCTTTTACTCTCCTCTCAAAAGAAACTCGTTAACTAACACTAACACACAAAAATATCATGCTATAAAAGGTATGAACAATTGATTTTTGATACATTTTAATATTTCCTTTCATTAATATCTAGAACTTGAACATTTCTTATGTAATATCCAAGTGAAAGAATTTAGTAGAGTTTCCATATTAGTTAAGCTACATAATGATTATGTGAAGAAGATTAAAATTTGATTGGGGTGCATACCAGACATATTATATTGAGTAATTCAATTAGTCAAACATTTAAGGGTAGCATTTTTTTTGTTTACTCCAAGTTGCTATTATGTATTTCAACACAAAGTAAGTCAAAAAATCAAAACTAATTAAACAATTAAGTATGTGTATTCATATTATATCATCAATAATATTTGACTTACTCTTTTAATTTATACTTCGACATCGTATCTTTCTCCCTTTTTCATTGGCATTCTCAAATGTATCATCACTAAACAAGTTCACTATGTCACACTTTTTTGACGAACTCTTTCAACGAGTTTAAAATTCAGATGAGTTAATTGTATAAGTTGTTGGAATTAATTATCATCGTCTCTTTCTCTCTTGTTTTATTGGCATTCTCTAATGTATCATCACTAAGCATGTTCCTTATTCTCACACCTTTTTTTACGAACTCTTTTAACTCTTTCAAAAATTATACTCCCCCATCATCACTAAGCAGGTTCCCTATTGTCACACTTTTTTGACTAACTTTTTTAACTCTTTCAAAATCATGCTCTCTCATGATTCAGTTTTCGGGTTTCACCTGACGGAAGTGTAGCTGTAACCAACTAACCATTAAGTTGCACCTCGTTGGTTGCACTTGCCAGTGTGTAAACGATCTGAGCCGGCTCGTAGAGCCCTCGAGCTCGGCTCGGTCAAAGCTCGGCTCGAGCTCGGTCAACTTCGAGCCTGAGCCGAGCCCGAGCTATACGTTAAGTATACGAGCTCGAGCCCGAGCCCAGCAAAGCTCGGCTCGTTTAAGCTCGTTCGGCTCGTTTAAGAAAAATTACATTTGAAATGTGTGGCAATAAGAAAAATAAAAAAAAATAGCCCAAACATGCAAAAGCCCATAAAAGAATATAATGTTATTGAGTTTAGTTTTCATATTGTATTAAATTTATGTATGATGGACTATTACATATTTTACTTTATGTAAGGAAGAATAATAAAACCAAAAACCAATAGGTGGGAGAAAAAATAAGATCCGAGCCCGAGTCGAGCTCGAGCTCGAAAGTTTGTAAACGAGCCGAGCTCGAGCTCCACCTTGGCGAGCTCGTCGAGCTTCGAGCCGAGCCCGAGCTCGACCAAAGTGACTTCGAGCCGAGCCGAGCTTGGTCGAGCTCGAGCTCAGCTCGGCTTGTTTACACCCCTACTTGCCACTATATAGTTCAGAGTATATTTGTATAAAAAAATTGGAGTTGGTAAGGTTAAAGTACGTCGCTAATTTGAGTCTAAGATCTTTTACGTTGAAGAAAATGTTTTTGGAATCAAATCCATCCTAGCCATAATTTGTACGCCCATGCGTCGTTTGGACGCTCTTGGGTATCAATATATCACTCTCTCCAACAGAATCTATCTGTACATACATCAACATGCATTCATGCATTGATCCAAATTCCTAATTGATAAATCTTTTTTTTTTTTTTCTACATTTTTCAAGATGGACCATGAGAATGAGAATTTGTTCTTGGGGATAAATAAGTGGCATAAATAAGTGGGCTCGCATAAATAAGTGGGCATCAGGCATAATATGATTTTGGGAATCCAAATGTGTAAAATCATTCAAAAATTCTCTAAACCCTCTATCCTGCGTTAGTAACTTGGTGTTGTTTTAATTTTATGATAAAAGCAAAGTTTTTCTTAGCATATAATTATTTAGCTAACGTTGGTTATGATTATCACCAAGCAACACAATAGGGTAAATGGCAACTTGGTGGAACTAAGGTAGTAGATTAGTAGGGAGTAGGGACTGAAGGTTGCGAAATCACTGTACCCTCCCCACCTAGCTCGGCACCCGTATCAGCTTCAAACTTAGGCTCCATATAATTGGACCGGTTTGCCCGGTTCTTGGTTTTGGTTCCCAGATTTTATAGATCCTTTATCCACGTGTACGGATGTACCTATTGAAACCAATTTTAGAACTGGGTATGTGATAGATGCATTTCCAACATACCTATAGTATCAGCCACGAGTTTAGTACATCTACGAATATTTGTATACTTTTATATGAAAGATAAGGAAAAATCACAAAATTAAGCACATTACTATATATGCAATTGAAATTAGACTTTGATAAGAATATATAAAAAAAATATTGAGATTTTGTTTTATTCCACGGTTTTCAATTGCGGAAAACATTTTGCAAATTGAATAAGAAAAGACAAGTTGATTGAACATCCAGATCATAAATTGGTTTCCATCGCATCTGTGTACAATTACTCATTTTCAACGCTCAGGTAAGATTCCAAAATCCATTGTGACCGGGTCGGGTGCTGATTTTGAAATTCCTTTTATTGTGTATGCTCACCCCTAAAGAGAGTTAAAGTAAGAGTGATTTTGTTTGATAGTATCGGCTTAGCGATGTCGCCACTTATTTCAAGATCAATCACATATGTTGAAATTCATTATTATCACAATAGTTAAGTTTTTAACATTATAAAAGTTAGTAATAAAATTTATAAAAATGTGGCGTCACTATTGTAATGATAAGTGTTACTTATGTAAATAATATTATAGGAAACTAACTATTACCCATTCGTAATAATTGACCTAATGCTCTTGTTCGCAAAGATGAAATTAATTGGATTTCATGTTTGTTTAGAGAAAGCAAAAGCATTTCTTTTAAATTTTCTAGGTTTTGTTCCTTAGAGGCTCATTAATTTTTATAATCTATAATCCGCTGAGTGGATAGATGATCAAAACAATATGAACAACACCGAAGAGTAATATTTTCTTTCTAGGAAAATAACACAAATTGGGATAGTATAATATACTGCAAATTGGGATAGTATAATATTTTCTTTCTAGGAAAATAACATTAATAAGTTGTTCCTTGGTCCCCTTCTCATACTATATATATCCCTGATGCATCCACCATGATTCATACAGCAAACACACTTACCACTTTATAACTTGTGAATTGAAACCTCCACCTTTTCAAGCAAAAGAAATGGCTCAAATTATCGGTCAGGTATTAACTATATGGTTTTGTTTTGCTTGTTTCTTTACTAGCTTTAGATATTTTATGGTTTAAATATATTTTTCCATTCTTGTGAAAGTAGGAAGTTGTTCAATACGGACCATATGGAAATAAGGCGGCACCAAACTTTTCCATGAAACTTCAAGGATGTGAACAAATCAGAGAAGTGATCATAAGGCATGGATTTATTATCGATGCAATTGGGTTTGTTGTTGCTGGTCCATGTGGTAATACCGAAAAGACCATGTTTGGTGGCAATGGTGGAAATGAATCCAAGGTATACCTATGCCCTTATGTATAACTTGATGCTCTTAGTTTATATGTTCATGTTATCTGTACATAGTTTAATATATTAATGGTCAAATATATGTCTATCTTAAAATTTTGACAAATGATAATACAATGACTAATTTGAAATAATGGGAGTAACTAGTGGTGAAGGAGTTCTAGCAACCATCATTTTGCGCTTTTTTGGATTATTAATTTACTGTTATTACCTATTTTATTTGTAACTATTCCCTTTGATTTTTCAAAGTTTTCCCTACTTAAATTTTCATCCCACATAATTTAGCTTATTTTGATTTGCCAATCTTTTTTTTCAATTATCCCACAACATGGAGTCCATTGTATTCATTGCATTTACTTTGTATGTAATGTTGTTACCTAACATACTTTTCTTTTGCTTCCGTGTTTATCATGAAATTATGAAGATTGTGCTCAAGTGTGGTGAATTCATAACTCAAATCAGTGGAACAACAGGAGACTATTCATACACCTGCAACAACCGTCTTGTCTCCACACTGAAGATCCACACTAACTTTTGTCCCAATGGATATGGACCATTTGGAACAGGGCAATGTACAAAGAATGTCTGCAACTTTTCAACTCCGATGCCTTTAGATGGTCGTATTATCGGATTTCTTGGAAATGCTCAAGGCTACCTTCTTTCCCTTGGTGTCTTTGTTGAAAAGGTAATTAACATGTATCCATCAGTTGAATTTTCGTGTATTGCGTATTGACCTAATTTATGCCCTATTTAACATCAAAAATTAAATTAATGAAGCTAGACAATATTTTTAAAATAGATATTTAGATTATTTATATCATTAGAATCCATATATTTAAGAGGTGTGGCTACTAGCTAATAGAAAAGTGGTAGAAATGGGTGTAATTATTGAGAAGAGAAATAATTTGGATTTTCTATTTTTCAATCTTTATATTAAAAATTTAAGTTACACTATTATTAACTTTTATTAACATATTGTACTAAATGTGACAAATTAACACTTTTAATTTTCATGTGTATTGTCAAATATATCAGCCACTTATTGGATGTTAAAGCAGCAGTTGAACATGGTTCGAAGTGATGGATTCCAAGATGCACTATGCACATCCATCGAATTTTATATTACCTATTATGTTTCGTTAAATAGGCCACATTTACTATAAGTGGCCTCTCAAGGTTCCGAGTATGATGTATCGTTAGAAATCATAAACTTGAGTTAATGTATTTCGTTTATATAATATAAGTACTGATGTTTAAGGGTTTTTTACTAAGCCCAAGTTGTAAGTTCTATTGGCTTTCATTCCAGAAAACAATATCAAAGAACAATAGAACAATGAAATAGGGAAAGCAATAAAGAGATGCAAATGAAAAAAAAAATGTCCATTATACACCAAGAGTCAATGGGAGTTCAAAAGATCAGCAAATCCAAAAGTTCTCATTAATTTGAGAACTATAACCCTACATGGCCTGTTAAACTATTTATAATAGGGTTATGAATATTATGATTATTAGAGTGCACAAAGGAAATCTGAATAAACCGAAATCAATCGCTTGCACTAGGTCGCACCCCCGTGCAACACCTTGTGCATTAGTACCAATCCGTGCATTGCATCCTTGTGTCAGACTCAACCTTCTAAATTTAGCACATGGACGAGCATCATATTCATCACACAGCATAACCTAGATTTGTGGATGCAACGATGCACCATCCTTCTTTCTCACTTTAGTTCATGCTAACGATCTCCACCAAACACACCTTTGCACACACAAATGCCCAACACGCTCTCACTTGGACATCAGTTTAAGTGAAGAATATTATCTATAATAAATAAATCATCTTTTAATCAATGTCCAACTCCTAAGCAACACCTCCTCCGAAAGTTATCGGAGGTCAACTAATTAAGGTTATTTAAGTATATGTTAATAAGCCAAGTTTGCTATATATGAGTCGCCCCTTAAGTATTGATTGTCATTAGTAATCACAAATTAAACTTAGGTTCATGTATTTCATCTATAATATAAGTATTAGTGTTTGCCTTTTTTTATTAAGCCCGCGTTTCTCAGCAAATGACTATATTCAGCCATAATTCTAATATAGCAAGCCAGACTTAGCGTTGTTAATTAACTAACTAACAAGTTGGCATTGGCAATGGTGGGTCAAAGAATTCCTCCATAAGGTGTCATCAGACTAGGATGATTTTATGGTATTTTTTTTTCAAAACGACCACCATATAAGCCTCTAATTAGGTTTTGTCCATTAATATGATAAGAAATTGTCTTTTTCAATTTCCTAGATTGTTTATATCCTTAAACAGAAAAGGAGATCATAGTAATGTTCTACTCTATCTGTTGACGTAACCAAATAAATAATGATTTAAAAGATTTATGATAGCTTTATTTTTAAAAGACAACTATAAAATTTTCATGAAGACTAGGTTAGAGGTGACTAAGAATCTCGCAGAGTCGACTCCTCCTTTAGTGGATGATATGTCCTTAGAAGGGTTCATTCGAATTCTATTAAGGTAATTTGGTAATTAGATTCTTAGGGTTGTAAAGATAGATTTTCTGATCTCTATATATATAACAGTACCGGGCAAACCTAAACAGGTTAGCCAATTATTCCAATACTCGTACATGGTATCAAGAGTCTAGTTTAAATTTTTTTTTCCTTTTTCTCTTTCAATTTTCGGTTGTTTTTTTTTAAAAAAAAACACAAACCCTAATTCTGGCAACCACCTTCTATGGACGCCCATGTGCCCACCGCCGGTCAGTCCGTTCGCCCAGAACCGACTACTCCGGTGCACCAGCCCCGGCATCAAACGCCCAGCGCAGGACTTCGTCTCTGCTCCGCCGCTACAGCCCGACGCCTTCTTTCCGGCCACTACCGGCGTCTCCTCGGCTCTGCCGCACCAGCAGCCAACGCAAAGTCACTCGTCTCTAGGCCTTGTCTCCGCCGCCTCAGATCTTGGTGGTTCTTCCTGGCAGGCGCACCAACCTAACTTGCTGGCCTCCTCCACGGCGCTTCCTTCTCTCCAGCAGGCTTCTTTTCCGCCGTCGTTTACCAGCAGCCCGCTGGTGTTTTCCTCCCCTTCCCGAAGTCCAACCCACCATTACCCACCAGGTTTTGGTGGTCGGGCAGATTCTGTTGCCCCCTCTTCCATGATGCGTAAATCAAGGGCAATTATCATTTGTGTCTCTTGATTTTTTAGAAAAGGCTCTTAAGCATTCTACTTCATATTCGTACACTGTTCTTGTAATAATATTAATTTCTTGGTATTAAAACATCAATAAAGCAACTTTCCTTCATTTTTAATATTGTTCTCTTGAATCTCATAGTTATTTTGATTCTTAGATTGGATTGCGTCTAGTCACTATGTCCCTCACATTCGTTCACCTGCCTTGATGGAAATTGGCGGAAATAATTTAAAGCCCACTCAGTGGCGGATCTAAGATTTTTGGTTTACCCTCAATTACCGATCATTTATTAGAATCAATTTTTTTATATCAGAAGTAGTCTTGAGGTAAAAAAAATTATTCATATGAAATATGAAAATCAAATAAGAATTTAACTAAATCAAGCAATCATATCAACTCTAACAAACAATGATAACCACAATCTGAAATATAAAATAAAACTTCAGGAATCTGAAAATTAAACATACAAAGTATTCAACATAAATGGAGTACCTAAACGATGACTGCCGACTCACACCTCATAAATAAATGCGAAAATATGACAATTGATTACAATATAATAATTACATGAGAATTAGACTGCGTAATTTCAACCAAAAAAATGCAAGAAACACTTAAATTAGAAAGCATTTGTCATCCCTATCCCCACCCTCTATGTTCCTCTAGATTTTTGTTTCACGGTAGTGGAATATCACATTTCACTCAAATTCCATTATACACACGCCACCACCATGCTCATGGTGCGCTCAAATGAACCTTTAGTTCATTCGCAATAAACACCACAGAACTGGAGCTTCTTCTTTTTTTTCCCTTTGTAATCTTCATCAATGAACGTCATTTTATATACAATGAACATCGACAAATGACCCAAATTTTTTTCTCTCTCCTCAATATTTTGAATTCATTTGCCCAACATTTTCCCAATTCTTTTCTCAACCATCTATTTTCTCTTTAAAAAAATATTCATTATAAATGTTCAAGATGTTTATTTATTCATATCACATGTTCATTGTAAAATCAAATAAAATTTTAATTAAAAGTTAAAAAAGTAATATGTTTTTTGTAAAATTAACCTTTTCAAATAAGTGATATGCAATGTTTGAACAATTTTTTGTACATAATACCAATATTCATTTGTTTGAACCAGATGTTCAGTTTTTGATAACCAATGTTCATTGTAATCAACCTAAAAAAAGTATTAATTACATTTCATTGAAACATGTCTTTTTTAAACATAATCCCCATGTTTATTATGGGTATGGTAGATGTTCATTTATCCACAAACAATGTTCATTGAAAAAATAACGTTAACAAATAATGCTTCCCAATTAACGTAGACATATTTTTTTAAATATAATAGTAATGTTCATTATGGGTTCTCAAGTTGTTCCTTTATTTACATCCAACGTTCATTGTACAATATAATTAACAATGAAATGAGGTAAGTTTTAAATGAACATCTGGTTGGCCACAATGAACTGTGTTATGACAAAAAATGAACATATGGTTACTTACATTTTGAAACCATTTCATTTGAACATGTCTTTTTAAACATAATACTTATGTTCATTATGTTTTTTTAAGTTGTCCCTTTATTTACATCAAATGTTCATTATACGATATAAACAAGGGATATGAGATAACTTTTGAATGAACAACTGGTTGGCTCAAAATGAACTGTGTTATGGCATTAAATGAACGTATGGTTAATTACATTTTGAGATCATTTGTCCAAAATATTCTCTCTGTTTTAGGTAAATTTAATGAACATCTTGTTTTAGGTAAATGAACAAGTTAGGATATAAAATGAACATATGGTAATAAAACAATGAGCAATAGTTCAATGATCATATTTGTTTTCAAAAGAAGGGATAGAGAATTACATAAAAAAATTATTGAAAAAAATAAGAATTACATAAAAAATAAAATAAAAAATTAATGGATAACTATATATTAATGAATTACATAAAAACACTTAGTTTTCTATTTTTCAAGAATGGCGCTTCTCTTCTCTTCGACTTCTTCATCATCACCACTGCGCGTCTTCTTCATCAACACAAATGGCGCTTCTTCTTCATCTTTTTGTTTCCTATTTTTCAAGAAAATAAACATAAATTAGTAGATTACATTAAAACACTTAGTTTAAAAATTAAAAAATAGTAAAATTAAAAAATAATGACAGAGGGTAATTAAGAACAGCGCAATTAGAAGGTTCATCGAAAAAACTGTCATAGGTTCATCCTTACAAAAAATAATGAATTACCAAAAAAAACTAATATAGGTTCATCCAACAACTAAATAGATTCATCATAAAACAGATACAGGTTCATCCTAAAAAATAAAAGGCTAATCCTAAAAATTAAAAGGTTCATCCTAAAACTAACATAGGTTTATTGATTTTTTAAAAAAATAACAATAAATTACCCAAAAAATTACCTAAAAATAACAGAGGCTCATCAATTTTAAAAATCAAACAAACTAAAAGAGGTTCATACTTATAAAAATATGGTTCATCCTTAAAAATAAAAAATAAAAAATAAAAATACCAAAACAAAAATGTCAAAGGTTCAAAATGTTCAAAAAAATTGCCAAAAAATTGACCTTTATTTCTTCTAAAAAAATACCAAATTACCAACAAAAATACCAAAAAAACAATGATTTTTAAGAAAATCAAAAAAAATAAAAGAGGTTCATCCGGGAAAAAATAAGGTTCATCCTAAAAACAAGAAGGTTCATCGGAAAAAAAAATTATCATAAATTACCAAAAAAATTTGAAATATAACAAAAATTAACACAATGAACAATGAACCAAAAACTAACAATGAACAATGAAACAAACATTAACATAATGGGCAATGAACCAAAAATTAACACAATGAACAATGAACCAATAATTAACATAATGAACAATGAACAATATATATAAAAGCAATGAATAATGTATACAAAATTACCTAAAAATGAAAGTTTATTTTCAAAAAACTAATATAGGTTCATCGTATAAAAATAAAAGGTTAATCCAAAATAAAATTTAAAAGGTTCATCCTAAAAATAAACTCGGTTCATCCCAAAGTTCATCCTAAAAATGTTTATAAATGAACAAAAAAACAATAATTTTTATTAAAAAACTTACTTGGAGCCTTCATCTTTTTCAATTGCATGTGTCTTGACTTCTTCATCATCTTTACCAATGGAGGATCTTCTTCATCCCTTCATTTCCTATTTTCGAAGAAAATAAACATAAATCAACACTTAATTTAACAAAAAATATTAAAAATAAAAAATGGAAGCAAAAATGCAACCAAAATGGCGTTATTGTGAGGTGAAATGTCGAAAAAATGGCGAGTTGGAGGATGAAAAATGGTGTTTGAAGGTGAGAAAAAATGGAGTTTAAAGGTGAGGAGAAAATGGGATGAAGGTGAAGAGCTTTTAGAGAGAGAGAGAGAGAGAATGTAAGGAGAGAGATTGAAGGAATAGAGAGAAAGTCAGTTTTGAGTGAAGAGGAAAATAATGAAAGAGAGGAGGTTTATTGGGAAGGTGAAAAGGTTTAGGTTATTTTAAAAAAACTAACAGAGGAGAGAGAAGGTGCGTTTTCCGTGTTCATCAGAAATGAACTGAAGGTTTGGTTATTTTTAAAAAACAAAACTGAAATCCGTGTTCATTAGAAAGAACTGAAGGTTCATTTGAGCGCACCATGCTTATGGTGGTGGCGTGTGCACCATATACTTATTGCACATTTCATGCTTCATTGAAAACTTTGATCTTCTTGCCCAACCAAGAAGAATATCTTAAGATTCTAATTTTCCATGGAATAGTGTGTTTCGTTCTTGCCACCCAAATTCAAGAAGAGTTTCTAATTTTGCAGATAGAAGAAGTGGTATATGAAGAGGAGAAAGGAACCTTGATCTTCTTTTTACTTTTTATCTGTTCTCTTCCTGTCACCCCCTATTAAACTTCATTCTCTCACTTCATATCTTCAATTCTCAATCTAATTCATCAATCAATTCCTTCGAGCAATCGATTGATTGAGTTGGAGATATTGGTAATTGTTTGCGCATAAGCGGCGGAGATGTGATACGGTTACCTTGTCAAATAGTACATCATTAATGGTGATAGTGGGAGGCTTAATGGACGCGACGCGTGCTGGCAACGGAGGCAGAGATGTCATACGCTTACCTTGTCAAATACACCATCTTTTAATCGTTGTCCAACTACTAAGCAACTCCTCCTCCGAAAGTTACTGGAGGTCAAGTAATTAAGGTTCTGTACAATCAATATGAAGTATATGTTAATAAGCCAAGTTAACTATAAGTCGCCCCTTAAGTATTGATTGTCATCAGTAATCACAAATTAAACTTCAGTTCATGTATTTCATTTATGAGTTAGGATAAAATAAAAAGATTCTTAAAATGAGAAGGGTAAGAAAGATTTTATGTGCATATTTTTTGAACTAAATGTGTATATTTTTTAAACTAAATGCGCAACTTTTTTGTGATGTGCATTTTTGTGAACTGAATGTGCATCTCACCATTTAAGAGCATATACGTACAGGCCGAAAAGTGAAAAATGAATATCCAGCTTAAAAAATTAGCACGTCCAGTTCAAAAAATATGCACATCGATCCTTCTCACCTTTCTCATTTTAAGAATATTTTTACTTGATCCCAACTCTTTCATCTATAATATAAGTATTAGTGTTTGACTTTTTATTAATGAAGCCATAGTGGCGGGCTCTGTTGCGAGGGTCTCCAAAGATAATATTTCGCTTACTCTTTATCACAACTAAATGTAGTAGGGAAGTAAGGGTCGAATTCACAGAGAATCGTGGTAGTTAGGTATTTGGCGAAATTGAGTTGAAATACAATCAAGCAACCAAAATAAGGGGGGTTTTGAAATAAATTTTAATAAACTAAACTGAACTATCAACTAACTACAATAGGATATCTAAGTAGAATAACCTCGAATCGGCCAATTAATAGTAACTTCAAATCAAACATCGATCATCGAACCTCTACCCTAATCACGTATTTGTTTATCTATTGTTGAGACCTAATCTCACATTCTCCTTAATTGTAGCTAAGTAGCACAATCAGCGTGACTACAAAACCCTAACCAAAGGGCAACCTATATGAAAGCGCATAATAAATTCAACCAAAGGCAGCAAAAAGCTCAGAGAATCAATAGACCTGATAATGATATTTAGGAAAATAGCATTCAATCAGTTGGTTAAACTTCCTAAGACACTAAATAAGATGAACAGCATCTAGTTTAATCCCTCGGTAGCTGCATATGAAAGGAGAACGAAATAATCTGATTCCATTGTCAAATCCAGCAATAGATCATTAGCATAATCAAGTTTAGTAGTACTCCTAGCTTAACTAAGCAATAATCATGAAATAAACATAGAAATCAAACCATAAGCAAAGAAAGTAAATAGGGAGAAAGATCTCACAAAGTAGATTGAAGTTCTGAGTTAATCTTTCTCGAGATTAAGCTACAAACTAAGCTACAAACTAAGTACATAATGAAAATGGAAGGGAACCCAAGGAGGAAGGAAAGGGATTCCTTCCCCCCTTGGTTTCCTCTCTCTAAAGACCTAGGCTAAACTCAATACACTGAATGAGAAGCGTCAATGAATAATCCCCTCAATACATCGAGAAAATACAAAATAAACGCTGAAGTAAAGTTGGGCAGTGCAGGGTCGCGGGCCGCGGAATAGCTCGCGGGGGGCGGCTGACGCATCGCGGGCCGCGAGCTGGGTCTTTTCCCCTGCTTTCCTTGGCTGCTACTGTTGTTTGTTTGTTGGTGCTTGTTTGGTGCTGCTGTTGCTAGTTCATAGACGTTGTTGATGCTGGAGGTTGCTGGTAGCGTAGATGCTCTCGTGCCAACTCAATGTAATCTGAAACTTCCACGAGCATTACTAAAAAATGCACTTGGCAATATAAAGTTCTAAAGTTATAAAGTTAACGCACATTACAAAACAAAACTCTGAACTTCCGCTAAATCTAAATAATTACAAAAACGCCCATAATAACTATCAAACCAAATAACATATGCATGTGAAATGACGTAATAATATCGTATAACTTGAGCACATCGCATAGTTTTTCAGCAGATAACTATATTAAGTTCATAATTATAATAGAAAAATTGTCAGAAATAAGTCAACATTTACGTTGACCGCTTTTAACAAGTCTACCATAATTTATTCCATCAACAAGTCAACCTTATAACCACTTTTCTTTTAACAAGTTTTTCAACCGGTAACCTGATAAACCTGTAAACCCAGTTCTTAATTCTCCACTCTCCTTTGACTTCTTGACTTTTGAAGAATTAGAATTTATATATTAAATGAACTTCAGATAAACAAAAAATAATAAACCCACCACCCCCACCCACTGGCACTCCCTACTTTCCATTCTGCCATAATCACCTTCCACCCCCACTCCATAGCCGCCTCTTCTCTCTCCTTAATATAGTTAGATTCAAGTCCCCGGCGGAATAGGGTTGACGCCCCTTTTTGCCATTTCATCACCAAGTCTAAAGAATGGGATACCTTCAATGTAGTCCATCACCAATACCTTCCTAATAAACAGAAAATCAAATTTGCTAAAGATGCTTTACTTCCAGAAAACCAGTCACCAACCTCTCAAGTTTAACGACTAAGTTGTTCATCATGTTTCCAGAGGGTAGAGGTCATTTACATAATTATAAAATAAGTATCATAAGTGGGCTATAATCAGAATCTAAGAGCAAATGTCACATTTTATTGCTTGAACGAATGCCGAAGCCTTTCAAATCAAGGGTAATTGGCATAGTCTCTCTAACACACACAAGTATGTTCGGCCGAAAAGGCATTTTGAGGGCGTTTTTGGGAACAAATCTTCATGTAATTCTCTAACATGAGGGAACAAATCCTCGGCCGAAAAGGCATTTTAGGGATGTTTAGTACAAATTAGGGCAATGTAAGCGCATATTTGAAGATTGTGAAGATGGGTTTTTTAATGAGGTGATTCTTCAACGTGGGTCGATGAGTTTCGAGAGGATCATCGAGGTTTCTTTAATGGCGGAGAAGGTGGAGTTTTGGTAATTGATGGTTTTTTGAAGGAAGAGATTGAGCAAGAAATTGAGGAGAGGAGAGAGATTGGGAGTGTAGTAGAGAGGTCTGAAGAAGGATTAATGGTGTGAATTAGGGATTTGAGTGAAGGTTTTGTAGATTACAGTGCACATTTATAAGCTGATGATAGAAATGAATCTGCTGAGGTTTGTAAGGAGGATCAAAGCGTTTTCTCCATTTTTAGGGAAGAAGGAGAGAGAGAGAGGGTGGGGGATTGGAGGAAATTTGAATGATGGAATAATCCCGCTCAAGTATTGAGGATTTATATGAATTTGATGGGTTTCGGAGGAGATGTCAGGTATGGTGGAATGAGAATGTTGTTGGTCTTGTAATTGGCAGAAGCCATTATTATTGTTAATGGTGGTTCTAAACTCTTTATAGTTTTGGAAATCAATGAGTTTGCCAATGTGATGAGAGGTTAGGAAGGTGGCAAATGAGATGGGGTTAGAGTGGGCAAGGGTTGAGACCAAAAAAGAAGGGGGTGGCAGTTGGTTTTGAGTGGATTATGAGCGAGAGACAGGGTGTAGGGCGGTGGTGCAGGGGGTGGGGGGGTTTGATATATGATGGGGGGAGAGGGGGAGGAGGGATAGTTTTTTTGTTTTTGAATATATATATTAAAAAATTTAACTGTCTAATAAATGAGTGACATATGTTACTTTAACCTATTAAATAGGTTAATAAATGATAATAGCCAGTTTTGACTGAGACCATGCACCGTACACCCGGGTGCACACGGTGGCATTTTGGTGATTTTCGCGAACTTCAGCAAAACAGATCTAATACTATTTCCTTCCATTTTACATCACTAAGTGAAAGCTACCTCAGTGGTTGAGCCTCTATGCTCTCTCCGCGTTAGAGGGTCGCGGGTTCGAATCCCCCCTTTACCACTCTTTGTTTTTTTTTTTCCTCCTTCAACTCCTTTTTTATTAATCTTCTTTTTATTCCTATTTTTTTAAAAGAAATATATTATTGCTCATTAAAAAGTTATGTTGCTCATTTGAAAGTTACGATGCTCATTTAGTTATTTTTCAAGTTCAAGTATAATCAATTTGCTCATTCGAAAACAATATTGCTCATTTACTTGTATTATAACTTATTACTCTATTTGGTATTTATTTTAACACATTAGCAAATATATTTTCTCATTTGAAATATATAATGCTCATTTTAGTAATATATTCGTCAATGTGACACAGTATATACATGTTTACTAATCAATAAAGAATTATATAATTGCTCATTTAAAAGATAAATTACTCATTTATTTATTTTTCACGTACCAGTGTTAAGCTACTACAAATTAGAAAATAATATTGTTTATTTTCTTCTTTTTTCTGACTATTTATTTTTTATTTTTAGACATTAGAAATAGACATTTAATTTGCTCATTTAAGATACATCGCTTATTCGAACTATGTATTGTCCATTCTAGTGATATATTGGAAGCTTAAAAATTAAAGTGAATTTAAAATAATTATATATTCTACACCGTAAAATAAGACAATGTTTGCTCATTATAAGGATGTTTTACTCATTTAAATTATTTTTTGCTCCATAAATATTCAGTGGTATTTTTAATAATTTCATTAAATGAGCAATATTCTAAGAGTTTTTTCTCATTTAAGGACTTTTTTGCACTAAGTAACATATTTACTCATTTCAAAGCTATATTTCTTATTTCATTAATTTTTCAATGGGTATCTTATTGTTTGTTTTGTTTTTATTTCTCCACATTGATAAAAGAATTGGAAAAAGTTAGAGAGTGGAAAAGAAAAGAAGAATATAGTAAGAAAAAATTAAGTCATAGTAACAGCTCATTTTGTCAATGAGCAAATTTATTACCTTACTCAAGATCAAAATGTTTACTGATCTTCCTGTGTAAAAAAGATTGCTCGTTTGATCAAATGAGTAAAATAAAACTGCTCATTTGATCAAATGAGTAAAATGAAACTGCTCATTTGATCAAATGAGTAAAATAAAACGACTCATTTTGTGAATGAGCAGATTTATTTTACCTCACTTGAGATTAGAATGTTTACTTATCAAAACAAACATGCTCATTTGTCAAAATGAGAAGATTGATTTATCTCCAAGACAAAATAAACTGCTCATTTGATCAAAATGAATAAAATAAAATTGTTCATTTTGTAAATGAGTAGAGTTAATTTAACTCACTCAATATCAAATCATAATGTGAACTATATCAAATATATTTTTCCATGTTTTCCTTTGAAAATCATGTTGCTCATTTCCTTATTTTTTACTCTCAATGTTTGTTTTTAATTGTTACAAAATGAGTAGATATTTTTTACTTCACTCAAGATCAAAAATCTTTACCGATCTTCCTTTGCAAATAGATTGTTCATTTGATCAAATGAGTAAAATAAATCGCTCAATTGTGATCAGAATGTTTACTGATCTTGCTTCACAAAAATGATTGCTCATTTGATCAAATGAGTAAAATAAAATCGCTCGATTGTGATCAGAATGTTTACTGAGCTTGTTGCACAAAAACGATTGCTCATTTTGATCAAATGAGTGAAATGTATTTTAAGAAATGAAAAAAGTTAGTGAGTGGAGAAGAAAAGAAGAATAAAATAAGTTTTTTATTTAATTTTTTTAAAAAAATATATTGTAACATAATATGGAAAATATTAAAAAGAAAAAAGGCGTGTTATAATAATTATATATTCTACCCGTAAAATAAATTTAAAAATAAAAATTATAATACAACATCCCTCCAAAAAAATAATTATAGTACAACAATATGCAAAATAATTGAAAAAGATAAAATAAAAAAAAGCTAAAATAAGAACTAAGACTATGGAAGAAACTTAAAAAAAAAATTAAACAATGAGATTCAAAGCCAAAAGAGGAGGAAAAAACAAACGTAAAAAAAAATTATAAATGATTGGTATGGGAGTCGAACCCATTACCAACTACCAAACACATAAACCTCAAGACCAACTGAGCTAAACTATCTACATGGTATTGGGGCAAGCTTTTAATACTTATACTCTTGCCCAGATTTTCGCATTAATTAATGCCACCGGGTGCACCATGCGCACGGTGCACCCGGGTGCATGATAATAATTGTAGTTTTGACTTGTTAAAAGCAGAGAGGTATGAAAGGTTTACTTGTTAATAATGGAATATTTTAAGGTTAACTTGTTAAAAGCGGTTAACGCAAAGGTTAACATATTCCTGACAATTTTCTCATTATAATATAGCAAGCAAGGTTTAGCTATATAATTAAGTAACTAGTTGGCATTGGCAATGTTGGGTCAAAGAATTCCTCCATATAGGGATACTGAAGACTAGGTTATAGGTGTCCAAGAATCTAGCGCAGTCGGCTCCTCTTTTAGTGGATGATTTTTTCTTAGAGGGGTTCATTCAAATTTAAGTGATACTTCCTCCGTTTCGCAATACTCGCAACGTTTCTTGTTTGCACACTATCCAATGCAATACTTTAGACTTTAATATCTCTAATTATTGATAAGTAAAAATTATAAAAAGTTGATATTATAATAGTAGGCATTAAGACGAATCAAATAAGATCCCATTTGGCTATATTTTTTCTTATACACTTGGAAAAACATATAAAAAAAGATTGGTACATGAATAGTAGTTACTATGCTAAGGTTGCAAGTATTGTGAAACGGAGGAAGTATGTTATTGGAGGATGTAAATAAAGGGCAATCATTATTTGTGTAGTCTCTGAATTTTTAGAAAAAGGTTCTTAAGCATTTTACATCATATTCGTACACTGTTCTTGTATGCTTTAATGTCAATTTCTTGGTGTTAAAACATCAATAAAGCAACTTTCCGTCATTATTTTCAATATTGTTCTCTTGAATGTCATAGTTATTTTGATTCTTAATTAGATTAGATTGCGTCTAGTCACTATGTCCCTCACCTTCATTTACCAGCCTTGATGGAAATTGGCATAAACAATTTGGTGCCCACTGTAGGACAAGAGACTATATCGTTTAACAATAAAAATAACATTTCACAAACACAACACATGATGGCAGAAGAGTAGGTAACTGTTAGTAAATTTATGGGAGAATTGAGCAAGATGAAGGACTCGATGATAGAGTTACAACGCAACATGATCACGTCCTATCAGAGGATGCAAACAGACCAATCCGCGACAAAGCCTATTGGATTTGTTTTAATATTGTTGTAAGATTTAGGTGTATTTGTTGTTAAGATATTTGTTTTGATGGATTTGTTTTGATATTGTTCTATGATTTAGGTGTATTTGTTGTTTGGATAATTGTTTGATGGATTTGTTGTTAGATATATGTTTTGATTTGTTGTATTGTAAGCTAATTGCGGGGTCGCTTTTCTTAGCGCGGGTCGCTTAACTTTGGAAAGATAGTATTACCTTGTTTACAAATTACTAGCTTTTTTGAAAAGATACTATCCTATAGAAATGGTAATATCTTTTGGAAAACGATACTATCACATAAGAAAAAATACCATCCCACCTAAGTCAAACTGACCCTCAAAAGAACAAGAATGAGCTTCAGCGTTGTGGTTGCCATTTTCAGTTCCTCGATGTAATATTACATTACTCTTCCTTTCAAGTTTCTTCGGTGCCTTGCACGTGATCAAATCTAGTATTTCTTATGTATTTAAAAGTCAGAAAGACATTAATACACTAATCAAATCTAGTATTTCTATAAGCAGATCGTTTGGTTAAATTTAAGAAGTCATTTTCCAAAATCATTTTTCCCATGTCTCTATTTGGTGAATCATTTATATAAGCAGTTTAAGTAACTTCTACCAGTGTGCGAGATGAAGATACAAAAGCATAATCTCATTGATTTTCTATTTGCTACATTTCTTTGCTTACATTCTATCTATTTTAATAGGGGAATGTTGATTTCGTTTGTGGAGGAGCTCTGTGTCAAGGTCTTAGTGGCTTTAATCGCTTTAGAAAGGCAACTGATCCTTTAAAAGATCCAAAGAACCATCAACCAGTGATTTTCATCAATATAGTAGATTTCTTGAGACCAAAATACGTCCTTATGGAGAATGTTGTGGATCTAATGAAATTGTACTCCATATAGAGGCATGGATTCACATTCTCTTTTTTGTACGATTTTATGGGTAGAGAGTAGGTTTTTTTTACTTTTGCACAGTTCCTTGAGACCAGCTAGCCATCTAAACACGCGATACATACTCCTGAACTCATAAATCTGTAGAAATATGCGTTAATAAAGTACTAAGATTTAGTATCACCACTAACATGAATTGACCAAACACAACTTACATTCCAGTTAATGTGTAACATGTTGGTTGATTGATTCAAATTAGTAATGGCTATTATTTAGGAGCATTTTGTTATTTTTTGTTTAAGTAGTTAAGAGTATGTCGTTAGTGGTCTTAGTGGTGTTAGTGAGTTGTTGTGCACCTAATGGGTCATGGAATGTGTTCCTATTTGTTAGGATTAGTTAGTTACTCTTATTTCTATAAATTGTGATACTTTGCTGCTTTGTATTGATGAAGAATATTAAGCAATATTATCAGTTTATTCACAAAGTTATCTTCTTATTCCCTTTCTTCTTTAAATTCAACACCCCAAATTTTACTAAAAATTTCGCGAGTTAAATTATATTGGTTTATGTTGATATTTATGGTTATATATATATGGTTATATATATATATATATATATATATGTATGTATATAATTTCTTAAATAAAAACTATACTTGTTGAATCAATAACTTAGATTTATACGAAAAAGTGTTAGTTGTATTAATATGTATACGTGTTTAAAATTTCAAAGTGTGTATGGTTATGATATATGTATATATGTTACGTTATGATTAGTAGTTTTTATTTATAAAAAAATAGTATATATATGTTTCGAAAATGCAAAAGTGTATAATGTGGTGAGTTGTTGTGGTCGGAATGAAAAATGTGTATAGTCTTTGCGTAAGTGATTATTTTACTATATTCATAGTATTTTTATTTTTATAAGTTTGTGTAGCGTATGATTTTTACTTTAAGTAATAAGCTATTTTGGATCGTTTAGTGTACTAACGTTACTTAAACCTTACCAAGTTACTAACAGAAACTTTTATGCTGCCATTAAGTGTTGGAAGAGTCAAAAAATCAGCTTGCTAAGATGAGTTGACGTTACAAAGCTGAGTTTGGAAATCCATTCACTCATCCTTCAATACCACTAATTACCCCCCTTAATTCACTCCCATTACTTCCTCCTTTAAACACCCCTTCTTACTGCCAACTTATACCAAATTATATGCTTTATATTCCCTCTTATACTCCCGCTCAACCTCACCAAAACTCAGAAGAAAAGCTGCTCCTCTTCTTGCTCTGTTTCACACGTTTACTCTTTCTAAAAACTCGGAAAAATTGGTTCTTGTGTGTTCTCACATTTTAGATCAGTTTTGGGTGTTAAACCAAGCCATTCCTTCAAGTTTTGGGTCACTACAAAATTCCGCTCATATAGCGACGGATTATTAGCAACGGAAATAATTTCGTTCCACAATTAACAACGGATTTTAGGATATCTCTCGCCCGTTAAATCTAGCGACAGAATGTTAACATCCGTTGCTAAAGTTAGCAACGAATATTAGTTTCCGTTGCTAAAATCAGTGACAGATGCATATTCGGTTGCTAAATTCAGCGACGGATAGCAAATCCGTTGCTAACATCAGCGACGGATAATAAATCAGTTGCTAAAATCAGCGACTGATTCAAGAATCCGTTGATAACTTTAACTTTTTTTTTTTTTATTTTCGTTTTTTCAATTAAACATCTTCCGCCTCGATTTCGTTTTAGCTGTGAAATACTACCCAAAAAATTGAAAACCATTTTTCCCAACACATCCTCAGTGGCTCATACTCTACCACGCACTCATATATGGCTGGCAGCGAAAACCCTTTCTCTTTATCGACGGCTGAAGGCGGCAAAAACCCTGATTCCCCTCTACAGTTCACCCATCTTCGATCTTTCGATGACAACCTAAGGAGGCGGCGTATAGCAAGGAAACAAGGACTTTTTGTGGTTCTTTTTGAGGCTTAGGTTACGTTTTTTGGGGCAATTTTCCAATCTTTCCTCATTTTTAATCTTCCTTATTAGTGGGTAAGTTGAATTTTTTGTTTAATTCCAGTTTTTCACAAGTTTATGAAAGTTAGGGTTTATGTATTGAAATTGAATCGGGAAAATTTTGATTTTAAGGTTTTGGGTGTGGAATTGATTGAGTAGAATGTTTTAGGTTTTGATTTTGAATTCTAGGAGTTCCTTAAATATTGATGTAGATGATATTCTAACTAGTTTTTTCAAATTCTATCAATGATATATAATTGATTTTAAGCTTAGAGCATGTAATAAGGATTAGGGTTTTAGCGTGTTAGTGCCATAAATTAATAGGATATTTGAGAAACCAATGTTTGATGTAATTTCGTTTGCTCAATTACAATGTTAGGGCTGTAGAGAGAAAGAGGGGAAAGATAGATATCGTGCGAACATCACCTCGTTTAAAGCTTTACTGCAGTTATCTGGAACAAAAAAATGAACTTGTTGAAGAATGTTTCAGGTTTCTTTATGTCCACTGTCTTATCTTGAAATTAGGGCAAAAACCTTTCAGACATAGAACAATCAGCAAGAGGCATAATTAGTATCTGAATTAGTACTCATTAGATGTTTTTTTTTGGTTTTTTGGGGGGTATGTGTGTGGAAGCGCGTGTGGGCTTCGAGTGTACCTAGGCCTGTTTCAATGGAAGACCATAGAAGGGCACTTCTGGGTCATTCCACCCTGATATATATATATATGGAGGACATTGTAGGTTTCTATATATATAAGTACTTTGTTACTCAAGTTATTTGTCATTTCCAATCTAAATTTCTTGGCTTTATTCACACAAATCAGACTTTCTGTTCATGCTAAGCGTAAAGAAGGGAAAGGTGGCTCGGAGAATAAAGATAAATCTGCTAAAAAGGTAAGTATTGCTTTGCTTGTTTATGCTTTATTGGGTATGGTGTGAAGATGATGAAAAGGAGGAAGCATGGGAATTAATATTTGTGGTGTTTTTCATATGTGTTATGATTTGAAGTTCTAATTTATCAGGTTTACTTATCGTGATGTGGTTGATGTTAGACTTAGGTGGCGGAATGCTTTTAAGGTTATCATTCTTTCAACTTTTCTGGTTCCATTGGCCATAATTTTCATCTAATGGTAATGTAGTTTATGCCATTGTTGTCATTAAGCTGAAGAGTTTATGCCATCTACTGGTAATACTATGTTACCTTGCTCTAACATGATTTTGAACATTAAAGGAAAAGAAGTTGCAATGCAAGCCAACTGGTGTTGAGCTCTATCTTAACAGTCATGCAGATAACGAGGGACAATTTGTGAATATTAAGGCAGAAGTTGTTTGGGTAAGTCTTCTTTATTTTTAATTTGCCAAAACCTTCTTTGGATCAATGATCTATAGCAAAAGTTGTTTCTGTAAGTAGTCTTTACTTATTCATGCATGTATTTGGCATCAAATTAGCGCTCATTTCGTGTGTCTGAACATATTTAAGTATCCTCTTAAAAAATATTGGAGGGAATTGACACTTATTGAGAACAACAAAACCTTCACAAGAAACCAAAAGTTTCCTTCTTCCATTGATATTTTGATTGCACTTTCTACTGAAAATGATATATGCCCTTTCTCCGTTTGGGCGGATGGGTATTGTTGGCAATTTTTAATGTATATATATATATATATTTCTTTTAAGTTTAAGCACAATCATGACAGGTTGAATTAGGCTTGGTAACGACAATTGAAGTTGTGTGTTTGGTTTACTTTCTTTTTCCCGCTCAAGCTTCTTAAACAATTGTAATTTCTTGATGTTCAGGTATAGAAGAAATTAAACTTTTCCTTTTGATGGGTTTCTTCAATTTTCCTCCTTCTGCCTCTAGGTAAGTTATCGAACTTTATGCCTATTTTTGATTTTGTCAAATATTTTTATACTTCATGGAGTCGTATTTGAGATATTTCCTTGATTGCATTGTTTTGGATGCTATTTTATCTCTAATTATGAGATGGAGTTGAGCGATGCGTTGGTTTAATGAGTTGAGCGATGCGTTGGTTTAATGAGTTGAGCGATGCGTTGATTTAATGAGTTGAGCGATGCTATTTTATCTCTAATTATGATTGCTAAGTATGTGTTTCCGTATATTGGAATGGGTTTATAGGTTTAATGAGTTGGTTTAAAAAGATTCTAGAGTTGTTTGCTCTATCATTTGATGGAATTGTGTGTGTAAAATGAACTGTCTGCCTGAGCTATGTTGCTTCATGTGACATAATAGTAGTGTAAATGTGATTCCTATTTGTCATTAATCTCCTTGCACTAGGAAAATTGAATCTTTGTAGTGTCCCTATATTTATCTTATACGTGGAAGCTAAACAAAATTGAGACTAGGTAAATTACTTTTGAAGTTTCACTACGGATATGATGGTAGTCGGTAGATTGGTAGTCAAACTGAACAAGAGAAGTCTTATAATAGGACTAATGGCTGTTGTGTTTTTACAACTTTAAGCATATGTAGCTCTGTTACTTTCTTTTTCTATTGCTTTCTACAGATTTTAAGAATGTAATGGTCTATATCTTTTGTTAAACCATTTTTTCCGATATGCAAACCCGTAGTCTTGTAAATTTACAAATGATGATGCTTGTTTCCTCTATTTCAGGTTGACTTCTAAAAAAATTACTCATCCAACCTCCAATGTGAAAGAAACTCAAACAACGCAATTGATCAGTTTTTCTTTGAAGCTACAAGTGGCAAAACTGAGAGGTGAAAGATATTTGGCTTGGAAAGACCTGAAGTTCTTGTAATTTTATTAGAATCATGCTTGGAAATAAGCTCCGTATGTAGGTTTGAATGTAGCTTTTCTGTTTTACCAAAAATCTATACAGAAAGGGCATCTTATTACTTACGTATGTAGTTACGACTTCGTAGTAGTGTGTGTAATTTCATAGCTCTGCTCAAAATCTAGAACTCTTTTGTGAATCTTACCAAACATACGATGATGTATATTAGGGTTTTTTGTGAAAAAACACCTTATAAGTTACTAATTTTGTGAAAAAACACCTTTTATAATATTTTTTGTGAGAAAACATCTTATATGTTATTATCTATCAAATTAAACACCTTATTATCATTCTTAGGCCAAAAGGTCAATACTTGCGTACATTTTTTGTCCCTTTTTGTGTGTGAAAGTGACCATATCAACCCAAATTTTCATACAAAAATCTAATGCACAAAAAGGGAGGGAAAATAAGAGAGTCAATGACCCAAAAGTTTACCTTTTTTTCACCAAAATATGACAACAAGGTGTGTATTTTGATAGATAATAGTTTATAAGGTGTTTTCTCACAAAATAAATTATAAAAGGTGTTTTTTCACAAAATTTGCAACTTATAAGGTATTTTTTGACAAAATTTCCTGTATATTATTGAAACTTAACTATAATATAGGAGTTATAACATTTTTATTGTTTATCTTTCCATATAATCAGCTTGCTAATGTATTTATCATCGATGCAAACCAATAACTCATAGCTTAACAGTACAATTTATTTCTAGGCCTAGCAGTGGAAATTATATATTTGTTGCCTAAACTTAGAGACGAAATGTATAATCCGTTGCTGAAATCAGCGACGGAATTGCAAAATCCGTTGCTAAAGCCGGCGAGGGAATGGCAAAATCCGTTGCTAAAATCAGCGACGAAACGGCAAAATCCGTTGCTAAAATCAGCGACGGAATTGCAAAATCCGTTGCTAAAACCACCGACCACAGAGTAGTTTGTCCGTTGCTAACTTCGATTAGCGACGACACTTTTACCAACGGGCATGTTCCGTCACTATCTCCGTCGCTACACATACTTAGCAACAGATTTTCTTGATTTAGCAACGGTATATTTCCGTCGCTAAAAGGCTATTTTTTTGTAGTGGGTGTTGATTCCAAGTGTATTTTACTCGTGGTTGTAGACAGCGACGGGGGCGAAACTCCACAGCATTCTTAGTTCTTGCTACACGGTTTTCTTGCACTCTCCGAGACGATCAAGGTAACTAAGGACTCGCTTAGCTTAATAGGATAAAACTGTATTCTTAGTACCGTTAGTTTAGATATTAATATGTAGAATCATGTTTAGGATTTTTTTTTGTGTGTTCTAATGTACGTATATAAAGTGATCATGCTAAAAATATGTGTGTTTTTGATGCCGTAATTTGACGTATGAAGGTCGAAAGTTGTAGTTGATGTTGAGTAATGAAAAGCATGTGAATTCTTCCTCGGTTTCTTTTTCATTTGTTTGAATGGAATGGAGTATGTTTAAGTGTTATTTGTTGTTGTTAATTTTGCCCAGAATGTTAGTTTATCCATGTCTTTATCACGCACGGTTTTGAGTTGAGCATGATGGTTTCGGTTGGGTTGGGTTGGGTTGGATTTGATTTTTTTGGTTGAATCATATGACTTTTGGTCTTGGGTGTTAGCATTGTATGACGTTGTATGTTGATGTTTTACCTTTCGAAAGACCGCTGGAAGCTACGTCTTGCACGAGCAGTAGCACAACACGACCATGAGGGCCATCGAGCCTCTGAACAGCACTGTGCGTGGCTACTGCTGCTCAGTGTGCTGCGTGGTTGCTGCTGCCAGCGCACAACACATGTGTGCTGCGTGATTGCTGTTGCCAGCGCGCACAACACCTGTGTGTTGCGTGGTTGCTACTGCCAGCGCACAGCACCGCGTGGTTGATGCTGCCAGTGCACAGCACCTGTTTGTTGTCCGTCTTTTTACTTCCCCCTTAGTTTACAGCATGTTGAAACTGTGTTTACAGTAATTTCTTAGTTTTGTTTGTTTACAAATTTCTTGTATTTGTTCGTGCATGTCTGACTTCTTAAACAAAGAGTAAGTGTTTACACAATTTCTTGTATTAGTTTATAGCAAGTTATTGGGTTATAGCAAATTTGTTATTTTATTAGCGTACAATAAGTCCATGGGTCAATTTAAGACTTGTGGAATTATTCATTATTTACAGGTTTTTGAAGTAATTTAAATTTATATATATATTTTGGTATACGACACAATTTTGAAGTGCACGGTTTGACTTTGCGAGTACGTTATTATTTTGATTAGCTTGTCTTTGGGTTATTTATTTTGTATGATTTTATGTCATTTGAACCATGTTGATAATTTAATTATTTGAGTTATCGACGTCATAATGCTCGGGGGAGGATAACACTATCCTTAGCATTACTTCGCCAAGAGTTATGTACGGAGGGTATTTTGACTCGATCATAATTAACTTTGTACCCAAAATCAGATAACGTCTTTGTTGATTTGAAGAATAATGTACTGTTTTAGTACTTCTGATGTTTGGTTTTATGAGTTGAATAGCCTAAGGGACGGTGTCCCAAAGGTAATGAACACGCACTCCGAGAGGTTAGGTGACATCTCGTTGGGTGTCACCCTGCATTGGAGATACCTAGGACTTGTTGTCGTCCGAGAGGTCAGGAAGTACTACATGTATCGTCTCGCATCTGGCCATTCTTAGACACAGACGGTAGGGAACGTAACCCATAGGCCGTTCTGGAGATTCGATCTTACTTTTCCTAAGGAAGTGGGCTGCGTGTCACTAGCGTTCGCTCTCTTGATATTAAGTTGATGTTGTAACTAGCCGAAGTTTTATTATTCTGTTAAATTGATATTACTTCTGTTAGTTTTACTAATATCAGTTTTATTATTCTGTTTTCTGGTTTATGTCTGTTTTCTTGAGTTTTTGTGCTGTTACTTGAAATATTAATTAGCAAGCATGTTGCCAGTGGTGTTTTTCTCAGTTATTTGTCCTTACTATTATTTGGTTTTATGTAATTATAAGTGTAATGTTTATTCTAATCTTGCTTGTGAATACTTTTTGAATCTTATATTGGACTGGGAAAGCTCTTAGTTACTCCCCACTGATTGTAGATATTTGTTGAATATTTTGCAGATGCTGAAGTTTAGAGTTGTTACTTTTTGGACCGTGGTTGTGAGATACGGCCTTGTGAGCTTCAGTGTAGTGCTTGTCATAGTGAACGAGCATTATGAGTTAGACATTAGGACCTCTGGTCTTATGGGTCTTAAGTAGTAGTTAAGTTGTCTTTTAATGTTTAATAAGGTTATTTCGGATAATGGATTTTATTTTAGATATTGTGTTTTGGAGTTACGATTAATTTTATTTTAGATATTGTGTTTTGGAGTTACGATTAATTTTGAGATAGTAGAGATAAGGGTATGGGACCTCATCCTTACCTTTTGGAGCTTATATCTACATTATGATTTTGACTTATTTAGCTGTTTTACCCTTAGAGTAGCATTTCCGTCTCGGTGGTATTTCCGCTACCATGACTTGCTTTATTATTTGTTTATTATACATTTATATAAGTCAACTTTTGACGGGATGTTACATAATGAATCGAGGCTTCGGCGAGATGACATTCTTTCAAATATGAACTACCTTAAGACCACTTTCGTGACTATAAAATGCCTAACTAATATGCATGCTTCCTATTTTCATGGCTAACATACAAAATTAGATGCATTAAGAATCATTGCCAATGAAGTTCTCAATCTCGATTCTCACTATCTTCATGTGTGAATCTCAACTAATGACAAGTTAAATAAGATTAAATCCCAAATTTTGCTGATGAATTCAATCGACAAGATAACAAATTGCTATAATGAAATCCCAATTTCAATTCCAACTTTCATTGATAATAAAAACTAGGGAAAACCAATGGTGCAAATTGATGATGAAAACAAACCTATCAAACCCCAATCGAACGATTCAATAACATTGAATAATTAGAAATAAAGCGATCAATCCATGCTAGGGCTCAACTCAATCCTAGAATTAGAGCTACTCATAATTCATAACGATAGAAACATTAAGCATAATCAAAGACATAATTGAGAAATAGAAAGAGGGAATAGAGAAACCACATTTGAATTAAATTGATAAATCCGAAGTCTTCGATCTTCCAAACTAAGTAGTGGCAATGTAATTGAGATATAAACTAGGAGTACTTTTGTCTAATTTATGAATGAAAAAGATTCTAAAACTGAGTAATTAGGAATAGAATACAAAGTCTCCTTGAAACCTTTTTATATCCTCCTAAAATAACTAAAGAAGAAGTCCGTAAAAAGATAGAAATTCATCATATCAGGTCAAACATGATCGGATCCTGGCATGAACAATCAAAGTCGTTTTCATCGAACTTCAACCTGATCGGGTCAGGTATGAGCCTGATCAAGTTGAAGTTAAACGGATCCAAAAAAGACATTCAAATGCACTCAAATGGACTCGGATGCGATCCTGAAACTCCAACGATCATCTCCATGCTCCAGAATGGTTCATTCCCCTCCAAATAGCTCTAATGTCCCTGAAATAAGTCAAAAGACACAAAACTGCAAACAAGAGTAAAATCTAGCGGAATAATATAGCAGAACCATGCATGAAATGTATCATTTAAGTAATGAAATGGGGGTTAAAATATAATAAAATATCAACACAACAATGGACAAGTTGGTGTTTGTCTTTTATGGTGTAAACCTATACTCCCTTTGTTCCCATTTGATGTTCTCATTTGGAATATGGGGAAAACTAATGCAAAATGAGGTTGATGAGAATCTTTTTTAATTTTATATTGTATAAAGTACATTTGACACCTTCTTGCTTTTGAAAAAGTAAGAGAGAAAAAGAAAAGTGGATGATTAGGAAATAAATGATTCTAAAGTGGGTCATTTTTAAGACCAAAAAGTAAAAAAATATAGTAAATATTTGGTTGTTGAAGGGTAAGATGGGAAAAAAAATATTAGTAAAAAGGAAAAGATCTAAAGTGGGAAGAACTTTTAGGAACATCTCAAAGAAAAATGGGAACATTATCAAATGGGAACGAAGGAAGTATTATATAATATATGGTTTCCTTTTTTGTAATCTTGGCTCGTCGTATACTCATGAACTCTGTTTTTCGCTCAAATTTAAATTATATCAAATCCGGGGTACGAAATATCCATCAAAACTTTAGCGTGATTTCCAAAATTTCCACAAGTGTCTTTATTATATATAAAAATTTTAAAAAAAAGTACGTAAATTTACCATTTGTGGCCATTGTTGCCAAATTCTTTGAACAATTACCGATAATAACTCAGCGTCGGATTTTTTTTGGAAGGAAAGTGAGTAATACTTGAAGGTGGGAGACAGTGTGAGTGATTAGAAGGGAGTGAAACAAAGAAAGACAAGTATGTCTGCTTCGGACGTTGTGTGGATATTTTAAATTGTCGTTCAACAACCCCTTTTTCTTTACATTTACTCTGAAACGCCCTACGTTTATCACTTTTGTCTTGTTCCAAGTCAGCGAAAAAGAAAACGACCAATATAAATAATTTCTATCTACTTATAACCATTTCAACATAATAGATGCATATGCACTATAAATAAAACATATGCTATGATGGTTTCAACAATATCTTACGTACTAAAATTTATTAGGTTAATTGCTTCTAATAAGACAACCTTTTGGCGATTCGCAAATAATAAAGCAGGCTTTGGATTATTATAAGATAAAGCAACTTTTATACCCCATTGATTTTAAATAGGTCATGATGACCAGTGATCGACTTAAATAACTGGTAATTTTTTAACTAAAATTTTAATTCCAATCAATAATTAAATAAACTTAAAAATCTAAACTAAACCAACCCACCCCATCCACAACTAGTCAGCCACCAACCTACACACCTCAACCCACACCCACCGACCAAACCCACCACCCACCCACTTCAACCACCCCTCCCCTTCCCCTTTCCCTTCCACTAAACCACCCCACCCCCTTCCCCTTCCCCCCGGCAAATGCCACCCACTAAACCGCCTTCACCCAGCCACAACACTCCCTTCACCTAGGCACGAATCCTCCTTCACCCAGCCACTAAATTGCTTTCACTACCACGAAATCCCCTCCCCCAGCCACAAAACCCCCTTCACCCATCAATGCCCCTTTGGTTAGTTCGGATGCCTTGCTCGGATAATCATCGCCTACCCATATATGATTGATGTTCACACTTTCTAACTCGTCGCCAATGATATGGTTGTTCCGCTGATTGATGGTGAGGAGAGAGGAGGATGTATCCAGGGTAGGTGGGGAAAGGAGAAAGGAGGAAGCGGTATGGTTGGGGAATCGGAGAGGGGTGTTTTATGAGAGTGAGGAGGTGAGATGCCTGCCGGCGGTTCATGGTCGGGAATCAGAAGGGTGGTAGTCGCTGGGGGGAGGGTGGGTAGAGGAGAGAGAGGTTAGGGGAGGGGGTGGTGTAGGGATTCTGGGGACGGTAAGCGCAGGGGGGATTTATATTTTTTAACTTTTATCTTTTTATTTTTAATTTTTTTTATAAATTTTTTTATGAGGACCAATTATTAGTCGACACGTGTTTTTCAGGTTATATCCGGTTTTGACCTATTGAAAATCAATGGGGTATAAAGGTTGCTATATTCAGGAATAATCAAAAGGTTGCTTTATCATTTGAGAATCGTCAAAATGTTGCATTATTAGAAGCAATTTTTCCAAATTTATTTTGATATATTAACATAAAATTATAAACAAAATTAGGATACAAGTAAAAGTTTATGTAATTAAAAATTCTAGTTAACAGCGAAATCAATATTATTAAAGAAAAGTATTTGGAGATATAAAATTAACTCCATTTGTCTTTTACTTTCTTGTCATTCATTTCCACTAAGAACTCCCTCATAACTTCTCATCTTCATCATAACTCCAGCATTTTCCTCTCGCGATCGGTAATATATTGGTCAACTTCCTCTTTCAAGTGAACTGTTCATTTCCTTTTTCTCTTAAAATATATATCATATTCATTGTAGCCATAATAGTAGCATATACTATTTCAGTAAGTATGTCTCAATTTTAAAACATTCTAATAGAAGAAACTATCTAAGAAAGATGAAAAAAAATTTAAAATATCAATTGTTTTAGTTAACATATTTTTTCAAAACATAATGGACAATAATATCACTTCTAATTTCATTTAAAATTTATAGGATTTTTTGGCAAAAACCACCTAATATAATAGACATTCTTGGTTTAACCACCTTTTCTAATTTTTTTTTAATTTAACTACCTTATATATATAATATTATAGGTTTCACTACCAACTGGTGGTTTTTCGGCCAAAAATAGTGGTTTTCCGGTCAAAAATAGTTGTTTTCCGGCAAAAATAGTGGTTTTCTGGCAAAAAAATAGTGGTTATCCGGCAACAAAAAAGTGGTTTTCCGGTCAAAATTGGCGGTTTTTTGGCCAAAACCACCGGTTGGTAGTGAAACCTACAGGTATTATATATATAAGGTAGTTGAATTAAACAAAAATTAGAAAATATAGTTAAACCAATAAGGTCAATTATATCAGGTGGTTTTTGCCAAAAAAATCCTAATTTATAATCTGAAGAATTCCTCAAAATTGAACGATAACAATTAAACCCTAGGAAGTAAATTATTTTAAAATTAATTTTACTTATTGTCCGTAAATCAATTTTTATGCTAAATATTTTGAATAATGGATCATTGAATGGTACATTATATTATAAAAAATTGTAATCCTTAAGCAACAAACATAAACAAATTTGATCTCAGACAATGTAAAATAATTTCATATTTAAATATTTAATATTGTATTAAACTACACATCAGATCTGGGGAATCGATCGAGCCAACAATTGTCGTTTTATATTTTTAAATATTTTAGATATCCCGTGTATTAGTGTGGACATTTTTTTTGAAATGGATTTTACTCTCCTCTCAAAAGAAATGTGTTAACTAACACTAACACACAAAAATATCATGCTATAAAAGATATGAACAATTGAATTTTGATATTTTTTAATTTTTCCTTTCACAAATATCTAGTACTTGTATGTAATATCCAAGTGAAAGAATTTAGTACAGTTTCCATATTCGTTAAGTTACATAATGATTTATGTGAAGAAGATTAAAATTTGATTGAAGTACATACCAGACATATGATATTGCGTAATTCAATTAGTAAAACATTTAAGGGTAGCATTTTTTTTTTGCTTACTCCAAGTTGCTATTATGTATTTCAACACAAAGTAAGTCAAAATATCAAAACTAATTAAACAATTAAGTATGTGTATTCTTATTATCATCAATAATATGTGACTTACTCGTTTAATTTATACTTCGACATCGTATCTTTCTCCCTTTTCCATTGGCATTCTCGAATTTATCATCACTAAACAGGTTCCCTATGTCACACTTTTTTGACGAACTATTTCAACAAATTTAGAATTCAGATGAATTACTTGTATAAGTTGTTGGAATTAATTATCATCGTCTCTTTCTCTCTTCTTTTATTGGCATTCTCTAATATATCATCACTAAGCATGTTCCTTATTCTCGTACTTTTTTATGAACTCTTTTAACTCTTTCAAACTTATACTCCCCCATCATCACTAAGCAGGTTTCCTATTTTCACACTTTTTTGACGAACTTATTTAACTCTTTCAAAATCATGCTCTCCCATGATTCAGTTTTCGGGTTTCACCTGACGGAAGTGTAGCTGCAACTCGTTGGTTGCACTTACCACTATATAGTTGATTCAATATATTTGTAAAAAAAATTGGAGTTGGTAAGGTTAAAGTACGTCGCTAATTTGAGTCTAAGATCTTTTACGTTGAAGAAAAGGTTTTTGGCATCAAATACATCCTAGATTCCTAGCCATAATTTGTACGCCCATGCTTTGTTTGGACGCTCTTGGTAATCAATATATCACTCTCTCCAACAGAATCTATCTATACATACATCAACATGCATTCATGCATTGATCCAAATTCCAAATTCCAAATTCCAAATTGATAAATCTTTTTTTTCTTTTTCTACATTTTTCAAGATGGACCAAGAGAATTTGTTCTTGGGGATAAATAAGGGCATAAATAAGTGGGCTCGCATAAATAAGTGGGCATCAGGCATAATATGATTTTGGGAATCCAAATGTGTAAAATCATGCAAAAATTCTCTAAACCCTCTATCCTGCGTTAGTAACTTGGTGTTGTTTTGATTTTATGATAAAATCAAAGTTTTCCTTAGCATATAAATTATTTAGCTAACGTTGGTTGTGTGAACCTATTGGCTATAAGTTATGATTATCACCAAGCAACACAATAGGGTAAATGGCAACTTGGTGGAACTAAGGTAGTAGATTAGTAGGGAGTAGGGACTGAAGGTTGCGAAATCACTGTACCCTCCCCACCTAGCTCGGCACCCGTATCAGCTTCAAACTTAGGCTGCATATAATTGGACCGGTTTGCCCGGTTCTCGGTTTTGGTTCCCAGATTTTATAGATCTTTTATCCACGCGTACGGATGTACCTATTGAAACCAATTTTAGAATTGGGTATGTGATAGATGCATTTCCAACATACCTATAGTATCAGCCACGAGTTTAGTACATCTACGAATATTTGTATACTTTTATATGAAAGATAAGGAAAAATCACAAAATTAAGCACATTACTATATATGCAATTGAAATTAGACTTTGATAAGAATATATAAAAAAATATTGAGATTTTGTTTTATTCCACGGTTTTCAATTGCGGAAAACATTTTGCAAATTGAATAAGAAAAGACAAGTTGATTGAACATCCAGATCATAAATTGGTTTCCATCGCATCTGTGTACAATTACTCATTTTCAACGCTCAGGTAAGATTCCAAAATCCATTGTGACCGGGTCGGGTGCTGATTTTGAAATTCCTTTTATTGTGTATGCTCACCCCTAAAGAGAGTTAAAGTAAGAGTGATTTTGTTTGATAGTATCGGCTTAGCGATGTCGCCACTTATTTCAAGATCAATCACATATGTTGAAATTCATTATTATCACAATAGTTAAGTTTTTAACATTATAAAAGTCAGTAATAAAATTTATAAAAATGTGGCGTCACTATTGTAATGATAAGTGTTACTTATGTAAATAATATTATAGGAAACTAACTATTACCCATTCGTAATAATTGACCTAATGCTCTTGTTCGCAAAGATGAAATTAATTGGATTTCATGTTTGTTTAGAGAAAGCAAAAGCATTTCTTTTAAATTTTCTAGGTTTTGTTCCTGAGAGGCTCATTAATTTTTATAATCTATAATCCGCTGAGTGGATAGATGATCAAAACAATATGAACAACACCTAAGAGTAATATTTTCTTTCTAGGAAAATAACACAAATTGGGATAGTATAATATACTGCAAATTCACCAAAAGTAAAGATAGAAGGAATTGATGCTTGGTCCCCTTCTCATACTATATATATCCCTGATGCATCCACCATGATTCATACAGCAAACACACTTACCACATTATAACTTGTGAATTGAAACCTCCACCTTTTCAAGCAAAAGAAATGGCTCAAATAATCGGTCAGGTATTAACTATATGGTTTTGTTTTGCTTGTTGCTTTACTAGCTTTAGATATTTTATGGTTTAAATATATTTTTCCATTCTTGTGAAAGTAGGAAGTTGTTCAATACGGACCATATGGAAATAAGGCGGCACCAAACTTTTCCATGAAACTTCAAGGATGTGAACAAATCAGAGAAGTGATCGTAAGGCATGGATTTATTATCGATGCAATTGGGTTTGTTGTTGCTGGTCCATGTGGTAATACCGAAAAGACCATGTTTGGTGGCAATGGCGGAAATGAATCCAAGGTATACCTATGCCCTTATGTATAACTTGATGCTCTTAGTTTATACGTTCATGTTATCTATACATAGTTTAATATATTAATGGTCAAATATATGTCTATCTTAAAATTTTGACAAATGATAATACAATGACTAATTTGAAATAATGGGAGTAACTAGTGGTGAAGGAGTTCTAGCAACCATCATTTTGCGCTTTTTTGGATTATTAATTTACTGTTATTACCTATTTTGTAACTATTCCCTTTGATTTTTCAAAGTTTTCCCTACTTAAATTTTCATCCCACATAATTTAGCTTATTTTGATTTGCCAATCTTTTTTTTTTCTAATAATCCCACAACATGGAGTCCATTGTATTCATTGCATTTACTTTGTATGTAATGTTGTTACCTAACATACTTTTCTTTTGCTTCCCTGTTTATCATGAAATGATGAAGATTGTGCTCAAGTGTGGTGAATTCATAACTCAAATCAGTGGAACAACAGGAGACTATTCATACACCTGCAACAACCGTCTTGTCTCCACACTGAAGATCCACACTAACTTTTGTCCCAATGGATATGGACCATTTGGAACAGGGCAATGTACAAAGAATGTCTGCAACTTTTCAACTCCGATGCCTTTAGATGGTCGTATTATCGGATTTCTTGGAAATGCTCAAGGCTACCTTCTTTCCCTTGGTGTCTTTGTTGAAAAGGTAATTAACATGCATCCATGAGTTGAATTTTCGTGTATTGCGTATTGACCTAATTTGTGCCCTATTTAACATCAAAAATTAAATTAATGAAGCTAGAAAATATTTTTAAAATAGATATTTAGATTATTTATATCATTAGAATCCATATATTTAAGAGGTGTGGCTACTAGCTAATAGAAAAGTGGTAGAAATGGGTGTAATTATTGAGAAGAGAAATAATTTGGATTTTCTATTTTTCAATCTTTATATTACAAATTTAAGTTAACACTATTATTAACTTTTAATATATTGTACTAAATGTGACAAATTAACACTTTTAATTTTCATGTGTATTGTCAAATATATCAGCCACTTATTGGATGTTAAAGCAGCAGTTGAACATGGTTGGATGTGATGGATTCCAGGATGCACTATGCACATCCATAGACTTCTATATTACCTATTATGTTTCGTTAAATAAGCCACATTTACTAAAAGTGGCCTCTCAAGGTTCTGAATATGATGTATCGTTAGAAATCATAAACTTTAGTTAATGTATTTTGTTTATATAATATAAGTATTGATGTTTAAGGTTTTTTACTAAACCCAAGTTGTAAGTTCTATTGGCTTTCATTCTAGAAAACAATATCAAAGAACAATAGAACAATGAACTATGGAAAGCAATAAGGAGATGCAAATGAAACAAAAAATGGAAAACTGAGATTCGGGTGAAAACCCTCCATTATACACTAAGAGTCAATGGGAGCTCAAAAGATCAGCAAATCCAAAAGTTCTCATCAATTTAAGAGCTATAACCCTACATGGCCTGTTAAACTATTTATAATAGGGTTATGATTATTAGAGTGCACAAAGGAAATCTGAATAAACCATAATCAATCGCTTGCACTAGGTCGCACCCCCGTGCAACACCTTGTGCATTAGTACCAATCCATGCAACACCTCCTTCGAATGTTATTGGAGGTCAACTAATTAAGGTTATTTAAGTATATGTTAATAGGCCAAGTTTACTATGAGTCGCCCCTTAAGTATTGATTTGTCATCAGTAATCACAAATTAAACTTAGGTTCATGTATTCAATCTATATTATAAGTATTAGTGTTTGACTCTTTTTTTATTAAGCCCGAGTTTCTCAGCAAATAACTATATTCAGCCATAATTCTAATATAGCAAGCAAGGCTTAGCGTATTTAATTAACTAACTAACTAGTTGGCATTGGCAATGGTAGGTCAAAGAATTCCTCCATATGGTGTCATCAGACTAGGATCGTTTTATGGTGGTTTTTTTCAAAACGACCATCGTAAGCATCTAACTAGGTTTTGTCCATTAATATGATAGGAAATTGTCCTTCTTAATTTCCTTGATTGGTTTTGTCCATAAACAGAAAAGGAGATCACAATAATTTATTTTTGTTACATGTTTGCTGGTAATGTTCTATTCTGTTGACATAACCAAATAAATAATGATATAAAAGACTTAATATAGTCTTATTTTTAAAAGACAACCATAAAATGTTCATGAAGACTAGGTTAGAGGTGTCTAATAAGAATCTCACAGAGTCGACTCCTCTTTTAGTGGATAATTTGTCCTTAGAGGGGTTCATTTTAATTCAAGTGATATGTTATTGGAGGATGTAAATAAAGGGCAATTATCATTTGTGTAGTCTCTTGATTTTTTAGAAAAGACTCTTAAGCATTCTACATTATATTCGTATACTGTTCTTGTAATCTTTAATACTTCCTCTGTTTTACTATAAGTGATACACTTTATTTTTCACGCTTATCAAGGAAGCGATTTAAGGGTGTAAACGAACAAATTTTTCGATGAAATTTTAAGACAAGCAAGAATGAGACTCTATCTTACTTGTGTTAAATTTCATCGAAAAATTTAATCATTTATACCCTTAAATCGCTTCCTTGATAATCGTGGAAAAAAAAGTGTATCACTTATTTTAAAACGGAGGAAGTATTAATTTCTTGGTGTTAAAACATCAATAAAGAACTTTACTTCATTTTTAATATTGTTCTCTTGAATGTCATAGTTGTTGTGATTCTTAGATTAGATTGCGTCTAGTATTGGTAATTGGTAATTGATTGAGTAGGAGATATTGGTAATTGTTTGCGTATAAGGGGCGGAGATGTCATACGTTTTCCTTGTCAAATACATCATTAATGGTGATAGTGGGAGGCTTAATGGAAGCGATGCGTGCCGGCGATAGAGGAGAGGAGCAGGCGGGTCCGGAATCCAGTGAAGGCTGTGAGGAAATACTTCCTCCGTTTCGCAATACTCGCAACATTAGCATAGTAACCACTATTCATCTACCAATCTTCTTTTATATTTTTTTCCAAGTGTATAAGAAAAAATATAGCAAAGTGAGGTCTTATTTGATTCGTCTTAATGTATAATATTATAATATCAAAATTTTATAATTTTTACTTATCAACAATTAGAGATATTAAAGTTCAAAGTATTGCATTGGATAGTGTGCAAACAAGAAGCGTTGCGAGTATTGCGAAACGGAGGAAGTATAATTTTTTAACGCTAGCAGGCTGGTGCACGCGCGCCACCGTGGTAAATATTAGCTCCGCCACTGCACCCACCATGGGGGCAAGAGACTATATCGTTTTAACCAAAAAAAATATTTCACAAACACGACACATCATGACAGAAGAGTGGGTAATTGTTAGTAAATTTATGGGAGAATTGAACAAGATGAAGGACTCGAGGATGGAGTTACAACGCAACATGATTAGGTCATATCAAAAGATGAAAACAGACCATTCCACGGCAAAGCCTATCAAGACGCCTCAGCGCCGTGATTTAAGTTGCATTGAGAGAATGGCTTACTTAATTAAATAGTTTGGAAACCTCTTAAAGAAAATATTTGGTTGTTGAAGGGTAAGATGGAAAAATAAATATTCTTAAAAAGTAAAAGATTTAAATTGGGAAGCATTTTTAGAAACATCCCAAAAAGAAAAATGGGAGAGGAAGGAGTATTATATAATTTATGGTTTCTTTTTTTGTAATCTTGGCTCGTCGGATACTTATTTACTCTGTTTTGCCTCTAAGATTTAAATTATATCAAATCCGGGGTACGAAAGATCCATCAACACTTTAGCATGATTAAATTTTCCACATGTGTCTTTATTATATTTGAAATTCAACAAAAGTACGTAAATTTACCATTTGTGGCCATTGATGCCGAAATCTCCTAAAAGATTACCGAAAAATATTTCGGCGTCGGATTTTTTGGTAGGAGAGTGAGTAACACTTGGAGGTGGGAGAGAGTGAAGAAAGACAATTATGTCTACCAAGGGCGTTGTGTGGATATTTTAGGATGTCGTTTAGCAACACCCTTTTTCTTTACATTTATTCTAATTCGCCCTACTTTTTCACATTTCTCTTGGTAAACGGCCGATAAAAATAATTTCTACCTACTTATAACTATTTATACATAACAGATGCATTTACACTATAAATAAACAGGGGCGTAGCAAGGAGGTGCACCCACCCACACATTTTTTTAGTAAAATTTCGTATGTTTTGGGGAAAAAAATTGTAATTAAATAGTGCACTATTACTAAATTCTTCTCTTTGACTCATAAAAAGATGATAGAATAGTTGGTTAGGTTGCATTAAAATTAAGAGCAAGTGTAGGGAGGTCATTGGTAGTCTTCTTGTCATCAAGTTTGTTTCTGTCAATAATATTCCTTCTTCTTTTTATTTCTTTGACTAGTTTCTACTACTTTCTTTCTTTTTTATTGCTCTAGTAAATTGTTTCTTCCTTTCTCAATACTTGTTTTCGCCCTTTTCTTCCGAATGTCTTTAATTTAATTTTTTTCTTTCCTCCATTTTACCCCAAATACTTTTGTGACTTTTTTGTGATTAACTTTTGTATTTAGTATTTTTGTGTCTAATATAATTCTTTCTTATATTAATATTAAAATGGGAAATTTCCAATGGTAACCATGTATTTTTGCACTTTCCCAATGGTAACCATAAGTTTTTTTATTCCTGAAAATAACCCTAAGGTTTATTTAAATTCCTAAACGTGACTTTAATAGCCTAATTTCGTTAATTTTCCGTTAACCACCATCTCCATCACCTTCTCTTTCTCTTACCTCCATCACCATCTCTTCCACCACCATCTCTTCCACCACCATCTCTCTCTCTCTCCTTCTCTCGTACCCACCACTACCTCTTTCCACCACCACATCTTTCAACCTCTCCTTTTCTCACATCCACCACCATCTCTCCCACCCTCTCCTTCTCTCACCTCCACCATAGTCGCCACCTAGACCCAACTCCCTGCCCACTGCCGCCGCAAACCAGAATCTGCCCACTGTCGCCGTAACACATAATATGCCTACCCCTTATTTTCACCCAGAAGTTGGCGAGCAAGGGATTGAGGGAGTTGGTTACGTGGGGGAGCAAGGGACGGGGAGGTGGTTACGGGGGGAAAGAGGTGATTGCGTGGGGAGCAGGAGACGAGGAGGTGGTTGCGGGGAGAGTACGGGAAGGAGGAGGTGGCTGCGTGGAGATCAGGGGACGGGGGAAGTGGTTGCGTGAGGAGCAGGGGATGGGGGAGGTGGTTACGGGGGAGTAGGGGATTGGGGGAGGTGGGTGCGGGGGGAGTAGGGGACGAGGGATCGTGGTGGTTGCGGTGGGACCAGGGGACGAGGGAGGTGGTGATGTAGCAGGGCAGGGGATGTGGTGTGGTGGTTATGGAGAAAGGGAGGTGGAGTGGGTGGTGGTTATGGTGAGAGGGAGGAAGCTGGTGAGAAGAGGGAGTTTTTTAAATTTTTAAAAAAGTTAATTTAAAAAATGTTAATGATTTAACGGTTAATTAACGAAATTTATTTATTAAGGTCACGTTTATGAAATAAGTAAAGTTTAAGCTTATTTTTGGAAATAAAAAAACTAATGGTTACCATTAGAAAAATGCAAAAATGCATGGTTACCATTGGGAATATCCCAATTTATTATTATCATATATTTTTATAGTTCATTATATATAAATCACAAATGATGGAAAAAGCAAGATTAGTTAATAACGTCAAACTATATAATTTAACAATCTTGTGAAATGGAGGTAGAACCATATACATCCGTTTTTTTTTGGATATGTCCTAATCATGTGTTTTAAATATTAAATGTTTTTTTCACTTTAATTATGCACCCCGAATTTGAAATCTTTGTTCCGCCACTATAAATAAAACATATGCTAAGATGATTTCAACAATATGTTACATACTAAAATTTGTTCTGATATATTAACATACAATTATAAACGAAATTAGCATACAAGTAAATATTTATGTCATTAAAAATTCTAGTTAACACCAAAATCGGTATTATTACAGAAAAATACTTGGAGCCTCCTTCTTCTCTCTTCTCTTTCTTTTCTCCCACAAAAAACAAAACCCTAGTTTTTGTTATCTAGGGGCTACCACCACTCTTTTGGGCGGTGGTAAGCCCCTTTTTCCTTTTGCTTAATTATTTTATTGTTATTGTTGCTAATAAACTCCAGTCTCTCTTTAATGGAGAGTTTTTCTACCCATCTATTGGGTCATAACTACCTATATATTGGTTTTTATCTCTCTCCATGTGAGATTTTGGGGAATTTATTTCTTGTTATTTGTGTGATTCTGTAGGTTCCTTTGTTGATCGGATTTTGTGCGGGTTGCAATACTTCACGTACAATCAGTTTGACTTGAATTCGGTTCTACTTGAAAACTACAAAGAAGACCCCCTTGTAGAAGGCTGCAACATACAACGATATGAGAAATGAGAGTTTTCAGAAATTGTAAGATCGATCTACTCAACGATCGTGGTTTTTCTATGTTAGAATTTTATTTCTTTCGATTTGATATATATTTGTTAGTTTTGATATATATTATAGATGTCGTATGACTTCAATCAATGAATGGATTTTTATTTCAAACAAAAAACATGGAGATATAAAATTAAGTCTATTTGCCTTTTGCTTTCATCTCATTCATTTCCACCAAGAACCCCTCATAACTTGTCATCTTCATCATGACTTCAACATTTTCCTCTCTCGATCAGTATTATGTTGGTTAACTTCCTCTTTCAAGTTAAATGTTCATTTTCTTTTTCTCTTAAAATATATATATGATATTCATTGTAGCCATAATAGTGGCATATACTATTTCAGTAAGTATGTCTCAATTTTATAACATTCTAATAGAAGAAACTATCTAAGAAAGATTAAAAATATATATTTAAAATATCAATTTTTTTAGTTAACATCTTTTTTTCAAAATGTGATGAACAAAAATATCACTTCTAATTTCATGTATAATTTATAATCTAATAATAGAAGAAACTATCTAAGAAAGATTAAAAATATATATTTAAAATATCAATTTTTTTAGTTAACATCTTTTTTTCAAAATGTGATGAACAAAAATATCACTTCTAATTTCATGCATAATTTATAATCTAAAGAATTCCTCAAAATTGAACGATAATAATTCAGCCCTATGAAGTAAATTATTTTATAATTAAATTTACTTATTGCCCGTAAATCATTTTTATGCTAAATCATTTGAGTAATGGATTATTTAAGGAAAATTTCATGGAATTGGTCTGAACTATGCCCGGTCAGCCAAATTTGGGCTTAATTTTAAATATTCCAAAAATGTGCCAAACTACTGGTGGGCCCGGTATTCCGTTGTCCCTTTACCTTTTGTATTTTCTTAGACCTGCTTTACCCGGTTATGTATGACGTGGCATTCAATTGTCATTTAATGAAAACAATCCCCCCCCTTCTCATTGTTCATCTTCTTTAATGACATTTCCTCCATTGTTTAAAAACTCCATCTTCAATATCTCATCTATTTTCTGTCCTTTCATTGTCCAAAACAATCTGAAAATTTCACCCATGAAGAAATTACTGAAGAGGGAAGAAAGTTGCACCAAATCGCCCAGTTCTTCAAAAGCCAGATCTGCGAAAAAAATGCGAAATTAGAGCAATGCTACCACAACTTGAATGCGCCAATTAGAATTGTTAAAAATGGGAAAGTGCTGGAAGGAAATTCTATGGTTGTGCATTGTGGCCAGTAAGTTTAATTTTCCATTTTTAATTTTTTTTTTTTTAATTTAGTTTAAGTTTTAAAATATCTTGTTCATTGTTGTAGAATCAAAATTGCGGCAAATTCGCTTGGGTGGATGAAGATGATGGGAGGTCTTGAATGAATGATTTAGAAAAGTCATTGTTAGACATGGAGAATTTTGTGGTTCATTTGGAAGATGAGATAACACATTCGAAATTCATCACAACTCAGAGTATGTAACTCAAATAGATAGCACATTCGAAATTCAATAGCAACAAAAATTCGAAGCTATAAGGAACTCAAATAGATACCACATTTGAAATTCAATAACAACAACAATTCTTGCCAACAAACCTAGATTTTAAAATTTTAAACTAATTTCAAAGATAAATTTGCAGAAAATTCGATTAATTTGCAAGGTTAAATAGCACATTCAAATAATATAGGGTGTTCACCAAAGAAGTTAAATTTTAAACGAATTTCTAAGTTGAATTTGCAAAAAATAAAAGAAATTATGAACTTACCATTTATGGCTGAATGGACGATTGTTGAAGATGAGCAATTCCACCTTGAAGAATCCGTTAATGGAGTTTGATAGAGACGAAAGAAAGAGAGAAGAAAGAGAGAAGAAAGAAAAGAGAAGAAGTCAAAAAGAGATCACTGAATGGGAAGGGAAAAAAATTTAAAAATTTAATTTTTACTTTTAAGGGCCTTTTCTTTTACTGGCATAGGAGTTAATTTACCTTTGTCAAAGGTAGCCGGTTAAAGGGACCACGGAATACCGGGCCCACCAGTAGTTTGGAACATTTTTGGAATATTTAAAATTAAGCCCAAATTTGGCTGACCGGGCATAGTTCAGACCAATTCCATGAAATTTTCCATTATTTAATGGTACATTATATTAAAAAAATTGTAATCCTTAAGTAACAAACATTTTTAAATTTAATCTCAGACAATGCAAAATAATTTTAAATCTAAAACTTTAATATCAAATACATAATGATCTGGGGAATCGACCGAACCAACAATCATAGTTTTATATTTTCTGAGATCAAATCATTTTTATGCTAAATCATTTGCACAGAACCACCTTAAGTTTGCACATTTTTGTAAACTCCCACCTTTATGTTTTTTTTATAAGTTACCACCTTAAGTTTTGTAAACGTTTATAAACTCCCACCATTTCACGGATTTTGTCTAACATCGTTTGTTGTGGGCCCACTTCAGTTATTGTATTCATTGCGTTTACTTTGTATGTAATGTTATTACCTAATATACTTTTCTTTTGCTTCCCTATTTATCATGAAATTATGAAGATTGTGCTCAAGTGTGGTGAATTCATAACTCAAATAAGTGGAACAACAGGAGATTATTCATACACCTGCAACAACCGTCTTGTCTCCACACTGAAGATCCATACTAACTTTTGTCCCAATGGATATGGACCATTTGGAACCCGGCAATGTACAAAGAATGTCTACAACTTTTCAACTCCGATGCCTTTAGATGGTCGTATTATCGGATTTCTTGGAAATGCTCAAGGCTACCTTCTTTCCCTTGGTGTCTTGGTTGAAAAGGTAATTAACATGCATCCATATCAAAAACTAAATTACTGAAGCTAGACAATATTTTAAAATAAATATTTAGATTATTTATATCATCAGAAGCCATATTTTTAAGAGGTGTGCCTACTAGCTAATAGAAAAGTGGTTGAAATGGATGTAATTATTGAGAAGAGAAAATAATTATTGAGAAGAGAAATAATTTGGATCTTCTAGTTTTCAATCTTTATATTACAAATCTAAATTACACTACTATTAACTTTTAATATATTGTACTAAATGTGACAAATTAACGCTTTTAATTTTTCATGTGTATTGTCAAATATAACAGCCACTTATTGGATGTTAAAGCAGCAGTTGAACATGGTTGGATGTGATGGATTTCCTGGATGCACTATCCACATCCATCGACTTTTTTATTACCTATTATGTTTCGTTGAATAAGCCACATTTACTATAAGTGGCCTCTCAAAGCTTTAAGTATGATGTATCGTTAGAAATCATAAACTTGAGTTAATGTATTTCGTTTATATAATATAAGTACTAATGGTTAAGGTTTGTTTCTAAACCCAAGTTGTAAGTTCTACTATTGGCTTTCATTCTAGAAAACAATATCAAAGAACAATAGAACAACAAACTATGGAAAGTAATAAAGAGATTCAAATAAAACAAAAAATGGAAAAATGAGATCCGGGTGAAACCCTCCATTATACACTAAGAGTCGATGGGAGTTCCAAAGATCAACAAATCCAAAAGTTCTCATTAATTTATAACCCGACATGGCCTGTTAATCTATTTATAATAGGGTTATGATTATTAGAGTGCACAAAGGAAATCTAAATAAACCGAAATTAATAGCTTGCACTAGGTCGCACCCCCGTGCAACACCTTGTGCATTGGTACCAATCCATGCACGCCCGTGCATCCCTGTGTCAGCCTCTTCTTAACCTTCTAAATTTAGCACATGGACGAGCATCATATTCATCACACAGCATAACCTAGATTTGTGGATGCAACGATGCACCATATTTCTTTCTCATTTTACTTCACGCTAACGATCTCCACCACACACACCTTCGCACACTCAAATGCCCAACAAACTCTCACTTGGACATCAATTTCAGTGAAGAATATTATCCATAATAAATAAATCATCTTTTAATCAATGTCCAACTCCTAAGCAACACCTCATCCGAAAGTTATCGGAGGTCAACTAATTAAGGTTTTGTACAATCAATATTAAGTATATGTTAATAAGCCAAGTTTACTATGAGTCTCCCCTCAAGTATTGATTGTCATCAGTAATCACAAATTAAACTTCAGTTCATGTATTTCATCTATAATAAGTGTTACTATTTGAGTTTTTTAATTAAGCTCGAGTTTCCTCAGCAAATAACAATATTCAGTCCATAATTATAATATAACAAGCAAGGCTTAGCGTGTTTAATTAACTAACTAACTAGTTGGCATTGGGAATGGTGGGTCAAAGAATTCCTCCATATGGGGATGCTGAAGACTAGGTTAGAGGTGTCCAAGAATCTAGCGCAGTGGGCTCCTCTTTTAGTGGATGATTTTGAAGGAATATGTCCTTAGACAATTTCCGCAATTACTAAATATAAATAGGATTGAATTTATGGAGATAATATAGTTAATTATTTTAGTAACCGTATTTGCTTGCTAGAGAATAAATTACGGTTTGTAGACAAATTGGTTTGGGCCTACAACTAAGATAGTTAATCCTATGAGGTCACACAGAGTAACACTGATTAATAAATAAATTATGAGCCCATAAAGGCTTATAAGGGCCGGCCACTATAAAGGTGATTAGGGTTTTAGTTTTTCCTTTCCTCTTAACCTAATCTCTATTTATTATATATAGATATAATAAGAAGAGAGATGGAACAATTCAGTTAGTCAGTAACTTGACACAAAAGAGAGAAAAAGAAAAACCCTTCTCCCTCTTTAGTCTAGGCGCCTATCCCATCAAAAGTAAGAGAGTGAATAGTTCATACTCTTCCGTTCTAGCAGACGTGGGTATTAATCGGTGTTCGTGGACTAAGTAGAGGAATTGCAATTGTAGTTCTTTATCTCTAAAGTAACCAGATCTGCAATAATACTTTGTAGTATTCAAACCCTACATACCTGTTCAAGTCGTGAATAAAAGGTTTGTGTATTCTCTACTCTATGTATCGATTCATATATTGTTATGCATGCGATTCTGTTATAGATGTTAGGAAATTGTTTCCTGAAATTCCGCTATTCGCATCTATGAATTCCTACAGTGGTATCAGTTTTAGCCTCTTGTATAATTTTATATGATCAAGTTCATAGTTTTAATTCAATTCAGGGAAGATTTTTAATATGTGTTAATTTGCAAGATTAATATATTGATATTAATAAATTGAAAAGCATAAAATTATGAATTTTATGTTAATATAATTGCCCAAATATTAAATGTTTTGATTTGTTTTACGAAAATAAAATAGAAAATATTTAAAAAGAAGAAAATTTCGATTTTCGTTTTCGACCTAAGGTGAGGGCGAAAATTTTGGTTCCAAAATTCAACAATTCAATGAGTTTATTTTGTGAAATTAAATTAGGGCTTTGTTTTGTTTTGATTTGAATTGCAAATTGATATTCTTAATTGTGATTTTAGTTTCGAAATAAAATAGTTTGATTCGAAAATATCAAGAATCCTAATTTTTCCCCAAATTCATTTTATGGGTCAAATTTCTGCAATTGAGTTGTAATTTGTCAAGAAAATAGTGTTATAATGCTTATTGTAAGTTTAAATTACAAAAACAAAATTAAAATTTGTTGTTTTGAGCCGAAAATCGAATTTCTTGGTTTAAAAACAACCCAGAATTTTCGAAACTTGTTCCGAAAATCTGGGCTTCTACTCGCATTTTCTGGCGAGTGTGGCGGCGCAAATTGGTTGCACCGTCTTCACCGTCGGTTTTCAGGCGAGCACCACCCTCCTCCGGCGAGTCACGCTCGTGACTGTAGCCATGGTTGGCTGCGTCATCTGCGTTGCTTCTAGGCAGGCTGCGGGAAGAAAGCAGCCCCTGTGTTGCTTTCGCGGGCCAGCAGCTGGGCTGGGCTGGGCTGCGGGCCTCCGGCCGGGCCTAGCTTAGTCCATCTATTTTATTGTTTTGTTTTTGGTTAATGGTAATTTAAATTCTGATTTATTGAATTTTTTTTTTTTTTGGGCAAAAGTTATAAATTTTCAATTATGCAAATTAATATTAATGGAGATTAATATCATGTTAAAGGTGTAATTGAATTAAAAGAATGAAAGTTTCCTTATTAGTTATATTCTTAAATTTGTTAAGATGGCTAATTTTAGGAAAATTATTAATTCGATTAATGTTTCCTAAATATTTTTTTTTTTTAACTTAAAGTTGTTAAGTTTTAAAAATTATAATGAAAATTTTTATTTGCTCATTAATCGTTAATAGAGTAAATAAATTTTGTATTTATATAATTGTGTTATTTTTACTTGCATTTTATTTTCTAAATAAATGCGTGAATGTTTTATATATTTTTGGAAATATTTGTTATTTACCCATTAAACGTTAATGGAGTAAATAAGTTATGATTTATAATATGATGATATTATATTTCTTTCATGAATGCATATAATATGTCTGATATTATATTGCGTCGATATCTTTTATAATATGTTGATATTATAATTTTGCTTAGATGTATATTATAATATGTTTGATATTATATTTGCACAATCGTGACTGGTATGGCCCAAATTAGGATAGAAAATACGATCTGTGCATCGTTATGTATTTTTGTAATTAAAATACGATCTGCGTGTCGTTTGTATTTTTGTAATTTAAATTCTTTGCTTAGAATAATTTAAATGAAGATCAAGATTGAAGTTCCATGGAGAATCAAGGATGGAGATCCAAGAAAGTCCCAAGGGAGGATTCATGAAGATTAGATCTTCAAGATTTAGGGGCCATACTAGGATCGCATTTTAAGTTCATCTTTGATTGCTTATGCATTTAATTTCATTTAAATGTCCGCTCAAGTTTATGTGTGGTTATTTATGTAATGTGTTCACCTTTTTATATAACCAACATAATAAACTTGAGTCCCCAAGGGTGATATTGAGTTTAAATGCTTTTCCAAACAACACCTATAAAGCCTTAGATCATGAGTAATAGGTTCTGCCAAAGCAGGGTGTTGCTCATAATTCCGAGGATAGTAGGGTAAGTTTTTTTTTTGAAACTTACATGTTAATGTTTGGTTTGACTCAACAAAATCATCAAAAGATAAAGTTTTGGGTTTTGAAGCAGTGAGATAGGAGTTTATAAAGAGTTATTAACCTATCTACCAAGAATTATAAATTGTTATAATTAGTAAAGTGGTTTACTTACCTCTATCACTATCTTTAAAGGCAGGGCCAAAGTCCGTTTAATTTTAGTGGGAGGGGATCTTGGTTATTTCTTTATTCAATATGGGGTTTTATATTTTGAATAAAGTATTAATAGTTGTTTAAATTTGTTTAAATAACCATCATTGATAAACCTTTTTGATTGAATGCTTGTTTACTAATTTTTTTAGTCATGTCTAACAACAACAACAACCACTCTGGCTATAATTTGCGCTTTATTCTTGCAAAAGAAAAACTCAACCAAGAGAACTTCCTAGACTGGGAGAGAAATCTGATAATAGTTCTCAGAAATGAACGGAGAGAAACTGTTTTTGAAACTCCTATTCCTGAACTTCCCGAGAATTCTCGCCAAGCTGATAGGATAGCTAGGCAAATACTCATAAACAAATCTGTGCCTGTCACATGTTTGATGCTTGCATGTATGGAACCTGACTTTCAAAAACGTTTTGAAGGAATGGATGCCTATACAATAATCCAACAGTTGCGAACCTTTTTTCAAAAGCATCCTAGGTTGGAGAGGTTCAAAGTGAACCGCAAGCTTCTTGAGTGTAAAATGGAGAAAGGGAAATCAGTTGGTCCCCATGTGTTCAAAATGATTAGTCATTTTGAGCATATGACCAAGTTGAGATTTTCCTATCCCCAAGAGATAGCAATTGATATGATCATCAATTCACTCACTGATGCATATAAGAACTTTAGTTTGAACTTCTATATGCAAGGAGGGAAAAGACCATACAAGAGTTGCATGGTATCTGATTCAGGCTGAAAGGAGCTTGCCTACTGAGCCCATAAAGGAGCATAAGGATGTTTTGATGGTGCAAAAGGGCAAGGGGCTCAAGAAGCACGGAGTTCCGTCTAAGAAGGGTAAGGGCAAAGGCAAACAAGTTGCTGAGCCCAACACTTCTGAGGAGCCAAAGGCAACACCTAAAGCCATAGTAGCAATACATGAGTGCTACTATTGTCACAAGGTGGGTCATAGGAAGAGGAACTGCCCTAAGTATCTGGAGTACAAGAAGACTAGAGCTTCTTCTTCAGGTATTTATGTTATAGAGATAACTTAAACTACTTTTGCATCATGTGTATTTGATACTAGATGTAGTTCTCACATTATCTGTAATGTGCAAGATCTAAAAAGAAGTAGGAGACACGCTTAATGGAGAGGTAGAATTGCAATGGCAATGGAGCTCGAGTTGCCGCCTAGGCAGTGGGAGTTTTCAGTCTATCTTTACATTATGGATTTATTTTGAGACTTAATAATTGTTGTTATGTTTTAAAATATTGCTGAACACTATTTCAGTTTCTGTTTTGGATTCTGAAGTTTTCTCATTCACAATAAAGAAGAATTGGTTTTCTTCTTATTTGAATGATATGTTCTGTATCTCTACTAAGTTATCAAATGGTTTGTATGTTCCACAAACACATATCTATAAAAATAGCGAGAAACATAAGTCAAATGAATTAAACCCAATACACCTATGACATTGTCGATTAGACTACATAAGTACAAAACAAATTGAGAAATTACATAAAGATGGAGTTCTCAAAATCATTTGATTTTGAATCATCTGATGTGTGAGTTTTGCTTAATGGGAGAAATGACAAAGTCTTTTTTCACTAGTTCGAGTGAAAGGGCCAATGACCTCTTCGCCCTCATACATACGGATGTGTATGGACCTAAGAATACATTGGCTAGGGGAGGGTAAGTTACTTAATTACTTTTACTGATGATGTAAGCACATATTGATATGTTTACCTCACGCGGCATAAGTTGGAGGCCTTTGAAAAATTCAAAGAATTCCAAATAAAGTACAAAATCGACTTGGCAAGAAGATTAAATCTTTATGATCTGGTCATGGAGGGGATATCTGAGTCAAAAGTTCGGTGATCATTTGAAAGATTGTGGAATATTTTCACAATGAACTTCAACAGGAAATTTCACAATTCAGTGGTGTTTCCAAGAGAAGGAATCGCACCCTATTAGATATGGTACGATCCATGATGAGTTTTGCTGATCTCTCTATATTTCTTTTGGGATTTTCTCTTGATACAATTGCGCTTACACTCAATAGGACTCCATCCAAAGCAGTAGATTAGACTCCATATGAGATATGGTCAGAACCGTTCCTAAAATGTCTTTTCTAAGGGTTTAGGGTGTGAAGTTTATGTAAAACGTTTACTATCTGATAAATTAGCACCCAAAGCTAAAAAGTGTTTCTTGGTGGGATATCCCAAAGAGACCTAGGGATATTATTTTTACCACCGTAGCGAAAACAAAGTGTTTGTTGCTCGCTATAGTGTCTTCCTTGAAAATAAGTTTATTTCCAAAGAAGACAAGTGGGAGAAATGTATATATATCTCGAAGAAATTCGAGATGAGCAACAAATGGGTGAGGTTAACACCTCATTAGAGGCGGACCAGCATGAAAATGTTGGGGGGGGGGTAGTAAATCCTATCCACGAACCTCCTACCGTCCCACTTGGATCGAATCCATGCGAAGCTTCTAAGTCTAACGACCGAGATTCTTCTTCTGTTGTTCCCCTACGTAGATCTCATAGGATCACCATTCCATCAAGAAAATATGTTGATTTTCTTTCGACGGAAAGTTCTAAAATAACGATTTTAGTAAGTGTGAGCCTATCAGCTACAAAGATGCTTTGGAGGGATAGGACTCCTAGAAATGGCGTGAAGCCATGAGATCCGAAATGGAATCTATGTCTGAAAATCAAGTATGGGACTTGGTTGATTTGCCTGATGGCGTGAGACCCATTGGATGCAAATGGATTTTCAAATTGAAAGCAGACAAAGACGGAAACATTAGTGTTTTCAAAGCTACGATAGTGGCAAAAGGTTTCCGTCATATTCATAGTATAAACTATGAATTTAACCTTTCCCTAGTAGCCATCCATTAGGATAATCCTTGCAATTGCCGCATTTCATATGAAATACGACAAATGGATGTAAAAACCGCTTTCTTGAACGGGTTCTTGAAAGAGGATGTGTATATGACACGACCTCAAGGCTTTGAACATCCAACAAATTCAGGGAAGGTATGCAAGCTTAAGAAATCCATTTATGGATTGAAGCAAGCATACAGGAGTTAGAACCTCAGATTTGATTAGGCAATCAAAAAGTTTGTTTTCCTCATAAATGAAGAGAAATCTTGTGTATACAAGAAATTGAGTGGGAGTAATATAACAATTTTAGTCTTGTATGTGGAAGACATACTTCTCATAGGAAATGATAAGTCGTGCTTGAGTCAGTCAAAGGATGGCTTAAAAATCGTTTATCTATGAAAGACTTAGGAGAGGCAGAGTATATTTTGGGAATAAAGATCTATAGAGATAGATCTAAAAAGGCTGATTGAACTTAGTCAAGGAACTAATATAGATAAGGTTCTTTCTAGCTTCAAGCTGAAAAACTCTAAGAGAGATTTCAATCCCATGAAACATGGCATATCACTTGGCAAGACTCCGTGTCCTTCGACACCTGATGAAGTCAAGAGATTGAGTAATGTTCCCTATGCTTCTGCATTAGGTTCCATTATGTATGCATGCTATGCTTTGCACTCAACCAGATGTTGCCTATACTACGAGTAAATGCAACATATACCAGTCTTATCCAAGTTACACGCACTAGATGAGTGCAAAGAATATCCTTATGTACTTACGAAGAACTGAGGATCATTGATTGGTATATGGTGGAGAAATTGAGTTTGTTGTTAATGATAGGCATATACGAATTACCAAAGTGACAAAGATGATTTTCGATCTCCATCTGGTTTCATTCTTTGTCCCAATGGAGAAGTTATGAGCTGTAAGAGTTCTATACTGAATAAGCAAGATTCATATTGATGAGAATGTGGGAGATCCGCAGACTAAACCTGTTGCTCGACCTAAGCATGAAGGTCATACTAGGTCTATGGGCTTAAGCATATAAAAGAATGGCTTTATAATGCTTACTTTATGTTTGCATTTGTAAAGACATTGATTATGCTTGGAATTGTTTATCAATAAAAATCTACATTCTTATTTAATTTGTTTAGTATTAAATAAGATGTCCAAATAAATTGTGTTTTGAAATAGGATCATCATAAACGTTGTGATGAATGGAACCCTATATAGTGAACAAAAACCACAGTTTATAATATGTCCCTAGTCTAAGGCACTGAATTGGACATAAGTGACTTGTTAAAAGACTAGCATAATGTTAATTGATAGCGCAGTTCCTTGGGCTATAGAGACATAGGGATGTCAAATTAACAAATATGGATGTATGATTGATACATTGAGACTTGACCTAATTAGATTCTAATAGTAGAATCGGAATGTCTATATTTAATAGATTCCTTGGACATGAGTATGTCCTAATAACCATGATATGATTAGTTTAGCTTTGACATTGTTAAACACCGTGCCGTAAAAGGAGGTTATAAAGGCAGTGCTCAGGTTGGCTAAGAATTGAGTGGGAGTTATGGTCATACAAGATTGAATAAGTCCTCCTATTTGATAGGAATGGTGTCTGGGCCACTTGATGAGGGAGAATTGTAAAAACGCATGGCCATGCTAAAATGAGATTAAAGAGTTGATCTTCAGTTGAACAATTCAACCTCGGTGATCAAGAAATATATTTGAGTATATAACATCGTGTTATCAAATTTGGCATTAAGAGACTTAAGGAATTTAATATTGCGTACTTGTCTTACGGACAAGTGGGAGATTGAAGGAATATGTCCTTAGACAATTTCTGCAATTACTAAATATAAATAGGATTGAATTTATGGAGATAATATAGTTAATTATTTTAGTAACCGTATTTGCTTGCTAGAGAATAAATTACGGTTTGTAGACAAATTGGTTTGGGCCTACAACTAAGATAGTTAATCCTATGAGGTCACACAGAGTAACACTGATTAATAAATAAATTATGAGCCCATAAAGGCTTATAAGGGCCGGCCACTATAAAGGTGATTAGGGTTTTAGTTTTTCCTTTCCTCTTAACCTAATCTCTATTTATTATATATAGATATAATAAGAAGAGAGATGGAACAATTCAGTTAGTCAGTAACTTGACACAAAAGAGAGAAAAAGAAAAACCCTTCTCCCTCTTTAGTCTAGGCGCCTATCCCATCAAAAGTAAGAGAGTGAATAGTTCATACTCTTCCGTTCTAGCAGACGTGGGTATTAATCGGTGTTCGTGGACTAAGTAGAGGAATTGCAATTGTAGTTCTTTATCTCTAAAGTAACCAGATCTGCAATAATACTTTGTAGTATTCAAACCCTACATACCTGTTCAAGTCGTGAATAAAAGGTTTGTGTATTCTCTACTCTATGTATCGATTCATATATTGTTATGCATGCGATTCTGTTATAGATGTTAGGAAATTGTTTCCTGAAATTTCGCTATTCGCATCTATGAATTCCTACAGATTTGTCCTTATAGGGATTCATTCGAATTCAAGTGATATGTTATTGTAGAATGTATATAAAGGGCAATTATTATTTGTGTTGTCTTTGATTTTTTAGAAAAAGGCTCATAAGGATTCTACATCATATTCGTACACTGTTCTTGTATTCTATACTGTCAAGTTCTTGGTGTCAAAACATCAAGAAAGCAACTTCCCTTCATTATTTTCAATATTGTTCTCTTGAATGTCATAGTTATTTTGATTCTTAGATTGGATTGCGTCTATTCACTATGTCTCTCACCTTCGTTCACTTACCTTAATGGAAATTGGCATAAAAAATCTGGCGCCCGCCGTGGGGCAAGAGACTATATCGTTTAACAATAAAAAGAACATTACACAAACACAACACGTCATGACAGAATAGTGGGTATTGTTAGTAAATTTATGGGAGAATTGAACAAGATGAAGTACTCGAGGATCGAGTTACAACGCAACATGATTAGGTCATATCTGAAGATGAAAAGAGACCAATCTGTGGCAAAGGATATCAAGACGCATGCCTCATCATCGTGATTTGAGTGGCATACAGAGAATGGCTTACTTCATTAAACAACTTGTAAACTCTTTAAGAAGAGCAAGAGGAGAACTCTGACGACAATGAAAAGGACGCAGTTCCGACTCACCAACTAGGGAAGAAGTCAAAGCACCGAACAACAACTATGACACAGAAGATCCCTTGTGCCAGCTTCTTAACCAGATCGAGGAACTTATCACAAAGATCCCTAAATTTCCTCGACCTCAAGCGAAAGCTGACCCCAACATTACCCTGATGACTCACCCTTCGCTGACAGCATCGGCATGATAGAAGTGCCAAAAAGATTTAACGTCCCGATAATGTAGCTTCATGGTGTTACTTCTGATATAGGCGAGCACGGTGCTCAGTATAAGAAACGCATGATAACTATCTCCATCCCACATAACATGCTTGAAGCTTGCATGTGCAAGAAGTTCGGTTTTACGAGGACGGGACCGGCCCTCTAGCAGTTCCTCAACTTAAAAAAAAAATTGTCACGTTCTTTGCTCAACTGATCAACACATTAATCAACCAATAGTTCGTGAACAACCATAAAATGGAGAAACAAACATATGATTTGCACAAGATAGTCCAAAAGTATGACAAGTTGCTAAAAGACCACGTCAACAGGTTCAACCGAGAAAAGGTGTCAATACCCAATTATGACGTAAAAATTGCAATCGAAGCCTTTAGACGCACAGCTTGATGAAGAATCAGACTTGTATGTATAAAAGTTGAAAATTACCCTTGTCCTAATTTTGAACACGCCCAAGCCAAAAGTTGTAGTCCAAATTGTAGGAATTCATAGATGCGAATAGCGGAATTTCAGACAATTTCCTAACATCTATAACAGAATCGCATGCATAACAATATATGAATCGATACATAGAGTAGAGAATACACAACCTTTTATTCACGACTTGAACAGGTATGTAGGGTTTGAATACTGCAAAGTATTATCGCAGATCTGCATACTTTTGAGATAAAGAACTACACTTGTAATTCCTCTATTTAGTCCACGAACACCGATTAATACCCACGTCTGCTAGAACGGAAGAGTATGAACTATTCACTCTCTTGCTTTTGATGGGATAGGCGCCTAGACTAAAGAGGGAGAAGGGTTTTCTTTTTCTCTCTTTTGTGTCAAGTTACTGACTAACTGAATTGTTCCATCTCTCTGCTTATTATATCTATATATAATAAATAGAGATTAGGTTAAGAGGATAGGAAAAACTAAAACCCTAATCACCCTTATAGTGGCCGGCCTTTATAAGCCTTTATGGGCTCATAATTTATTTATTAATCAGTATTACTCTGTGTGACCTCATAGGATTAATTATCTTAGTTGTAGGCCCAAACCAATTTGTCTACAAACCGTAATTTATTCTCTAGCAAGCAAATACGGTTACTAAAATAATTAACTATATTATCTCCATAAATTCAATCCTATTTATATTTAGTAATTGCGGAAATTGTCTAAGGACATATTCCTTCAATCTCCCACTTGTCCGTAAGACAAGTACGCAATATTAAATTCCTTAAGTCTCTTAATGCCAAATTTGATAACACGATGTTATATACTCAAATATGTTTCTTGATCACCGAGGTTGAATTGTTCAACTGAAGATCAACTCTTTAATCTCATTTTAGCATGGCCATGCGTTTTTACAATTCTCCCTCATCAAGAGGCCCAGACACCATTCCTATCAGATAGGAGGACTTATTCAATCTTGTATGACCATAACTCCCACTCAATTCTTAGCCAACCTGAGCATTGCCTTTATAACCTCCTTTTACGGCACGGTGTTTAACAATGTCAATGCTAAACTAATCATATCATGGTTATTAAGACATACTCATGTCCAAGGAATCTATTAAATATAGACATTCCGATTCTACCATTAGAATCTAATTAAGTCAAGTCTCAATGTATCAACCATACATCCATATTTGTTAATTTGACATCCCTATGTCTCTATAGCCCAAGGAACTGTGCTATCAATTAACATTATGCTAGTCTTTAAACAAGTCACATATGTCCAATTCAGTGCCTTAGACTAGGGACATATTATAAACTGTGGTTTTTGTTCACTATATAGGGTTCCATTCATCACAACGTTTATGATGATCCTATTTCAAACACAATTTATTTGGACATCTTATTTAAGACTAAACAAATTAAATAAGAATGTAGATTTTTATTGATAAACAATTCCAAGCATAATCAATGTCTTTACAAATGCAAACATAAAGTAAGCATTATAAAGCCATTCTTTTATATGCTTAAGCCCATAGACCTAGTATGACCTTCATGCTTAGGTCGAGCAACCGGTTTAGTCTGCGGAACTCCCACATTCTCATCAATATGAATCTTGCTTATTCTGTATAGAACTCTTACAGCTCATAAATTCTCCATTGGGACAAAGAATGAAACCAGATGGAGATCGGAAATCATCTTTGTCACCTTGGTAATTCGTATATGCCTATCATTAACAACAAACTCAATTTCTCCACCATATACCAATCAATGATCTTCAGTTCTTCGTAAGTACATAAGGATATTCTTTGCACTCATCTAGTGCGCGTAACCTGGATAAGACTGGTATATGTTGCATTTACTCATAGTATATGCAACATTTGGGTGAGTGCAAAACATAGCATGCATACATAATGGAACTTAATGCAGAAGCATAAGGAACATTACTTATTCTCTTGACTTCATCAGGTGTCGAAGGACACGGAGTCTTACCAAGTGATATGCCATGTTTCATGGGATTGAAATCTCTCTTAGAGTTTTCCAGCTTGAACCTAGCAAGAACCTTATCTATATTAGTTCCTTGACTAAGTTCAATCAGCCTTTTAGATCTATCTCTATAGATCTTTATTCCCAAAATATACTCTGCCTCTCCTAAGTCTTTCATAGATAAACGATTTTTAAGCCATCATTTGACTGACTCAAGCACGACTTTATCATTTCCTATGAGAAGTATGTCTTCTACATACAAGACTAAAATTGTTATATTACTCCCACTCAATTTCTTGTATACACAAGATTTCTCTTCATTTATGAGGAAACCAAACTTTTTGATTGCCTCATCAAATCTGAGGTTCTAACTCCTGTATGCTAGCTTCAATCCATAAATGGATTTCTTAAGCTTGCATACCTTCCCTGAATTTGCTGGATGTTCAAAGCCTTGAGGTTGTGTCATATACACATCCTCATTCAAGAACCCGTTCAAGAAAGCGGTTTTTACATCCATTTGTCGTATTTCATATGCATGAAATGCGGCAATTGCAAGGATTATCCTAATGGATGGCTACTGGGGAAAGGTTAAATTCATAGTTTGTACCATGAATATGACGGAAACCTTTTGCCACTATCGTAGCTTTGAAAACACTAATGTTTCCGTCTTTTTCTGTTTTCAAAATGAAAATCCATTTGCATCCAATGGGTCTCACGCCATCAGGCAAATCAACCAAGTCCCATACTTGATTTTCATACATAGATTCCATTTCGGATCTCATGGCTTCACGCCATTTCTAGGAGTCCTGGCCCTCCAAAGCATCTTTGTAGCTGATAGGCTCACAACTTACTAAAATTGTTATTTTAGAACTTTCCGTCGAAAGAAAATCAACATATTTTCTTGATGGAATGGTGATCCTATGAGATCGACGTAGGGGAACAACAGAAGAAGAATCTCGGTCGTTAGACTCAGAAGCTTTGCATGGATTCGATCCAAGTGGGATGATAGGAGTTTCGTGGATAGGATTCACTACCCCTCCAACATTTTCATGTTGGGCCGCCTCTAATGAGGTGTTAACCTCACCCATTTGTTGCTCATCTTGAATTTCTTCGAGATATATACATTTCTCCCACTTGTCTTCTTGGAAATGAACTTATTTTCAAGGAAGATACCATAGCGAGCAACAAACAATTTGTTTTCACTACGGTGGTAAAAATAATATCTCTAGGTCTCTTTGGGATATCCCACAAAGAAACACCTTTTAGATTTGGGTGCTAATTTATCAGATAGTAAACGTTTTGAATAAACTTCACACCCTAAACCCTTAGAAAAGACATTTTAGAAACGGTTCTGACCATATCTCATATCGAGTCTGATCTACTGCTTTGGATGGAGTCCTATTGAGTATAAGCGCAATTATATCAAGAGAAAATCCCAAAAGAGGTATAGAGAGATCAGCAAGACTCATCATGGATCGTACCATATCTAATAGGGTGCGATTCCTTCTCTCGGAAACACCACTGAATTGTGGAATTTCCTGTTGAAGTTGATTGTGAAACTATTCCACAATCTTTCAAATGATCACCGAACTTTTGACTCAGATATCCCCTCCATGACCAGATCATAAAGATTTAATCTTCTTGTCAAGTCGGTTTTGTACTTCATTTGGAATTCTTTGAATTTTTCAAAGGCCTCCAACTTATGCCGCGTGAGGTAAACATATCAATATGTGCTTACATCATCAGTAAAAGTAATTAAGTAACTTAGCTCCCCTAGTCAATGTATTCTTAGGTCCATACACATCCGTATGTATGAGGGCGAAGAGGTCATTGGCCCTTTCACTCGAACTAGTGAAAAGAGACTTTGTCATTTCTCCCATTAAGCAAAACTCACACATAAGATGATTCAAAATCAAATGATTTGAGAACTCCATCTTAATGTAATTTCTCAATTCGTTTTGTACTTATGTAGTCTAATCGACAATGTCATAGGTGTATTGGGTTTAATTCATTTGACTTATGTTTCTCGCTGTTTTTATAGATGTGTATTTGTAGAATATACAAACTATTTGATAACTTAGTAGAGATACGGAACATATCATTCAAATAATCAGAAAAACAATTCTTCTTTATTGTGAATGAGAAAACTTCAATATCCAAAACAGATGCTGAAATAGTGTTCTTAGTAATATTTTAAAACATAACAACAATTATTAAGTCTCAAAACAAATCCATAAAGTAAAGATAGACTGAAGACTCCCACTGCCTAGGCGGCACACTCGAGCTCCATTGCCAACTTGCAATTCAACCTCTCCCTCAAGCGTGTCTCCTACTTCTTTTTAGATCCTGCACATTACACATATAATGTGAGAACTACATCTAGTATCAAATACCCATGATGCAAAAGTAGTTTAAGTTATCTCTATAACATAAATACCTGAAGAAGAAGCTCTAGTCTTCTTGTACTCCAGATACTTAGGGCAGTTCCTCTTCCTATGACCCACCTTGTGACAATAGTAGCACTCATGCATTGATACTATGGCTTTAGGTGTTGCCTTTGGCTCCTCAAAAGTGTTGGGCTCAGCAACTTGTTTGCCTTTGCCCTTACCCTTCTTAGACGGAACTCCGTGCTTCTTGAGCCCCTTGCCCTTTTGCACCATCAAAACATCCTTATGCTCCTTTATGGGCTCAGTAGGCAAGCTCCTTTCAGCCTGAATCAGTATACCATGCAACTCTTGTATGGTCATTTCCCCTCCTTGCATATAGAAGTTCAAACTAAAGTTCTTATATGCATCAGTGAGTGAATTGATGATCATATCAATTGCTATCTCTTGGGGATAGGAAAATCCCAACTTGGTCATATGCTCAAAATGACTAATCATTTTGAACACATGGGGACCAACTGATTTCCCTTTCTCCATTTTACAGTCAAGAAGCTTGCGGTTCACTTCGAACCTCTCCAACCTAGGATGCTTTTGAAAAAAGGTTCGCAACTGTTGGATTATTGTATAGGCATCCATTCCTTCAAAACGTTTTTGAAAGTCAGGTTCCATACATGCAAGCATCAAACATGTGACAGGCACAGATTTGTTTATGAGTATTTGCCTAGCTGTCCTATCAGCTTGGCAAGAATTCTCGGGAAGTTCAGGAAAAGGAGTTTCAAGAACAGTTTCTCTCCTTTCATTTCTGAGAACTATTCTCAGATTTATCTCCCGGTCTAGGAAGTTCTCTTGGTTGAGTTTTTCTTTTGCAAGAATAAAGCGCAAATTATATCCAGAGTGGTTGTTGTTGTTGCTAGACATGACTACAAAAAATAGTAAACAAGCATTCAATCAAAATGTTTATCAACGATGGTTATTTAAACAAATTTAAACAACTATTAATACTTTATTCAAAATATAAAACCCCATATTGAATAAAGAAATAATCAAGATCCCCTCCCACTAAAATTAAACGGACTTTGGCCCTGCCTTTAAAGATAGTGATTGAGGTAAGTAAACCACTTTTACTAATTATAACAATTTATAATTCTTGGTAGATAGGTTAATAATTATTTATAAACTCCTATCTCACTGCTTCAAAACCCAAAACTTTGTCTTTTGATGATTTTGTTGAGTCAAACCAAACATTAACATGTAAGTTTCAAAAAACCTACCCTACTATCCTCGGAATTATGAGCAACATCCTGCTTTGGCAGAACCTATTACTCATGATCTAAGGCTTTATAGGTGTTGTTTGGAAAAGCATTTAAACTCAATATCACCTTTGGGGACTCAAGTTTATTATGTTGGTTATATTAAAAGGTGAACACATTACATAAATAACCACACATAAACTTGAGCAAGCATTTAAATGAAATTAAACGCATAAGCAATCAAATAAGAACTTAAAACGCGATCCTAGTATGGCCCCTAAAACTAGAAAATCTAATCTTCATGAATCCTCCCTTGGGACTTTCTTGGATCTCCATCCTTGATTCTCCACGGAACTTCAATCTTGATCTTCATTTAAATTATTCTAAGCAAAGAATTTAAATTACAAAAATACAAATGATACGCAGATCGTATTTTAATTACAAAAATACATAAAGATGCACAAATCGTATTTTCTATCCTAGTTTGGGCCATACCAGTCACGATTGTGCAAATATAATATCAAACATATTATAATATACATCTAAGCAAAATTATAATATCATCATATTATAAAAGATATCGACACAATATAATATCAGACATATTATATGCATCCATGAAAGAAATATAATATCATCATATTATAAATCATAACTTATTTAGTCCATTAACTTTTAATGGGTAAGTAACAAATATTTCCAAAAATATATAAAACATTCACGCATTTATTTAGAAAATAAAATGCAAGTAAAAAATAACACAATTATTATATATATAAAATTTATTTACTCCATTAACGATTAATGAGCAAATAAAACTTTCCATTATAATTTTTAAAACTTAACAACTTTAAGTTAAAAAATATTTAGGAAACATTAATCGAATTAATAATTTTCCTAAAATTAGCCATCTTAACAAATTTAAGAATATAACTAATAAGGAAACTTTCATTCTTTTAATTCAATTACACCTTTAATATGATATTAATCTCCATTAATATTAATTTGCATAATTGATAATATATAACTTTTGCCCAAAGAAAATCAATAACATTAATCAGAACATAGATCTTCATTTAAAAACAAATTTTAAATAAATAATTCATTTGGATTGAGCTAGGCCCGGCCCGCAGCCCAGCCCACTGCTGGCCAGCGAAAATACAGCACAGGAGCTGCTGGCTTCCCGCAGACCAGTGCGCAGCAGTGACGCAGCTAACACAGGACTGCAGTCACGCGGCGACTCGCCGGAGGGATGGCCCTGGCTCGCCGGATTGACGCCGGTCAAGTGGTGCAACCGGTTTGAGCCGCCATTCACGCCGGAAAAAGCCAGGAGTAGCCCAGATTTTCGGAACAATTTCCAAAAAAATCTAGGTTGTTTTGAAACCAAATATCAAGTGATTTTCGGCTCTAAACAACAAATTTCAGTTTTTTTTTGTGATTTGGACTTACAATAAGCATTTGAACACAAATTGGTTGACAAATTACAATTCAATTGCAGAAATTTGACCCATAAAACGAATTTGGGGAAAAATTAGGGTTCTTGATATTTTCAAATCAAACTATTTGATTTCGAAACTAAAATCACAATTAAGAATATCAATTTCCAATTCAAATCAAAACAAAACAAAGCCCTAATTTAATTTCACAAAATAAACTCATTGAATTGTTGAATTTCGGAACCAAATTTTCTCCCTTACCTTAGGTCGAAAAAAAAATGAAATTTTCGGCTTTTTAAATATTTTCGATTCTATTTTCGTAAAAACAAATCAAAACATTTAATATTTGGGCATTTATATTAACATAAAATTCATAATTTTATGCTTTTAAATTTATTAATATCAACATATTAATCTAGCAAATTAACACATATTACAAATCTTCCCTGAATTGAATTAAAATTATAAACTTGATCATATAAAATTATGCAAGAGGTTAAAACTGATACCACTGTAGGAATTCATAGATGCGAATAGCGGAATTTCAGGAAACAATTTCCTAACATCTATAACAGAATCGCATGCATAACAATATATGAATCGATACATAGAGTAGAGAATACACAACCTTTTATTCACGACTTGAACAGGTATGTAGGGTTTGAATACTGCAAAGTATTATCGCAGATCTGAATACTTTTGAGATAAAGAACTACACTTGTAATTCCTCTATTTAGTCCACGAATACCGATTAATACCCACGTCTGCTAGAACGGAAGAGTATGAACTATTCACTCTCTTACTTTTGATGGGATAGGCGCCTAGACTAAAGAGGGAGAAGGGTATTCTTTTTCTCTCTTTTGTGTCAAGTTACTGACTAACTGAATTGTTCCATCTCTCTTCTTATTATATCTATATATAATAAATAGAGATTAGGTTAAGAGGACAGGAAAAACTAAAACCCTAATCACCCTTATAGTGGCCGGCCCTTATAAGCCTTTATGCGCTCATAATTTATTTATTAATCAGTGTTACTCTGTGTGACATCATAGGATTAATTATCTTAGTTGTAGGCCCAAATCAATTTGTCTACAAACCGTAATTTATTCTCTAGCAAGCAAATACGGTTACTAAAATAATTAATTATATTATCTCTATAAATTCAATCCTTTTTATATTTAGTAATTGCGAAAATTGTCTAAGGACATATTCCTTCAAAAATCTGACAGAAAGAGGACATGAAGTCTCCGAAACACTCGGAGTCCAAAAAAGGAAAGCTACACCTACTAGGATGTTACCAACATACGCGAAAGGGGTCAATAGAAAACAAAGTTCTATGTGATTAATTTTCCTTTTGGGACGGCCATGGATCCATGACAAGAAGGTTATCCCATCAATTTTCCATCAAATGTTTAATTCCCTACAAAATGGAAGGGTGCAAGAAATCAAAGGAGATCATAGGATGATTTTTTTTATCTTAATTAATTATAGTTTGAAATAACCAAAGACACATTTCACCATGACTTGAATATCTTTTGGTTTTTTTCTAAAATTATAATATTTATGATCTATCTTTACACTTTGTTATGTTTCTTGAACAATTTTAAAATTTTTAAAATTATCTTTTTGGATTTTTTACATATTAATGGAGTAATTTATAATTGTTTGATAACATCTTTCTACATCAAATTTTAGTTATCTTAACGTACTAAAGTATAGTATAAATAAACCCCGGGACATCGTCTGGGCCTAATACTAGTTAAATTCTAATACATTGACACGCAAACTACAAGATCAGAAACTTTAAGTTGTATTAATGAAGCTTTAAATCTAATATAAAATATCTCTTGATATTATGTAAAAGGTGTATTTGTGTATTTATATAAATTAGTTATTCTCATTGATTTAGGTTTTGTACGTGTCGTTGCGTATACAAATTAGTAATTTATAATACTTATCTTAACCTACAAAATATAAACATAGCAAAGGATAAGTAGGGTCTATTCAACGCAGAGACTAATGAATCGACTAAAAAACAAAGTTTGAATAATTAGACGATTATTAACATAAAAACAATAAAGATAACTATATACATTATTTACCTATATGTAAATGGAATGGGGGGTTTGTTCGGAAATTAATTATCTATAACTAAAATCTAAACACTAATAACTAATATATACAAGTTAAGACAAGCTATCCATTAAGCACATAATCTTAATACTCAACCTTTTAATAACAAATTCGGGTCACATATTAGTTACAAACACAATATGATAAAGCTAGGAGTTCGACGAATTCGCATCACTTTTCCTGAATTCGTCACACAAAGTTGACACCCATTCAAGTCCATGTGCAACCAAAAAACCATTTGACGCCCACTCAAATGAATTCCGACGCTCAAAATACTTTTTCTTGTAGTTAACACTATTAAGCGTATCACCTGGTATCTCAAGGCATCCTTAATTTTAGTTTACTTCTTTACCCATCTTCACCATCTTGGTTGATCTCCTATACGGACACCGATTGGGGTGGGTGTGTCCGCACACGCGTCGTTAGTTCCATTTCCGGCTATTGCGTTTTCATAGGGGATAACCTCATATCGTAGTCAGCTAAGCGCCAGGCCACTCTCTCTAGTTTGAGTGCGGAGGCAGAATATAGAGGAGTTGCAAACGTTGTTGCCAAGACATGCAAAAACTACTTTTAGAGCTACATTATCGCCTATGATAATGTGTGTCTGACATTTACTTATCCAACAATCCTGTTCACAATCAACAAACTAAACACATTGAGATGGATATTCATTTTATTTGTGAAAAGCTATGGGTCACATTCGTGTTCTTCATGTCCCATCTTCAAGTTAGTATACAGACATCTTCACATTGAGATCCAGTCTGAGCATCCATCCTCCTTGCGCTCTGTCTGTGAGGGCGTGATAGACAATATCTCTTTATATTGTCCTAATATTATGTAAAGGGTATATATGTGTATTATGCAAATTAGTTAAACTCATCTATTTAGATTTTAATTTGTACGTACGTATGTATATTGAAGTAATGAGAAGACTCTCCTTACAAAGAATTATAGTTAGAATTTTTGTAGGTATGCAATGCGCACAATAATATGAGTGAACTTAACTAACCTGAACGATCCTAATATTGAATCCACTAATGTATCCTTCTAACCAATCCAAGTCGTTTGAGCCAAATCTTGATTGCATCCACCGAATTTAACACGAAATTAAGATTCCACATGACATACACATATATGTGAGTGTAAATGTTGATCCACATGGAACATGAGAAGAGAAACGCAAACTTTGACTTATAAGTATGAACTTATATGTAAGTGAATTAAAAGATGGAACCTGCTTTGAATTTTTAAGTTATTTAATGTATTCTTATGTGCAGCTTAAGCCCATATAGCAATGACAATCGACAAAAAGAAGAGGATACTTTTTTCTTTTTTTGACGAGAGTACAAGCAAAGGAAGATTAAGGACTTCAACGAGCTTGAGAAGCAAGGACTGTTAGTTTTTAGAGTAGAGAGGAGAGTAAATAAAATATGGAAAAGTTTTGGGTTAAACTTGCTCATTTAATCTCAATATAATAAGTGTCTTTTATACGCTTACAATATATAGCAACTAACCTAAAAGATAGACACATATCTAAGTAGTGGAGAACATGTCCCATACCATATCCTCCATAACTACCAGTTACCGCCCTGGTGCACGTGCACTAGGGAATTTTAAAAAAAAAATTAAAATTTCACAAACCGCAAGATACGCTTCATCTCTTTCTCTTTCTCTTTCCCGCTTTATCTCTTCATGGCACGCCCAGGCGACTGGAATCCGACGAACTCTCTGTCTGAGGACTATCACTGAGATAATATATCTCTATTCTCCTTTGTCCTTCCTCTGTGGCTTTGCATCTTTATTATCTCTATTCTCACAATTCACTCAAATTTCCAAATTCCCAAATTGGAGGAACACTTAACAACACCAAGTGATTGGGAATTTGGGATTAGGTGCTAATTAAACTTCGTTCGCCCAGACTGGAAACTCGGATCTTCCAAACATTTGAAGTTTGTATTTGTTTAACACTAATTTGGGTCTTACTCACAAGAATTTAACATTTGATTGTTTATTTGTTGAATTGGTAAGCTTATAGAAAATTGAGATTTTTGGGGTTTAGTCGAACTCACTGATGTATCATACTAGTATTTTATGCAATCTAGAGTGGTTTCAGAGGACAGTTAAATGGAGGAGATGCAAGATGAAGGGTCCATGGAGAGAGAAAATGTGAGTGGCAAGTGCTGACTAAATTATGTTCCCTGATTCATTAGGCATTAATTTCAATGTTTGAGAGTTAGTGGGATGCAGAGAGAAGATGAAAGTGGTAACTAAATTTTTTAATAGAAAAGTGGTAGCTAATTGTATCTCTTTAATTGTAAAATGACATATATCAAAAGGCGTAAGCACAAATTGCAATCCGCCACATGTCACTCTCTATTCTTTACGATCAAATTTTATCAACGTTTCTCTCATAAAAAATACAAATTGTCCATGAGAAGCTTCGAATCCGCGACCTCGAGTGTGGAAGATAAATGCTCTAACCATTGTGCTACTACATTTTTGTTGCTTCTTTTATCAATACTAATAATGATATTAATGATATTATATATTGAAAAACAATAATTAAGGTACAATATTTTAATTATATTTATGAATAAAACTACTAATCTATGACTTTTTACTAACATAGCTACACCAAATTTTAGTTGTCAAAGTACTAAAGTTTAATACATATAAATCCCAAAGCATCGCCTGCGCCAAAATACTAGTTAGTTTTAATTGCAAAGAAATCTAGAGATTAACTAATGGTGTAGATATAGGGTCTGTTCGGCAATACAAGCTGTAGCAGTGAGCTGTTAGCTTTTGAGTAGCTGTGAGCTGTCAGAGTAGCTGTGAGCTGTCAAGTGTAGCCTTCAGAGGTCAGCTGTCAAGATAGGTGACAAAAGTATGAGTGTTTGGCAAAACCAGCTGTTAAACGTAGCTGTTCAAATATAAAGTTCAATTTAATCAATTATATATTTACAAAATAACATTTATTTATTCTTAATAGCTTACTCATATACTAAAAAGCAGTATACGAAGTCATACATGGTTCCTTATAGATATATTTATAAAAATATAAATTTATTAAGGACAATGTGTAAGCGATTGCAGTCCAAATTTTTTGCTTCCTTTCAGCATCAATTTCCATAATTATGGTGGAAACCTGTAAATAATAAAATAAATCATAAGTAAATTCACTATGCATAAGTTATTTTAAATATAGTCATACATAAAAAGATATTGCATCTCCATTAAAAAAATAAGTTAAGTTGAATAAATAGTCAACTAAGGAAATAACAAAAAATTCTAAAACTGGGACTAGAATCTCTTATTAAAAAGGTTAAAGAATATTCTAATTGACTCTTTCAAACAAGTATTCTAACCAAACAAGTCTGCTTTCATCATCCTCCATATTAATAAAAATTTCTCTCTTATTTGCATTCTCAATCAAAGTGTTAGCATAATACCACAAATCACCATGCTTTTCCAAACAATTGTTCTCCACCATACGTCTAATGATTTGGATCGCTCCACTAATTGAAGAAGTTGTGTTAGGTGTGCTACTATGACTCATAAGTTTGACGCATTCTGCCATTTCACCAATTCCCTTAGCTAACATTGCAGATCCAACTGATTGCCTCTTTGAAAGCTTAACCTGAACATTATCCTTCGTCATGGGTTGTTTTAGGACCTTCTTAGAAGTACTTATGTTATTGTTGGAACCTCCAATCTTCACTTGTGAACTACTCTGTTTTGCTTGTTCCATAAAATGTTCTACGAAATTTTCTTCCTCTATTAAAGAATTTCTAAACTGATCACTTCCATATCCCCTTTCAGACCCAACATACTCTTCTTCAATGCTAGTATCATTTTCTAATGTAAGATCTTCAATGAGGTCCATAGAGGGAACATAAGCATTTTCTCCTGTCGCATATGAATCTCCAAATAATCTTTCCCAATAGTCTTCAAGAGTTGCAGGAACACCCTTGGTTCGAAACTTTTTGAATTCAGGATTCTCCTACAAAAGATTAAATTTATATTACACATTTAAATTAGGATTATCTTATTCAAGAAATGACATGTGGTAAAAAAAATTTATCATTTGAAAGTACGATATACACACCTTAATCTTTCTTTGCCACCATGCATTTGGAGCATCAATTGTTCCTGAAATAGGGTCCCACCCTAACCCAGTCTCTAACATTTTTAAAACTTTCCAACTACGCCACTCCCTCCTCATTGTATCGTATCTGTTCTTGCAACTAGTTGGGATATTAAATGGGCGTCCAATCTTTGTCTCAACATCCATTTGAATCTCCTTCCATCTAAAATTCGTAGTCCTATTGTTTTCTTTAATAAAATTAAGACATACTTCACATAAGATACACGTGTCCTCAATGCTCCACTTAAAAACATCCTTTGTTCCCTCTTTGTTACTCGAAGAGGCCATCTAATATAATCACAAAACACATAATTATAACACTAATAATAATATACAAAAAAAGCTTAACTAATCCTAGCCTAACCAGAACCAATGTAATTCATATACATCAGATGATCAGAATCATCACCCAAAATGAATAATGATTGTCAAGTTTTGGTTTGTCCTCCATTAACAGTATCCTTATGACATATGTCGTTTTCCATCAAAATTATAATCAAAATTCGACTAAAAAAAACAACTCTTTTTATCTGGGTACTACAATAATCAATCAATATGTGTGTAATTTGTATTAAAAAATCAAAATTTGATGGAAAGATTGCAACTTTAATTTTGGGTAATTGGGGTCATATAAGAAGAATCAGAAAACAATAATTAAAGATTAATTAAGGTGGGAGAAAGGTTATCGAGAGTTTTAACTTGTTTAGTTGAAAATTAAGCTTAATGGATCCATGGGCAGCTGACTGTAAAATCATTGGACTAAAACTCTAATTGTGACATTTAAACCCAAATCAATTACCGGAACTCATACATAGATTGATAGAACCAAGTATAGGACTCGTTACCATCCCTACTACAGAACACAAGATATTACCCTATCTCTTTTCCCATAATTTAGTTTGTCTTGTTACTTCAAAAGCAAATTCACCACACTCAACACATGTGAATAATGTGATATATGTTATACTATTTGACTGAGTTTCTTGTGCAAATAATAGTTCGTATTATCAATTTTCAAAGTACACAGGATTATGGAGTACTCTATCTTATGTTTGTCCGTGTTTCTGTGCGAATAAAACAGCATCCTTCAATTCATCCGAAACAATAATAATTCTATCATATATTTCCGACCTTGCTCTTATGGAGTACTATAGCAATGGTGGGTTGTGGCGTTATGGGAAAAGAGAGCTTCGATGGAAGAGAAAGAACCAATATAATTCATATAAAGATTTTTCAATGATATATATTCATATCAAAACAAAAAAACAAGAATAGGGATGAAGAGAGAATTAACATACCTTAACTTGTAGATCAGATTTTTTTTCTTCGGATTAGCAACTATGGAAGGAGGAGAGTTGTGATGGAGAAGAAGAAGGTTGATGGGGATGAATTAGGCGACTGATGGAAAAATACAGTGGAGATATATAGGGAAGAAGCAACAATCAGTAGTCGGCTACATTAAAAGCTGGAGATATTAGGGGAGAGATACAAGGGAGAAGAAACAGAATTTTCAATTTAAAAGCTATCTGATTTTTTCCAACGCTATCAAAACTAACGTTGTAGAAAATCTAGTCAAAAGCTACATCTACCTCTAATCGCTACATTAAAAGCTACCACGCCAAACACTCATATTTTTTAGAGTAATGTTTTGACTTAGTCTAACCTCTAAAAGCTACATAAAAAGTTGCCGCCGAACACACCCATATTATCTAAATTGTACGGTCTTGATTAAAAGACTGGTGCGTATGGGTCACTGGTCGGGATAAGAATCACTCTCACGACTGTTAATTTCATATTAATATCCGGATATATAGTTATAATTATTGAAATCCAGTTTAGTTTCATTATATTTGTTGCATACTTGAATTGTTGAATACTTGAATGTATTTTCTAATTTTATTTCGTTGTAATATGAATTATTTATGCTTTTTTCTTTTGTGATAAAATTTATCACATAGTGCTTTTGAGAAAAAAAATTTTTGATTTTTATATGTGATCGGCAATTGATGGTGAACCACCATCTATATAATCCTGTATCCGCCTCTGATAACTACTAGCCACTAATCACATTTTAATTATAAAATAAATTACCCACTAACTTACTGCTAACCACTAATACTACTTATTAGGAACTACTTTTAAAGCATTATCCAACAAGGATGTGGGCTTACTGAGCTCGAGAATGCATATTTAATTCCTTTGTTTTCAAATAAAAATGTGACGACACTAGTAAGACTTTATTGATTTATTCACTGGATGAGTAGTGATTACTGATTAGATGGAACAAACTTGGTGGGGATCGGATTGGTTCTGCCTTCTCTTCACGCAGAATATCATTATCATCCAAGAGAATCAATCGATCAATTTCCAAAAAGGACCAGTCAGAGAATCGTAATACTCGTTAGTTTTTTTTCACTTTTTAGTTTGTCTACCTGGGAAATAATTCCTATGAAAATTTATATTTTAGGAAAAGTTATTTTCTCTAAACAATCCTAAAAATTTCACAAACCTCTTTCGTAGATATAAGAGAATTTGAAAATTCAATGAATTTTGTTTAACCAAGGGCGGGTGGGTAATGCATTTCCCATGCTTTGTAGGAAGTGAAAATCTATTTTCAATTTGTTGTGTCTACTAAACAACTAGCCCACTTATATCAATTCTCATGAATTTTTACTTCCCCCATTTTTTGTTATCAACTAAATTATACTTTAAACAAGTTTGTGGCTCCGACGAAATCTAGAGTTCATTTTTTATGTTTTATTTGGTTAGAAAATATTCCTCTTCAATGCAATAATTGATAAATTTTAAAATAAATCTTGAAGGTGTAATTTACAAATTAAACTATTAAAACAATCTAAAAGGATTATGAAATAATATAGGAAAAATTAATTGGAATAATCCCAACTACGAATGTTCCGCTTAAATAATCCCAACTACGAGTTATTCTAGAATAATCCAATCTATTAGGGGGTACTAGAGCAAACCCCGAGGGACGAGGGCCTCCTTCGCTCTGATTCACCACCGGCATCCCCTTTCCAAAATAATCCAAACTTCATTTTTTATTGCCTTCACCACCTAGTTTTAATGCAAGTTTGTAATCTAGCATCCTGATTCTATTTTACGGTTACTTAGTACCCTAACCAACTTTACTCTATTTCTTTGATACCTAGCTTTAATCCTAATTTGTAATCTAACACCATAAGTTTATATTATTGTTGTAGCATCATAAACTACTACAATCTATTTTTTGACACCTTATGTACATGTTCCGGCCAAATAAGTCGGCTTTAAGGCATATGACTTGACTTATATCTCCTAAATTTGCGCATTAGTATTACGCACTTAACTAAAACCATATACAAAACCAAACCTGACAAAATAAAAATTATGCAAACAAAACTGCACATAACTGATCATGATTACTTCATCAACCTAGATAACGTGTCGGTTTAAGTAGATCTTCAACTTTAGTTATAACATATCGGTTTAAGCTGAAAGTCCAAGATGACCTGCTGGTTTATAAAATTCACAAAAAGGTTTTTAAAGCCCTAAATGAGCTTTTCGGAAAAAAGGACGCTACGCATCCTAAAGGGGCATGAAGTTCGACAATCCTTATGAAATGAGTAGCAACAAGTCGTGACAAAAGGCATTGACTTCTAGATGACTTTTCTGAACAAAATGTTGAAGTGTGTGCCCCAAATCACGGCTTATTGGTACTTGTTTTGTAAGGATTCTCAAATTTTATGCTTTTGATGTTCATGTCCCTTAAGGTCGCACGACAACCTCTATTTTCCAGAAAAAACGTCGTATTTAGCATGAAAAACGCCAGAAAAGTCACCTCGAAGTAGGTGCCCTGTATCAGGACTTCTTGTTACTCGTTTAGTAGCGATTCTCAAAATTTGGGCCTTTAATGGACGTACAAAGACAACTGTTTTTCCGAAAATATTGTTTACGGCCTTAATAGCTTAATTAAAGTCGCATCGGAGTGCGAGCCCCTGCCATGTCACAATTTCCTAAAAAAGAACAGAAAAAATCGCCACATCATTGGCATGGCATCAAGTGACCGGTTGTAGTAGGTCACTTTCTATTTGGATATAGGTCCACGCATAGTTGGGACTGTTTTGGAGTATCGATAGTTGAGACCAGTTTTGGAGGATTGCGCATAGGATGGACCATTTTTGTGAATTTTTCCTTTTTTCAAATGGTTAAACTCATGTTGATGGCATAGAATAACCACCTGAAAATTGATTTATTTTGGCCGAAATATATTAGTGAGGTGTCAAGAAAAAAAAGATTAGGATAGTTTAGAGTGCTAAACAGCAATAAAATTACATTAGGATGCTAGATCAAAAACTAGAATTAAAAATAGGTACCAGATTAAATAGAGTAAAGTAGTTGAAGATCCTAAAGAACAAGAAAATAGAATCAGGGTGTTAGATCACAAACTTGAACTAAAAATAGGTGTTATTTGAAAATTTTTCTATAATATTTTAATTGATTCTATTGGTTGCACAACTTACGTTAGAATTGTCGTCATTAGAATATATCTTTCTTATTGCCTCACATACTTATTTAAAATTGCAACAAATGAATACTTTTTTGCGCATTCGCCTAGAATAGCATAATTAGGGGGCAAAAACAAATCATTTTTACTAATTGTTAAGAATAGAATAGATATATTATTTGTGCTTATTCTAATTCATTCTCATGACATCAATATATATGCTAGAAATATAACCTAACTAGAATAACTTAATGGGCCTTGGACCTATGGTCCAATACCCTCTAACACCCTCCCGCAATCGTAACGGCAGTAACACGAACGTTACGATTAGACAAATAATAATAACAATAAAAATAATAATTCTTCAATAGTTGTAGCTTCAGCAAAAGTCGACAATGTTGGCAGCAATTCTTCAAGGGTTTCTTTTAGAGTAAAACCAAACTCAAATCCATTGGGTTTTCGGAGCAAACCCGTGCTCAAATTCATTGGGTATTCGGAGCAAACTCATGCTCAAACAAACGGGAACGTCATTATTTCCGAACCTGCATAAATATCAATTTAACGGGAACGACAAACCATTGGGTTTTTAGAGCAACTCGTGCTCAATACTTGAGAATTGTTAAACCAACATCAAACATAAGATCATATAATCACAAGTCTCGTATGAGACATAAAACCAACCTCAACACACCCTCAAACCTAAGAAAAAGACCATCATCTTCAAACTCAAACGCACCCACCTTACCATAATCTTGTATAATTTAGTTTTTCACATTCTGTATTAGAAAGATCAAATCTTTGCAAACATAAGTGACATTTATGGCTATTTCCACTTCTTATAGCCCTGTTCCGCGTCAAAAATCATGGCTTTTACATCTTCACCATCACAACATAGCCTTCATTTATCTTCTTCAACCCCTGGAATAGTTTTATGGCAAATTATGGAAAGTGACGGAGGACTACATTCGGAGCCGGGCCTGGCTGTAATGCAGCGGGTCAAACCCAAGTGGTAGAATTGAATAAACATGAAGACGGCAACGTTCTAGATTACAAAACAGAAGAAAATGAACAAGAAAACATAGACAGGAGCATCAATGCAGCAGAAGAAATTAAAGGATACCGACCGGTGGGTGTTAAGATATCAACCACCCACCGGCGGTGAGAGACGGGGAAACTAAGATAAACCCTAGATCGAAACCTAAACTGATACCATGTTAAGAATAGAATAGATATATTATTTGTGCTTATTCTAATTCATTCCCATGACATCAATATATATGCTAGAAATATAACCTAACTAGAATAACCTAATGGGCCTTGGACCTATGGTCCAATACCCTCTAACACTAATGGATGGTGGAGAGTTGGTGCAAAAGGGTGAGGATTCAGGTGATAGCCCAACCATCCCAAATCTCACCCGTTTTTATTCCTATTTTGGTTACAAAAGGTCAATAAGTTAGAGAAAGTTAATGGAATTATGCAAGAAAAGGGTTCAATAGTATCATACCCTGCAAACTGAGTAATAGTGATATAAATGGGGGAAATTATTTTTGGCCTTATAAGGTGATGTACAGATAGATTGTGCTTGGTGTTTGTGATTCTTTTTCATGAAAGGATCCATCATATAGTGATCTCGTCGAGACGATTCGTTTGGAAAATTTAATGTTAGGTTAAACTGCTTTCATTTCCTTTTTATACTATTTCCAATACATATTTTAAACTGATATAATTTGTTATATATTAATAAAAATTATTTAAGTTGACATTTTAAATGTATACATTATAACAAATCTAACTAAATTCAAGATGACTATCATTTACTACCTCAGTTTTTTTTAATATGAACATTTGCTTTTGCGCGCGGAACAAGGAATAGGTGCAAAAGTAAGAGAGAAGGATATTAAAAAAAGGAAAAGGTGAAAAAGATAGAGAGAAGGAAAGAAAAAGTAGGAGAGAAGTGTAATAATTAGGTGGGCCCACCTTCCATTTACAGAAAAAGATAGAAAGGTACCAATTAAAAAAAACACCCCAAAATGGAAAAATGTGCATATTGAAAAAAATGGAGGGAGTAGATTATATACTGCATATTAATGATCAAAACTTTTATAAAGCTTAAGTTTTAAAAAAAGAAATAGAAAGCCAATTAACAGGCCGGGTTAAAAATGTATGCACTTTTGTTGTACAACGACTAGCTATACATTGTTAATCCACAAAAATATATACAATACGAGCCAGCTTAAACACATCGCAAACAAGCAGAAAGAATAACCAAGGATAAGATGCTCTTTACAATAATGTACACCCCGCCATCATCCTACTTTTTCTGAAAGTCAAGTGTAGATCACTCTCACTAATCGACATTCGATGAACCCATCACTAACGTAAAAGATGCCCTCACGAATCTCAAAGGTGGTATATATATCTCCTCCTGATAACCATTACCCTATATCTTGTGCAAAACCATATAAACTTGTGATCAACTATAACCCAATACTATCCAAGAAAATGGCTCAAGAAATGGCAATGGTATGAGCATGTTCTTTATGCATTTAGTCTATTACTAATATAATCCCTCTGTTTGTAAATTATTCACTTAAATATTTGCACTATTCATATATCTCATTTTGATCATTTTTTATAGAAACAAATATGAGTATGCATCATGTTCTTGGATTTCTCACGATGTAAAATTTAAGTTATTATCAATTTTTTATATATTTTACTAATTAATAATTAGGGATTTTGATGGTCTAAATTGTACATAGACGACATAAGTAAAAGTTAAAGCGGAACATCTATCAAAAGTGGACGTACTATTTTTATGGGCTTTCATAATAAAGAATTTTATTTTGATCATTATAACAAATAGATTTATTTTATTAGGCAAAAATATTTTTAAAAGTAATTTTCTTATTTCCATTACTTGTTTTGTTATTCTTTTACAGAACCAAATAATTGAAAAGTACGGACCATATGGTTCTCAATGTGCAACAAACTGGTGCATAATGCTTGAGGAATGTGATACCATCAAAGAAGTAATAGTAAGGCATGCCAATATTGTTGATGGAATTGCGTTTGTCATACTTGATGGAAGTGGCTGTAACACCATCAAAACCGTCGGTGGCCAAGGTGGAAAAACATCCAAGGTATCACCCTCTACCACCTTCATCATGCTTTTATCTCCTTTTGTAACAAATAGAACTTTTATTTCTATTGAAGGCTAAGTTGTATTGAAGGACGGTAGTGCTGGATTAGTACCATGTAATTAGGGGTATTGTCGAATGAACCGAGACGGAACTCTACTTAGCTTGACTCATATTCGTTTAAGTTTATTCGAACTCAAGCCGAGCTGAAAACTTAACGAATTGAGCTTTTATTGATCCGCGCTTTGACTAATCATTGAACGAGCCATTGTCGAGCCTTTTTTCAGGTTTCTAAATGGCCACAGTGCGAGTCAAATAAAATTCTTTTTACCATAATATAATTTCATAAGGAAAATATTGAGGATATATATATTTTGAAATAATACTTTTTATATTTTTTATCTCTATATAAAGTACATATTCCTTCATAACTTGTGATGTGGTAGTCCATTATCCGAATATTTATAATTTTATATGGTTAATGCGACTATCTTTTATCGTTTCGTAATATTAATAGTTGTTTAAATCTTTTACCGCTTCTAAAATTTCAACTTTTATAGATATGGGCCCAATGAATTATTTTACAAGAGGGTCTTCAATTCATAATAACTTGAATTTGTTCTTGAGCCAACTCTCTTACGTTATTGCCTCAAAGCCCTTTCTTGTAGACGATATCCCTGGTTTGAGAGGGTTCCACAATTCTCGACATTAAAAAAATCATATCTTAAATACTTATCATTATTTCACCTCCATGTTTCATACCAAACACCTTATATATACACTATATTGTCTATATATGCAGATTGTACTTAGGCATAACGAGTACATAACTCAACTGAGCGGAACCCATGGAGAGCATAAGGGTAGCGGCTATGAACGTCGAATCACCTCGCTGAGGATCCACACCAACTTATGTCCAGCAGGATACGGACCTTTTGGGTTAGCAAAGAACGTCCAGAATGTTTGTAGCTTTTCAACTCCACTTGCTTCATGTGATCCTATTGTTGGATTTTTTGGAAGACAAGGAAAGTTTCTTGATTCCGTTGGAATTTACGTGAAGAAAAGGGTATGATGATGTGATTTCAATTTTACTAAGTAATTTACTCTACGTTATTATTCCTGCTTTTTTTCAATCAAAGCTTTTTGGATTCATTTGTTGTTGAAAGTTCTTCTCTCTTTTATGTTAATCCATTGTTACTTTTACGTAGTTTACTTTGTGTTTACATTTTGAGCCAACGTTCCGTCGCGCACGAAATTCATGCATGTTGGTTGTTAATAGATACGGCTAGGGGTGTTAATGCCGAGCCGAGCCCGAGCTTGGGGTCGCTCAAGCTTGGCTCGTTATAATTTGCTCGAGCTCGAGCCGGACTCGAGCTTTTTCGAGCTTAGATTATCAAATCCAAGTTACACAAAACTCGACTTGGGTTCAAAAATTATAACAAAATAAATTATATTTATAAGATATAATATATTATAACTAAGTTTATTTATTTTTCCTAGACTTATTAAAAATAGTCTACTAATATTTGAGGTCACTATGTTAAAAAACATAATTAAAAAAATATTTTGAGCCTGTTCACGAACTTCTCGAGCCGAACATGGCTGTGCTCGGCTTGTGAAAAATTCGAGTCGAACTCGAGCAGCTCGCGAATAGGGTAAGCTCATTAACACCCCTAGATACGGCTAACATATATTTCTAAATTTAATTCAAAGATTTTCCCATTCATCTGTTTAGAAAGCAATTTACTTTGAACTAATTTTCAGCCATTTATAGAGAACCTTTTTCGAAAAGGTAGTTAGCATCAGTGACGGATATATGCTTCAACTAGTAGGGTCACTTGACCCCCCTTGAGTCGGTAAAATTGTAAAATTTTCCTTTAAAATTTTCGATTTTTTGAAAATTGCCCCGAAAAATAAACCATTTGACCTCGACAAAATATAAAAATTATGATTTGACCCCACTAAATATTTTTTCTGAATCTGCCACTGATTAGCATCGGTACAATCATACAAGAAATTTATGCAACTTTTTTATACACTTGGGTGTACCGTACATCCTCTCACATTCTCGCCCTTATTCCCATGTACAGAGCACATGAGGTGAGAGAATTATGAGAGGGTGCACCGTGCACCCGGATGTACGATGAATGCTCTCGAAATTCATACATCCCAATTACTAATAAAAAGGTCTAACATGGAATTGTTCCTCTTCTGTATTTTTGAGAGTTCTTCTTACTTCTGCTTTGTTCCACTATTACTTTAATTTACATGGCGTATGCATCATTAGCCAACTTGTGCTAACTTTTTTTCTAAAATAGTTAGAATCGACCCGTTGTATAAGAAATGTATGCATATGTCCGCGGCTAAAAAATACATCTAACGTTTGTTTCTCGATCACTTTACTCAAATTTCGTCCTAATCATATTCCCGAAAGTTAGTCTCCCTTTTACTTTAATTTATTCCCATTTTCATCCATTGGTTTTCCTAAAAAATATTATGTTCGATTTACAAGAATTTCATAACAGTTGCTAATTTATCATTGGTCTCGTGCCAGTTTCAGGAAATCTCACCCTACTAATTAATGGCGCTGAAGTTAAGAGCTGGTCGTATTCAGCTAGCTAAATCGGAGCGGTCAAGTGTGTTAATGCTGATCAGTGTACCTTTAATATATGTTATCTTTCTCTTTTGCATATGTGTTTTAAACCAATAAGCCACTGTGTCTGTGTTAGTGGCCTTTTATGTGTGATTTGTATTATCATAAACTTAAGTGGATGTATGTTCAATTTATAATTTTCTATGTAAAAGTAACTACGTTTCTTTCTTATTTTGCTTAATGATTTCGAAGAGAGATCTATATAGGTAACTCGTAAACCAATTCATACAACCTAAATACTAAGGTGAGACATTTTAGGAAGAATTATGTAAAACTTAAATGAAGAGAGGGGTTGAATTGAGTGACGGATTTTTATCGAAAATTGTAACACTTCAAACTTTAGGTTTAGAGAGATAGAGAGATATTAGAGAGAGAAAGTGAGAGAGAGTGTGTGAATCCCTTGTTTGTTCCTCCCCCCCCCCGACCCTGGCGTACACCGACACCAACATTCATCATCGGAAAAGTGTGTTGGCTCTCTTCTGTCCCAACCACATCAAACCTACCTACAGCAACCCTCCTTCAAAACAGCCCTTCAATCCTACAAACCTGAAAAAACCAATCTTTTGAATGATGTTTCTCTGCCAAACACCTTAGAAACATCTAACCCAAACCAAACAAACCCTCCCCCCCCCTTTTTGCTTCTACCCCCCAGAAGAAGTAAACCTAAGCCAAGATATCTTCATTCCCTTGGATGAAGCTCTATGCAAAAGTATTTGTGCTAAATGGGAATTTGCTCTGATAGCTAAAGTTATTGGCAAAAGCTTCTCCATCCCTTTTCTAAAAGAGAAACTCAATCAAAGTTTTGGTAACTTAGGAAAATGGGATTTCCACTTCCTAGGCAAAGGCTTCTTTATTTTGAACTTCGAAAACGAATATGAAAGAACCAAAATCTTTACCGGAGGTCCGTGGCTGGTGGCAGGTTTTCCGTTGTTTCTAAAGCTATGGGAGCCCGGATTCAAACCGTCTTTGGCCATTATCGATACGGCGATAGTGTGGGTGTCTCTCCCAGAGTTACCCATTGAACTTTATGAGAAAAGCGTGCTTCAAAAAATTGGAAATGCATTGGGAAAACTTATCAAAATAGACGTGAAAGCTTCGCAGACGGAAAGGGTAAGATTTGCCAGGTTATGTATTCAAGTGAGCACAGAAAAACAAATCCCAAAATTTATCTGGATTGGAAAAATCAAGCAAGAAATTGTTGCGCCTAATCTAACATTTTTCTGTAAATGGTGCAAGAAGTATGGCCACGAGGTCAAAGACTATAAATTTGCGTCTCAGGCAATAGAGGGAAGGAAAGATACTAAGCAGCCGGAAAAAGGGGAGTGGGTTCCGGTGGTAAAACGGCACGGCAGAACAGAGGAGCGTAACAGAGCAAATTTGGTGCAAACAGAGTATGTTAATATGGCAAAAGCAAAGGAATCTGAATCTGTTAGTTTGGCGTGTAGCAAAATTGGTGGAATTATAAACACAACGGTTAAGATTAAGACACGTGGCGGCGATCCTACCCCCAAAACACTACTGAAAGAGCTAACCCTAAATCGAACCCTAGACCAAGCTCACACCCCAAATCCTTCCTTGACCCAAACCCCTTTCAAACACTCTCACCTGAAGATGACAACATCGTCGCCGGAGATGTCGCCGATGAGGGACTGGAATTTCACCCCGTCGCCGGAACAACAACCACCATCACCTCTAACACCACAATCACCCAATCTAACCCCCCAAACGCCGACCAGCCCTGTCTCACCCCTAACCATATCCTTCACAAAGAAAATATCCCTTCTCCTCCTAAACCACCCAAAACCGTTCCTCAGCGAAATGAACTTCAATGCTGTGGACTATCTAAAGAAGTTCGAAAACTGGGAAGAAATATCATCGACGCCAGCTGCGGTGATAAGAAAGATGATAACTCAGCCTTCTGTGATACCGAATTTTTGGCTGGACCTGAAAATGTTGACAAGCTCAGGAGAGCTAGTGCCAGCCCACCTTCCTCAATTGGCGGACCTACCTTTCCTGCCGCTAGTAGCTCGTCAATTTCTGAACTGGGAAATGAGAAAATTGGATCGGCAAATGGCACCGGAACGAGTACCGCAGACACTAGCAAGATTGATAGACCCACCAACTCTCCTCCCGTCTCACAGAGAAATTGTGTTGTTCGATGTAGTGGGACTGAAAGTGGAGGCGAGAAGTTGGACGGATGCCTTGGTGATGACACAAAAAACTCGGTGGGAAGAGCAAATCTTTCTGGATGTTCTTTGGAGCAACGAAAAGGGACAAGAGAGAGGAAACTCAATTTATCTCTCCTTGGACCCGATTTCGTGGTCGTTCCTAGCCAAAAAGGGAAAACTCGGGATGTTAGACGAAGTGAAGGACGGGGTGGAAAGTCCTCCTCCCCCCGTAAAGCCTGAGACCATGATTCTTTACTGGAACTGTAGAGGGATAGCGCGCCCCTCGTTCTTAAAACATATGCCCCTGTTGGTTCAGCATCATCAACCACAAATGATTATTCTATCAGAAACTAGAGTCAGTAAACACAATTCAGAAGAGATAGCCAAGCAACTTCCCTATGATGAATGGGTGTTGGTGGAGCCAGAGGGTTTCTCGGGAGGGATTATGGTGCTGTGGAACTCTACATTCTTGAGCTACAAGCCCATTAAGATGAACAAACAGGGGATTCATGGCATCGTGCAGGTAGTTTCCTCTCAACGTGTTTTCTTTATGTCGAGTATCTATGCTAGTACTAGATATAGTATTAGAAAAATGTTGTGGCTGGATTTTGATTTTCTTAATTCAATTATGAACCTTCCTTGGGTGGCCCTGGGGGATTTTAATGAAATTGCTCATGTTAATGAGAAACTTGGGGGTAAACCGATTAAATTGTGGAGACTAAAAAAGTTCAATGAGTGTATGAACAACTCGGGGCTGATTGATTTGGGTTTCACGGGACAACATTTTACTTGGACAAACAAAAGAGTCGTTAACCCCATAATGGAGAGACTTGACAGGGCTTATGGATCGGATTCTTGGATGGACTTGTTTCCTACTTCAACCATCACCCATATTACGAGACTCTCATCAGATCATTGTCCCATTCTCCTCTCTTTTACTTCCCATAAGGTCCAAACCCTTCCGTTTCGAGCCTATGTGGTGCCTAGACCATTCCTTTGCTAATATGGTTGATAACTTCTGGCTTACTAACAATGATAGCTTCGAGAAAAAATTAATAAATATGATTCCTCTTTGTAAGTCTTGGAACTTGAATACTTTTGGCAATGTCTTTAAAAAGAAGGCTAGATATCTTGCTAGGATCGAGGGAGTCCAACGTGCCATTTGCCGCTATCCTTGGGATCTCTCTCTCAGGAAAAATTGCACGTCGAATTAGCCTCAATTCTAGACCAGGAAGAGTTGTTGTGGAAAATGAAATCGAGAGATAACTGGTTGGCTTGTGGGGATAGAAATTCTTCCTTCTTCCATAAATCTGTGGTAATTAGAAGAAGAAATAATAGAATCATCAAACTTCGAAATGAAGTGGGAGAGACAATCTACCCATATTCGTTCTTACTTTGATACTTTATATTCTTCCTCTAATTGCTTTAGTTTTAGGGATTTGGATTCCCCACCTTTTGATGCTAATGCTTGCCCTGAGAATTTGTCTATACCCGTCTTTAGAGGAATTGAGAGGCGTAGTCTTTAGAATGGGTTCTTTCAAAGCTCCTGGCCTAGATGGCCTCCATACCTTCTTCTACAAAAAGTTCTGGGACCTAATTGCTCATGATCTCCATAACTGCATAGTTCATGTGTTCAGGGCTAGGAAGATCCCTAGTGACATAAATGAAACCTTCATCACACTCATCCCCAAATGTCAATCACCAGAGACCATCCTGCAGTTTAGACCGATTAGTCTTTGCAATAACATCTATAAAATTGTGTCTAAAACTCTAGCAGATAGAATCAAACCTCTCCTACCTGCTAAGATTTCTCCTTTCCAGAATAGTTTCCTACCAGGGAGGGGAGCTGATACTAATGTTATAGTTTGTTCGGAAATTCTCCATTCCATGAGCCAAAAGAAAGGTAAGTCTTTTTGGTTTGCTATGAAACTGGATCTTGAAAAGGCTTATGATAAACTTGAGTGGAGTTTTATTAGAGCCGCCCTCCTGGATTTTGGCCTTGATCACCATTCTGTTTCCCTTCTCATGAGTTGCTTCACGACTGTATCCTCTGTTGTTCTCCTAAATGGCTCTCCTACTAAAAAATTCTTTCCATCCAAAGGCATTCGCCAAGGGGATCCTATCTCACCTTATATTTTTATCATCTGTATAAATATCCTTTCTAACCTTATTGCAGATGCTACAAACTCTGGGACTTGGACCACCTTTCCTATAGGGAAAATGCCCTAGGGATCAGTCATCTGATGTTTGCAGATGACATCCTCCTCTTTGGGGAAGTCTCCTCTTTGGGGAAGTCAGTGTTGATAATATCTTTGCTGTGAAAAATGTCTTAGATGTTTTCTGCTCTAAATCTGGTCAATCTATCAACATAGATAAGAGTAGGGTCTTGTTCTCTAGTAATACTCCTGATTGGGCAAAAGCCTCTTTCCATGATGTTTTTTATTTTAAAGAAACTACGGACCTTAGCCCTTATCCGGGTTTCCCTCTTTCGTCCAAAAAACTGACCCGTAACCAGGTATCCGTCATTTTCGAAAAGGTTAGAAACAAGTTGGCATCATGGAAGGCGAACTGCCTATCCAAGGCGGGAAAATTGGTCCTTATCAAATCCACTCTGAATTCTATCCCTAATTATTATATGCAATGAATCATGTTTCCTACATATATTAACAAGGAATTAAATAGAATTATGGCCAATTTCTTGTGGAGTAAGAAGGAGAGTCATGGTTTAGCATTAGTGGGTTGGGAAAACATTTTTAAACCTAGGGAGAAAGGAGGCCTTGGTATCCGGGACTGCATATCTCTTAATAAAGCCCATTTCCTTTAGATCTGGTGGAAAGTCCTCAATATGCCAGATAACCTTGATATGAGAGTGCTTAAAGGTAAATATAAGAAGAATGACTCGACCTTTAGATCCTTTAAGATAGGCTCTCACCTGTGGAAGTGCTTAGGAAAGCTCTGGCCTACATTTAAACAGTCCCTAGCTTTAATGGGGCATTGGGGATGGTCATAGTGTGTCCTTTTGGTCAGATCACTAGTTGAATTCGGGGATTGTTAGGCAGACCCTTAGTGGCCCACTTACGCCTAGTGATGAGCTATTGACAGTTAGGGAGTGCATTAGGGACGGCCATTGGAATCTATCGATCATTAACTACCCTATTCCTCCTAGTTTGCACAATGAGATCTTAGCCATGCCTATTCTGAAATTCATTGCAAAGGATTTCTTATACTCTGGGTTTACATGGAATAATAAATTTTCTTTTGCTAAAGCATTGGAAGTCATTGATTATCAACCACCTCATTTTCATTTGTTTTGGTTGTGGCACCGCAACATCCCCCCAAAGATCCACTTTTTTCTTTGGCTTGTGTCCCTAGATAAACTCCCACACAAAAAGCTCCTATCCTAGATGTATCATCCCCTCCCCCGTTTGCTCCCTATGCCAAGGTAATGAGGAAAATGCCATCCATATACTCTGAGACTGTCCCTTTACCAGTGAACTGTGGCACTCCCTGCCTACTCTACCCCAAAATTTCTTCACTTCAAACTTGCAGGATTGGCTCACCCTTAACTTGCAAACCCCCTTCCCTTTACCCAGTGCTCTCACGTGGGACTTGATCTTTGCCTTTATATGTTGGAGTCTTTGGTTGAGGAGGAAAAAAGCTATTTTTAAGAATATTCATAGCCCGGCCAGTGAATGTCTCAAAGAAGCGAGAATTTGGGCTGGGGAAATCTGGGCAGCCCGTGAATGCCACCCTATAGCCCACAATAACCTCCGTGTAAACAACATCCATAGACATTGCAGAGAACATAAACTGCTCATATCTTGTGATGCATCTTGGGTTGACAACATGAAAATTGCGGCTATTACAGTGGTGGTTTGAGATTGGAAGGGAGTTTGGATTAAGAGTTTGTCAAAATGTATCTTTGCTACTAACCCCCTTATGGCTGAACTTTTTGCTATCATGTTAGTCTTGATGTAGCACAGGAAAAAAATTGGAATGAAGCTATTATCATCACAGACTGTGCAAACGCAAGGGACCTTATCTTTGATGATAATCTAGCGCGAGATGATAACTTCAATATTGTTTTGAGATGCAGGGACCTTCTCTCCCTCCTGCCTGGTTTGAAGATTGAAGCAACGTCACGACAAAGCAATAGACTAGCGGATTGTTTGGCTAAAGAAATGAGACTAAGAGGAGCTTTTCTTCATGATATTCTAGAACTTAATGATGTCCCTAGCTTTTGTAATGATGTGTATTTGGAGGATCGTAACATCCTTAACCATTTGGTTACGTGACTTGGTTGTAATAACTTTAAAGCCTTTGCCTTAATCTAATTTCCTGTTTTGCATCAAAAAAAAACTTTAGGTTTAGTGTCGTTCTCAATGTTAGAACTACAAAGTTGAATCACTTTTAATGAATGCTTTGAAACAATAATGTAAAAGAGAAATGGTGGTTTTTAACGTGGTTTTGATCTCAACTATCTAAATTTCAATGGAGTAGTCCAGCTAGTTCATGCCCATGATTGGCAGCTTTAAGATTCCTGCCTCCAACACAATGCATCGCTCACCAGCTCTACACCAAATGTATGTGTACGAGTATTGGGAATAATTGGCTAACCTGTTTAGGTTGTCTGGCACTTTATATATAGAGAGGAATAAAACTGTCTCAGAATAATACAGACTAAGAGTCTAATTAATAAATAATCAATTACCCTAATAATACACCCCCTCAATATTTTCAGGGAGGAATCACGGATAGATTGGAGCGATGTTTATAAAACAACTCAGAGTATAGACCCTTAGTAAAAATATCAGCAACCTGTAACTGTGTAGGAACGTGCTTGACCTAAAGTCCACCTTTAACAACCATCTCACGAACAAAATGATAATCAACATCAATGTGCTTACTACGATCATGATGAACATGATTGGCAGTAAGATACATAGCAGAAACATTGTCAAAATAGAGAATGGTAGACAGTCGATGAAAATATCCTAAATCAGCCAACAATTGACGAATCCAAAGTATTTCGGCCATAGGTAGGCAACAGCACGATACTCAGCTTCAGTGTAAGACTTAGAAACAGTAGGTTGCTTCTTGGAGTGCTAGGAGATCAAATTCTTCCCTAGTAAGACAACATAACCAGTAGTAGAACGCCGAGTGTTAAGACACCCGGCCCAGTCAGCATTTGTTGGTCCTATAGAACTTCTAAGTTTACTAGAAGAGGGGGGGTGAATTGTAGTAAAGACTATTATGGGCTATTTTTGCGGAATTAACAAGTTACAAAGAATTAAAGAGAAGTTAAAACAAAGAACACTCGAACTGCTTTTAAACAAGATCTTATTCCTATTTTCTCTGGGAATAAATCTTGCCCTTTTATTTATAATAGTAACTTACACCCTATTGTAAACAGCAACTCATCTGTTCCTCTAGGAACTGGCTCCCAGTCACCTTGTTCCCCCTGAACACGTGGCTTCCTCTCTTGACTTCACTCGAAGTCTTCTCTTTCTCTTTCTTCTCTTTCTCTCTTGAATGTAGAAATTTTCTCACAAAATTTCACTCACCCCAACTCAGATTAATGGAATACAATGAATTGTTGAAGAGAATAAAACCGAAATAACTTTCTAAAAGATTTACACAATTAACGTAGAAAGTCTTAAGAACTAAAATTGAGTTCTTCTTAATTTATATAGCTGTGATGAATCTTCAATGGTCTTTCTTCAGCTTCTTTGTAGTGGACGCAAGTTTTTAGGCAGTATCTTCCACCTTCATAGCCGTTATACACCATGTTAAGGCCACGTTCCATGACCGTGTGTTTGCACAGTTTGAATGAGTCTTCGAGTCTTCCATGATCTTCTCAACAGCTCTTGACTTGGTCTTTGGCAGTTTAGGATATATGTTTGATGCGCGGTTAGCTGAGATCATGGCTCCTAGAATCTAGGACCTCAACCCATTAACTTAGCCACGTAACATAGCCAGCTCTTCAACGTTTATTTTCCTGTAGACCACTAACAAACTCAACTAATATTATGGAATCCAAAATTCCATAATATTCGAATATTAATTCTACACAAAATAATATAACTAAATATTCTATTTTCATTCCTAAACAACTTAATTTTGGTTGTTATTAAAACCAATTCTCCATAAGTTTATTTCAGGCATAATAAAATAAATAATTAATAATACTACGGAAATAATAAAAGAAAAACTAAGTTAAAAACTATTCATTTGTCATCATCAAAATAACGAATACAACAGCATCAGAATAGGCAATGGTCACAGTAGGGGAGCCAGTACTGTGAAGAAATAACCCATAATCAGAAGTTTCCTGCAGATACTTGAAAATTCTTTTCACAGCATGAAGGGCAATATCAGGACGAGTCATAGTCAAATATTATGCACCAACCATACTACGATAATCTGTGGGATCAGCAAGAAGTTCACCATCTAAGAGAGAGAGTGACACGAGAGACAACAGAATGATGTACGGGTTTGACAGTATGGAGATAAATTTATGAAGAAGATCAACTACATATTTGTTTTGAGACAACATCAAACCCTAAGGAGTACGTAAAACCTGAATGCCTGAAAAATAATGCAAATCACCCAAATCCTTCATAGCAAACTGAGCAGGGAGAACGGTGATAAATTTCTGAAGCAAAGAGGAACTACTACCTGTAAGAACAATATCATCAACATATAGCAAGAGAATGATAATATGACCACTATTTTTGAGAGTGAACATGGATGTGTCACAACTGCTGCACATGAAACCAATAGAGAGTAGGAAATTGCTGAAACGAGAGAACCAAACTCGAGGAGCTTGTTTCAAACCATAAATGGATTTTTGTAACCGACAGACATGATTGGGTTTAGAACGAAGGATGTTCAAAACCGGGGGGCTGACGCATATAGACTTCCGCATTAAGGAAAGCATTTTTAACATCAAGTTGACGAATAGGCCATTTAAGAGTAACAGCAATGGTGAGAACTAAGCGAACAGTAGTAGGCTTAATAACGGGACTAAAGGTTTCAAAGTAGTCAATACCTGCCTGCTGATGATTACCAAAAACAACAAGTCTAGCCTTAAACCGGTCCACAGTACCGTCAGAATTATATTTAATCTTATACACCCACTTATAACCAAGCGCGTTTCGATTGTTGCTGCGAGGCACAAGTTCCCATGTATCGTTCTTAATTAATGTCGTATACTCATCACGCATGGCTTGTTGCCAACGAGAATCTTTAAACCCTTAGACGGTTCAGACTCAACAACATCGGTTTTTAAGTTCATTAAATTCCTAGTTGAAATAATTCAATCTTTTAAACGAGTAGCCATAGCATGGAAATTAGTGGGATTGACACACTTAAACGACTTACGAGAACGCCTAATGGGAGGGACAATGGGAGACGGGGATGACTCGGAGACGACATCTAAGGACGTAGACAAGGGAAGGGAGTGAGGGAATTTGCGGTTGACCCCGCGAGCGCAGCCATATGCTGCGGGTGGGCAAACGATGACAGCGGTGATGTGCGGCTGGCTGCGGACGCGGGCAACAGGCCTGCGGGCGTGGGTGTAGCCTACGGGTGAGCAGTACCCAGTGAGGGAGATGCGGTCGAGGCCACAGGCGCAGGGCAGGCCTGCGAACTGGTAAGACAAGAGGAGGGCACGCCTGTGGGCATGGGGTATAGCTGCGGGTAAGCAGTAGCTAGGGAGGGAGGCGTGATCAAGGGCAACACGCTAGACGTCTCATGTATACGACTCAAGGGCAACACTAACGGAGCTTCATTAGACGGCTCAATCAAAGACGAACTCGACGAGGAGAAACCCGGAAGCAACTCTAAGTAGTCATTAGCATGAGAGAGGTCTGATACCATGTACGAGTATTGGGAATAATTGGCTAACCTATTTAGGTTGCCTGACACTTTATATATATAGAGAAATAAAACCGTCTCTGAATAATACATACTAAGAGTCTAATTAATAAATAATCAACTACCATAATAGTATATTTTCGCAGTTAACAATGCATACAGTCTCATTTTAGTAGTGGTTGGATTGTTGACAGTGATGCTTCTGATAGTATATGTTACGATCATGAACTATTTACTGAGTGTTGTATGAAAAAGGAATTGGCAACACAATAATATTAGAGTTATGAAGTATATTATATTAGTTCTAGACTAATAAGAAAACGGGTTTAATTTTCTTATGATATTTAGGTAAGGTTCTTTGATTCTAAGGTTAGCTAAATGTCCAAGGTCATTGTACTATATAAATAGAATTGTACCCATTTCATTCAATAACAAGAAATTCAGTTGTTCAATAAGCTGTGTACTCCATAATATTCTCATCTTAACACGGTATCAAGAGCAGATTTCGATCCTTGAACGAGTCTAGTAGTTTTCTTTTTCATACCGGTGGGTAGATGACACGGTCGTTGCACGTGCCAAATTAAAACTCTGCCAAATTAGTAACCTAATTTAACCAATATAGGTAAGAAAGGGTCGAATCCACGAGGAAGCAAGGATTAATCAAGGTTTGAATGCGATTAAGCGAGCTAAATCTATTTTTGGTGAGTTTTTGATATTAATGATTAACTAAGAAATTGTGAACTAATTAACTAGCAAATAAACTAAATGATTGGATTTGGACTATATAAAAGAGGCACTAGAGATAGGAGATTAACAAGCTAACCATGTATTAACCAATTTGTCAAGCCAAGGGGATTCAATGGGATCGATTAGGGGACTAAGTCACTCAAATGTTTTCCTAATCACTTTCTCAAGCTAATTAGGAGGACCTAATCAACCAATTTTATCTATTCTCATGTTAAAATCAATCAATCAAGTATTTCCACAACTCATAGTTATTCAAATAGGGTCCTAGAAAGTCAAACACCTATTCTCATGGTGAAGTCAACCTAATGACTAGCTCAAGGTCAATCTAAGGTTTCATTTCCCAATGCTTCACCTTGGATTCCCAAATCAAGTTCAAATGGTGATCAATCAAATAAATATGGCAATGAAATAAGCTAGGAAAAACAATCTCACCTAAATCTAACCCCCAAGCTTGACTTTCATGGTCAACACATGATCAACAAGTTCAATCCCCTCCCTAGCTAAGAAACTACTCACTAGTCATAAAAAAATGAAATAAAAAGTTTGAATCAACAATGGTGGATCAACAATGGTAGAAATAATTTTAACCAAACTAATCAACAACTAATCACAACTAATCAATCCTTAATCGAAATCAAAAAAAATTTCAGCAATAAAGAGAAGGGTAAGAAGTAAGACTCAAATATACATGAAAATCAATCAAAAACCTTCATTGATAGAGCTTCAATCCTCAACATTCACAAACTAGATCCACTTTCTCTCACTAGAAATGCAACTTCTCACTCTAGAATCTTTCCAATTAAGCTAATAATATTCTTGAAATGAAATTATATGTTTTAGTATTACAAAAACGAGCTTAAATACCCCTAAAGTACTAAGGACAAAGCCGTAAAACACAAAATCGAAATTGTCCGAAAGTAACCGAAATCGTCTGAAACTGACGGACAAGTCCGAAAGAGCAATGGAGCGCCCGCTCCAAGGTCGCTCCTAGGTCGCTCTAAGTTCCTGCCTACTTTCATTCATTTCTTCCTTCACGGAGCGTCCGCTCCCCTACTTTTACTCCTCTTCCTTTGCAAATCTATCAAAAAGTACTCAAGAGAAGATTAGATAAGGGAGGGGGGTGAAAATGCACATGAAACGAACTACATGCAACCTAACTAAATGTAAATACACTAAAACTAATGCAAGGCCTGCAAACAATGAAAAACGATGCAAAAGGAAAGTAAAAAAAAATTGCATGGCCTAATATGCATCTAAATGACCTAAAACTACTCCTAATTAATGAGTCTAAAGCCCACTTATCAGTACATTAATCCTCATACTCATTGGTTGGATCGATCTTGTTAAATTTGAGATTTTGTCCTTTTTTTTGTTTCAGTGCGTTCGTCTTTTGTGAGTGAGCATATTGATAGTGCTTTAATTCTTATTTCCTAGTTAGTGGCCTCCAAGCCCTCCACCAGCGAGTCAAAACGTTTCTTGCTTTTTGGAATTTGGCGGCAGTTGGTTAGTTTTGTTGTGTCCGAGTTGAGTGTTGACTCATGGCGGCAGTAGTACTCAAGCAAAAGCTTTTTCAACATGATCTTGTTCGGTTGATGTGGTTGTGCATCGTTTTTACAAAATCTTAGTTGTGTTGGTGCGGTTATGTATCGTTAGTATGACGGGTTATGTTGACCCATCCAAACTATTGTCCTGTTGCTATTGAGCATTGTTTTGGTGCGGTTGTGCATCATTGATGACGTAAGTGACAAATTGAGTCGTGAAGGTTAATTCATTGTCCATAATCCGAAAAAAGGGGTGCAACTTGGTTGTCCCTAATTCAAAAATGGTGTTATTGGTTGTCCCTCATTCTAAAGGGTAGTTATTGTTGACGTTGATTGATTCACGTCTTATCAGTCTCCTAGTAATTCTTTTATATTTTTCTTTCAATCGTAGTGTTCGTGTTTAGTACCCACAATTGAGTGGGAGTATTAGAGTTATGGTAAGTATATTGTATTAGAGTCCTAGACTAATATGAAAACAGGTATAATTTTATTATGATATCTAGGTAAGTATCTTTATTAAGATTTTAGGGTTAGCTTGTTGTCCAAGGTCATTTTACTATATAAATAGGGTTGTACCCATTTCATTCAATAATAAGAAATTCAGTTGTTCATAAGTTGTTTACTCCTAAAAGCTATTGAATTCTTAACAAATAACAAACCTGATGGAAAAAAAATTAGGATCAAATGCAAATCGAGTTTGGGTCGGATTTATATGGTTTCGGAGCACATTAGGTCGAGTTCTAAACGGGTTTCAGTGGGTCAGAACGGGGTTCAGGTAGACTTGGGTCGGATCTAAACGGGTTTCAGGTAGGCTTTGGTCGGGTCCAATCGGGTAAGTCAGTGACGGGTTAATAATATATGTCGGGTTGATAATGTGTTGGATCTAAAAAAGGTCGGGTTGTCTATGGGTTGGTTTATCAGCAGTTTGGGTCATAATGGGTTGTGTCTACGTCGGTCATTGTCGACTCTAGTTGGGTTTAGGTTGACTTCAGGTTGGTACAAATCGGGTCGGATTCTTATTCTCGGGTCCAACTGAGTTTGGGCCGTATTTGGGCCAGTTCGAACTGGGTTGGATTCTTATTTCTCTCGGGTCTAAATTGGGTTCAGATTGACTTCAAACCCGAATGGATTGGGTTTCGCCACTGACTCTTCGGGTCGAAACAGGTCGGGTGCGGGTTGATACATGGATAGGGTCAATTTTTGATACCTCTACGTCAAGGTAACTTCAATTATGCATTAATAACTACCCTGGTTAAAGAAACTTTATCATAACTACGATGTTTTGATATCGTTCTTTAACAGCCACATGTGCATCACATCTCCATGATTCCAGATAATTACCCTGATTAGAGAAACTTGACGGGGAAGTGTTGAGCCCATGGGACAAATTGGTGGTCAAACGGGCAACCTATCCATTACGCGTTTCTTCGATCTTATTCTTCTAGTTGATTTAGGTTTTTCTTCTACCCTATAAATAAGTATTGAGTTGTTTTATGTCACTAAGAATTGAGAAAAGAGTTACTCTAATGCAGAGAGCCCTAAGAAACACTTAGAGAGAGACTTGAAAGCCTAAGAGAAATTGAGAATCTCTTCTATAAACATCGTCGGTACACTATTATAAAGTCATAATACAAAGAGAGCGTTTTCGCTCGAATCTCAGATTTTCTCGCTAGTTCTTGCATCTTCTTTATTATTTATCGCTATTGTTTTCCATCTCTTCTTCCCGTATATCTTACTCTCAACTACAATTTTTGAGTTCCTAAAATAAATTTTATATTCTTACATTTTTACTATCATCAAATAACCTTGCCTCTTCGTCTAATCACCTTTATGATGTTGTTCCTAACAATGCCAACTTAACAAGTGGAATCGTTCTACTATCAGGTCTTAGTAAGGTGCTCAACTGAGTGCCCAACTTGTCAGAATTTGTAAGTTAAGACCTTCAACAATTCAAGAGTACTAAAATGAAATTTGAAGAACCCTCGTACAGCTGAAATTATAATTTTCTTTTGGCGCAAGTTTTTCGCTTCAGCACCATGACTAAGCACCATATGTTGTTGAAGAGTGACGACAGCAGTCTAATTCAGTAATGAAATGTATTCCGCTACTCCAACTTAACTCTTAAAGATGAGCTAACAGAGAAGAACATGAAAAGGGAAGCTTATACGCACGGTTTAGATCAACAAAACTCTATGCTTCTGCTAGATATAATTACTTCTAAACTCTAGTGCCGAGCAACATTCTGGTGTCAAAATATCTTTATCTCTAGTGTTTGACATGAGAGCATCTGCACAACTTGCACTGCTTGCATCAACAAAATCTAAAAATTATGATGAATTTATTTAACTACTGCTAACTGTAAGCCCTCTACAAAATCCACTGTTACATATCACGGCATAGCCACAAGGAGGAAAAGGAAGTAAACAAAACGGGAAAAGAAAGAAAAGTAGGGGTCCTGCTGATAAGAAGTATTCGAGCATGTGACAGACTATCAATTAGTGATCTGCTACCCTTTCTGGGATGCATAATGACTGTACAAGAAAAGATGCTATCTACTACAGTAGCGAAAATTCAAGTATGCATAAAATCACATGATGAACCTTTCCTGCAATGGCCATTTTCATGGAACTTGCACACCCTTTGTCCTCCACTACCAAATGATGACTGCCTGTTCCATTGGGCTCCTCCACCATTGCGATTCTGCTCGCCTCCCCATGGACCCGTGTTTCCAGGTGCAGCTACCCAAACCATGTTAGTACTTCCGGACGAGGGGTTTGGCCCAGTGCCTGTCCAACCCGCAGTTGCAGGCCCAGCAGCCACAGCTGGTGCTCCTGGTGAAGGGCTTGTCATTTGTCCCATAGCAACTGCCGGTGGCCCAACCCACCCGGTGTTTTGGTTCACTGGTGTTTGCTGTTGTTGTAGTTGTTGCCCAACCCATGGCACGTTGGCCTGAAGAGGCCTCCATGCATTGTTCAAGGGCACAGCAGGAAAGTTTGCCGCAATATTTCCTTGTACTGGAGGATATCCAGCAGCATAAGTTGGAGCTTGGTTATTCGCTGGAGCACCAGTCCACTGACTATAAGCAACTTGTGCAGGCAACGCATTTTGATTGTTGGGTGTTGGATTTGCATTCAACATTTCAGGTCTAACTACATAACCAGCTCCCCAGTTATGAGTATAGACAGGAGGATTTGGCCCAGTGCCTGGCTGAACCATGTTTGAGAATCCCTGACCAGCAGCTGAAGCATTAGATCCCAGATTTGCTTGGTTCATTGCAGCATCAGGAGGGATAAATGGCTGGTTTGCTACAGGTAAACCTGACTGCGATGGTACATGTTGGGCATTTACCATACCTGGATTGGAGACAAACTGACCAGGAGTAGGTTGAACTGTTCCTACAGATGCTGTCACATTTTCTTGCCTGTTACCAGCTACATCACCTTTCGAATGGTGAGAGATTTTTGACCTGTCTACACGGCTTGGATCAAATGACGGTGACGTAGGTGTAGGAGAAGGTAGTCGTTCATTCCCTCCAAATTGTTTACTCGAACTGGATGTTTGCTTTCCACTCCAGGCAGCTGGGCTTCGTGCAGGAGTTGGAGAAGGGAGGTTGGCGGAATCATACCTGCCACCACTAGAGTGCTTATCCGTTGAAGACGGTATGTTCCTCATTTTTGAGCCAACATCTGAATTTGAACCTACAGAGAGAAACTCCTTTTGAAACCTTCCAGCCAATGCTTCAGTCAGAAGAATTGAATCATCTTCGGTTTGTGGGGTTCTCCAAATTTTCAGATCAACAGGAAAATATCCAGTGTTACTCCATTTACGAAGCTGCACCATGGAAAATGGTCCTTGGACCTTACCAGTCGGATCTCTGTAATGCCATGTTTTTTCTGCCTCATCGACTTGCCCATCAGGCCGACTAGATTCTGATGCAGCCGACACAGACAAATCTGATTGTAATGCAGAATGATCACCTCGTCTGCTCATCAAAGTATCTTGATTCATCTTTAATTTCTCCCTACTATTTGTCCCATGGTCTACTCCATTACTCCATGTTTGCTCGCTTGCCTGTGGCGCAAGAGTAGTATCTTCCCGTCTGCTTGAGTAACCCTTGCTAGATGAATTTCTACCCACTTCCCAAGTCTTGTTTGGGGGTCTTGCATTTGCACTCCAGGAATCATTTGATATAGAACCTCCTTTCCTTGAAGAGAAGTGGTCTCTGCCCCTTCTGAAAAATCCACCTTCTCGTTGTCTCATGTTACTTGCTGCACGCAAATAAGGGAGCACTTAACACCATTATAATATTTTCCAGATAAAAATACTATAAAAAATAATGATATCAGCCAAGTTTGACTTGCAGGTCATGGACGAACCTTGTCTCTTATCATGCATTTCATTATCATCATCAGACTCACAGTTAGGATCCATTTTTGGATCTGCATGGACTTCTGGGATTTCATTCAACCTACGCTGGCGTTCCTCGGAAGTCTTCAGAAGCTGTAATTTCTCCACACATTCTCTGAGCGTTGGGGTCAGTTAAGGTTAACCCGAAAATAACAATGCGATCAAACAAAATAAAGTAAAAAAAAATAAAAAGAAAAAAGTGTAACTCAACTTAGGAGCAAAGCAGACTCGAACAGCGCACATGACAACTTATCCATACATCAATTGTGACTACTCTATTTTTAGAGAACAATGTAGAACCATCTCTCGAAAACCAACTAAAAGAGAACAATCCAACAATAGAATTAGGACTTTTGTTCTTTAATCCTGCTAAAACAAACTTCTTTCCCTAACATGACATTTCAAAAGGACTGTCTACAGGCATATAGCAACTTTTCATTTGGAAGTATTGGAAAAAAAGTAATACATGTCAGAAAATTCTGTAAATAATAGCAATAGACACTGAGAGAATAAGGGTGTGTGCAGCTGAAATAAAAAGCCAAGAGCTTTAAAGCAACAGAAATTCCAACTTGAACATAACCACAAAATTTCTGAGAGGCCACGAACTCTGGGCAGGGTAAGAAATTATAATCTTACCCCTACAGTTAAAGAAAGGTTACCGCATATTCCTTGAAACTCGTACACAATAACAATTTGCTACACAGCCGATTCAATAAGCCATTTCAATTGAGTCATTTATAAATCAAAAGACGAAAAAATAGTGAAACTTTTTAAAGAAACGTCAATTTCAATCAACAAGTGATATCTCGAAATCTTGTATGAGTAGTTAGTAAATCAGTGCACTCCAGGTGAAAAGATATCTCAAAACCCTGAAGTTTTAAAATTCAGCCTATTAATGCTGACAGCCTGAAATTATGCTCAGAAAAGAAGACTAAACATGTGAAAGATCCGCAGAAGTACCTCAGCAACTAGGCAAACAGACTAAAAAGGTAATAGATCCGCATTCCCAGTCTAAAGGGCCTTGAAGGTTCCAAAATCCAACTTGTTAATTCGTATGGACCAGCTCCGACTAACAAGTTTGGTCTCAATTTGCTTAGTGGATTACAGATTAATCAGAATTAACAGGCTGACTAGGGAACTATGTAAATTCTTGATCAGCAAGCTTAAACGTTTCCAAAGTTATCTTAGTCTACTTATTTTGCTAACTCTTGTAGGATTAGTTTTACCCTTTTAGGAAAGTTGTTGAAGTTTGTTTCTGGAGAGTTAAAGAAGGTTATCATTTTCTTTAATGGCCTATATATAGGGTGTCTTAGGTAAAGATCACATTAGATGTGAATATATGAAATTGATGAGCTTTATGCTATCTTACGTTTAAAACTTCAAACAGCAACTTTCAGATTTATCCTTCATATTTCCACCATAAATCACTTACATCCATTCTGTCTATTCACCATAGTTTTGAGTTCCTAAATTCAAAATTTAACGCTATAAAACGCCTCATGATACTTTGAAGATCCGGACTTTTTTCCTCAGTCTTTATGGCTTTTCTAAAAGCTTCACCAAATAAGGAAATGAAGAATGAATCAGCCAACAATTCAGAGGAGAAAGAAGAACAAAATATCTACATGGGTTTTAATGAACAATCTACATGGAAATGAAGTTCGACTAATCTATTCAGATATCTTCATGAAGAGCACTAGAAAGAATTAAAATCTTAACGTGACAAAGGTAATAGATAAATGAATAGAAGGCATTCCACTGTACTGAATCCTTTTTCTCGAAGTTTTTCCCCTTTCTGTTGGTGGAGAGAGAGGAGGGCAAGGGAGTAAACAATAGCAGTTTCACAAATGAATGAGCTGGCTGCGCCTTAACGAACACAATTCTACTAGGTTTGGGAAAATGATAACCCGTGCGCCTCAGCTCGCCTAGCGTCTGGGCACGCTTTTTAAATTAAGGTTGTTGGATGGACTAAACTACAACAAAATGACATAAAGTACCCAACTAAACTACAACAAAATGACATAAAGTACATGTCTAAGTGTTGCACTCAGCCCATTGCCAAAAACTTCAGTCTTTTAGGCCTAAAATAATTCTCCAAGAAATCAAATCTATGTTAAGATTGTGACATTTCAAGGTGAAAAGAGCTCAAAGGATGAATACTGTGACATGATCACTCCATATTATCCAGTTAGGAACAAAGACTTGTGTTGTGATACATTTCTCATTGAGCAGCTGGGTCTAGCATGAAACGACAGACATGGGGAATTTCCTCAAGCACAATTCTAAACGATACTTCCTCCGGTTTTTTCTGTTGAAACATTTGGACTTTTTAAGACTTTTACATTATTCACACTCGTCTTTGACCATCTTATGTGTTTGAAAAATAAAAAATATATATAGTCACGTGAGAGCTTGTTAGATTCGACTTGATATATGCTTTCAAAATATCAATTTTTATAAATTTTACTTTAGTATAATAGGAGATATCAATGATTGAATTTGTGCATTGGCAAGCGTGAAACTCTAAATGTTGCAATAAACCAAAAAAGAGAGAGAGGAAGTCTACTGTTTGTAATATAGGTTTATAGCTATTAAAAGATTAGGAGCTAGTTCTCTTGAAGTATTCATAACTATATCACATCCATCAATTTGACGAAGTCAATTCTCACCACCTTGCCCTCCCACCAACCCCAACTTTCCAAATTACATCCCTTTCGGGTAAACTTCTATTGCTACCAGACAAACAAGTGCAATACTCAGAAGTCTGTGACATGTATACCATACATATGATTCAAACAATAGAAAGCTCAAGCCAAAAGATAGAGAATATAAGACAAATTAAAACACAGCAACTTACATACATTGCAAGTGCATATAGATTTCATAGTACTATTGTAAAGGATATTCTTTTTTACGTCCTTTTTCACTAGCTCGGTCACGAAGATGACTGAGCCTCACAATCTCTGCTTCCAGCCACTGCAATATTATGAGGAAAGTATCAATTGTTGAGCCTCAAGAACTACCATTCGCATAAACAAGTAATAAGATTTTAGAAATTGGACACCGCAAGAGATAAAAAAAACACATAAGCAAACATGTTAGTTAACATGCTAGATAAACAACAAGAACAGCCACCTAGTAACAAACTGGCAATAACCATGAAGTAGCACCTTTACTAACCTGATCTTAACCAACAAAAGTAAAGTACTAAACCATATGACAATTCAAATAATAGTATTACTTCGAAAAGGGTAATATGGAGTTAAGCAGTCAGTATACCAAGTGGAAACATCATGTCAAAACGTAAGTAAAAGCACCGACAAAGCAGATAGACCAACAATAAAACTCAATATCCTTTCTTTCTCGAAGACAAGCTCGCATTAGGCATCTTTATCAGTGATCACAAGTCCAACTATATCATTTTCTGTTCCGACTAAGGGTCTGTGCTCTTAACCTGAATTTCAAGCATAACTAGTCTATATTGGGCTTATTTGAACATGTTGAACTTATCTGAAAATCCTGAGCTAGTCGGAACTTATTTAAGTTGTGAATTGATATTGGGTAACCATGATAACCCCCAAACTTTACTTATTTGAACTTATCTGAAACTTGACTTTCTAATTACTAGCTCTGAACTCAAGTTATCTAAACTTACTTCTCGTGAAATAAGTGAAAATAAGGTGAGCACATAAAGCCTTTGTAGTCAATTATACTAAGAGACTGCTACTGTAGAGCATAGCATGTGAAATGGGGGATGAGTCATCACCCCACCCTTTCCATGAAGATGTGAGACACTCAGAATAATAATCATGATCAGTAAATTATAGCAAAACAGACAAGTGGTTTTGCTTGCTGACTATGCTAAGAATAAATCTCTTGATCATTCCAGGTAGTTATAACAGTTCTTTTTGGCGCTACGTTTCTGAAACATCAAGAAAAATAAGTTGCATCAAGCATCATTCGTTTCGGAATTTCTGTTGAGGAAAGCTAGTAAAACCATCATTTTGACACGAGATCTAAAAAACATAAGGGCATGTCCAGCAACAGCTTCTCAACAAGCTTTTAGAGTTTTGACCGATTGATCCATGACTTCAATTTAATCAGAACGTCTATATGTGGTGTACTTGAAGAAGTGTTGTTCAATCACCATGACATCTTAGCAACGCTAGGCCGAAGCTTGCCGTCAGGAGTATTAGTGCTTTGCCTGAAATGTCTATTAGTACTTCTTTTATTATGATTTGGTTTTTCTGCCAGACTTCAGGGACTAGCTGTTGGAGGATCCCTAATTTCAATTTAATCAATATGTTTTTATGTGGTGTACTTGAAGTATTGTTCATTCTTCAGGACTTCTTAGCAGTGCTAGGCAGATGCTTGGCTTCAGGGGTATTAGTGCTTTTTGGGCCTGAAATATATATACTTCTTTTATTATGATTCAGATTTTCTGACAGACTTCAGGTTTCCTACCCACTCTAAAAGAAAAAGAAACTCCAGTATCGAAATCAGAATGACAGTCTCTTGCAACAACAATTGAATCTGTTGCATGTCCTACCATAATTCCATAACTAGTGCCCCATACATAACCCTCACTGGAAGACTTTATCATGGAAAAAAACCATAGAAAAAGTTCAAAGTGAACCCAAAAAAAGTACAAGTAAACATTTTAGGCCATAAAACCACTAATACCCCTAAAGGCAAGCATCCCCTAGCATTGCTAAGAAATCATGAGAATAAAAAATACTTTTTAAGAACACCACATAAAACACCAACCGATTAAATTGAAATGACAGAGTTCGACATATTAATTAGGTATGTTTATTAACCAAATCACTAATATGATATATAATCCACATCCAACTGATTTGTAATAAACGGTTGCAACCTATTGCCATTACGGTGACAAAAGGACACAGGGACCATAGTCAATTGCACAAGTTTTTTTCCTGGAGGTTGCGAAAATGGCAAAACTGCTTCACATGACTAATTTTCGAATTTGATTAGAGTAAATTAAGTCTTTAAGAACACTGGCTAACGGCTTAGGGATATCTTAAAGGTCTGGCAACAAACTTATACAGTGCTACTTCTGCTTCATGACCTCTAATGATTCCACCGTTACAATTACAAACCCTTAGATTTCTCCAAATTACTTTATTAACAGTAATTAAATAAGAGTATTATCCTTCCTTCAAAAAAAATAAGAGTATTATCATAATTAAATAAAAGTGCAACTTCTCAAGACCTTCAACCAAACATATTCTTGATTCGCCTTATGTTGCAGTTTTTTAACAAAGTGGCAAAAGGCAGCCCCTATTTTACTGGCCTATGTTCTCTTTTCACCAATTAGGCTGATAACGCTATTTTGGAAAAGTGAACAATGTAACTTTTGGAGGTAGAGGTAAGTTTTGACTAGAATATAGTTCTTGTAATCGTCTTATTTACTAACCCAACACGTTAGTGTATAGGATACAAACTTCTTGAAGAACTTTGACAGTAACAGATAACATTGCTACTATGCCAAATTTATAGCTACTTTAACAGCTACTTCTGCTCAATAATGCCTAAGAATGCAAAGAACCAGAAACACAGCTCAAAGCAACACTAAACTGTCCCTCTACAAGCAAATACTACGAGTTAACCAGAAAGGAAGGTGCTTAGTATCTCACATCAGTCACCCTGACTTCCTGTAGTTCCCTTGCTTTTTCCAGAATATCACCCTGAAAGAAGACCACAATTAGTATCGGGACATAAAAAGCTCAACCATTCTAATCCTCAGCCTGAACAAAATTGCCTTACCACAGTCATCCGGTTGATAAGTCCACATTTTATACTCTGGCGCAATCGCTTGCATTCATCCTAACATCATAATAAGAAAATGTTAATATTCTCTCAAAAGCATTAGAGTTGATACAGAGTTACACACAAGACACACTACTGTGTTCCCACAGTTTCCAAATGGCAAATATCCAGCATCCGATACTATCTAAAGTAGTGCGCGAAACGGCAGCCACAGTACGGCCTCCAAAATATACTACTTAAACAGTCTTACTATACCAAGTTTACTACTTAAACAGTCTTACTATACCAAGTTGCCGACTACTTCAGAAAAATTAGAAGTACATGATTTCACAAGATATTAATGTTCTCAGAAAAACCAATCGTCAAAACTCGGTTGCTAATACATTCTCCCACTGTGTTAAAAAGAACAATAGCATTGACCTGTCCTCCAAACTATACTAACTACAAGTTGCTACAAAGTTATTATTTGATAAAACCATAAATGACAGTCCACTTAGTTTCAGATTATTAGTCACTTTCATTTTTCTAGGTCAATGTTTGACATCAACTTCTCACAAAATATATTGACAAAAATTATAAGAACATAATCATTATAATTGCATCAAAAATAGTTAAAATACTTCAACGATATCATTTATTTATGATTTTATCAATATAGTTTCAGAGAAATCTACAATCAAAAATTCAACCTCCCAACAAAACCTAAGAGTACACAAACTTGTTTTCATTCTGCAATGTCTGCAATGACACACAGCTATATTAACATGGTTTTCAGAAGGCAAAGAAGAGCCTTATATTCAAAGAAAAAAATGATGGGGAAAATGAAAGATAAAATGGCAAATTGTAAGGCTCTGTTTGTTTAATGGAAAACAATTTTCATGGAAAATCACTTTTCAAGAAAAATATTCAATGGAAAACATGATGTTAAAAAAAAAATTCCTTTATTTGTTTGATTAGAGGAGAAGTTTGGGAAAAAAGGTAAATGAAGTAAAAGAGAAGGAAAGATGGGAGGATAGAATAAAGAGAAGTAAGGAGTGAAGACTAAAATATGGCATACCTTCTTTACAAAATGAAATTGGTTTTCCTCTTCTAAAGGCATTTTCCACCTTTAAGAAAATTGTTTTCCACCCATTACCAAAACAAACAAAGAAAAATAGAAAGATGGAGAAAACCATTTTTCAACCAAAACAAACGGAGCCTAAGAGGGAAAAGCTTTTTCCACTCGGGAAATAGAACTTAAACTCTAAAATGTTGCTTCACCCGTCCTAGAGCAAATGTCTCTTTCTATTACAGGTTATTCGAAGACATCTTCACTTTCCCTACTTATGTTTTTCTCTGCAGTATTGTGGTTAATTTGAAGGGAACATATATCCTTGAAGAAAGTGGAAAAGCATTTTGGACCAATGAAGAAAGTGGAAAAGCACTTTGGACGAATACACAAAGCCAGGAATACATTATTGTTCTTAAAAATACCATAGAAAGAGATTTGAAAGTTTTCAGCTAATTTTAAACACACAGACACAAAGAAAATCAGGAAGGAGATCTCAAATATAACAGAAAATATATCTAAATCTTTATCCTTCCACTAAAGACAACCAAAGGAGCTTCACTAAACAGAGAAAATAAATATTATTTGTAAGTCATCACCTCTGTGAATTCCTGATTGGATACAGTATCTATTGATACGATCTCTGTCTTGTCCAAATTCAAGATCTCAAGCATGACATCAGTAGTCTTCTTACCAGCTTTATACGGTTCAGGTGCCTTGCTTGTACCTTATTCCAAAAAAATGAGTCTTCAATTCAATCTGAAAAAAAATGCATTTCCAACAAATAGATAATAGAAAAAATGCATTTCCAACAAATAGATAATGGAAAAACTTATTACCAATGATTTGAACAAGCCTGTAAATATCCTGCTTTTGGCTACTGCCAGATATTCTTATCCTCACGAAAGAACCAACAACTTTGTCATGAAACATTTCCGAGTCTTCCATGAGAGACTCCATTAAACTCCGGCGTAAGTAAATTAAGTTAATATTATGCATATCTATGGCAGCATAATCATCTAGGTTGGACTGCCCCCTCTCCTCACCCCTTTTGCGTGATTTTCTCCCCCTAGTTTTGCCAGAATCCGGTAATGAATTAGTATGATCATCAGCATCGAATTGACTGATTTCAGTATCAACAATACTTCCTTGATTATCATCTGCATGAGAATCCTCTTTTAAAAGAAAGTGTGATTCTAGCAGCTTCAACATTTCAAAGTGACCAACTCGGGGCTTCCCAAATAACTTTTGAAGCATTGAGTCACATAGTATCTGGCTCTGTCGGCGTGGATCACGAAGTTTGTTTGTTTTTATATATTCTAGCAAGAGTCCCTGTACATCAAACTGAGTAAGAGCGGAACTATCACCATTTTTCATGTGCATCACGAACTCCAATAGCTCCTTCGATGCCCACTCAATATTGCTTTCCATAGAAACACCACCTTTTGAGCGGGATTTGGACAGCCTTCTGGCCCTTTTCCCCCTCTTACTACTTGAACCTTGGTTCCCAGAAGAAGGTTCTGAATCTGAATATGCCTCCTTGGCCTGAGGTTTTAACCTCCTTTTAACCTTTCTTTTCCCTGTGCCTGCTTCCTTATCTGAAGAGCTGTCCGTACCAGGATCAACAAGTTTCGACTTTCTCTTGGCCCTCCTCTTTTTCAAATCAGTCACTTCTACGTTTGGAAGAGAGCTGTCCGAATTAGTACCTGCATCATCATTACCCTCATGTGACTCAGCTTGTGTTTGTCGTCTACCAATTGCCTCAGAATCTCTCCGATTTTTTGCCTGTGCTAACTCATCTGAAGAAATACCCAACTTTCCTTTTTGTTCAATCCAGTAATCCTTAAAGAGATAATCCCAGCTACTATTGTCATCGAAAGCAGCATCGCCCTGCAAACAGAATGATCGAGAAGGATAAATTCATATAATTAAGTAGAAAACATCATAAAAGATACAAAAAATCTACATTCAGTCACAAACTCACAACCACTAGTCATGAGGAAATACGCATTTGGACATGAATCTTCAGTTAAGTGCTATAGCAAGTCATCTGTTAACAACGACCAGCAACCAACCCTAACCTCGATGCATGGTCAGGTGCAAAGAACTGCAGTTGAAGCCCTTATTTGAATACTTAGGTTAACATCCCCACCATCCACATATTAACACAGAGGAACATCTGATGTATTTAATTTCCCTCCAGACACATCATAGATATCATTAAAGCTTCAGACTTCAGAAAGCCCAAGCACCACAAACACAAAAAGAAGAAGGTTTCCATTAAGCAAATTATCTTACGCGCCCATCAGCCACAACTAAAAGTCAAATAGATAAAGTAAAAATAGAGAAGGAATGGGGGCACATTTAAATAAGCCAAGCATTTATATAAATCAGGACTACCAGGAAGACAGCCGTGGAAGCTCACTGTCATATAAAGAGAAAAGGTTGAGTCCCTCTTTTTCCCACTATCATTAAAGGTCCCAAAAGGCCATGTGGCTTTTCCGTGCTATCAGTTGATAACCTCCTGGTTATGAGATGATGTAAGTAGGTCAAGTAATCCACTCTACCCAGTTGAAATAAACAAGTGGGATAAAATGATTTTCACGGAAAAATCAATGGAAAACACAATTGCAAAATTAGTTTTCCGTTGTTTGTTGACATGTAAGAAAGATGATGAAAAAAGGAAAATGAAAGGGAAAGTAAGGAGGTGGTGGGAGCCTGGGAGGTCAGGAAAAAGAAGGGAAAATGTTTCCTTCATTTTGAAAAGAAAATGGTTTTCCATCATTACAGAGCTACTTTACTCCATGGGAAAATGGTTTTACACTCCTTTGCCAACTAAACAATGTAGAACTGAAAATAGAGGAAAATAGCTTTGTTTTACAGCCTACCAAACGGAGCCTTAGTGTTGCGCCCCTTCCAGAGTTATATTTTTCAAGCAAGAACCACTTGCAATTATAGAGGCCTACTTCACTTTGTCAGCAGCGTATATTACTTTTATTTTGATATCGTAGCAATAGGCACCTGCGGTGTGCAAAAACGAACATAAACTACAGGCATTCACAGTTTTCTTCAAACAATTGCCAAGCAACCCACAAAGTAACAACTTATCTCAGCACAAAAACACTCCCTCTTCCACTTCCTTACATGATGTACCAGCTTCATAGTACTACACAAGTAACCAATTGATTATATCCCTGTTTTCATTGTGTCCTTTATCATGGGGACTTGAGTTCATGTTTGCTTCAGGTGTGGTTGGTTCAGCATCCAAAAACCAAGTATATGCTTACTGCCTATAAAAGGATGAAGAAAACTAGAGGTTCATCAACTTGCAAAAAAGAATTTTCCACTATTACCTCCATTTTTCTAAGGGTTTCTAGAATATGAAAACATGAGAAAACAAGGAAAACTAAAGCAAATCTCGCAAACTCAAAAATTCTCTTTGGCTCTTTAGCACACATACACATTCCTTCATCCCCCTCCTTCCTGCCACTCACACTGAAATCCAACCCTGTTGGTACTACCAACAAACAGTCAGAGCCTCAGAGGTCAAATCACAGGCAAGACCTCAACCAATCTTCCCCAACCCTTCCCTTCCCATGCCTTCCAATTGAATTTGCAAGATTTCCCCTTAGTCTATACCAGCTCTCCATCCTTAAACATGAATGAAATAAAAATTCATGTCCAAATTTTTCAATTGGTGTTCTAATGAAAAATGGCATTTTTCCGATCGATACTCAAGAACTCGAAGCCGTAGTAGACAGTATTCTAGTAGGAGCGGCCCTTCATCGAACCTTAGCCTCCTCTTTCTCTCTGTTACTCTCCCATCTAGAATCATCGTTGGGGCTGCCATCAGCAATTTCATTGGTGGTGTTGGTAAGCCCAATTTCTTCTAGTTCTCAATATTTTCAGACTGGTTTACAGTACACTTAGAAGAATAATAGTCCCCACCATTTGTGGAGATTTCTTCATCTCCTTGCAAGAATTTATCTTGGTCTCACTTGTGGTATGAGTTTTATTCGTTTCTATTATTCTTCATACATGAAAATTTTGTGAAATACAGTTAAATATAGTTTAAGTCTAATCTACATATTGGATTTCTCTTTCTAATTATTAAGTGTTTGAGGGATGGTTCACTTGGCAATTTGGTAATGTACTAGGAAGGAAAGAAACCAATGGAGTTATGACGGTTTAGCTTCCACTCATATAATTTTCAAGTTCCAAATTTTGAGAATAGCTAGAGTCAAGTTTTAGGTTCCGACTGTCACTTTAATTTTCCCTCTGTAGATAGCTTGTTCCATGATAACTCAGGGCTAGAGCTTTTTGTCACTACCCCTCCTTTCGTAATAGGGCACTCGGTAATCTAATGTTATGTTCCTAGAAACAAAGAAGCTCTTTCTAATTATAACATGTATTGTTGATTTGACTGCACCCTTCAAACACGCCTCCAATCAAACATCAAATCAGGCTCTCCAAATCCTCTGTAAATTTAGATTTACATAGAAAACAAGATGCCTTTAGATTTAGAAGAAAAGGATATTAGTATACTCAAGAAATTATTAGAGCTCAATTTCTTTTGTAGGCACTATTAATTTTTGCTATTTGAAGCTAATAATATTGAATTTTTGGGAAAAAATGATTTTCAATAACTAACGATTTAAGGCATAACTACTTTTGACATTGCAAATATGGATGTCACTAGCCCACATATATAGCATTATCTTACATAGAGTGGTCCCGACCAACTGAAAGTCCTTTTCTAGTGAAAAAGATACTACGATTTGGCTTTGATTATTATAAACTAGGTCAAAGTGGCTATTGAAACTGCAATCGATTCCGTAGCAATTGTGATATAACATGCGGTCAATTTTTAGTAGAGGACTCTTTTGGTTGGTAGATATAGACGTTAGTAGTCATGCCGAGTTTAAAGTTAATTTTGTGAAGAAAGCCCTCAGATTCCACTTTATCAATGATAGGGCTTTGTCCATCCTGAAACACCTCTTTCTTCACAAATTTCCATTATCAGCAACCCTGTGATAGTGGCATTGATAGTGGTATTTATAGGTGGTAGAACTTTATAGGGAAAAACACGTGTTTAGAGCTTAGTTTAAAAAAGCCACCTTCAGGAATGCGGGTAAGGTGGCCTCTATGGTAAATAAATAAGAGAGGCACATCTATGCAACCCCTTGAGAGACCAAGTTTTTCTTCAAATTAAATCTTACCCAAAATTCATATGCAAACTCCGAGTTAAAGCCCTAAAATATTGCTTCAATTTAATCTCTAAAACAAAAACTTGAACTCAGAAATAAACACTAATTTGCGAATTTTGGGTAAAACTTAGAAGTATTGTGGACTTGCATCATCGGTCGGGCATGATATAGCTAGTCAGAGATCCATTGACAATGATGCTTGCAACCGGGGCCTCCAGTGGAGAGTCCAGGTATCAATAGTTCGTCTGGGTACACCTTTGTCTGTGTTTTATATTACCTCTATAACTCCTTTTCATTTAATTGAGTAGGTGCCTTAATTCCCCTGAATAGTGACAAACAGTGGCACGGGTGACTATATGAGCTCTTCCCCCCTTACTTTGTTTTCTTCTTATAAAAGCTTTTTTTTTTGAGTAGTTTTCTTTACCACTTACTTTGAATTAATAATATTTTACTTTGATTTGGCTCTTTTTTTTGGCAAAGATTTGGGATTTTTTTACAATTTTACAATAAAGGGGGGGGGGGGATGTGCCTCCCCGATGGGATGCACGTCTCTTCATCTCACTCCTTAATGTCTTATCTTTGCGTCTCAATGCACCTAACACTAAGTTGGACATAAAGGTCTATTTCCATGGAGATTAGCAGGAGACTTACCATTCAAAATTACGTAAAGATGCATCATCATTACCGCCATTTTCTACCCCTATACAATGTAACGCAACGTAATGGCATGCAATAGTCAGGACATCCATGCCAGCAGGCAGCAGGCAGCAGCCAGAGATCACCATTTTAACACAAGAAAAAACCACACTTTCATTGTATAAAGAAAGGACATGAATACTTACCGCGTTGTTCTGTTCACTACTTTCAATCATCATTACAGTTTGCATGCAGGACTCACAAAAGCCTTTGCTTCCTCTAACACAGAATATAACAGCGTCTTTACTGCATCCTTTGCACAACGAAAATGTACAGGTGTAACACAAAAAATGGGCGTTCTTCCCACATTGGTTGCAGATATGCCAACCTGTACATACGGTGAATATATATAACAGTCAATCATTGCAAAAGCAACACTTGAAGAGAAGAAAGAAGAGGAAAAATTAACATTCTGAGATGAACAAACCACTTCAAAGTAGCACATAGACATAAAGCAAGTAGCAGCAGAACCATCAACAACTAAACATGAGTAGAAATCAGAAATTCCTAATATGTTCATATTTGTGATGCATGCAGCATCGAGCGACAAAGAATCTACATTTTGGTAATTCTAAAACTTACACCCGGCAAGTCATACCAGTACTCCAGGTTCAGACACATAACGTTGCTACTCATCTTATGCCATGAATATGCATTCATTCACATTAATAGCAGCCCACGATTTCCGCGCCGATACAGCAAAAAGGCACAAGAATATACAGCCAGCACACCAACCACCAACCACAGGCATCATTCCATGACATAACCTAGGAAGAGTGATCGGGTATCCTAGACTTTAACATACATAAAACCAAATAGTTTGCGCGACAAGTAGGTATAAAACGAGCTGATAAGTTTACAAACTGGCTCCATCAGAAGTCAGTGAAAGCTTATTTGCTAAGTACATAAACACACCTGAACAAAATATAAAGCTGGCACTTGTTAGACTTGTTACTGTTCACGAAAGCGAATTTATGCGTATTAAAGGTATTTCATGTAAAACTCAAGCTCGTGAATTTCGACTTGGCACAGCTTGTTCAAGCTAGAACAAGATTTGGAGAAAATATAATTTAATTTAGCATCAGCGTAACTTCGCTGTTTCCTTAAAATTGTAACACTTGCCGGTTGGGAATGTTTCATAAAAATAGCAAATACTTCCATAATTGGCAAAGGTATACACCAAATTTGTCCTTTTTTCCCATAATTAAACAACCAACCAAACTAGAATCCAACCGAACTAGCCTTGTTCTTTTGGATTGAATTAACTTCTCAGTTTGAACTGAACGGAACAATAACAGCATAAGCTTAGTCCCAAAACGATTTGGGATCGACTAACATAAACTGTCAAAGGATATCGTTATCGTGGAACAAGAAAAGTACAGAAATAATTTGAAGAGTATAAACAAAGAAAAATGAGAAAGTGAAAGTCGGGGAGTGAGATGAAAAGGGAGAGAAAAGCACAAGATGAAGGAGGTGTGAAGTGAAACCAAAATTTAAAAGGTATAAAACCAAAATTTGAGGAAGTAGGAGAAAAAAGCTAAGAGATTATGTAAAGAGAGCAACAACTACGAAAAAAGGGGGGAAAGAATAATTGAAGATGTTCAGAAAATCTTAAGAATGATAGTGTATAAATTTCAAAAATAAGGAGAAAAGTTTACAAAGTACATGAAGTGATACAAAGGGATTTAAAGGAAGAAAACAAGTCATGTCGTGAGCATAGAGATTCCCTCTTCTCGCCTATCTAACGCCATATCTTTCCCTCATTACCACGAGTAGACTCATATCATTCTCAATAACCCACAATATTGCCAACACGTTTTCTAAGTTCTTCCGTTCACCCTCAAAATCTTTTCACTTGCCACTCTACCGCCCTCCTCCTAATCGTTGCATTGGTTCACTCTACGTCTTATGTGTCCAAAGCACCTTGGGTAATAATTCTCCTCGTCTTTTTCTCAATAGGTTTAACCCCTAAATCTTCTTAACTATCTCATTCCTTGAACAATCCTTTCTTGTATGATCATACATCCAACATCGACACATCACCCCCACATTCATAAGGGTAAAATTGTTTCGCGCTGAACATTCCATGCGATACAATAGTGGAGGCCCAATTTTCGTGCATAGAATTTCCCCTTTAATCTTTAAGGCCAGCGTTTGAAGCATATCATAGAAACCTCTTCAAATGTGCTTTGATTTTATGAGCCACATCCCCATCCACTTCTCCATCCTTTTAGTATAATGGATCCTAATTATTGCCTCCCCGCTTTGGACACTTCTGACAGCGCTAAACTTACACTGATAATATTCTGTCTTATTGCTACTCAACCTAAAGCCACGAGATTCCAAAGTAAGTCCAAATAACACCCTCATCTCTGAATCCCCTCATGTTAGTGTCTTATTCGCATTACCGCCACATCTCTCTCTCTCTCTCTTCTCATTCTTAACAGAACACCTTGAGATATGAATCTCACTCATTCGCACCAAGTCACCACCTACCTCACCTCTAGCTACAAACTCACCTTCACTTTTTTGCTAGAGATTTTCGGGGTTACATGGATTGAACCCGAAGCTTGAAGTGCCAATGGGGGGGTTTAGTGGATACATCGACCATACAGATTTCAAGTTCTCATGGTTGAATTTGAGAATCTGAACCCAAAATTAATGCTAAATATTGGTGAAGGAAGTTTTATCTCCCCCCCCTCTTTCTCTCATAGTTATGGCGTCGGAGGTTTGAGTGGTTAAGCTTATATTTGAATGGAATAGTGGGAGTGACACCTAAGTGGTGGGCATGGTTCAAAAATACGGATCCGGTTGCAACCGGAACAGATACGTTAATCGCGGACCGCGTTGCAAAAGCATAATGATTGGATCCAAGTATCATGAATGAATAATTGATTACTTTCCTCACACCACTACTGAGTTTCTGGTAAGGAAACTGACCATGGGAAGGGGAATATTGACCTAAATTGACTACTATAACGTTCGATGCGATGGAATTCAGGCAAGTCAGGTATGATACGGTTGTGAACTTGTAACTTTTCATATCTCGAACTAAAATAAAAAGGCATTATGAAACGGTGGGTATCGATTCGCCAACTTGAAAAAACCTTTATGATACGGGTGATCTAAACCGTAACGGCTGAGTTTTCACACTATGGTGGTGGGGATGCGTTGTCCGCATATTCAGTGGTGAAACTGCCACGGGTTGGGTAAGGTCGAGAGGATTTAGGTAGGTGTTGGTGGTTGGGATGAAGTTCAAAGACTATCATGGTTGGGGTGGCTATGGATGGTGGGATATGGGTTGCTAAGATATCAATAAGTGGGTTATTGTTTGCATTAGGGGATGGTTGGCTAATTCGAGTTGAGCCTTCCTTAAAGTTTATTCCAAAAAGAAGTGCTAGTAATTTTTTTAAAATAGCGGAAGTATATGCTTTTAATATTTAAAGCTTTTTAGAATTTTCAACTTTTCGCAAAGTGCGTGCATATTCGTCGAATAGGAAGATTTTCATGGCTTGATTTGTTATATGCATGCATAAGATCTTTATAAATAGTTGAGTCATGTAGGGAGCCAACGCAATAACCTATACATAAAAAGGTAGCTCATACAAATAAGCTATTGTGAACACCGCCTATAAGTTACCTTTATAATGACAAAAGTCACTTTATAATACGTAAAGTTACTCCGTTTAGAAAGAGTCATCGTGTTACATAAAAGATAGCTCGACACATAAATGCTTAAAAAAATTATTGAAGGGGATAAGAAGGTAGCTTATAAATGGATTGACAATAAGTTTATTGTGAACATGCAAGATGTAAAATTAAACGCTGTGAACAAAGTATCACGAGGCTCGACAATAATGGAACTCTCAATCTTATTTTTTGGGTTTTTGTTCTTTAGGCTAGATTCTCCGTGCTTAACTAGATCTAGTTGTTCAAGCTCCAGCTTGAGCTCAAAAATAAACGTGCAAATTCAAAGGCTCATCTATAAGGAGCCAGGTGCTTAACAAGCTAAGCTCGAACAACAAATCTGAAAGTTGGTCTCAGATTAAGCCATGCTTGACCAATGAATATTCTTATCAAGCTTAGCTTGAAAAGGCTAAATTCAACTTAGGCTACTTAGTTCTTCTGACGGCACTCACTAGCAACATGCCATGTGTGGAAGTACCTTAATAGATGCCCCTCCTATATTACATGGCAGTGTCTTTTAAAAGTAGCACATTACGAGGTCAGGCTTTAAATACTGTAAAGTTGTTACTTTATACTTATTTATACAAGGGTTCTGAGTCAAAACTCATACTTCATTATACCTGTTTGTACAATGGTACTTCACATATAGGATTTTAACGCATAATTAGCCTTCAAAATGACATAAACCTCATTTCTCATCATATCATAACAAGAGATGTCTTAGTAACCTGCTTCAACTTTTAAATATAACTTCCAACATATTTAAAGCCGCCCCATTTCCATTCTTAGTTCACACTGTAATAACTGCACCTGATGTAATATATGGTGAGTTGTTGCTTCCAAAGATTAACAGCCGATAATGCTGTCACAACAACTTATACTAAGGTTTATTGTGGGAAATAACAATAACATGTATCTATGTTTCATTCTCACGTTAGCTTTTTTTACTTTCCGTAAGGAAGCATGTAAGTCAAAAAGAAGATTTTCTTCATTAGCCTGCTTTACCAAAATGGCGAAATTGACACTTCTTGAAAGCCATGAATCCCATGATTCTTTCTGTTCATTATTAATTCAACTCCATCATTTGCTGAAAGCATATAGAGAAATGGTACAAAGTTGCCAAATTTAGCATTCACACAAGCAAGTTGCTGTAACAAAAGACTTTTGATCCATCTGTTCAGATTCAGTCTGATTAAAATCAGAGGACAATAGGGACACAGGCAACTGAAAAGAGTGCTTAGCACAGCCCCAGAATAAGTAACTCGGTTTACCATCTTGAAAATTCCTACATGTTCTTGACCTTCTTGTTTAGTGTGCAGGAGGAAAGCTTCCACGTGACAACAATTCCCAAAAATATCAATTAGAACTCACAGAAAGGGGCAAAGTGAAGGAGGGAAAAAAATAGGAATTTTTTGCAAACGCACAAGAGTTAATGACCGAATCCCCTTAAAGGGGAGCACAAGTCCACAAGAGATAGCATAGCCATTTTATTTTCAATGCATTCCTTTACAAGAAACTCAAATCTAGACTTTGTTTAGAAGTCAAGTAATAGGCTAAATGTACACAACGACTAGCTTCTAAACTTTACTCGCCAAGTGCAGATGACAAAGGATCTCAAAATACCTGACATAAGTTGATAGTTAAAAGCAATATACATCCATATATATATATATATATATATATATAAGCTCTCAATTGACAAAGACTGAAAAAAGGTCAATCACAAATCAACAATAGAAACAGTCACATGTGACCAAAGTTATGCAAATGAATAGACAAGGAAACCATGAGAACTTTTCCTGTACAACATATCCATAAAGGAAAAGGTTATGCAAACTAACCGCAGTTCCACCGGCCCTTTGATTTGAAAAACTCATCATCATGATCCACACATGAAGGATGATACGCCTTAGGGCAGCCCCTGAACCACCAATAACATAAGCTTAGCATCTTGTATCCCTCAATTCCTGCATATCTAAACTTAACAAGTTTTCGTACGTCACAGTATCCACATCAAGAAAACCAAAGGCTTCTATAAAATAACTACTACTTCCATTTCCACATTATCAAACCACTTCATTAACATTTCTCATTCTATATTATTAGCCAATCTAAAAAAATCAATCCATGATTAACGACAGCGATACGATATTAGTTGTGGGTTTTAAATTCCAATAACTAACACCTGCATAAACTTGTGCAATACCTAAGTAGCAAGCAATAACTAGTAAGTCCATGACATGTATGCATAACACTTGGTTTTCTTTTTGTTCATTGTTTGGAATTAGGAATGCATAACAATAGTAAGTCAATTAAGGAAGTATTAGCTAGAGCACATCCAAATTAGCTACATCTAACAAAATCTGGAAAAAAAACTTCCTATTCATAGAGAAACAAACAAACCTCCGGTCACAGAGGACAAGGTCCCCACCATCAAGGCATATAAAGCAAACATCTTCACCTACGGTCTTCCTAGCTGTAGCCTTCACTGGAGTAATTGCCTTAGCGTTCCGCCCCCGTCTCCGTCCGCCACTGCCACTACCGCTCTTCATCGTCTCCGACTCTGTCTCCATTTCTGTGTCAGCAATTGGTGTCTCTTCCTCTTTCACCGCTTCCTCATCTTCTGCGCACAATGAATCCTCATTGTCGTTCGCCTCAGAATCCACCATTTCTATGTTAGCAATTGGTATCTCTTCCTCTTTCACCACTTCCTCATCTCCTGCCACAATTGGCAAGGCCTCCTCATCCCCATTTGCCTCAAACTCTTCCATTTCCCCACCTCCTTCTTCTCCCATCACTTCTTCCTCTGTAGCAGCATCCTCGCCTCCTCCTTCTTCTCCCGATTCCTCCTCCTCAACATCATCATCTCCTGCTCCTTCTCTCACCACTTCTTCCTTCGTGTGAGCTTCCTTCCCACCTTCTCTTTCTCCAAACATTCCCTCCTTCTCCACTTCCTCATCTCCTCCTTCTTCTCCTACCACTTCTTCCTCCATCTCAGACTCCTTATCTCCACCTGCTTCTCCCACCACTTCTTCCTCCATCTCAGCCTCCTCATCTCTTTCTCCCACCACCTCTTCCTCCTTCTCAGCCTCCTCATCTCCTCCTTCTTTTCCCACCACTTCTTCCTCCTTCACAGCTTCCTGGCCTCCTTCTTCTTCTCCCACCACTTCTTCCTCATTCTTAGACTTCTCTTCAACATTTTCCTTCACCATAACCTCCTGATTACCCTCCTCACCGACATTCTCATTTTCCACCTTCTCTTTGATCATTGTCATGGGCAGAGCTAGGGTTGGAATAACTCCTTCTCCCACCACTTCTTCCTCATTCTTCGACTCCTCTTCAACACCTTCCTTCACCATAACCTCCTGATTTCCCTCCTCACTATTATTCTCATTTTCCACCTTCTCCTTGATCACTGCCATGGGCAGAGCTACAGTTGGAGTGACTCCGTCTCCCACCACTTCTTCCTCTTTCGTATGCTCCTCATCTTCTCCTTCCTTCACCAAAACCTCCTGATTGCCCTCCTCACCGTCTTTCTCATTTTCCACCTTCTCCTCAATCGCTGCCATGGGCAGAGCTTGTGTTCTAGTAATAGGTGCAATTGAACCCCCTGCAGTAAGAATTTTAACACAAGAAAAGGAAACTTATCAATTATCTTTAATAGATCATGAGGGCATTATAAAGACTCGACAATAGGAAAGCAAGCTAATATAACGGAGAATCCAAAGAGAGGAAGGCATGGACCCAAAAAAGGAAAATAAAAAAGACCATCATCTGAAAAGGTCACTGGCCTATTAAAACAAAAACACAATCAAAAAGATAAAATAGAAGAAAGCGCTACAAAACCTAAAATCACAAGTGAGGGAAGCTTGAAACTCCTTAGAATTGCAAGTTTATAACAAGATGAACCCTTTTATGAACGTAGTTTTTTCTGTTTTAGGGTATATAATTATGAACCAATAAAAGGAAACCAACATACAACCATAATAGGAGGGACTAATCTTACAGTCTTCCCCAAAACCCAAAAGGGAAACGAAAACAACTACAAAAACAAACATAATAAAACAATTGCAAGCAAACCAAACGACCACACTAAATACTAAACGCTAAAAAATGAAAGGGGAGGAAAATTTGGATCATATTGTTGCTACTTTTGATTTTTCTACTTGTATTTCCAAAAATAATCTTGGTTGTTTTTTTTTTAATTGAACCAAGGATATTAGTCCATTTTGTAATAATAAGTGGTTTCTTTTTATTTATTAAAATACAAATAGAAGAGTAGATCTAAGGTTTAACCAAAACTTTTCAAAACCTCAACACTAATAATTTATGCACTATCCCAAGAAAAAATCAAAATATATTAAATAAAAAAGCTCCATGCAGCCTATTACCCCACATTTTTTCACACAAAAACATGGGAGAACAAAATAATTTTACATAACTTACCGTGTCATAAAAATGGGGAGAACATAATAATTTTACATACCTTAATGTCTCATGCGGCATGGTACATACTAGTAAATATAAATGTAGTAAATAGAAGTGACGGTAAAAAATTAGAAAATTAATGACAGCGTCAAGTTCCTCGACCATGCAACTAAACCGTCTTGTCTTCCTTCTCCCCTTTCCTCTAATCTTCTCTTAAACGACTTGGGCTATGTTTGGTAACTCATTTTAACAACCTTAGATGTCGTTGATGTACACCTTAAATAACATTTATAGTGCGTAAAAGAACTTAAATTAAAACGTTATTATCACTAACATATCATTTAAGGTGCTTTTTCCTTTTCTCCCTCTTCTTTAGCTTAATACTTCAGGAAAAAAAATATTTGCAAAAATTAAGGGACTATAATTAGAAAATGTACCAAACAACTCGTTCAATGTTAATTCAGCAACTCATTTCTATCCAGTTTCAATTTCAGATAACTTTAATCATCAACTTCAGTTGTATTTCAGCTAATGTTACCAAATATGCCTTAATACAGTCATCAACTTAGTTGAAGCTAATCCTAAACATGAACCTAAACCTAAACGGAAACAAGTACCGTAACAAACTTTTAAAACAAACCTTAACCTCTTGCTTCCTCGGAAAAAAAACAATTCCAGATTTAAAAAAGAAATGACCTCAATGCTAATAGTTATCCTAGGTTCAACGAAAGATTATAGTGGTGATCATATTTATAGTTATCAATCTTATCATCATATACTTTGATGGCGTAACATCATATAGCACTATCAAGAAAAACCCATATGGATGGAAGGTATGATTGTTAAATGAAAGGATTTCGCCAAAACCAATAAGTCTAGTAGCATGTTCAAATCGTTAGAGGTATACATTGTGCCTTATAATTCTTTTGTAGTTAAATAGTGTCGTAGTTAAATAGTGTCATAAGCCACCATATTCAATATTGCTACAACGTTTGCAATTTTTTCTTCGCACATCTTTTGACTACAATTGAAAATTCATCACTAGTTTGTTTTTTTTTATTTTGAGTTCTTCAAATTTATATTACCTTAGTACATGTACATCCTCTCAATCTTTATAGAATTCAACTAGCATCCAAGCCAGGTCCCAGCCTACCGGAACCATGACCAACCCACTCACGCCCATGACCAAGGTTTGAGCCAAAAATCGAACCCACTCCATGAAAGCCCACCTACCAAACCCACATAACTCGACCCTAACCTAAACGTATAAAAATGTCGGAAATTTAAAAAAAAAAAAAGAGCAACAAAAAACCCGAAGAGTTGCACCCTTCTCCCCGTCCACATCGTACATATCATACAGCACACCCAATGCCAAGACTCTGAGATCCAATCAAACTCCTTTACACGTTATTTAGCATCCAAGAAATACTTGGCACTAGGAGTTCTTTACCCATAGTTCCACTTCCATATTTTCTTTATCGATAATTTATCAACTAAGCCCAAAAATTGTACTCCAGAAAAGAGAATTCAGCAAAACACACAATGTTAAAACCAGGTGCACAACGTAATTTAGAGGCTCTCTGCTCCCATTTTGAAAAGAAAAAAACATATCTTTCTAAGGCGAGCTCGATTATGCATAGCTTGAATTAGACCCTCCATTCCTGCACAAGTATCATTCCCAAAGACAGAACAAATTCTGTATCTCATAAACTAATCCCACCAAACAATGCAAACTCAATTCCCTATCAACCGAATTACAACCAATTACTCCAAACGCATTATATCATCATTATCAACTAATTTCTAAATCATTTCTAAGACAATGAATAATTCAACAAATATTAGAGCATAATATAAAATTTATGATACACCAAAGCAACACAAACAATGTTGGGGTGACTATATGAAGCGAATCCCGTACCGGGAGCGTGCCGGGGTTTCGGGCGGTGTTCACAGGCTGTTTTGATGAAATTTAAGAAGAAGAAGAAAACAACTTACGTAATTAGAGCTAGGTTTCAGGCAGCGATATTCTGCGTCGGACGGTACTGTATATTAACCGGACACCGTACGTCGGTAAACACCACCAATTCTCCGGCAGTTACGCCGCCGCTGCAGCGTGTGGATCTCCTCCTATCTCCACCCGCCTTCTTTCTCTCTCTTTCTTTCGACTTCCTGTAAAAGCTTAGCGCATTTCTTCACTCGTTCTTCCCACATAACATAACTATAGTCTATAGTAATAGGGAAATGTTTGCTTCCTGTGTGATAGATGTGAAGTCTATATTTATCAGATTGGAATATACTATTTCTTCCGTATCTTTTTAGATGTTATATGTTTTTTCACGCTTATTAAGAAAGTAATTTAAGGGTGTAAATGAGTAAATTTTTTAATGAAATTTTAACACAAGTAAGAATGAAATTCTATATTACTTATGTTAACATTTCATTGATGAATTTTCTCGTTTACACCCCTAAATCGCTTCCTTGATAAGCGTGAAAAAAAAATATAGTAGTTAAAAAGATATGGAGGTAGTATAATTTCTAAAAACATAACTATATTTTTTATAGATATACTATCTTTCTATTAATTCTAAAATAAATTACTTTATTCAAAAAATATACTATTTTAGATATACTACATTATTTATAAAATATATTACCTAAATCTATAAATATGCTACATACAAGTTGATGTATGTCCAGCCCCTATGTATCAGATAGGTTCTAGGTAGCCCTCAATAGTAATAGAAGTAGTGAATTAAATAAGGGTGGTATGAATTGGACCTTGATTCCTAATCTAGTATGTTTGGTTCACTTTAAGAATAAAAATAATATTTTTATTTGTTATTAGGTTTAAAGCATGTTAGAATTAAAAATTAAATCAAAAAATTGGACGATTTATAAATGACATACAATATTACTTTTTTCTTTTTTTCGAAAAAATTATTTTTGATAAGTCAACCTTTATGCTATCTTCTAACATTAAGTTTACCTTTGGATTATTGTGGAATAAGTTAAGCTTGTATTTTTATTAACTTTCAATGAGTTAGATTAGGTGTTAGGATGGTGTTTGGGATCGAGTGGTGGTGGTGATTGTGATTATAGGTGTAGAGGGTTGGTAAAGGGAAAGAAAAGAAGGAAAAATTATTACATGTTGTTAAAGTAATTGATCACTTCAACTCATTGAAAGTTAGTACCTATACAAGCTTAACTTGTTTCAGAATAATCCAAATGTAAACTTCATATTAAAAGATGGTATAAAGGTTGACTTGTTAAAAACATTTTTTCCTCTTTTTCCATATGCAAGAGTGGCTTGTTGCCAATTTTTCAAGATTGATAACCTTCAAATTATATTGTAAAATAATTTACAAAATCACATTATTTAGAAAAGAAGAAAACTTTTGCAAGGTATACATTTGAATTCAATGACGACTAGTGTTAGTAAATTGAGAAAAAAAAGTAAGTTATATTAATACAATCCTTGGTGATTATCACTTTGTAGTATAACATATGTATACTCTTGTGTTTAGAAGTTTGAGAGGGAAAAGGGGATCATATCAATATGGTTTGTGAACCAAGTAGTACTTGGTCTAGTGGAAAGGATTGTACCCTTCCAATCTCAAGGTTGAGGGTTCAATCCCCACTATAGGCACTTTGAGGGTGGGGATTTCCCTTACCTTTCCCCCCTACTCTCAAGTGTCTGGCCTAATAGGACCCGAGCGGGGTCCGAGCCACTTCTCCTTACCAAAAAAAAAAGATTAATATGGTTTGTGAAGGCAAATCTCTATCATTCAAAGTAACTCTTGAGCACTTTGGTATTGACAATTGAAGTGACTTAAATATTTTCCGACCAGAATTTCTAAATTTTTTTTAAAAATAAAAAAGATGAAGGTACCATTTGTTACCTTTTTTTTTAACAAAGTGTTACCTTTTGCCACAAACAAAAATTGGAACTTTCAAATGTCGAAGTTACTCTTGAACCTTCGAAATTGGAACTATCATAATCCTATATTTGATACATAATTCCCCATGAGGCCATGTGAGGTGACCTCGGCTTTCAAAAATTCATTTTGGACGACGTTTAGAAACGACCTCTTCAAAATTGAAATTTTCTCTCAAACCTTAAGCTCTCGCATTGTTCTGCTATTTTTTAATTGTTTTTAAATTTCGAGTATGCTTACAAGTTACAAGTATACGAAGAAAATTAAAACTTTGAATTTTTTGGAGAAATGGTTAAGTAAAACTCCATCTTTTTGTAATAAAACAAATATCTATCTCTCCTTTTTTTAGTCGTTATGGAACTTTCATTTTGAATTTTACAGTTGTAGTTTGATCGATTAATGTTACAATTTTCATCAAACTTAATTTCCTATGACGTTGGTCGTGCGAGTTTTGAATTTGGTTGAATAGATTGTTTTATACGATTATTTATTAGGGTGTTAAAGATCAAATTGTTCTAAGTTATATCAATAATTAGTTAGTAGTTTGCAAATGTGATTTTGAATACCATCACATTTTTGTCATGTCATTAATCTCCGGTTATTATCAATCTTTCAATTATAAATAATATTATTATTTAAAGCATAATATAAATAAGTACACACTGAGAATGCTCTTCATTTTTTCTAAATATTTTTCTAATTATTTGATTGGAGGTCCTATTATATATCTTAATTATATGCTTTGTTTCAAATAATTAGCACAAGCATCACTTGAATATAAATGTAGTTTGAACAAAAACTATTTCCTTCCTTTTTTGGTTGTACCCAAAGGACTTGCCACGTTAGCCAATGCACACTTCAAGTGCTTATATCTACAATTATTGTAAATAAGTGAATACTATAAATAGTTGATAAAAAATAGTTGATAAATGGAAACTACAAACTGATGTCAATTTAACAAAATCCTACTTAACTATTTTTTTCAAAGGTATAAAGAACGAGAAGGCCAAAGTGGATAAATCAATATGATACAACTAAAAAGACAAGGGTAATAGATAATATGAGTACAGAGGGAAAATATAGCACTTTCCTACACAGTTTTGCCTAGGGTTGTTCATGGGATGGTTAGTGTCCCGTTAATTACAATGTCTCATTAAGGTAAATGGAAGTGTCGGTTCATCATTTTCATGAACCGTAATCGTATCGTTTAAACTGGTTACCACCTAAATGGATAACTGTATATTTCGGTACTGTAAACCGGTTAACCATAACCGCTGATTAAAAAGATCAAATATTTTATAGCAATAAAAATATAGCCCTATAATTTCTTCAATGAACTCAATTTTACAGATATGAGTATAGAAAGGACTACAACCAAATTAGCATTTCAACAACCCAAAGCTAAATACACAAGCCAATGTCATACTTAACAAAACCAACAATATAGGCAAGAAATACAAATGGAGGACGGTTTCAATAACAATAATAAATACACAACAATAGGTCAACAACACAACACTTCATGCAAGTATGCAACGCAGAAGTACACAATAGTACACGGTTAATGTAAAAAAATTAATTAAAATATATAGAATTAACTTTTACAAAAAGTTATTTTTTTTTTGGTAAAATTCGTAATCGAACCGTTTAATCGCTAATTTTACCGATTCGGTCATGAAACCGTTATAGTCAAATTATACCGGTACGATTACCTATCAGTTAGGCCGACTTTTCAGTTTTTCAGGATGGTTTTTCACTAAAGGTTGTGAAGGACGATAATTTGGCCACATTCTGTTTGTTGAGATCTTTGATCAATGTAAATACGATGTGGAGAGGGACATATGGGTTCATTGTTCCGAGGAAAATCTCTAATCAAAATCTCTAATCATTGCATGATTCAAGAGAGAATGGGTTTGATAATAAGAAATGAATAAGTGGTTTATGGTTTATGTTGAAGTCTAGTACACGAGACATTCATAAGAAACATGCACGTTTACGCGTCCAAGATTATCGCACGTGGGTAGTCCATTTTGAAGGAGTTGCCAATTAAGTACTTTTATTTTCGAATAAATTTAGAGTTAAAAAAAGGTCTAATTATGAGATAATTAGGTGACAAACTTAACTATAAAATTTTCAAAGCAAGTAACGACCCAACACAGGGTATCATATACCGACTGTATAATGCCCTGTTCTTTTAGCCTGCAAAAACCTGAAATTAACCGAACAAAACTAAACTAAACTGTATTTAACTGCAACTCCTTATCCAATAAAAATTGAACTAAACTGAACTGAACTCAATTCGGTCCGAACAACTTAATTTAAGTTGTTAGTGAGACAAATGGAGAGAACCCACGACATTATAGCCCGCGTGAGTCGTGAGTGACATCCTAGTTTTTCCCAAATCATCATCTCCTATTCTCCTTCAAAGTCTAAACTCTAAACCCATCAAGTTAATTATCCCTATCCTCTCACAATTCCAACTTTCTCTCTCCAATTCTCTTACTTTATTATTCTGTTCTTGTTTAATTTACTACTTCACTAGTGCTTGGTCATCGTCGGTAGTGCGACATTCTTCCTCTCGCTCAACTGCTACTCTCATAATCCCCCATTGTTATTCACTGGTATCTTCCTAATTTCATTTTACATTCTTGCAGTTTTATTCACATATTAAGTTTCTGCATTCTTGCTAATATTGATTAGTGAAACAACATTCTATCTTAGAAGTTCAAATTGGGTCACATTAATATTTAGTATCCAGCTGGAGATGTATTGCGCCAGACTAAAGATTATATCTTTAGTATTGGGAATTTGGGATGAACTTTAATGCTTTAATGGAGTCATGGTTTTTGTTGATTCTGAAATCCTCTTAGTTTTAGGGTCCCATTCCCTTAATTGACTGGTAAAAGGTTGCCAATTTTCTTTCAAGAAGGTTATATCTAAGAGCATCTACAATGGTAGTGCATAAGGACTAGCTTGCAAATATAAAAAAAACTTCAAGCTAGTAGCTGACCATTGGTCAAAACAAGCTACTAGCTCAATTGAGATCAAATAGGAAAGAGCAATAAATGCTCATGATTTAAAGAATAAAAATTGATATTGGTCGGAAACATTTAGCTACATACATCATTGCTTACTAATGGAGGAAATAGTGGCTTAAAAGTAATATACCTAGAAATTGTGAGGTGGTATTGTTAGCAACAAAGATAGTAGCTAGACCATTGTAGATGCTCTAAGATTACTGTAGCTCATTAAATCCACACTTTAGCTTGTTGGGTTCACAAATACTCGTAAACGGCAATATCGAAGATAGTTTATTCTATAAATAATCAGTTAGGACCTACTACCAACTACTTTCTACTATGTGTGCATTGGAAAAATGGAAGTTTATCGTGGGATGGAGGAAGTTTATTGTTGTTAATTTCATACCATAATTATTTGGCATGAAATTTTTAATCTATCAATTGCATTATGTATTTGTATTTTAATTTAACCGTTTATAAATAGTCTCCTCCTCTTTCACTAACCTCCTACAAATTAAGGATGGGAAGTCCTAATATGAAAGCCTTTTGATTATGATATTGTTGGATGATCCTCGCCTTCATAGCACTAATTGAATTTTTTAAGTGGCTGTTTGGTTGATATGAGAAAACACGAGAAATAGAAATCCCCTGGAATTGCAAACTAGGTGAGTTGTTTGGTTGACAATAAAATAACAAAATAGAGGAATTAGAAATTCCTAGGAAGTTTAATTTCCTACAAAATGGAGGAATTTAATTACCAAGGTCTCCCTAGGTATGTAAAAATTCTCATGGGAATTTAATTCTCTCATTACTGACCAATCTGATTAAGGAATTTATTTTCCGTGAATTAAAATTTCATGGGAATTTTGACTTCCCACGTCAACCAAACAACCACTTATATATCTTTGAAATTCGGAATGTTAATAGATATGCTTGCTAAATTAAACAAACCATGCTCTTTTGCAATAAAAATCAATCAAATGATGTTAGTTTGACCCCAAAACAATAGAAACCTGTATTAGCCTCTTATCCCCTCCTACTTGTTTGTTTTATTTGTTGGGTGTTTTCTCACGATTACATGTTATCTCGGTTGCAGACAGCTATGGAGGTCAAATAAATGTTGAATATAGTGTATGTGAATCCAAGAGAGGTCTATGAGGCACATGAAGTATATGTGTTCTATGAATTTGTAATTTGAGGAGAACTTAGAGCTGAAAACACCTGTTTCCATGGCTGTGCACACTGGCTTAGGATGCAGCAATGTTGTCTCTGTTTCTTCAGCCTCCTTGTGTCCATGCTCACAGTCCCCTTTCTCCAAACCCCTTGAGCTTTCATTCACATCAGCCAAATTGAAGATTAGATTGACTAGTGTAGGTTCTGATTGTATCTACGGGATTCCAGTGATGATAGTGCCTAGGCATAGGACTGTTATGGCTGTGGCAAGAGCTGAACCAGATCGACTTGATGACGGAGAGTCCGAGGAGGTTGGCATTTCCTTCTTTTTACTGTTTCGTATTCTATATTTAGTGCATGTCTATACAGTGTAGAGCTACCTCAATCATCTACAGAATTATAGAAACTCGACACTCAATATAGCTTGCTTTGTATCTGTGGTACCATAATCATTTTTAAATAATATATTCAATTGTTCTTTAATCTTCAATAACCGGTATGGGAAGAAAAAATGATTAATAGGCAAAAACAAATTCAACAGATAACAAAATGGTCATTATAGACGGGAAGAAGAAGCCTACTTATTGCAGTCAGTTATCATTTCTTTCCCTCTGCATACAACTCTTAGTACCCTTTCTCTCTCTCTGAATTCAAAAGCAATTATGGATACTATCTTTCTAGCTTCAGAACATAGACATGCTTTTCCTGTGTGGTTGTCACAATTAAAATATCTATGTTACCCAGACCCGGCTATAACTGTCCACTCGGATACGTTGACCCGGTGTCGGACTTGGCTGTATTGTAGAAAACTGTTAACATGAATTATTCAAGTATCGTGTTGTTTCCGGCATAGGATACGAGTCTGACATGGGTACATAAGGCAAATAGAAGATCCGGAGTAACATAGGACTCAAAAATCAATGATTGTTGGCCTAAACTTAGCGGGTCGGAATTCATTTGCATTATAATGTTGTCACAAATGGTTTGTTACTTTGTGGGATATTTTTTCCTTAATTAAGACGTTAATATGGTTGGATTTCGGGTGAGTTGAATTTAAACAAAAAATTAGGAACTAGTGAAGTGATTAGAAGATGGAATTTGATGAGAATGGTAGAAATACAGGTGCGACAAGTGATTTACTTTCAGTGACCATGAGGCTTGTCAATATATCTGTTGTTGCCAATATTGGGAAATGATCTTGCGCTTCACCACTTGTGCCACTTGCATGGAATTTGGCAAGTTCTTTTGCAAAGTTAGGAATTGTAAGTTTACTCTTGTAGGACTGTCATCCTGAGCATTTGGAGACAGGAGAATGACTAGGCTTATAGGAAATAATTACTAGTATATATTAAGAAGATGGAAATAAGTGAAGAATATAAGTCTGGCTGCAATCCCCCTTCACCACCCTCAAGGCTGTAATCACTTGGAAACTAGATAAAGACTGCTACTGCTCAAGTGTAATGCATGTTTCACCAAAGCTTCAATTACGATATCATAACTCCATATGTTGGTCTTATATTAGTCTTTCACGAAGCATCCCTATAGGGTGTCTCTCATAAAATGAGATTTTTGCAAAAAAATTAACGAAGTAATGTTGTTGATCTTGCCTCCCTTAGATCAGATAGAGTAAATTACAAGTATTTGAAATTAAAGTTGGTCTTTTGAACGATTGTCTGAACAAGGGGGGTTTATATTTGGGTAAGATATGTATTATTTTCTTTGATCGAATTCCTGTCGGTTGCTGGTATTGAAAGGTTATGTTGTAGGAAGTCGGCTGCGATTTATTGGAAAAAGAGGACAAGCATTCAGAAGAGCAACATAAAGCTAGTCAGTTGAAGAACAGGGTTATTTTTGGACTTGTGATCGGCATTTCTGTAGGTGGCATTATACTTGCAGGAGGATGGGTGTATACCATTGCTGTTGCTGCCGCAGGATTTACCGCCGCAAGAGAGTACTTTGGATTGGTAAGGAGTGATGGAATTTCCGTGGGAATGACACCGCCGCCCCGATATGTGTCGAGAGTTTGCTCTGTTATCTGTGCTCTTATGCCTCTTTGGACCTTGTAAGATCTGCTATATCATCTTTTGATTCACCTTTTTTTTGCATTTAATCTATACTTACTCCCTTGCTATTTACACCCGCCACAGTTATGGGATATTGTCTAACAGTATATAGCAAGTGAACCATAATACCACTGGGTTTGTGCCACTTGTAGCAGGATACTTGCTCATTTAGTGGCTTAATGTATCTGCTTTGTTCAGCATTTGGGGACAAGGAAGTTAGTGTCTTTATGTACTACGGCAGAAGAGGCTTTTAACAATTCACTCAATTGGGGAAACTTAAAGAAGCTGGGTCAGCTGTCAGGTTTATTGGAACCTGTATTCTTTTCCTCAATGCAGTTGGCTACCCCTTGGCTGGAGCATCTGGGCCACAAATCATGCCTCTGTCTCACTTGCTTTAATTTGGGCCACTTTACCCAATCTGAATATCGAATCAGACCAAAGTATACCCTGTTTGAAACCAAATCTCAATAGCTATCAAACTCTCACTACTAGAAATCTTAATTGAATGTCCTATTAATAAAACCGAACATAAATACTTCTCTACAAAAGATACTGTTCATTTTGACTTAACATAAAGGACCACAGTTACTGAGTGGGCAGACTAACCAATACTATGTTAGTATAGTGGACAGAGAAAATAGATTGGGTAGTAACTTGCTTCTATTAAGCAAAGAGCAAAGGAAGACAATCGCGGTTGCGGTCGCTTTCGTGGTAACGGTCGAGATGAGGTTTTGAAGTATTCTTATAGCTTAATATGACCAAGGCTATCACATGGTTGGGTTATGTATTGGTGAATGAAAAACTAGTTAGACCACGAGATCTCTATCCTATGATGAATATAAATAGATAATAACTCAGTATTACCCAACTTGAAAAGCCTATGTCAGGTTTTTCTCCTTTTGTTGGTGTGTGCCTATTCTTTTTGTGCTACTATGTATTTTCCCCCCTTCTCATTTTTTGAGTAAAGGACGTAACGGTTTATAAAATGTTGCTAGTCACTGTTGCGTAACAGATAACCCACCGAGATGGAAATTGCCATCTTAGCATTACTTAACGACATTTCGCGTAACTGCAAGTCAAAAATCCGTTTCGTAACGTAACATAACGGCCGATTTTTTATTCCATGAAAAGAGCACAACGATATGGGATAAAACAAAATAGAAAGGCCGACAATTTTTTCGAACTGGAGGAAGCATGTCCTTATTACTCGTGAAAAAGGAAAAGTTATTAAACAAAAGTTTAAGTAACTACCTGAGCTGAAGTTGTAAATAGCTTCAGCCTCCTTTGTCTACAATTATCTACGTACAGAAAAAAAGGACTTTATAATTAATCATAATAATGAGATTAACGGTGCCAAAGTCAGGTATATTGAGCTTTTAATCAAGTCATAATTCTGTAGATACGAGTATTTGTCTCTGACCCATTTTGTAGATAAGACTCCTATGACACTTGCAGATTTGGGCACACTTGTAAATGCTTCTGGTATCCTGAATTCCGGATATGGATAGTGCAAATGATTGAGTTGGATGCTAGGTGACTTTCATTTTTGCCGAGAAAGTGCATTACATAATATCAATTATTTTAATTGATGAGGTTGCTTTGAATATACTTTACACAGCCAGTTTTGTTCTGACTGGTTTTTTGTTCCCTTGGATGTTGATGTCTTGTTTCCTATAGAACAAATGCTGACAGAGGAGACAGTCATGATATCATTCATATTTTCTTTTGTTTTTGGATGGAATGTATATTTATCTTTTCTTTGTACAGTTTTGTCTTTCTTTTCTTTGGGGCAAGTGAGGTGGGTGGATTGAGCAGGGGGTGTTTCAAGGGTTTTATTCAATTGCTTACTCTTTTGTTTCTTTTGTTGACAGATATATTGGTCACATTGATATCTCAGTAACATCTGCGGCTTTTATTGTTGCAATAGCATTGCTTGTACAGAGAGGAAATCCCCGCTTTGCGCAGCTTAGCAGTGCCATGTTTGGGTTGTTTTATTGTGGTTATCTACCTTGTTTCTGGGTTAAGCTTCGGTGTGGTTTATCACTTCCATCCCTGAACACAAGTACAGCTCTGAACTTTATCTAGAAACATAAAGCAGATACATATATGATTTGCATGAACCTACATAAACGCATTTTCTTTTTTGAATAAAGTTATTTCAGTAATAGCTGGTTTTCTTGTTGTATGTTCATTCATCTCCTAATAGTTACTATTTGATAGAGTTGTTGATAGGTTGTACACTAAAAATACTACACAGTACTAGTTTGCATGTAAGAATCAAGAACAAGGGAGGCAGTTGTGTATCTGCAACTATCTGTAGAAGTTCTATGTCTTAAATTATAAGGTTAATGGCTGGTTGTTAAAAAAAAATTTCTTGTAGTTTGTCCACATCTATCTCTTTCAAGCTTCATATACTTCTATAGGCTATGGATTAGGTGTGAGTAGTCAAATACTGAAGTGCGATTTTTGCAACATCAGAAGAGTGATTGCAAGCTGACAATCTAGTTTTATATTCTTCACATTCCCTTGAATTAGTGCTATGTGGTATGAATCATGTTTTGAGGCTGGGTACTTTCGATCTTGAAAATAATTCTTGAAAAGATAAAATTCCGTGTTGTATAAATCATGTTATGGGAAAGAGTGTTAAGTACTATTCCAATCGCTTTGGAGTGATCATTCATCTCTCTGTTTTGGGATGGTTCAATATGATTTCTGGGTAACTCTTCTTCTCTCTTTGCATTTTAGTGCCCTACTCTACTAAAACCTTTTCTTAATGCTTCTTTTTCACTTTTCTTAACATGCATGAAGACTGAATAGTCAACTATGATTAACAACGACAAACACAGCAAGTACATCATTGTATCATCTATGATTTATTTCCCCTATGAGTAATGAAGAAGAATATTATGAGAAAGAGGTGTCACTCATAAACTAAAGGAGCGCTTAGGATAAGGAATGCTCACTCATTATAACTAGCTTGAAGAAATCTATCTACAAAATAAATAAAAAGCAATGCTAGAGAATTGTTGAGAGGGCAATACTTGACTCTAGCTTTGTAATAAGGTCAAACCGGGAAATTTGAATTATCTACGAGGGGAAGCTATTGCCCTCATTCTTTTTGGTTTCTCGCGAAGTGCCCTACCAAATTGCATGCGGCGCAAATCTTCCGTACTTTTTTTTCGTTCTTCTTTTCCCAAGCTAAAAGATCATCTTTTGCCGATTAAGCTGATTTCAAATAAGACTGACAATAATTGCTAAAGAGAAGGAATCCAAGAACATAATAATGAAACGTGATTATCAAACTCTTCCTCCTTAAGACAATAAGACATAATAATGAAATGTGATAAGTGCTACCTAATTCGCTAACCCCTCCGAATAGCGACCAAAATAGGCAAATTGGTACATGCATCTGGTATACTTTTGGGCTAATTTCACAAAACTATGTTGTGAATTGTCTCCTCTTGCCATTTTCACCTTGCAGATTAGGCACTAGCTACAATACCTCACAATTACAAAATCACATTCCTAAGAGCATCCTCTAGATGTCCATGCTAAAAATTGTTGAATCTCATTGTTGAACACATGTGAGTGTCCATATGAGAGAAAGAGGAGAGACAAAACCACTATATTAGCCTAGGAGTTAGTCCTCCTAATCTCCTATTGCCATATGGTTTTGGCATGGATCCTCATTGGGCTTGTAAGTGGACTAAACTCTCCTCTTCCTTGTTGGGTTACCCAAACCCAATTTACGACTAATCTAAAAATTAACATGGTATTAGAGCCCAATCTGTGGGTCTCTTCTAAACTGGATATTAAAGCGGCTGGAAAAGGTTTGCCTCGACAGGATGTCCAGCGCCTAAGAGGATTGATTCTGATTGCCTTTCGAGTCAGCTCTGAATTCTAAGGAGAGTAAGGACACTCACATGTTAGGGGGAGTGTTGAACCTCATTGTTGAACACATGTGAGTGTCTCACATGGGTCAAAGAGGAGAGACAAAACCACTATTTTAGCGTAGGAGTTAGTCCTCCTATTACCGTATGGTTTTGGGATGGAGCCTGCTTGGGCTTGTAAGTGGACCAAACTCTCCTCCTTGTTGGGTTGCCTAGGCCCATTTTCGGTCTAAAAATTAACAAAAAATAGGCCAAAGTCTAAGCTTGCATTTCCCATTTATTTTTTATGGTTGTTGCATTTAAAGCATCCTTTTTTGAGTATGGAACTATGGATTGTAAGAATTGGATACTGATGGGCAGGAAGTGCTAGAAGTTCAGGCTGGTATATAATTCTAAACCAGTTCACACTTTTTAATGTTGGGCAGAAATAGGACATTCCTGGCCCATTCTTCTTGGTGGCCCAACACACTGGACTGTAGGTCTTGTGGCAACCTTATTGACTATAAGCAGCATTATTGCCGCGGATACGTATGCATTTCTTGGAGGAAAGGTAAGTATTCCTTTCAAAATTGTCAGCTTGATGGTAATTGGGTCTTTTTTTAATCACAAAGACTTTAGATATTAAACTTCACCAGGCTTCTTGTTAGATTTTTCTAGATGGTCTCAGGTGTTATTGTTGAATTTTTTCCTTACAATGTTGCCAAGTCATCTATTTTGCATCTTGGCATTGTATATTAAGAGGATGTAATGTTAAAGGTTATATAACCTTCAGAAAAATAATCCAACGTATGTTCGGTATAACTGTTTTTTTTTTTTCAGTTTTTGGTTTTAACAATTCAAAGCATGGTTCGAAAATACGGTTAAGGTTTCGGAAACGGGAACGGTCGCGAATACGGAGTAACGGAACGAATACGTTGGTCGCGGACCGCGTTGCGGTTTCGCGGCAGGAATTTAGTTTTAGACTCTTTTTTTTTTGTCTTTTTGCTTAATCTTAGATCTTAGTGGAGTTATATACGGTTTAGTAGTGTGGTGTTGCCTCTTCTCTTTCTTTTCTCTTGTCTTTGAGTCATTATTGGAGGTATATCGGTGCTACTTTATAAGTGATAATAAATCTCTAAAAAGATTTGCAAAAAACTTGCGCAGTGACGTTTTGTAACGGACAAAAATGGGCAAACCCTTGTTGTCATGGGTGATACGGCCGAAACGGCCAAAATATCGGGCTTTTCAAATCCACCTTGCTGAAACGGTCGAATTCGGTTCGCCAAAGTTGAAAGCCGTTCCAACTCGGGCGAACCGTTCCAATACGGCCGTATTTTTGCACCATGATTCAAAGTCATATGATGTAGGTGGCATAAACTATAGTGAACTTCCATTACTTATACTTCCTCCGTTTTTTTTAGCTGCAACAATTGGGATTTTTTGTGAGAGGTAAAAAATTCAATTGTTGCGGCTAAAAAAAAAAAGGGAGGAAGTAGGTATAATAAGCAAGCTTATTTTATAAATTGGCAACTATCTTTGCTGGTTTCATATCTCTGTTCTTTTTTCTAAAAACTGAAAACAATTATGACAATGAACAGGTCCTTGATTATAAAGCGGAGCGCGAGTATGGGTGTGGTGGGATTATAAAAATGTAGTAGGGACTAAACAGTTTTAATTACTGGGTATGCTGGATCGAATTGATGGGCTAGAACAAAACATTTCTAACTTTGGTTGAAAATTTAAGCTTCTTTCCAAAACATTTCGTCTGACTTTGTTAAAAAGCACTATATCTTCCCATTTACATCATATTTCAGAGTATAATCTTGGCAGTTGGCAACTTGGCATGATGCTTTGTGTGGTGAAGGTCCCTTATCCTTGAAAGCTCAGTTTGGAGCTCTTTATAGGATGACATCCTTTAAAGAAGCTAGAATGGATGAGATGGTGTTATGCACAGAATTAAATTTCCGTTGCTCAGAATTTGTTGGGTGTAGCCTGGTAAAGTGACTATTAGCTTGGGAGAGGACATATAAATTGCAGATTTGTGGAAGCTAGTTCCATTGGTTATTTTTGTTTGTGGCAGGAAAGAAATTGGCAAATTTAGAAGGAAATTCTTGCAATTTCGAGTGTCAAGTTATATGATTTTTGATGATCTGAGTTGGACTGAAGCACTTCGACGTGAGCATCAGTTGCCTTCCCTTCATTTGCAAAGAAGCTAATGCATGATTTGATAGATTGAGGACTTGATTTTTTGGTTTTGACTTTTGAGTTTTCAATGTGAGATTCGTAAGTATCTTGGTAGCACGGTATCCTTTTGTTTCTAGCTCTTTTTTTTGTATAGTGCTGACAGTTTGATAGTCCATCAATGTCCCTTACAAAATTAATGTTCTTTATAACCTACCAAAAGACAATAAAACCAAATAAAAGTATAACAATTAATTGGAATGGGTTTATATTCGTTCCATTCTGATTCTTATTTCAATTTTGAACCAAACAGGTCCTTAATGATGATGTCAAATTATGATAACATATGCTTGAAAATAAAGAATGTCTGGAATTCATCAGGTTGTTGCAGTTGGGATGTTTGTCATTGGTCATTACTACCTTCTGTTTCCTTTTCCCTTATGGAGTTGGGGGTTCATGTTAAGCTTTGTTCATTTTTGTTACTGAATTTTTTCTTTGCTGCCATTCCTCTTTTGTATTTCTTTTCTCAGTAATATTTTGTGGTCCTTTGGTTTTTGGATTTGTTGGGATTTAAGACTGATTATTGAACATAGATGCGTGCTTGCGACGTCCATAATAACTTAATGAGAACCCTATAGCTCTTTTATTGGCCCCACCTGTAGATATGCGAGTAGCTCAACTTGTGATGCTGCTTTTGAGTTGCCCAAATATTTTCTATGATCGATATCATGCATTTGTTCATGCTTATATCTGTTCTATTCCTTACTTTTGCAGGCATTTGGGCGGACTCCGCTAATTAACGTTAGCCCAAAAAAAACGTGGGAAGGGGCTTTGGTGGGATTGGCTGGTTGCATAGCTACTTCGGTCATGTTATCAAAGATGCTTTGCTGGCCAAAATCTTTACCAAGGTAATACTTCTTGTCTACTCTCATATGTCAATGATTTATGATTTGGTTAGCTCCCCTTATTATTCTGGCATAGATTTCAAGCCCAAATACAGCTTATTAGAGGATTCATCTTCAGTACTTCACAAAGTAGGCAGAGTAAAATTGTTTCATTCTGGATGCTACAGTTTCAAGTCAGGTGAAGTGTGACCGATGTCTCTACTGAAGATATTATGTCTATGAATCAAACTGCTGTGTTTTGATGGGAGCATCAAGTACTAGGCTGCTATTTATCTGTATTTTGAAGAATTGAGCTATGATAAATCCAGAACGTGTATGGTTTCAAGGTTTCCAGCTAGGCGAATCGGACCCTTTAATTTACCTCAAGTACCGTGTCACGGTGTCAGATCTTTGGCACTCTGTATAGATACCCCAACACTTCATTTCAGGCTGCCATCATGGAAACTTTTCATAAAATAGCCCAATAGGACATTTCATTTGAACACATGTGCATGCCTGACATGAGTTTGAGTAACATACTCTCTAGGTATTGCTGGCTGACTTCCTATTTCATCTGTTTGGACTCTGAACTCTGGACTGTAGAGGGGAAGAGATAACAAACTACTGATATACTATGCTAAACACTATTATTATAATCTGTCTCTTTATTATTTTGATTACCGTACATATTTTCGTCTTAAAAGAACAGTAATCCGTTAAAATCAGTTTTGGTCAGTAAAAATCTGTTCTATTCAGTAAAATCGTTAATTTTAACAAAAACAATAGTCTGCTTTCATGGACTTGATCTAGTTATTGGGACTGTTTATAGCTACTTATGGGCTTACGTATGTTTTACACTTTTCCATTTTAACTGTTTGCTTTTATCTGAGAATACACTTTTATGGAGACCAAGTAGTACTAGGCGTACATAGTTGGGGTTTTACCTCACGAGCTTCAGGTCACAGGTTTGTTCCCTATCAGCTCCAGTTTTGGGTGGTGGGAATTTACCTTTGTCTCCCGAGCCCGAAGGGTCTGAAAGGTAGATGATGTTTACCCGCGAGAAGTTTCTTAAAATATATACTGTATGTCTGTATATGTGCATTTGTTGGTTAGAAGTGTTGCTTATTGTAGCTGCCAAGCTGCTCTGAATTTTGTCCAATTGTAACCGTTTCTGGTGTGTTCTAAGATCTCCTTTTCTCTTTATGCAGTGCAGTTGTGCTAGGGTTCCTGATCTTCTTTGGATCTCTGTTTGGTGACTTAATAGAGTCGATGATAAAACGTGATGCAGGTGTTAAGGATTCTGGTTCTCTTATACCTGGACATGGTAAGCCTTTTTTGTAAGTTACTGTTTTCTTAAAATTGTTGGGGGTGGGGGGGTGGGGGTGGGAGGGTAAAGTTACTGTTCTTCACCCTATAAATCAAAGTTGGCATTTGTAAAGAATATAAAGCTGAATGGAACTTTTAAAGAAGTACTTCTATAGTGAAAGGATTGAGATTGAAAAGATTATGATGAATGTTTTTCATAATATCAATATGGGCTTGAACTCTTGACTTTCTAATGAATTTTACTAAGAAAAAAAATCAGTTTTCTAAATTTGGGTTTATGCTTTGTGATTTAATCTGCAGGCGGAATACTAGACAGAGTAGACAGTTACATGTTCACTGGCGCACTCGCTTACTCCTTTGCGAAAACTTTCCTGCCACTCTGGGGTGTTTGAAATCAGAGTCGACGCCCTTACCGCCCGGCGACCAAAGCTGTCAGAATTTCTAGTTCCGTCAAGCTCTAAAAATGAATTTTACACGAGGAAGAATTTTTGGTGTAGTCAAGCTCACAAAGGTGAAAGCTTACGAAGAGGCAGTTAACCTATATAGTTGCAGAGTAGTTTAGTCCCATACTTGCCAGTTTTGTTGTACATAATATTTTTTCCCCAATAAGCTAAATAGCGACAGACTTTGTTTCTTTTTTCATATATATATATTTGGCCTATGCGAAGTATAAAGAAAGAACATGAATGGCTAGCTGGTTTGCTATCTAATATCGTGTGTATTGACAGTATTGTCTCGTCCGAAAAAGAAGGTACTCACGTCAATACACAGGGTGTTTCTGAAGATTTATATGCCATTCCCGTCATTTCTATTGTCATAAGAAGGATGTCTGGATAGTAGTTGATATCAATTCAGTCTCAGAGAAGGGACTATAATCCAATCTGGAAAAAAAACATACATAAAAATGATAGTACTGTAACAATATTTGTTTCTTAGCTAGCTCTACTGTTTTAGACTTCTGAAAATCATTAACCGGGGGATTACTTATGCTTTCAATTTGATATACTTTTAAAAAAATCAAAGTACTAGAGTATATGTCACGTGACTTCAAATATTTTAAAACCAACCATGCCTATGTGAACAATTATGGTTTGGGAGCGAGGTAAAGAGAAAAAGATTAGTAATATGTTGTTGAGTCTACGTGAATGCAAGGTTTCAACTTTCAATTAGTATGGGTTGATCATCTCGTTAAATTTGAATATATTAGGAAGATGGTTTCATATTAATACATTCGTTTCTCTAAATTTCCAAAAATTGCAACAGCTTAATTTCATGTTTACTAATGTATAACTTTGATTGTAAACATTGTCAACCATATATTGATGAAAATTATTAAAGGTTATTTTTTGAGAAATAAATATTGAAACAAATCAAATAAACTACATGCTAATATTTTGTATTATGTAGTTAGAGATCTATAGTTAGAGCCTTAGAGGGGAAGTATGAGAATGATACAAAAGTCAAACTATTAGAACTCTTTGAAAACAGATAGAAATAATATACAATTCATCTGTTTCTTGTTACTTGCAACATGAACTAACCACTATTTATCTATCCAATCTACCCTATATTCCTAAAATATGTAGAAGAAAAAGTATAGTAAAGTGATATCTCTTATTTGATTCATCGTACTCGCGATCCACAAATTCATTCTATAAACCCTTTATAACTTTTAGTTTTTCAGAAACTGTACTTTTCGACTCAAAACAACTAAATCATCAAAGATATTGAAAACACTAAGTTTCTCCGTTTTCTTAGTTGGGACACTTTTCATATAAAGAAATTTCAAATTAGTATATCACTTTTTTTGACATTTCTTTATTTTATCGGTCTCCTATCATATGAAAGCCTTTTTTTATTCTTTCTACCTCTTTCATCTCCTATCTAAAAATGTCACAAACTCACAACTACAGACTACAGTAATAAAAAACGGAGGAAGTAGGTTATTAGATAGCGTGTAAATATACGTTCACGTGCAATGTGGCCTGTGGGACGTGGACGTCTTTGTCTTCAAGCAGCAAATTGTACCAGCATTGATCAACTCGACAACCACGAACATAATTTAATGCAAATTTACAATATGCTTATTATCTTACGCTATATTTCAGATAATTACTGTATTATCTAGTGGTTAGCCATTAGGCCTTCCTTCATAATTTATCCACTGTAATTTCAAACTCAGTTAAAGTACTGATTACGATTTGTAAAGAATTAGATTCAGATTCTCCTACTTTGCTGATAAATCCAAAGTTCATATCTTTTAGTTCTAGTAATTCCTTCACCATCTTTACTTCTTCAACAATGGCATCTTGTATTCTGGCCAAATTCTTGATCTTTTTGTCATTAATTTGCATAATTTCAAATGCCCATTTACAATCAAAAGAAGATGGGTTTATTTCTGTATCAATTTCTGAAAAAGGTCTTGACTTTCTCAAAGATTTGTTGACAGAAAAGGCAGTTTCTTCTCTGACCCCACTTCAGTTACCCCCAATTGAGAGAACTGTGAGAATTCTTCTTGTGGGTAGAGTTAAAATTGTTCTTTCTAACATCATAATTTATCATATTGATGTTTCTTCCTCTGAAGTTGAAGTGGGTGATGATGATATTACTATTACTGCTTCTAAAGCTACTGCTAATTTGAGTATGGATTGGAAGTATACTTATCAGAATTGGTTTGTTGAGGTTTCTGATCAAGGAAAAGCTTCTGTTCAGGTAGTAATCACTAATCACTTTCTCTATCACTAATCATGTAATTTTGTGCATTTTTAACAGTTTATATACTACCTCCGTTCTTTTTACTCGCATCATTTGAGATTGTGACACTATTCATTCATGTGCCCTCAAACGATTAGTGTGACTTATATATAAGGAAAGTTATAGATCTCGTTAGATTTGTCTCGTTGTATAGATTATTAATATGTAATTTGTATAATTTTATTGTATGTGCGACTCAAAATATTAAACTTATAAGATGCGCATTGGGATGCGTAATTGCTCCCAATGATGCAAGTAAAAAAAAGCGGAGGAAGTATGTTTTAGATTTGGAGGCTTGTTTTGATGTGAACTAGTGATGGCATACTATGGCTCCACTTTACTTAAGTACCCATGTTGAATCGTCGATACTTTGATATGCTTCATTTGGTGCCAAAATCATGGAAATTTTCGTAAAATTGCTGAGTCGGATACTTGGACATGTGGCCGTATCGAGCCCAATACCTGAGTCTAAGTAACATAGATGGAATATGTTAAGGAATCAACTCAATCAAAAGTCTAAGTTTATGGTTTAAGGCCGAAGAATAGATTTATACTCTATCGGAATATGTCTAACAAGGGTTTCTTTTACTCTAGTGTATATCTTGATTTCCTGTTATTCCAGAAAAATATTAGAAACTTAAGCCTCCTCCCTGCTCCGAATTTTGCTGTTCTGGAAAGAGTTCTGGAGTTGGAAAGTGATGGGTTATGAATAAATATTTGGTGAAATGGCATTGTATCGATTACTTGATGCTATTCAATTAATTAGCTGGATTACAAGTCTACATTCTACAAAGTGGATGAAGGGGTTGGTTTAGAAGCCATATTCAAGGGTTGCTGAACTAGGGAAAATTAATTTGAGTTCGTTATCATTTTTTTATTGAAAACTAAACACAAAGTACAGGAAACCACAAAAAGTGGTTTTCACTTTTTAATTGTCACTTTTGAAAGTCATCATGTTTCCATTAACTTTGACTATTTTTTAATTCATTATAGGACATATATCATAGGAAAAATTGATAAGAATAATCCGACCTTTGGCCGGTCTTCCATCAATGGTACCACCTTCATTTAATCCAGCAATAATCCCACCTTTGACACTCATATTCTCTCAATGGTACAGGATGATGGCAACCTGTTGACCGCTAAAATTACCGTTGACTTTTGTTTTAAAAAAAACTTTTAAAAAAATCCCCTCCCCCTTCACCTGCCACCCTCCCCTCCCCTTCCCCCATTTATGTTCCCTTTTGCTTGGGAATTCCAATTTTTATATCTCCCCTCATGCTTAGTATTTTCCTATAAGATTTGGTTCATAGAATTTCACTGTTATAGTTATGTTACAACAGAGCAAAAATCAGATAATAATATTACCCAAAGCAGCAAGTTCAATGGAGCTGCCTTGACCAATAACAGCACTATCAATGAGACTCATTAACGGGCCACAAATCCAAAGCCCGGTAGCAGGCCCGGAAAACTTGATAATCTCAATCATTTGATCCCATAAACTCTGATTGGTGGGTTTCCCACTTGTGGGTCCCACCAATTCAAGCTCATTATCACCATCCTTATTTTCAGAATCTGGGAAATGGGTTTCATTGGATAGTTCTTGATCATGGGTAATGCTGCTGCAATGGAGTTTTGAAGGAATGTGAAGTTTTGAGTGATTGATTTTCAATAATTTTAATGGGTTTTTATAGGGTTTTGTGCTAAAGTGTGAGGAGAAAGACGGGTTGTGAAGGAAAATGGAGGTTGGTCTTGTTAAAGTAATGGGTTTGATCTGAGTGAAGGTAGAAAAAGAGGGAGTAATGGATTTGAGTGGCGGAGGCGGGAAAGGGGGAGGGGAAGGGCAGTAGAGGCGGGGGAGGGGAAGGGGAAGGGCGGGAAAGGGGGAGGGGAGGGTGGCAGGGGAAGGGGAAGGGAGGGGTGGCAGTAATGGGGGAAGGGGGGAGGGGTTTTTGTAAAAGTATTTTTAAGTTAATTGATAAATTATATTTAATTAGTGATTAATTAAGAATTTAGGTTTAAATTATATTTAATTAGCTATTAATCACGTAATTAAGAGAGTTTACCTGTAATTGTAGGTCACAAACAGGTGAGGGACCATTGAGAGAATATGGGTGTCAAAGGTGGGATTATTGCTGGATTAAATGAAGGTGGTACCATTGATAGAAGACCGGCCAAAGGTCGGATTATTCTTATCAATTTTTCCTATATCATATGACTTTCAAATACAAAAAACCAAAAAACTAAAAACCACAGTGATAACAAATGGGCTTAGTTACTGTTGCTCCCTTTGTTCCTAAGTTTTGGCTACATTTCCTAATTTTGGGTCAAAGTCCATCAACTTTGACCATGAATTGTCATATATATCTGTGTGTGTCTCTGTGTAATTGTCTATCTTACTTTGTTATGTGAGATTTTGTTAGATTCGTCCAAGGTATTTGTTTCAAAATACCAACTTTTTCTTCTTTTACTATTACCTTGGACGGCAAAATAACATAAAGTTGATAAATACAATTAAGGACAGAGGGCGTATATGCTAATTTTCTGAGGTCCCTACCAAAGCAGTCTCTCTTCCAGTCTAGACTGTTTCAAGGTAAGATGGTGTAAGACTGTTGTCTGTATATATCCGGTCCTGCGCAGACCCTGCCTGCAGACTAGTTTGGCCAAGCTAAACGATTGGTGGTGTTGTGGTAGTTAAAGTTTTTGGACATAGTTGCTCTTGCGAGTTACAGGGTGGAGGTTCTTGATATTGGTTATAACATGACGTGTGATTGGTAATATCATTGTTGTAGCTGTTTAAGGAGAACTCTTACTTTATGTTGACGTTCCAAATTTCATTCGCAAAGTCCTTTGGAGGCTTTATCAAACTTCTGGATATGCCCTTGTCATTAAAAAGTTGATGAATGCTTCTTGTCTGAAGGTTGAAGATATGGAAGTCGGCTTGAAGGTAAGCTTGAAGAACCAAGATGGTGCTCTTAAGTTGTCCCTCGTGGATAGTAAATGTGACGTAGATGACGTTGATATAAAGATGGATGGTGGAGCGTCATGGCTTTATCAGGGGTATGGTTCTAAACGATTTAATTTTGTGCAAGCCATTTGAGCATCCTGTTCTGTGAAGACCTAACTTCAGTTGATGTGTCATTTTTAACTTTCTTCGTAAGCTGAAAACATCTAACTCAAAAACAAGGGAGTTAAGGAACTTAGCTGGGGTTCAAGTCTCTAGGTACCAAGACTCAAGGAAAGAAAGAGGGCAAACTAAGAAAATAGGAGCTATTATTTGTTAGATACGATGTTATACAAAATTGTGGCCTTGAAGTCATTGAGCTGGTTATAGATTACTTAACGAGTTTGGATGTTTGTTTTAACTGGCAGGGTGGTGGATGCCTTCAGTGACCATATTGGATCTGCCATTGAAAATGCTATTTTGAAGAAACTAAAGGAAGGGATCTCGAAGATTGGTTCCTTGTTACAATCTCTTCCTAAAGAAGTAAAAGTGGATGAAACTGCTGCATTAAATGTTACCTCTGTTGGTGATCCCATCTTTAGCGATTCTTCTATTGGTTTCGTGATAAATGGGTTATTTATTCCGACAAATGGAGCTCTGGCCACCCCCTATAGGCACCAAGTATCACAAGCTTCAAATCCGTGCTATACTCCAGCTAAGATGATAGCAATGTCATTGCATGAAGATGTATTCAACTCTGCATCTTCAGTTTATTTCGATGTGAGTTGTTTTGGCTTAATTTTTAATAATTTTTCTTCGCCTCATTAATACTCTTTTTTATGGACCCAATTGTGGGTTAATCTTGATAATCTGCTGTCGGCAATGCATGCTGTTCATCTTAAACTTTTAGATTAAATCAGCTGCGAAAAGAAAGTACAAAAAGATTAAACTTTAGTACTAAGTACTAACCTCTCCAAAGTGTAATTGTTAAATTTTTTTTGTACTTCTTTTATTTCCAGATTATGACCATTTTCCCGCTTTCTAGCCATGCATACACCTTACCTTGAATATTAGCTATTGTCACTAGTCATCACGAAATACATGTATTCAATAAGGATTTATGGTATGATTTATTAATTTGCATACAGAAGCTTAAAAGAAAGGTATATTTTTTTTATGCTAAGTAAGAAGACTATATTGACTTTCAAAAAGGTATTTACAACCTATTCATGCAATCCTAATTGAGCAAACCAACTAGGTTGGACTCCTCAAATTAGGTATGCATATCAGACAACAGTCTATACAAACATTAGAGTTCTTCCAACCATATCCTATCTCTACAAGAGACTTTCCTAGGCATGCAAGAAAGGTATATTTAAATCAAGTACTCTTAACAACTATTATTCATATATCCCCCATGTGTACTAAGCACATTTGGAAGGCAAAGCAACTATTGATGCCAACTTTCAGGTGAAGATGTAATCACCCTTAGCTATGCAGAAACATGGATTCACTTTTCTAACCTTCAATTATTTGCCTTGCACCAAGTTGAATATTAGACTTTTCTTGTCATAAATCAACTTGATCAACTTCCTTGCTTCATGGGATGGCGGAAATTAACTGCTTCCTTCTGTAGTTAGGCAGGACTTATGCAGTGGCGAGTTGACAGGATACCAGATCAGTCTCTTCTGAATACTACTGAGTGGAAAGAAGTTGTACCCCAACTTTATGAGCACTATCCTAATGCCGGAATGGCTTTGGATATATTGGTGTCTTCTCCTCCATCTGTACTTATTTTTGATGGTGGAATGGAAGCAACCATCAATACAGATGTAACAGTTGATGTAATGAGTGATGGGGAAGTGATACCGGTTGCTTGCGGATCTGTGGTAAGTCTATATAGTGAACTTGGTGCCTGCGGTTACCCACTTCTTCGTTATTAAGTGCCAACTGGAAATTAGGATTTTTCCAAGGAGCATCTCTTGTTTGTTGATAATCTACACTGCATCTCCGAAGTTTCCACAGTACCCATGTGATTTTAGAAGTATATCAGTGATGCCCTTACCATTATCTGGAGATCTTTTGTGTTCTAAACTCATTTTGGTGTTTGACACTGATCAAATTAGCTAAGCTTCTTGTTATAAAGTGCGGAAACATTAACTAAAACCCATTTTTCCCACTTTGTAGCAAGAAGTTTATACTGATTAAATTGGTTTCAAATCCAAATCAATATTGTCATGCATAGCAAAAATATTGGTAGGGCGATCATTGAGACACTTTAAAGACCATTGTAAAAGGGGATGGCACAGTGGAGACTTTCAACTATACAGGGACACCACATAGCCCAATATTTAATTTTTTTGCTGGGTACATAAACTACTTGTCCCTAATCCCTTAACTATCATGTTAAAACTTCCAACTCGAATTCTTCATTTCTGAATTTGCAAGATAGACATGATTCTTATTAAAAACATTTGATGGACTAGTTTGCTGTTTGCTAATGCAGATGATTAGCGCTTCAGGTTCTGTTGAAATCTCAGGAAATAACCTGACTGGTGGCATTGAACTGGATAAATTTAATTTATCAGCTAAATGGAGTAAAATTGGTAATCTGCAAATTGATGATATTAAGGTATGCCTTCTGCTCTAATAGTCTGCTTGTGAAAGTCACGGTGATTGGTAATGTGTTAGCAATTAACTCAAAGGAAATATTTGTATGCTTCTTTTTCAAATTGTATACATGATGTTATATTCTTATGTAGTGAGCTTTTTTGTGGAACTATTTTGTCATGAAAATTTAGAATGGAGGGCAGAGAAGGGAGTCACCCATCCTCATTTTGCACATTTGATAAGGGGAAGGGAGTGGAAGGGAAAGTCAGGGATGCTCTTGTTAGGACTTGAAGGCCCTTAATGCTAAGTGATGTTAGACGAATTCCCATGGATAGACTAAAAAGCAAATTCTTTCCCCAAACTATCTTTATCTATAACGAACCTCCAGAAGGTCGCAACCTTGTCTCTACAAAAATCAACTAGTCGCCTAGGATAGGACTGAAAGTAAAATCATTGTTCATATTCATCATAAATGATGGTTCTTGGTGAGAAGTTCTTCTCCATTAGGCAGGCCACTCCATTAAACCCTTAATTGGGTTTTTTATAGTAGCGTAGCAAACAACATGAACAAGTATATTGCACAAAAATAAGAGACAACGAAAACGGGATTTTAGGTGGAAAACACCCTCACTAACAATAACAAGTAGGGGTAATACCACCAATTTTCCACTAATCAATTAAATGAATATTAGTTAGAGACCTGCCAACACTCCCATGATGTACAACCCTCTTTTCTTAAGAATAACCGTGTTCACCCTGTGATGCAATAATCACAAGCCCCATTTATCTAGAGGTGGAAATCCTAACCCTAGTCAAATTATGAAACAATTCTGACAGTAGTTTTTAGGTGCATCATGTGCACATTAATATTAGTATGCAAATTCTGAAGTTACCCCTTTTGTTGCGAAAATTATTTCGCATCAAAGTTGCCCCCTTTGTTGCCAAAGTAACAAATCCATTTATGTTTTTTGTGTACCCCGTTTTGTTGCTAAAGGTACCCTTTTTCTCATTGAAGTTACCCTTAATACATGGGTGTATGGTGACATTTTTGCACACACGATGTATTCTAGACTGTGTGATTCTCGACTCGTCCTTAGATCTTGGGATAATAATTAGGAAACCATTATTGTATTCCTAAACCAATCACAATCAAAAAAGAAATCAATGCATTAGAAGCTTAACGTAACTGTTAATACGTATACTTCGTGCGAAACAAGACTAGAACCGTAAAACTTCTTAGAGAGCAGGTCACACGTGCAAGCATAACAGTGACAAGCTAGAAGTTGCTACTTGCTAGAGCATGGACTTGTTCCAACAGCTATCCTGTGCCAACCACGCATGGGCAAGGAGCCTATGTTCTATAGATAAGTAGCTAGAAGTGCGAGAGAGGAAAGTGATAATTGTCTTAAAAAGAATGAGGAGAGTAGACAGGAAAAATCATAGTGAGTATTGTGAGTTCCTCTATTTTTCATTTGGATTTTGGGAGAGAAATAGAGAATATGCTCTCATAAGCTTGTATCTATTTTGGATTACTGTTGTTTTCTTGATATCAGTCACAAATCTATTCATCTCATTTTGATTCTGCTAAGCTATGTAAGCTCATAGCAAAAATCCACTTCGTGTTTCCGGGCTCACTAACATGCTGGACTTGGCCTTGCAGGCCTAAAACTCAGCATGCCCACCTCCCAAAACACCCTAAATTCCCCACCCCGAAGATCTGAAAAATTAAAAAGTGAGTTTAATTTCTTTGCTCTTAGTTGCCTCGTATATATATCTTTCAAAACGAGTTTCATATGACTATATGAGGATTGGCACCGAAATACAATCTGCTACTACCTATATGTTAATGATGCTAATAACATCGTTCATGTAATCTTGTTTATAATAATGGGCAAAACATTGCAGTCATTAATCTCAGAGGTTCTTGAAGATGTCCTGCTGCCACGATTGAATATGTTCCTCACACAAGGATTTCCTTTGCCGCTGATCCATGGCTTCACCCTTGAGGATGCAGGGATCGTCTACTCTGATTCTGTAATTACTGTTTGCAGTGATGTGGAATTTGCTGAAAGTAATCAGCTTCCAGCAAAATTTAGCATTAGCGACTTTTTTCCTTTCCGCTTCTTCATGTAATTTATGTATAACACACTTCGGTATCCTTTGTGATGTTGTCTGTACTAAGTGTATTGTGATGTTTTGCATCTGTATGCACTGTATCTGTCTTTTTGAAGGAATAAATATAAGGGTAACTCCTTACAATAAAGTTCTGGAGTTGGAGTTTGTCTTAATAATTGAATTTTGGAATAGCAAGATAAAAGTCTAAATATATTTCCAATTGAAGCATTTTTCATGGGTTAGCTAGGCAGCTAGCTATTTCAGTTCAAGCTGAATATTAATAGAAAAGAATTGATAGATGTATTTAAGAAGTGAGAAATGGAAAATTCAAGCAATAATTGAGTATTAGCTATAGTGATGAGCTTTTAATAGAGTGCAAGTCTACAAGTTTTATTTGTAATATAGGAGGCCTCATGAGATTACCTTGTTCTCATAAATATTGTGAGGAATCGTGACTTGATCTATGATCGTTGAAGAGCGGCATTGATCGAGGGTTGCAAAGGATGAGCTATTGACGAAAAATGTTGAAGTCGAACTTGGTAGATAGGCCACTGATCGCGGAGAAGAAGAAGGCTCGCGGAATTTTGCCGAGAGCCCACCATTGGTCGCGGTTTTCACCGCGGGTTGCGGTCTGCCTACCACTAGTCGCGGTCCCCACCACTGGTCGCTGTCCGTGACGTGGCTCGTGGCCGGCGAGCTGCGTGGGCTTCGCTCGGGAGATTTTTTCCTTGTTCGATTAGGGTTTCTTTTATTCCGATGTATTAGTATATATATTGAGAGCGTCTTTTAGCCTAAATACACTTGTATGCTTCATAGTATTTCCAGAGTGATTTATTACCACAAAAGTAGAGAGATAGATTAAGATTGACAATAGAGAGATTCAAGAGGGAGTCTTGTGAGATTCATCAAAGAGAGGTTTGAGTGAATTCATGCCTATTGTAATTTGTAGTCTTCTCAGTTCATAACAAAAGAGAGTATCCCTGCCCCGAGGACGTAGCTATCACATTGATAGTGAACCTCATTAAATTCTTGTGTTGTTTATTGTTGTTTGCCTGATTTGATTGCTGCGCGATTTGTTAGATTACACGCTTCCGTTATAACAAATATCATTCACAAACGCTTATTGACGATATATGTCAAATTATGTCTAGTTTAGAAAGATCACAACACACACCAACACACGTCTATAGGGAAGCCAACTGTGTTGCAGATTGCTTTTAAAAGGTTGGGCATCAAATCAATAATTCATGTCAATCGGTTGATGCCCAACCCGAGATGTATCTTAATTACTCTATTACTTTAGATAGTTTAGAATAGTGCATGTCTACTAGTAAACTTGGCAAATCATTTTTGGGTGGCTTTTTCATTGGCTTTTAGCTTTTGCATGTGGCCAAACAGCCAAAAAAACGTTTGGTAACTCACTTTGCGGTGCTAAAAAGCTTTTCAGCCAGAAGCTGCTTTTACCAGCCACAAGTCCTAAACATCGAGCAATAACAATCACTTTTACCAAACACTTTTTTTAACAACAAACAATTACACAACCGGTCAAACGAACCACTATAAACAGCTGGTCAAACAAGCCAGTCACTAGCCACCAACCAATTGCCAAATACCCTCTTAAATGATTATGTTGAGACTAAATGATTACTTTTCCTAGATACCCTCACTAACCTTTCATCTCGCTTTCCATCTCCCTCCTTTTAAGGGGCATATATGTCATCTCCTTCCCAATACCTTATTCCACTTGCCACCTTTAACAAATGCCCGTGTAGGGGTGAGCAGAAAAGTTGGGTACCCGGTTCCAGACCCAGAACTGGTTGGAACCGGCGGTTCCGGAACTGGAATTGGAACTGCCGGGACTGGGTCTGGGTATCAAATATTAGGAACCGGTTGGAAGTGGGTTCAATTCCGGGTAATGAAATTATACACCCAGTACCCACTGGGTACCCGGTTCAACCGTTTCTAAGAGCGAATTTTTTTGACATGAATGCATATGTAACATATGCTTAAGACTTGAAGGTTTCTAAGATTAACTTGTCAATGAAAGTATCAAATTATGTTATGTATGATGCTTATATTTAGCTAATTAAGAAAAATATAGCTTTTGAATGCAATTCGGTAGCGATTACCCAGTATTGGAACCGGCTAAATTGACCAAATAACAATCACTTTTGTGGGACTGGGTACCCGGTCAAGGAACCGGTCCCGGTTGGTTCCGGTTCCAATTCCAAAAATTAAGGAACCGGTCCAACCGGTTCCGGTTCCGGTTCCAAGTTTTGGCTACCCTGTCCAACCGGTTCCGAGCAATATGACCGGGTACCCGGTTATGCTCACCCCTATGCCCGTGCACTATTTTGGTGGGAAAAAGGAGTTTGAATTTTATTCCAATCCAAGTCTCTTTTCTTAATCCTTGTACCATACACCTCCTCAATTCTTTTTTATTATTAAAATGCGTAAACACTTGTTGTAGATAACAACGTGGCGGTTTATGTCACACACTGATTTGACATTGTTTTGCTTCTACGTCATGTGTTGGCTCACATCACACATTAATATATCAGTTCTTAAAATATCGTTAAAAATATAAACAAGGAGATTTGAACCCATGACTCATTACTTAAAAAAGTGATATTTTTACTACCATACCACATCCTTTATTATTATTATCAAATTTCTTTTCAAATTTCCAAATTCTCCCAGCTTGAATAATAAAGTAAGATATGAAATGGCTTGTATTTTCTCATTTTCTCGAAACTTAACACAACAATAAATAGCCGAGCATCGCCCCTACCAAAACATAGTTATAATAGAAATAGAATTATTGAGTATATAATAGTATAAATAATACTCCTTTTCCTTTTTAAGAGTCCAACTTTAAAATATTTGATCAAATATACTTATTACTCCATATACTTGTATATAAAAAAACACATCCATGTGAGATCTTGTGAAAATCGCTTTAATATGTACTTTCATAGTATTAAATTTTTATATTTTTTTTACTAATATAAACATGAATATATAAAAGCACTATATAAAAACAACCATAAAATTATATTTTGGGACCCAGAGAGTATACAAATAATATAAATACTTATAACATATGCTTATTTGTACACATATTCATAAACCCGTGCTAACAATTAAAAACAACATAACATCTCTCGCCAACAGTACCGATCGACGAAGAAATATCAGAAAACGTAATGGAAATTGACAGTGGAGAAACGATGACAGTGAAGAGAAGGAAGAAGGAGATGAACAACAACAACATACACAATGAAGAAGACGATATGAAGAGAGTTGCAGAGATTGTACTCGTATTATCCGCCATGGGAAAGATGCGAGCAGGTAGAGATCCGACGCACGCTGAGAAAGCGATGATGGCGGAAGCAAGGGCGAAAGTTGTTGCTTTGTGCGAAGAGTTAGCTCCTAAAGATATTCTTCCGACTGAATCTTTTGATGTTGTGATTGAAGATTTAGGGCTTCGTTGTGCGAAGGATCGTGTAGGGTTTCGGTCTCCGAAGAATTCGATTTCTGAGAAGATTGCTGTTACGAAGCGTCGGGTGAGTTTTCTGTTTTTTGTTGTTGAATTTGTGTTGTTTTTTAGGTTGGTTTGTGTTTGTGATTGGTTGAATTTATTGATTTTGCAATTGATAATGGTGAATAATGCTAATGGCTCTAATGTTAGGAAATTGAATTTAAGATGTTTTGCCATGGATATTTGAGGACTTTTTATTTGTAAAATAGGAGTAAAACGAGACTCATTGGTGTAGTTTCCGTTTTATTACCGTACCTATACTAATCGAGGCGTTTTGTAAGAGAGTGAGTTTTCGGTTTTGTGTTTTTTTTTTTAGGTTGGTTTGTGTTTGTGATTGTTTGAATTTGTGTTTGCAATTGATTGATTTGAGCTGGATTGATTTGCAATTGATAATGGTTAATAATGCTAATGGCTCTAATGTTATGAAATTGAATAAGGTAGTCTTTCCCTCTGGTAACTGTCCAGAGAGCTCGACTTATCCATTTATCCGGTAAACTACTTGCATAAGGGCCTTAGTCAAAATATCAGCAAAGCTGATGACCAGTAGGAACATAATGAGCGTATTTGAGATGTGTTGCCATGGATATTTGAGGACTTTCATTTGTAAAATAGGAGTAAAACACGACTCGTTGGTGTGGTTTCCGTTTTATTACCTTACCTATACTAATCGAGACGTTTTGTAAGAGTGAGTTTTCTGTTTTATGTTGTAGAATTTGTGTTTCTTAGGTTGGTTTGAGTTCGGAATTGATTGAATTTGTGTTTGTTAATAGTTGTATCTATGCTTAATATGATTTTGAGCTGGATTTATTGTGGACAAGCACGGGGTGGAATGCCTCTAGCGACAGACAAAGCTTCTGTAGATAATGGTGAATAATGCAAATGGGTGTGATGTTATGAAATTGAAGTTAAGATGTGTTACCATGGACGTTTGCGGTAGGACTTTCATTGTAAAGTAGGAGTAATACGCGGCTCACTGTTGTAGTTTCTGTTTTATTACCTATACCAATGGAGCCGTTTGTTTTTTTCGTTGAGCCGTTATTGTGGACAAGCACGGGGTGGAATGCCTCTAGCAACAGGAAAGCTCCTGGCTTTGTTGTTTAGACGATGGTGAACAATGCAAATGGCTTTGATTTTGTTTCTACAAAATTGAATTTGAGATGTGTTATCAACTTACCATGGACATTTGCTTCAGGAATTTCATTGTAAAGTGGAGTAAGATGCGAATTACTATTGTAGTTTTCCTTTTATTACCTATACTAATCGAGGCGTTTGTTTTTTTATTGAGATGTGAGGCGTGGGAAATATTGATTAATAGATAGACATACAAGTTTGAGCATTGATTGAGAGCTAGTTCTTGTTTTCTAGAGAACTCTCCTAGTTGTCTCTTTGCGACTGATTGGTCTTGGGAGTTGGGACTCCTCGTTGAAGCTTTTATACTCCAAACATACTTTCTGAGTGTCGATGCCATGAGTGATTGCTTTTAGTTTTTATGTTTACTGGACATTGTTCGTGTGAGTGGTATTTTCGGTCTATGACAGGGGAAATGACTATTGGGACTTTGGGAGTCCTGTTTGTACTTTTGTTTGCTGTAAATTTAGAAGGTCTCCGGCAAAATCATGTGTATAGTGTATCATTGAGGTCAAATTGGCAACAACCTAAACTGTCTTGCTATCCCATTTTCATGACCTAATCCTATTTGAAGGTTTGGCTTGTGATAGTTTATAATCTAGTGCTTATCTCTGCTCCTATCTTCTGATATGGGTGTAATATGTAATAATAGTACTCTAATCTTTATCGAAATTTCCTCAATCATCTCAGCATAATTCTAGTGGGTGCTTGGCTGAAAAAGGCACGCATTTATGTTCTTTAAATTAATCGACCTTTTTGTAAGGGGAGCATTCTCGTGCTGAGTATATAATATGCTGTGAATATATATTTTAGATTGCAAGGCTTTTAGGATCAAGCCCATCAGTTTTCATATGAGCTACCTTCTGCTTCTTTGATATATATATATATATATATATATATATATATATATATTGTAGATGGAAGAACCCAAGGTGTTTGCTGTGCAGCCTGCTTCATATCCATCTCAGAGAGTGCAAACTGCTAGTGAGAACCGTGGGGCACCTCCCACCGGACGCATGTTACCATCTGACAAAGTGGGCGTGGGCGTGGGTCATGTTCCTGTAAATGTAGGAACCTTTCAAGCACCTACTCCTGTTGCTAATGTTTCTTCAGCAGCTTCTATGCCTATTCGGTTTCAGCATCCTGGCACTGAAGTTCGTGCACCAGTTGTTTCTACTGCTTTACTGAATAATATAGGAAGGGATTCTACCTCTGGGGTACCTCCTAGACTTGATAGAGCTCATATAAGACCTGATGGAAGACTAAACGGGCAAGTTTTGCCTCATGTTCCAGGTTTGTTTTTCTTGTATGTAAACTATTAAGATGCATTTGCGTTCACCCTTGTTCCTGTCTTGTTCATTGTGTTGAGTACATGATGTGCTGTTCATACTGATGTTTCTGAATGGATATTCGATTCTTTCTTTCATGGGAAATGTCAAACTAGAATCTTAATACTTTTTAGTTTTACTAGATTTTTTAATAACTTTCTTTAATGCCTGAAGCATCAGCCATTGATTAAGAGCAGAGTGAGCAGCTTAGTTTAAAAAAGCGCGCCTTAGGCGCGCCCAGGCGCTAGGCGAGGTGAGGCGCGGGGCTGGTCGCTTTTCCATAGCCAGGCGAGGCGTTTTTGTTGAGGCGCAGCCAGGCGTGCGCCTTTGGCCGCCTTGGTCGAGGCGCAAGGCGCAGCGCCTTTGACGCCTGTTGTAGAAATGTGAGAGAGAAAGAGGAGTTCGAAGTTTAAAGGTAGAAAGATTCAAATTTCCTCGAAATTAAAACTTACCTAAATCTTTTTAGTCTAATTCGAGCAAGATCCCTCATTTTATTGAGGTAAATTGTCGCCATTTGAACCCAAAATGAAAAAGCCCCAAATTGACAAAACCCTAATTTACGAAATATTCAAAATTGAAGAACGAAAATCACTTCGTCTGAGACAGAAACTTCCGCCTAGATGTTATCAGTGATCTTCGCCGGTATTCGGTTGTCGCCGGTGGCAGTAGGTGGCCATTATCTTCAGATGAGCCGCTGAGACAGAAACCCTAATTTATGGACTTATGCTCTCCTTTTGTTGCTTCGTTTTTTTTCACTTTTCTTCTCAGCCTTTAAAAGGCAATTTGTAGTTGTAATAAGTGGTAAAAGTTTTATTTTAGTGCTTTCTGAGTCAGCACTAAGGTACTCTATGCTTTCTCTAGTTTTACCAGCTAGGCCATCCAAGAAAAAAATAAAAGTTTGACCAGCTTCACTCCCACATGCTGTCACCAACTCACCCTATTTGCTTTTTATTTGCTTTAGACTTTTTTAAGGTTATTCATTTGTAATATTTTTTTACCCTCGTTTAAGTTTAATTGTTACATGAATTTGGGCTTTACTTACCAAGTCTTCATTTTATACCAAAAAACAAGAAAAAATAAAATAAAAATAAAAATAAATATAGGTGCGCCTCGCCTACGAGAGGCGCGCGCCTTCGCCTTGCGCTTCACGCCTAGGCTCCTGGGACCCTTTGCGCCTCGGTGCGCCTTGCGCCTTTTTAAACTAAGGTGAGCAGTTGTACGTTAAGGCAGTAATAAGAGCTCGTATATAATATTTGAAATGTATATATACTATGACGTGACGCTTGTCGGTTTCACTGGAAAATTTTGAAATAAATGACCTAAGATAAGAAGTTATAACTGTGGTATTTTATTAGAATTTGCAACTACAGATACTGTCTATGTTCTAGTTTTTTCTGGGCTCTCATCTCATTTTTGACTTGTTCAAATAGCATGGTTGTTTTTTATTTGATCCTCATCATCTTCATCTTGGTGCCTTAATCATTTTGAATACAAATCTATCCATCCTGTTTCTCAGTGAGCTCTGCAGCAAATCAACATATAGTGAGGACTACTCCTGTACATCTACGGCCTCAACAACCTCCAGCTCAAAGTAATGTTGGAACAAAAAATATGGTACCGGATCAACTGCCTGTGAGAACTGACAGGAAAGTTAGTTCAAGTAATGCTCCACAAATGGCATCACAAGTAGCTGTGGCTCAATTACCAGGGCTTGTTTCCAACCAAACTGCTCCTGGAGCTCTACCTAATATGCATCATCCTGTTCAGGGTGTGCCATTTGTTCATGCTCCAGCTGTCAATCACCATCTTGAGGTGTCTAGGTTAGTGCAGAAGCTGCTAACCCCAAAGCTTCCTCCACGGTCTGTGTGGACTCCTCCTTCAAGGGATTATATGAGTAGAACTATACCATGTCAGTTCTGCAAGCTGGTTATAAATGAGGTAGAAAATATGGTTGTTTGTGATGCTTGTGAGAAGGGTTTTCATGTAGGATGTCTTCAGTCACACAATGCAAAAAACATCCCTCGAGGTGAGTGGCATTGTCCTAGATGCGTGAGTATGAGCCATGGAAAACCATTTCCTCCGAAGTATGGCCGTGTCACAAGAAATATGAATGTTCCTAATTCCATTTCAACTGGAGTTCAGTTGCCTTCAGACAGAAAGATTGTGGATGAGAAGGTGAATCAGTCAAATGCGACGATTGACAGAATCCAAGATTATAAACCACACTTTCAGGTGAATCCGCCAAATGCAACAACAAATGGAAACCAAGATTTTAAAACACACTCTGAGGCTGTTAAAGTTATTGGACCATCATCTGAGTCATTCCCGAGATATGGAAGTGATAACGGTGGAGATGAAGTATCCATAGGCGTGAAGGAAGATGGACCCAAGATGGAAAAATGCTCAAACAACACATCAGGAACTGCAGGGGAGGCCTCTTCATCAACACCAACTGAACCTTGTCGTAAACCTATTCAGCAAGTGAAATGTGAAATATCTCCTCCTGAAGATATTTTGATATCTGAGACAGAGCCTAGAACTGCAGTTTTATCTCAAGCAAATGACAAACTTAGTGACTCGCCGACATCAAGCAATCAAACCAATGTTGAAGAGAAGGTGGTAGATGGTGCTATGATACCAGTGCATCAACACAGTGACAGCAATGGAGTTATGGAATCTAATCAATGTAACAATGAAGAAAATGGCGAAAAAATTGCTGTGCAGAAAAATGTAGTTGAGATAAAGCGAGTCCATGACCAAACTGAGGAGCTTGCTGAGGCTTCAGAGAGCGGCATGCATAATGCTGATTGGATTGGTGATGCAGATAGAGTTGTGGATGCAAAGAGCTTTTTCCAGTCTTGCCGCATCAATGGAATGGTATATGAAGTGCAGGATTATGCCCTTCTCCGTTCGAAAAATGGCAAATTGATACCTTCAAAGATCCAGGTAACTCCTGGATCAATGGATTTACCGCTGGGTTAATTCTTGTAGAAAGTTACGTACATCCTTGTATATAAAAAGTTACATGTGATCGATAAACACGTAGTTATCTTTATGTTTCAGCTGCATATTATTGGCGTATCTTAAAATATTGATTTTTGTTTATACTTTAGGCCATGTGGGAGGATAGTGAAACTAGCTTGAAATGGCTTGTTGTCCACAAGTGTTACTTTCCTGATGACTTGCCACAGGAGGTTGGACGACCGGGTGCTCCTCAAAGCAACGAGGTGCTTTTCTTATACTATTAACTTGTAAATTGTCATTATGTTCTTTTTCTTCATCGGTTTAACAGAATATATGGTTCAGAGTTAGGAGGGGCAACGAGCCTAACATGTTGTGAGCTACTCAATTTTTAGCTCAACTCGATACTGAAATGGGCCAAGCCTAGCCTAACCTCCTTGCGATCTACTTGAGCTTGGATCAGTTGAAGCTCCGCTCGAGTGAGCTAGACTCGAGACTTTAACGAGTCTCTAGAAAAGCTCTGCTTGGAAAGCTAGTGAGCCTGAGATAATAAATCAAATAGGCAAATATAATAAATGAATATGATTAAGTATAAACAAACAATAGACTTATTAACCTCCGTAGAAATTATGAAAAACTTAGAAACATGAATTTTGTATATAGTTATAGCTCGTTACTCTGGCCAATTACACTCGAGCTTGTCTTGAGCTGATTATGTAATTAGCTGAGCCAGATTTACGAGCTTGAGCTGGAGCTAGCTCAAGTTTGAGTCTCAGTTGGTGTGGGCCGACCTGAGATAGCCTAGGCCCTAGGCTCAAGCTTTGATTTGGCTCATTAACACTACTATAGCCACAGTAGTATGTAGACACTTATGTTTATACAACATCTACGTTACTGCTAGCTATTGTTTGTGTGAAATTGCCCGTGCTGGATTGTGACCTGGAATTGGTCCTGTTGAATTCTATAGGTCTATGAGTCTACTCATGATAGCAACGTTTTGGCGGGTTTCGTTCAAGGCCCATGTGAAGTCCTTCCCTTCAGGAAGTTTGGGGAAGAAACTGACGGAAGCGATCAAGGCTGTCTAGAGAAGGACACAAGACAACCAGTTTTTATACGCAAGTATGTGTCTCTTTCTGTACTATATTGAATCGAGATAAAATAGTACTACATACGTGTGTTTTCTTGAAATTACATTCTTGCATGACTTATTCGACCTTATAAATAAAAAAATGATGAATCTTTTGGCCTCTTGTGTATATTTTCCTTCCATGATGCTGGGGGGATGGGGGTTGGGATTAAGGAGAAGGAAATGGAACGGGAGGTTGATAGAGGTCAAATTGGACTCCTTGTTGGTATTAGCTGTAACTTAGTCATTTAATGGCCCAAAGTTTGGAAGGATGCTGTTGGCTGTATGAAATATGTTGGTAGCCTTTCTGATGGAAATCGGGCTTTTACCAACTTGTTGCTATGGGCCTACCTCTATTAAATCAATCACTGGTGTCATGATGGTTGCTTTCCGCATCATGCACACTCTCATGACTGGCCGGGAAAGAAATAGGACCGAGAAAGAGAAGGTATACATTAGGAAGGAAAAGATATAAAATAGTTTGGTTGACATGAGATTAGAAAACACAAAAATAGAAATTTCAAATTTTTGCTAATCTTATAATTTGAAGGAAGAAAATTTCATGGTATAACCCATACTTCCATTTTATATGCACTGTAAAATAAGAGAAATTCCGAGAAAAACCACAATTCCATATCTCATATAAAAGTTGTGACCACCTAGTATTCCTTCATTTATTCCCATCCAATTGAAAAGGTTTTTTTATGGGATCCGCAGATTTCTTGATAAATTTTTGCTATAATATAGACCTTTATTATCAATTTGTTAATAATTCTTAGGTTCAATTTTAGTATTTTCATTCATATTGGCCTGATATCGACCCAAGCGTCAATGTCGACTTTCTTTCTAAGAAAAAAGACGGAGGATTTTCTAATATCTTCAATCTGTATTTTTCTCCGTATACATAATATTATTTTTCTTTAATACTAGGGATATTCCACAACCTGTCAATTACTTTGTCTTTTCTATGTTATCAAATGGAAAAATGGAGGAACGAGAAATTCCTAGGAAATTCAGCTTTCTACAAAATGGAGAGATGTACTTACTTAGGTTCCCTGTGTAAGTAGAAATACCATGAGAATCTACTTTCCCTATTGTCTACCAAACACTTAAACCAAGTTCCCATAAATTTGATTGAGGAACTTATTTTCTATAAATTAGAATGGCATGGGAAAATTTGACTTCCCACATAAGCTAAACGACTACAAAGAATATAGAAAAACAAGTAACCAAGTAGAAACCAAGTACTTGTCTAGTGGTGAGGAAAGCACCCTTCCAACCTCAAGGTTGGGGGTTCAATCCCCACTAGGGGCACTTTGAGGGTAGGGATTGCCCTTGCTTCCCCTACTCTCAAGTGCTTGGGCGCATTAGGACCCTGGCGGGGTCCGGACCACTTCTTCTTATAAAAAAAAAAGGTAACAAGTAGAAAAGCATTGAAGAAGCCTCTTCTTACCACAGCTTGAAGAAACCCAAATAGAAAGTTAAAATGTTGAGAGGATTCCCTTCCCCCCTATATGGTATGTCTTTATTCGTGATCTTTTGCAGTTCTGTGCTACATCTGTAATTATGTGGCTATGCCTATTGCCTTGCAGCTGGTTCTATGATGAGACAAGACGGGCGTTCTGCCCCAATGCTAGCTGATCTTGGATGATGTTGCTCTTTGTATCTTTTTGTGGCCTACAACTCATATGCCTTCAGGTATTTAGGTGTGTTTTGTAGTAGTTTCCTGAAGACTGTAGTTGTATATGATCTATATGCTAGATATGATTAGACATGTTAGTGTCTATGCTGCAAGGTTACTGGAAATGGAAATATGAAAATAGATAAGTGCATGATTGCGAAGAAGAGTAGACGGTAGAAAAGCAAAGCGGTTGGGTTGTGAAATGAGATTTTTTTTTGTGTTTGGGGGGGGGGGAACCTTGAAATCTCAAATCTATTTTTATTCTCTTTTTTAGTTATGCAACTTTTGTTTTAATGAGACTTTTATTCATTACTGAAAAAAACCAGACGTCAGAATAAATACAGAAGTCAGTTTTATTTTTGGTGCAAAGGGGAGGGATCCAAATTACAGTAAGGCACAGGAATGTCTGCCTTAGCTCCCTGCAATCATGTGAAAACATCAGCCTAAATCTAATGTGCAATATCTCTCTCAGGTCAATAGCTTCAAGGCCGTCTTGGACATTTTTGAGGCCCTATGTGTAATCAAAAAATGAGGCCCCAATTCTTTTTCTTTTCTAAATCGAATGGTGAAAGAAAATTTAATATCCGTTGGAAAAAGGCCAAATTATTTTGACAACAAGAAGATGCTAAAATATTTATAAAACAAATAATTTAAAAAGGCTTTGTGTTGTTTGGTTGCAAGGAAATGAGACTAGTGGTTGTTTGGTTTAAGTGGGCAATCAAAATTTCCATGAAATTGCAATTTATTGAAAATAAGTTCCTTAATGAAATTCATGAGAGTTTCGTTAAAGTGTTGGTTGACAATGGAGGAATTAAATTTCCATGGGAATATCTATTTACCTAGGTAAACAAATTCCTCCATTTTGTCATTTTGTTGGCAACCAAATACCTCACCTATCTTCCAATTTCTAAGAATCTCTATTTTTACGTGTTTTCTCATGTCAATCAAACAACCAAGTTGCACACCATAAACTGAGTTTGATTATTTTCTAATTAGAAATTATTTTTGCTGCAAAGAGAAATTGATATTATAACATTATATATTTGAAAAGTTCATAACAACAACTGGACTTCAAAAACCATCGTAACTAATATATTTCATAATTTACATTGTACCAAGATAAATATATAATGCATATTATGCATTAGGAAATGAAAGAAAAAGAAGGAGATAATGGAAATTAAAGTAAACAAACCTTGAAGTAGTAATGTTGTATTGGACTATTGGAGCATGGGGAAAACAAGATTGGTGACAAAGGTACTGAAAACATGCAAATTAAAAAAGCTGCTTGAAAGGAATTCGAGCGCGGGACATCAGGAGGTTACAACATTTCATTTGGGCCTTAAATAAGCTACAAGGGGAATATGTGTGTGCTTCTTGTTATTTAATACTTCCTCTGTTTTTAAATAAGTGCTACATTTCACTTTAGCACGCTTGTCGAGGCACGTTTTATATCATTTTTATCTTTAATTATGCATTTGTAAAAATTATGACAACTATATATTAAAAATATATATATCGAGACGAATCAAACGAGATCCAACATCACTATGTTTTTCCTTATGCCTATATCATAAAAGCCGGTCAAATTATAATGAATGAATAGTGTTATAAGTCAAAATGTAGCACTTAAAAAGAAACGGAGGTAGTATATAACTAATATTTTATAAATTTGGGCCCTCGGAAAACGGGGGCTGTGTGGTCGCACAGCCTGCACAGGCGGTTAGCCGGCACTGAATAGCTTTCTGGCTGTTTGAGTATATGACAGTTTAGTGGACTTTTGCTAGGATGAGTCCTTTTTTTGTGCTCAATAGTTCAGCAAGAAGGAAATTGACTGCAAAAGTGTTCTTGCAGTTTCAGTAAAACCATGCCTTATCCCTAAGAGAACTTGCAATGGCATTATGATCTTTGGCAGTAAGAAACAAAATATCAACATGGTTTAGTGAGTCAAGGGGTTGCAAAAATTGAGGCGAGACTCTTAAGACTCGATGGTTGTTTTTGAGTGGTTGATGAAATACCGATTGCATAATCAACATCTAGGCGCGCTGCTCGGTGAATTGTTACTTCAGGTTCAGGAAAGGGGTGTCTTTGGGGGAGGTGTGTGTGGGTAGCAAGGAGGTAGATATTGCGTGTAAGACTTGGTCCGAAGGAAGGGCTACGAGGAAAGAGTCGAAGTCTTCGCTGGTGGGGGCTTGCGCTGCTGGGTCAAGGGTGTCAGTGAAGTGGGAGAGACCTCAGGAGGGGTGGGTGAAGTTTAACGTCGATGCGCGAGTGTTGGGGGAGGTGGGTACTGGTCTGGGTCCGGTGTGCAGGGATGACAGGGGCTGCTTGTTGGTCTGTGCGGTAGTGCAGGGCGGGGATCGTTGGGCCCCGAGCGTGGCAGAGGCAAAGGCGATTTGGCGGAGTTTTAAGCTAGCAGCGTTGAAGGGGTTCAATAGGATCATTGTGGAATCCGATTGTCAAGTGGTGGTGAATGCTTTGAAGTCTAGTCAGATGGGCACGAATGCTCTAAGCCTTATTGGTGAAGATATTTATGCTCTTTGTGATTCTTTTTCTTTTGTTGGTTGGAGTTTTATTGAGCGGGAGGGTAATGTTGTGGCTCATTCTCTTGCACATTTAACCCCTTGGATGCGTGATTGGAGTGTGTGGTCGGATAATTTATCTCCTTGTATTTCTTTGTTATGTCTTAATAAAATGAGTTAGTGTCCTGACTAGGGATGGCAATGGGTGGGATCCGGGTAGGGTCCTCCAGGACCTAGATCCAGCTCCGTTTTTTAGCCCAGGACCCGGACCCTACCCGGATCCGCCGGGTAATAAAAATTAGGACCCAGATCCAGATCCATACGGGTCCTACGGATCTGGGTAATAAACGGATCCTAAACGGATCTTGCATATTTTCTTCCTATTTACACTCAAATGATTTTAAACCATAAAATAACCTCATTTCACATAGGTCTCCATTGTTGACGACTGATCGTTCAAGTTTAATATAACAAATTCAAGCATTACATTAATTTACAACATCAGTTTACAATAATATGCAAAACTAAAATTAAACAATTTAGCAAAATGTGTCATATAATCATATTCAGTCTAGAGTACAAAGCTTCATCAGTTTGCTTTTCATCCTCAACAAACCATATTTCAACCATGTTTCATTAATCTATAACATTAGTTTGCTTAGCCATACTCACTATTTCATAAATTTATAACGTCAGTTTGCTAATACCTCATCTGATAAAGGAAATCAGTTTCTCAATGGGTCATAGAATTTACAACGTCAGTCTGCTTTGAAATGGGGAAGAAATGGTGAAGCAAAGGTGGGAATTGGGACTGACAGAATAAAAAAAGACCATGAATCGATATTTTGAAACGCTCATAAACGAAAACAAATAAAAAGAACAATGGTGAAGCAAAGAACGGCGACGCAATGGTGGAGCGAAGAACGGCGACACCAATGGTGGAGTGAAGAACGGCGGTGTCAATGGTGAAGCAAAGGTAGGAGGTGGGACTGACTTACAGGCAGTAAGCGGCAGCGAAGTTGGCACGAAGAACGGCCGACGTCAATGGTGTGAGGGGCGAAGCTTAGGGTTAGTGAGGGTGAGGGGCGAACAATGAGAATGAGTATCAGACTATAAGTAAGTTAACAAAGTTTGTGTTAATGAGAGGAAAAAATAACTTTATAAAAAAAACGGGTAAACGGATCCAGGTCCGGGCATTATTCTAAGGCCCGGCCCAGATCCGTTTTTCAAACTAAGGATCCGGATCCTACCCAGATCCGTCGGGTCCTAAATTTGAAGGCCCAAATCCATCAAAAAAACGGATCTGGATCCTCGGATCCGGGTTGGGTCCATTACCCATTGCCATCCCTAGTCGTGACGGGCTTCTTTCAAAAGAAGGAAAGGGGTGTCTTTTGAAGGTGGCTTTGTTTCGATTTTATCCAGATTTGGTGGCATAGAAAGGGAAACAAGTTCTTCCATTTGAGACGTTGGACCAGAAGGCCTATTATGGTTGTATAACTCTGTATCACCGCTATACACAAAACTAAGTCCTATGAATTAATAGTCATTCACTGCACAATGAAAGAACGGTCATCTTGACAGCAGCCGGTGTTCTCCCCCTACCCTACCTTGCTGGCATGCCACTGAAGCTCTTCCAAGGTAGGATGACTTCGATGTCATAACTAGAGATTTAGTTTCACTGCTGCTCGGTTGGAGATGTGGCCACAGCTAAAGCGTAGAGTAATGGAGGTGGCTTTAGGGATTTGCAAAGGAAGAATGAAAGAGAGAGAGAGAGAGTGTGTAAAGCTTCATAAGTTGAGGCCATATTTTCTCATGTTTTTTATATAATCTCTAACTTCTTTAATTGTTCTACTTTGAATTTTCCATTAATTAGAGTCTAATTATTTGGTGGAATAGAAGGGTATAGTGGTCGCTGACTCGCCGGGTCTGTTGCATATTTCTATAAATGCATTTTTCATTTAGTTAAACTTGATTTAGTGGTTATGTCATGGAGTCTGGAGAGACGCATATCATTATAAATGCTATACTCATAACATGATATTGTTAAGTAATGTTTGGGTTTCTCATATTTTTTCACTCTTTCAGGTAATGTATAGCAGATCGCGTTAGAAGATGGAGTTCTCACTTCATAGCCTCTAGGTAGTCCTTCCCCTCCCCCTCTCTTGTACAATATGTGGCATAGATGCGTAATGCACTGTATAACATTTTTTCATAGCCATTTAGATAAAATTTGTACAGGGTTCACCCTTCATTTTTGGGTGCCCAAGCATTTAATGGTTAATAAATATCCTAGCCCTTTTTTAAAAGAAAATAATGCTCATTTATAATGGAATTTCCATATTCAGATCTCCATCCTTATTTATTCTTTGCTTCATTTGATGTGTGGTTGAAGCTGATCAGGGACTGTGTCACTGTATGGCTACATGCTTATATTGCACGCTAAACTCGTATTTAAGATCCAAATTTACAATACTTGGTAAATGCTATACTTATTTTTAAAAGATATCACCATGGTTTTCATGCACATCAATTTCCAACGAATCTGAGATGGTTTTATGGAGTATCCTTTAGTCATGGCCAAAATCGATGAACTTATGAATTTTCGATTTCGATTAGCATCTGTACAGGTTCTACTTGTCTGTTGTCTCTTCCTTTTCTCTGATGCCTTTCATTGTACGTAAGATTTTTAGAATATTTGTTGCTGTAAGTCCACATTGATCCATTTAAGATAACTTCTCTGTCGCGTTTCCCTGTGTGCAAGACCTTTAACACATCTGAGTGTTGGCTGGTTGCTATAAGTTCGTTGATATATATAAAAAAATTTGGGTGATTTTGGTTAAAGGTTTGTTATCTTTGTTTTGGTAGTATGAACCTTTTTGGACCTCAGCCTTCATGGTTTTGGAAATTAATAGTTATGTATTTGGAATGAAAGGAAAAGATGAGGGTAAATTCCAATTCGAGAGCCTATAAGTGGCTAGATTTGTACATTTGAGTTGATTGATGCATATATTAAGTGTAATACTTTTCCTTTTAAAAGCTTTTAAATTAGTTGCAACAAGAAATGGAAATTGTGCGGCTGGGCTAGGGTTTTGGCTGGCTGGTTGTATCGCGGGTCGGGTTGAGGGAAAGGCCTATGGAGGATGGGCTAAGGATGTAGGAGGGTTGTCTGTTAGGCGGGTTAGGCCAGGCCAAGTCACTGGTTTTTCAAAATGAGGCCATGTTGAGTTTGGTGGGTGGGTTATTGCAGGCCAGATTGGAAATGTGGATATTGGTACAGGTTTGGGCTAGGGTGGCAGGTTGGATTGGGTTTGCATGAGACTCTTGCATGCAGGCTGGCCCCATTGGACCTGGGTGAGCTAGGTTGACCCCTATGACCTAGCTTGAGGCTTGGTTTGTGTTTAAGTTGTTCCGATATGAAAAACATAAAAAGTGTCGCTAAACTTCATAAATAAAGTTGGAATAAATATAATTTACAGTTGAAATTTTCCATTATTTGACATTGGAATCTATTTTTTATTAGGTTTTAATCAAATAATTTTGTCCTGGTACGACTTATCCATCTTAAAATGACAATTGAAAACCATTTATCAAGACATCCCAGATTCGAATGGCCCGGTTCGAACCACCATACTGCCACCTTTGCTCATAAAAAGGATTAAATGAGAGTGATCATTGATGTTTTTGAACGTGTTAGTGTCTTGGATGCATTTATTGAAAATCTATTTTATTACTAAAGAGTACAAATCTATTCCTAAAAAAATTCGAATAGCAATAGTTTACATCTCGAAATTTTTGATTGCATGTAGAGTCGTTGCTTGTGATTTGATAAAAATATAATAAGCTTCACTCCCTATCTCATGGGCAAGGTGCCCAAATTAGGGATTGATGGTTGTGCATGTTTGAGACAATTCAACAATTTGTGCTTCTAGATACTTGAAGATTGAAAATAAAATGCTTCCTATACAAACCTATGCCCTAGGATAGGTCGTTTTTTCAACTGATGTATCTGTAAAAGCATGTAAAGACTTTATGAAGTATTGGTCCTTTGTTAAAGTGGAATTTGCTTACATTGTCTCCGGTGAATGTGATAGCAAGAGGTCCTTACAAATGATGAAATATGCCTTATGAATCCAAAACCAAGAGTTTACTCCTGAACAATGCTTAAGCATGACTGTTCCTCTTGAAGAAAATCATTGATGTGATATGTTGCTTAACTTTTAACTCTTTGTCAAAAGTTGGAGTTTTTGGATGCTATGTGGAGTCCCTTTTTTTTTTTAAGAAAAGAAAAGTTGGACTAAAACTTTGACAATTTTCTCTTGAGACTAAGGATATATTTTTGGGACTGAATGAAGCTAATTTGAATTGAATTGGATTGCAATGAACTTTAATTGTGAGACAAAAGGAGATGAGTTGAAATAAACTGAAATTAATGGAGTTGAACTGAACTGAACCGAAGCTGAATTTTTTTCCACTTAATCCCGTTAAAAGAACAAGGCCTAAATCTCGATTATTTTTGTAGTATACGACTCGATAGACAAATTAAAACCCGGTTGTATCAGAGTAAATGAGATGTATAAGTTGTAAGGCCCATAAAGCTAGTTAGTCTCCAACCAGATAAACCCCTCTACTTGTTACGTCCTTTTTTCCTCTAATTATGATACATTTTGGTTAAAGTTACTTCTTCACAAAATTTTGGGTTAAATAAGTTAAGTTGGTAGGTGTGAACACATACCAAAGCCATGCTTTCAAGAGTTATGTTGATTACGGACTTACGGTGATGTTTATGATCATCGAAGATTCATTTTCTCAAAGCTCATTAATTGTTATCAATATAAAAGCTAATTGACATACATGGATCCAAATCTAACGATCTATTATTATTCACTTTAATCACTGATAACATGGTAGTCAAGAGTAATCTTTATTTAGCTAAGAGTGATAATGAGCTGAACTAAGTTTGAGGGCCTTTTACAACATGAATTATAACACTACCATTCAAGCTCTAGCTTTTTTGAGTTGAAATACTTCAAGTTTAACTTATTTTATACTCGTCTCATAAAAAAGCTGAGAAAAGAACACTCATGTTATAATAATTCTAAGGATCAAGTTTTTGCTCCTGCTTTCGGTTCTTCGTTCATTAATCGAAATACAAAAGTTAGATCTTACTACAACATAAGGATAGTATTTTAAGAATGTTTATAAGCCTTTCGCATCAAGTTTAGTTTCGCACAATTCATGTTTATCTAGAGCATAAGTTCTAGATCTATCGACTCATTATCCAATCTCTTTATCAATAAGGGAATATCTAGTTTTAAACATATGTGAACATTTTTCATGTCCCATTTGTGAACATACAAATGTTATATATATTATCTTAAATGTTGTACATCAGATCACTCCATTCTTTTTTTTACTCACTACATATAGAATTTCACGTCTTTTAACATATAATTTTGAATATTAATTAATATTACTAATTGTGTTTAAGTAAAAATTACTTCTGCTTTTTTTTGGCCGTAACTCTTTTTTTTCATAGACTCCTAGGAAACTTTTGAAGAGAAGAGAGAAGTAGAATGGAAGGAAAAAAAGAACCCATGAGATAGGAGAGACATAGAGAAAAAGAAGTGCCCAAAAAAAAGTGTGACAACTAATATAAAGCTTCTCTATATGGAAAGTATGCATGTGTCACATCTAAATTTAAAAAAAAAGAGAGAAATAAAAATTGGATATTAGTTAAGTGTATAACAAGATGAATCTACTTATAGATATTATCACAACGTTTTAAGAATATTAACGTCATAATACATATGTGTAAAATATTATCAATATTATATATATATATGTTATTCAATTTAATAGAAGTTTATTGGGTATCTCACAATACCAGTTTCACCTGAATATCCATGTCCTAAAAGTAAAAATTCAAAATTGGACATAGTTGTAACTGAGTCCTAACTTTTGGAACGAAACTGGTCTTAGAGGTCCTAGTTTTGGATTCGAACCCAATAGTTTCTTACCAGTTTCGAGTCCTAAATCAAGTACCTAGATTGTTTTCCATGCCAATCCATATATAATGAAAAACATAGGCAAAGACGGGAGGCCGCCACATGTTACTCTTCTCTCAAGTGCTGACTTTACTTTGACAATTAAAAGTAAATTCCATTGTAAAATGATTTGAGCTCATAACCTTGTGTATTAAAAATGACATTCTACCAATATGAGCCAATTTACTAAATGGTCATTTACCAAAAAAACAACTTATAAACGAATCTTGATATGAATTTCGATCCAAAGATTGCTATTTTAGGGTTCTTGAGGGTGAAAGAAAGTTATAGGGTTTAAGGGAAGATTTATGAAGTTTTAATTAAAAAGATGGTTGTTTGGGTTTGTAGTATAATAGAGTAAACGAAATAAATCAATAATAGGGATAGTAACCTTTGAATCTCGATTCAAAGGGTAAAAATATTAGATCCCAGTTTTTCTTAATGCTAACAAGCAGAGGTATTCAACCTAAATTCAGAAGTATAAACTCGCTAAATAATAAACTTCTAAACTGATTTTTATTGATGTAAAACAAACATATAAACAGAGAAGACACGCCTAATGCACGCGTACGTCTAATCCTAATCCTAAACAAACAAGTTAAATATAAGCAAACTCTAATATGGTTAGGACAATCCCCTAACTCATATCTCTAAAGAATCCTAATCTTATCTTTTAAAACAAACTAATAAAAACCTAATCTTATCTAATGTCACACGCCTAATCTAATTTAATTAACGAAATACTTAAATTAAATGAAACAAATAAACAAACAAACTAATTAAACTAAGTCTAAAATAGGAAAAACCCTTTCAAGTGAAGGTAAAAACCTATAGATAAAAACCCAAATTTCAAGAGAGAGTTAATATATTAAAGGAAATACATCAAATCTATTACAAAGTTTTAGATTACAAAACAAAAAGAAAGCAAAAGATAACAACAATTTTAGTTTCTATCTACAAACACAATCGTAAATTGACAATATACTATTCATGTAAGTCGCAATTACTTGGACAATACATGGGTATTTGATGCAAGGCAGAGATAACCACAACTCCATACCCTCTTAATACTTCTCTTATAAAAGTGATATAATGAGTTTAAACTTTTATTTTACACTGGATGTAGGATTAACATTTTGCAAGACTATTTTGCTTGCTCTTTAGTCACTTGAAAACTCAAATTGAGATAAATCCACACCAGAGAGCAAAAATAAGACTTGGGTGTAGGATGCTCGCCTACATAAACCCAAGTATAAAATGAATAAGCTCATTGAGCTTTCACTGGAACTCAAGCGTTAAGTTATAATTTTTATAAACGTATGAAATATGAATAAACTAACTTATTCCTTATTTGCTAATACATGGGTAATAAAGTTGGGACATAATTGCCATGCATCAATTCATACTCCCTCTGAAATGTTTACATGGTGCCATGATTATTCTTTGAAAACTCATTTTTTTACTCATAGAATTAAGAAAAAGTTTGTAAAAAACTCATTTCTTGAATACTAAATTACAATTTATTATCTAATCACCAAGATATACAACTTCTGCCTATAAGAAAATAACAACTACCATCTCCAAACAATACATCATACACTCAATTATTCTTATCAATAATCTGAGGTATCGCCCGTTCCCAATAACTAATTAACTCTAACAAAGACGTACGAGAAAAGGTGAAGGGCTAGAATATTTACCTCACCTTCTTTACCTTCCCCCATCCCTTTCTTATTATTTCACCCGACATATTGTGAGTTGTAATTATTCCTTTCCCTTTGAATAGGTGTAAGGTTTGAATAAAATCATCAATGATAAAATCTATAAAGCTCACTTTGTCCTTCTTCTTCCTCCTTTTATAAAGGAAGAAGTTAAAAAGGAGGGAACCGTTTATTACAAATATCATCCATAATTTGGAAGTATTTTACTGCCTTTTAAAATTGCTAGAATTTGAACCTTTTCCCAAGTAAATCCACCAAAAGTCCATTACAAATCTTAAACAAATAGAAGGGTCCAAGGATCACAAAGTCATCTTCGATCTTTGGTGGAATTTGTGAGACTTTTTTGTGATGTTAGCATAATTAACCTCCTTTTTGACCCGTTTACCTAACTACCTCTTTTAGCTATTTATTAAACAATTGTCTAGTTTGAATATCTCATCTATATGTTCATGATTACTATTTAATCTTGTTAGATTAGATTCTTCCCTAACAAAATCAATTGGCACGCCAACACGCGCCACCCTCTTAGAGGTGTAAATTTGAATATTCCGGATTGGGTTTTTAGTTAAGTTATCTTCCATTTTGGATTCATATTCTTATTGGATTATGTTGTGTTCCTATAAAATAGCTTCCTATATGCGATCCGAATTTGGTCAATCCCAGTTCAAATCAGGTCTAGTCATTTATCTTTTTAGATTTATTATGTTCACGTCAATTTTGAATTGAGTTTAATATTGCATTTAACAGTGCCTCTTTAGTATAAGACTGGTATGTGGTAGATGATTTCAAGTTTGGATCATAATTTTGGTGAATTAGTTATTTGTTTGATCAAAACTAGATCGGTCATTCTTGGTTTTAGCTCAAGTTCAAATTAGTTCATCCGCTAATTTGGTCAAGTTCGATATGAGGTAGGAGCATGTTTAGATTTGTTAGAGTAGATGTAAATAAATTGTGTGAATATTTAGTATGATGTTATTGTTGGGGTGTATCAATCTTTTTTTGATTTATAGCCTTTAGCATGTTTGTGAATAAGGTAGGCTAATCTCCTTTGGTTAAAGAAAGCAAACTTTTCAATGGTACACTTTTAGATTTGACTTCTTTTACTCTTCTATCTTTTTGACTTATTAATGGTATACTTGTACTTTGAAATCTTCCATACCGTGAATACTCCCTTAAATAAACGGTTAGTTTAGGGTTAATTAGGGTTAGTGAGTTGCCTCGTTTTTTTCACTTTTACCTTGGTCCGCGCGAAAAAGCAAACGTCCATGTTAAAATAAAAACAGAGGGAGTATGATACTTTGTTTAAGGTGGAGGATTGTCTTTTATAATTTTTTAGGTGAGCATTATTTCGTGGTATTTTGTTTCATGAATTCCAAGTCAAAGTGGAGATTGTTAGTTTTGCTCGGACGATCACTTGTTTGCCCGAACACGCAAGAAACAGGAAAAGAGCAACACACACATTCTAATGTTCATGCTACGACGGGCGTCCCTTTGTCCGAATGAGAAATGGGCCTTTTTTGTCCATTTGTATTTTTGTTTTTGTTTATGTTTTTCCCTGATTTCATTAAAATCTTCAATATTGTTTGTGACGAGTACTTAACATTTTCTTAGGGTTTTTTTTGAATGGTCTCCATTGAAGATCCGAAAAGCTTTTGAATCCCCCATCAGTGGACTGCCTAAGTCACATTGACCGAATCACGTAAATCCCAATGTCTTTTTTTTTTTTGAAGGAAGCCTTACCCGGCAACAAATCTTTGCGTCTTTTACTTCTTCTTTATTGCTTTTTTCGCTAATATTTTACTTAACAATTATTCCACACTACCAAACATATGAACCACCCATATTTTACAATAGCTCCTATGTTAAATTCTTAATTATAGTATTGAATATAGTAATTGAATAGTTAAATCTTGCCCCAACTGTTTGACTTAAAGCTACGTAGTCAATGTTTAATCAAGTACTTGACATTGGGGGTTAAGCTTTTTGTTGCTAATTATATGAGGGTTAGTTGGTAGTTAAAGAAGTTGTAAAGCAAAATTCCAGGGCCTAGAATCACGAGAACGACCGACTATCACGGACTTTACTCTAGGCCCTAACTTGTAAGGAGAAGCTACCGATTACTGAAAGTGGGAAGAAGGATTCTAGCCTTCTAGGGCCTTACCAGGTAAAATTCTTAGTCAATGAAAGAAAAACAAAACTCTGTTCTCTATTATTCTAACAAGTTGCGACACTTATATCTCTTGATCAAGTATTATAAAGTTTGTACATATCCTTATTATTATGATATAAACAAGAATATTTACGTGTTAGATTCATTTCAATTTGTAAGTTTTACATATTAATTTTTATAGTTTTTGATTATAAATAATTAGAGATATTGATGGTTTAAGTAAAGCATAAGAGATTGTGAAATATAAGTATTGTAAGAATTATGAAATTAAGGAAGTAATTGTTTAAAATAAGTGAGGCTTTATATGTGCCATCTAGTAGATCTAGCAAAGTTGATCAAACAATTACTTGTTTTGCGTTTCTACAAGAGTTCTACTTAGCTCGGCTCGTGTTCATCTAAGTTTATTCGAACTCGAGTCGAGCTCAAAACTTAACGAACCGAGCCGTTATCGAGCCGATCTTTGGCTACGCGTTGACCGAGCCGTTGTCGAGCTATTCAGCAACAAGGTTGATCTATTATTATTCTAGTTTTTTTTTGTCTACTTTATTATTTACCAATGAACAAATTTATTTTGAATTTATTTTTAAACATTAAAGCTATTAGCTTATTATTGTGTACTATTTAGAACAAATATATTATTAGATTCATACATAATATAGTATTTTAATATATAAAAAAATATTCGAGCTTGTTCACGAGCTTTCCGAGCCGAGCTTAGCATAACTCAGTTCAGTTCGTTAAGGTCTCGAGCCGAACTCGAACTCAAGCCGAGGCACAACGAGCCAAGCTTTGAACCGAACTTTGACCGAGCCGAGCCCGAACAGTTCGCGAACAGGACAGGCTCATTCTCACCCCTATAACCAACCATGAGTAATATATACATATGACTATAGAAAAAATCATGTAAGTAACTATCCCTAAAAGAGATCTTATCTCTAATACTAATTAAATATTTATTATAAAACACATGATATATATCCATATGATAATACTCCCTCTGTTTCCTTTTGTTTTCCTACTTTTCTTTTGAAGGTTTTCCTGAAATGGTGTCGGAAAAGAAAATAATTCTCACAATGGTGTTTAGTTTAGACTAATTCCCTTTTTTTTTTGTTTGTCATACTTGGAGTCTTTCTTTCTTTTTTGTTATATAATTATCACCATTTTAACCTTACTTTTTCACTTATTGGTCCTACATATTTTTCCAATAATTTTTTACCTCTCCTTACCATTTACCCTTCACATGACAATTACGTCACATTTTCATCACCCTCCTTGGTAATTGAAGTTACAGAAAACCAGACAAATAAAAAGAAATAGATGGAGTATCTACCTACTATAATAATGTTCTTTGTGAAATGATATCATATAATAATTAGTGTAGCGTAATATATCTCTAGCATAAACTATTTTCGATATAATGCAATAATTTATTAGGATTTCGCACTTGAAATATATCTATTTTTTTTTGAAATACTTCCTCTATTATGTGAAAACAGTAACTTTTGCAATTTTATTCTACTCCCACACTTTCTTTTAAGTATTTATTGTGATTTATACGCAGTAAATTATATAATAATGTATGTCTTTTCAATTAGATCGTCTCAATATTTATTTTAAAATGTAAAATTTGTATAATTCTATTCATAGATAATTGAATAGCAATAACTAAATATGTGCATTGTCATATATAAATATTCGAATATTGCAATATTTTTTATTTTTTTTGGTAAGAAGAAATGGCCTGGACTCCGCCTGGGTCCTAATGGGCCAGACATTTTGAAAGAGGGGGAATAATAAGAGAAATCCTATTCTCAAAGTGAGAATTGAACCCCCAACCTCTACGTTGAAAAGCTATCTCTTTTTCATTAGACCAAACCTTGAAGGTTCAAACATTATAACTTATGTCAAAAAATGTATCACAAACTTAAGATTCTTAGTTGACCCATGTGTCTCCGTATGAAATTTTGAATAACAGAAACCTTTTTTTTTGGGACAATACAACGAGCAAGATAAATCTTATTGAGCTCTTTGAATATCATAGCTAGTTCATGAAGATGATACACTCATACACATGCATGCATGATAAGTTACTCTTTAGACTTTCATCGACAAATTGGATAATATCTTGAAGATTGAGTGGGTGGCAGACAAAAAGTGGGGGCCCTATAAAAGTATGAACCGGCAGTATTCAGAAAATAATTAACAAAGGCAAAAACAAAACCCTAAAAGAAATAAACCAAACAAAAGAGTCAGGAATTATAAAGGCACATATGTACTTTTGGCAATATAAAGCACCTTCTTAATTAATATACTTCTATTTGCATGGTCAAAAGACTTGTTAATTAGTTTAGTGATCGCTTACTTTATTTTTAAGTTAATTAGTTAAGGATTTAAATTATAGTCTTTAAAAATGTCAAGAGATTTTTAGTCAATTTTTTACTCTTAAATAAAGCGTATATAACGAAAAAAACAGCCAGTGCTATCGATAAAGAAGTAAGACTTTTTGCTTTTATTTTTCTCACAACCAAAAAAAAGGAAGGACATGCAATACAATAACAGACGACCATCCAAAGGCTGCAATGGTTGGCTTGTTGGTGGAGTACAGTGTATCATGACTTCATGAGTTTGATTTTGCTCCGTTTTATTTGTATGTATGGACACATTTAGATCAACTAGAGTTTGAATTACAGCATATACGTATTGGGATTAGCGGTAAAGTTCATTGATCATGTAGAACACTAAGTTACTATCAATATGGTGTAGCTAGCAGTCTCACTTTCACATTAGGGGAAGTAGGAATGGCTTATCATGGGTGGTGAGTTTGGATTCGCATATTTCAAAAGTGCAACATATAAGATTACGAAGTCTTTATCGTAAAACATGGAAGAATTTTGTGGAACCTAGCTAATATGTGACCTATTGACTAGTTTATGAAAAGGATAAAAGGGTCCATTTGATATTATCACCAATTTTTTAGTTTTTATTTTAAGATTTTAAATTTATGCAATACAGTACATGTTACATATTGCGTTAAAATAAATCATATCTATATTAATCGTATATCTATTAAATAAGACAAAATTTTTTTTGGAAGGACGCCTAATTTTTATAAAATTGCAATTGGATTACTTGGCTTCATCTTGGAGGTCTAGATGGAAGGCCCAACAAAGATGTTTGTGACCAATCCAGATTACAAGTTGAAGATGACCGCACAAATGAGGGGGTGTTAAGGAGGTATATACCGACTGGTGATCCCACATCAATGAAGGAGGGGGAGGATGACACACATATAAGTCTAGTGGATTACTCCATCTATGATCAGTCACCAATTGATATTAGGATGTAACCTATCTGAACTTTATGTATGGTCAAACTCTCATCCGACGCAAGCCTAGGTGTACAGGCCCAACGAAGTTTATCAAAACTCGTAGTTTTGATAAGAAGAAAGCAAAATATAAATAGAATTGTTATTTTAACTCTAGCTCATGCATGATGATGGGTTTTGGCAAAATGATAAACTTGTGATCTATTTGTAATTGATCACAACCTGATCTATTTTTATCTGAGAGCGAGAGAGAGTATACAGGAGTAGCGAAGCAATATTAGGAGCAATTGTGATTGTCGTCGACGAAAGAACAAAGGGAGGAAGATGAACAGAAGAGGGGGCCATGCATCCAAACAAAAATTATAATTGAAACGGTCTTAGTGACGACTTTACGAATGAAAGGTCAGAAAAGAAACACATAGGGTGTGTTCTTTATGTTTGTTCTGATTTGGAATTTTTAAATCTAATCTGAACTTTTCTGGTGTGATTTAAATTTTTTTGATATGGCCTAAACTTTTCTAATCCGGGATGAACTTTTCTTATCTGATTTGAATTGATCCGTATTATTCTGATTTTAACTTATTATAGTTTTTTGTACTTATTATATTCTAATCTGATTTGATTTGTTTTTTATCTGATCTGGTCATTATGAAATAAGAACTAAAGGGATAAAATAAATTGAGAAAAACAGAGGCATAATCAATTACGTAAATAGAACGATGCTCACACATCACCTTCAAAATGACACATACTCGTGCCCGTGATAGAGCATGAGAAACACATGCATGTTCCCCCATGCACCCGATTTGGAGCTCCATTCCAATATTCTGGAGTGCCTTATATAAGTTTGAACAAGATTACAAAGCCGAAATAAAACAAAGATTTTGTTTAGTGTACACAATCTAAACGCCAAAAACCGAATGTTTTCTAAAATGAATACTACATAGCTTATACTTCATGTAGCTCATGATCAGGAGATATCAATCTATACAATGAAGAAACAAATGCTTGTGACCAACTAGATCGAAATTGGACATAAGTCCAAGAATTAAGCTCAAGTTAGTCAATTATCAATTTATTACGTTGGGTTAGTTATTGGACAAAAGTTCCAAAATTAATGCAACAGGACAATGATCTTCGGAGGTAGCACGCAACTAGTAGTTAAGTAAACATGTCTAAACTAAAGTGAGAAAAGTAACTTCACATACATCTCCACATCCTCATGAAATTCTTGACAAATATAAAATATTAAGGTTTAAGATTTAGCATGAAACAAATTACAGGCCCTAATACTCTAATAGAATAAATCTATTTGGTCCCACAATCAAATAAAATATTAAATACAATTAAGCCCATATGAAGACAAGCTATACCTACGAGTCTAATGACTAAATGGCATAGATAAAAGTTGTAGTTAGCTTCTAAGGATTGGTGAAGGGGAAAAAAAGAGAGCACAAAAAGGAGGAAATTAAGTTTCATTGATTTTGGTGAGATATTTATGCTCATGATTTGCGCATTAGTAGATCTAACACTACTATGTAGCATATCTTGAAAAATTATAGCATATCTTAAAATCTATACGTTGCTTTATTGTTTAAAATTTCTTGGATAAAGTAATCTAACTAGACCTTAACTTACATGTTTCTTATTCAGCCTTGTGAACTAAGCTCATCAAAAAGATGAAGGATAAAGAATTCACCCCGCAAGAAATTTGTAATGATAGGACTCCGACCATGAGGCTTTTATTACTTATTTAATTTGATGTAAAAATGAAGAATGTAAGAATTTAATTATGTTTTCACTCTGAAAACCAAGTAAAAGGGGTACATGTTAACATAAAGGGGGTATGCGTGTATTTATTAATGACATTTTTGTAAATATTGACAACTTTGATGTTGGAAGCACGCGTACCCTTAAAACGTAATATGTATCATTCTAAATCTTATATGTACCCATTTTTTCCAACCAGGACTGTTAATTTTCAGTTTTGAGCAAAGTATAGGTTTTAACAGAACCCGACTCTATAGAGTTAAGCTCTCTCGCTCACTTTTTTAGGTATGTTTTTTTTTTCTAACAAGTAATCTTAACTAAGTGTTATATTTGGCTCATTAGAAGACTAATATGATTTAGTCCCAAGGCCTAAACTTAAGAGTTAATTGAGTAGTTATAAACTCAGACTTTGCAAATTGGATACTAATTAATATCCAGTCAAACCAAAACCATATTAGTAAGGATATTAATCCATCATCTATGTATACATTTTGTTCACATCTCTATGATTAATTCAGTTTGCATATACTACCTCCGTTCTTTAATACCCAATGTATTTATTTCTCATTTTACAGTATTCATATATCTTTTTTTAACCAACTATAGTGATTAATGTACAACGATAACCATGGGCATGTGGAATCTTGTTAGATTCCTTTCGGTATATACTTAATTAAAATCAACTTTTTACAATTTTTGCTTAAGCATATTTAGAGTTATTAATATTTGAAGTAATGAATGTGAAACTCTATGTGCTTTGGTTATTAAATAACAGAACAAGTGTGATTCTTCAAAAAGATGAGCAATCACATTAAAAAATTACGATTCAAATCAATCAATTTTAGCAAGCAATACAAGGACATATGTGATAGTCAGATAATTTTATGATATTATACGCGATTCCAAAGAAACACAATTAACTCCTCAATGAATCTCTACCACTAAAATTGACATGTGCCAAATCATGATTTTTGTAACTATTAAAACAAGTAAACAACCACGATTTCAAAGCAATAGAGAAAAAAACATAAAAATACATAAAACGATAATAAGATTGGATAGATTAGGAAGAGTAGTGTTAGGAAAACAAAACGTCAAAGAAGACATATAACTTGTCAAAAGATCAATGAGGGATGCACAAAAATTAAGAGAAGTATAATACATAGGGATGAGAGAGAGAGAGAGAGTGAGGGAGGAAGTAAGTTGTTTTGATAAACGACACGATAGAGATAGAGGACGTAAGGGATCGGAGAGGGAGTAGGATAGAGAAAAGCAAACAATTGCAGTTTTCATTAAATCTACTAAAGTTGGTTCAAATCGAATTTAATGGCTAAGAGCTAAGAGTATGTTTAGCAACGCCAATATGGTAACCTAAATGATAAGTAGTTTACTTACTTTATCTAACTTAAATGATTCAAACTAGTTGGCAAATATCTGAAATAGCAACTTTTTTAAATAAGGAGACTTTAATTTAGAACAATACTAACATTTCAAAATAAGATACTTAAATTTTGTAGTTTTGCTAAGAACTAAATTCAACTACTTTTTCAATTAATACTACCAAATGACTCACACTTAATAGTTTCAGCACCTAATCAATTTTAGTAGGTACATACTTAGTTTCAATTAACTTATCATATTCAGCTTCATTTTAGCTTTTGTTGCCAAACAAACCTTAATGTTGACACCTTTCTTGATTAAAAAAAAAGTGAAAACTGAACTTACTTTTTTTATAGGGAAAAACTGAACTTAGGGCCTGTTCTCTTCGGCATAATTCAGCTGAACTGAACTGAACTGATTGGAGCTGAACTGAACTGGACTGATTGGAGCTGAACTGAACTGAACTGAACTGAACTGAATTAAATTGAATTGAATTGAATTGAATTGAATTGAATTGAATTGAATTGAATTGAAGTGAATTGAATTGAATTGAATTGAATTAAATAAATATATAAATAATATTTAAACAATAATAATATGAATATTAAATAAAAATTATAATGATAAGTAATAATAATGAATAATAATAATAGTATTTTTGAATTTTTTTAAAAAGATAGTTATAAATAAATAATATTAATAATCATAAATTAATAATAATAATAATAATAATAATTAACGATTATAATGATAATTAATAACAATTATTTTATAGTCTTTGTGTTAATATATTAAATGAGCTTTCGAGAGCCCGGTCCGGATCTAAACGATTTGTTATCTATGTTTCATGTCTTTCAGCATACTTGATGATGATTATATAATAACAATAATATCTAAGAAGTAAATTAATATTACTATTTTAATAATTAGATTTAATAATATAATAATATTTAGTAATAATAATGATTGGGTCAGACCGTGCAAAATTGCATCATAAACCGCTTTGACGTTATTTGATTGGTTTATGCTTTTGACCTAAATCATGCTCCTCCCTAACGATAATAGTGATAATAATGAGTAAAGCTATAATAAACAAAATAATATATAAATATAATAATGATAATACTTAATAATAATGATATAAAATAAATAATAATAATAAGAATAATAGTAAGAGTAATTAGTAAAATAAATTAGACAAATATAATAATAATATTTAACAAAATGGTTATAAAAAAATGGAGCTGAACTGAAATGAACTGAACTGAACTGAATTGAACTAAACTAAAACTAAACTGAACTGAACTGATTGGAGCTGAACTGAACTGATTGGAGATGATTAGAACTGAACTGAACTGAAAATAAGCTGGGGAGAACAGGCCCTTACTTGACTCTAGGTGATTTATTATTACCTAAAAGAAACTTAGTTTTAGGAACTTCCATTTAAATTATTATTTTGATTTTTTATTTTTGCAATTATGGTGTCTAACCCTCTTCACTTACATAAAAGAGATATATAATTAAATGTGGGTATTATTTCCGGTAAGAATTTTCTAGATTTCCATATAGGACATTAATGAATTAAAGTAGTTGGATAAGCTAAAATCATGCAGGAGTAATTAAGTATTGCCCAAAGTGTAGCAAGCAGAAGAAATGGTGTCAAACTTTTAAGTGTATCTTCCCTTTTACGTGTATCATATCTCTTATTATTGGTAAAGATAAATTAAGACAAATACATTGCCGACAGCATACTATGATTCACTAAATATCATATATAAATATGTATTGATCACTTTTAATTAGCTAAATAATTGTGCAAATGATTCCACTAATGATCAGACTAATTGTTATAGTTATGTGATTAACTATTAAACTAATCTACTGAATTATTATATAAATAAACTACAAAAAGAAAATTAATTTTGGTGGTTACTTATTATTGATCCTAATGGATAGCAAAAAGAAAGCATATAATGATACCAAATCATAAATCTAAGACATGTCGAATGAAATGGCTAAGATTAGGAGGTGAAATAGGGTATATCATTGTGTCTTATTAAGTGAAAGCTCTATAGTAGCATGGTCTCCCAAGAGGGTAATTAGTGCTTGTCTAACCCTTTGTGGCATGACAAGTGGGATTTTAGGAAGATAGACATCATAACTTTGCTATTTTTAGCAGACAATATTAATATTTTCTTACTTCCACAATATATTATCCCAAGTTTCTCTTTGCTTGTCTTGAATACTACTTCCATCAGAAAATTTTTATCTCCCTTCTTCAATAAGTGCTATACTTCAACATTTAGCATTGTTTGTATGTTTCACTTTGATCCTTGTTTGTAATTTGCACATAAAAAAAAATATATTTTTAGATCTTGTTAGATACGTCTTAATATGTATTTTTAAGATGTCATCTTCTTAACTTCTATTTAATATATATTTTCAAAATTAGCCTAGTTTTGAGTGGTAGACAATTGGTGACACTTTTGATCATATAGAGTGATTCCAATTTTAATGACAAAGCCACTACTGAAGTCTCTTTAGCAACTTCTCTCAAATTGCATTAGAAAGAAAAAGTTGAATAGTATATAGAGCCTGCAAATCTATATTCTCCCACTTCTCAACAGGCACAGTCGCGGACGTTAAGGACGCACCGCCAATAGCCTTGTGACATCCTGTTTAAACCAATAATAAGACCTTTTTCCACACGCTAAAGTTCACTTGCCTATGTAACTTCTCTATGTCAAATTTCATTGTTGACATCATTATAGAAATCAAACACACTTTAAACACCAAAACCTAGAATATTTATCAAAATCTTGATACCAATTGGTATGTAAATAAGTATCGGATATGTTTGATAGTGTGGAAAAAATAATTCACAATAAAATATCAATGAGAAAGGCAATAAAGAAGAGAATAAGTAAAGACGCGCCAATTTACGTTGTTTGCTTGAAGAGACTTACTTCAGAGGTGCGGGATTCAATGGTCTTCTTTAATATGCAATGGAGAAACTATAAGATTACAAGTAGAGTAGTCTTTCTAATGGAATGACATAATTGATGCCTGATGATTCCTTTTATAACCTAAGGAAGCCCTATAAAAACCCCATTATAAGTAATACTCATCACAAACAATGATAGGAAACTAAAAAAAAAGATCGAAAGTAAATCCGAGTTGAAATCGAAAATAAAATCCGAAGAGAAGCGTATAGGGCTTGCCTTGGCTCAAAAACGCCCGCTCGGGCCTATGAGCAGCTCGTCGGGGCTCTTTGACCACAACACTTTTTGCTTTCCTTTTTCTTCATTGCTCGTTCAGGCTCATTAAGTTCCCTATTGGACACTTCTTTGAAAGAGGATTTCATGGCATACATCTAACACCGATCAGTAGGAGAAGTTCACATCCCTAATCCGTAATCCCTACTAAATGAAAAAAACTATGTGAATATCATAAAAGCAAGAATTTTTATTTTTAGCCACCAAAAAAAAACTTCCTCCATTGCTTTCCAACCAATTAAAATTGTCATTCTTCCCCTCTATGGTATAGCTCGACATAAAAGGGACCGGCGAAAAGGTCTCCTTACCTTTCTTGTCCTTAGCTATCTTGTACTCTTCTTTGGAACGTTGTTTCCCTCGTGAGTGGACCACCTTGATGTTAAATAAATGAAAAGGGATCAAAAGTCCTTATAGGTTGACTCCTGTTAGTCAAAGAACTCATTGGTTTGGTCGATTCATTATGAACGTCGTTGATGGAATTCGCTTACTCAACACGGGTTCTTGATTTTCATAAAGGATAAATAATTCAGATTTGATAGTTTTGTCAAGAGGTGTTAATGCTAAAGCTCTTTCAGGGTCTAAGGTAGCCACATGAACATTTGTGTAGATGGTAGAGCAAAAAGTGATGACATTTGTGTAGTTTTGAACCTACAATTTAGAAAGGTTCACGAAACAACAACATGAAAGTTTGGGGAGATCAGTGTCTTGTGAGTCCTCGTCAAATAGTTCAGGGATTGAATAGTCCAAAATTGTTTCATATCTCACAACTAAAAAGATGTAAATGACTGTCTGTTAAACGAATTCTCCCTCTCACGTGTAGAGCCATAGAATGTAAAGTCACAATACGACAATAAGGAAGAAAACTAACGGGATAACCAAATAGGAGACTTTTGGAACAATTCAAGCACATAATCCCCCGCTACATAAAGTGAGAGTGGGCGTGTTTGGCCAGTAATGACAGAGGTAGATGTAGTGGTTAAAGTACAGGTCAAAATTTAATTTATAAATTTAAGTGTTTGGCAAGACGGTGGTTAAGGTAGTTGTTAGAGGTTAGAGGTAGAGGTAGAGTTTAGGTAGTGGTTGTGGAAAGCTAAAAAAAAGTAGTGGTTGAAGGTAGAGGTAGAGGTTGGAAAATATATAATAAAGTTTTTAATAAATAATAAAGGAAATATTTATTAACATCTACTCCACCGCTACTTTTACCGAACACTAACATTTTACGCATTTACTTTGACAGCTAACAACTCACAGTTCCTACTACAGCTAACAGCTACCTAGACAGCTGACCGCTACCGCTACAGCTGATAGGCTGATAGCTACCTCGACAGCTATTGTTGTCGAATAGAGCATAAGGCTGCATTAGAAAAGCCCTAAATACCAAATATGGGACGAACAAATTATCAAAAAAAGAATTGAAAAGGAAAGCAAGATTACTTGGCTTAAGGTTGGAAAATGAAAATAAATCTAACTTCCCAAACAGTAGAGACGAAATTGCAGGACACCAAAAGAAAATTAGAGGAGATTCGTGTACAAGCATTGAGAATGATTGGCTAACATGTTTAGGTTGCCTAGCACTTTATATATAGAGAGGAATAAAACCGTCTCTGAATAATATAGACTAAGAGTCTAATTAATAAATAATCAACTACCCTAATGCACCCCCTCAATCTTTACGGGGAGGAATCACGGATAGATTGGAGCGATGTTTACAAAACAACTCAGAGGAAAGATCCTTAGTAAAAATATCAGCAACCTATAACTGTGTCGGAACGTGCTTGACCTGAAGTCCACCTTTAGCATCTATCTCACGAACAAAATAATAATCAACATCAATGTGCTTACTACGATCATGATGAACAGGATTGGCAGTAAGATATATAGCAGAGACATTATCACAATAGAGAATGGTAGGCCGGCGATGAAAATTCCCCAAATCAGCTAACAATTGACGAATCCAAATTGTTTCGGTGGCAGTGTAGGCAACAACACGATACTCAGCTTCAGTGGAAGACTTAGAAACAATAGGTTGCTTCTTGGAGCGTCAGGAGATCAAATTCTTCCCTAGCAAGACAGCATAACCAGTAGTAGAACACCGAGTGTCAGGACACCCGACCCAATCAGCATCAGAGTAGGCAACAGTCACAATAGGTGAACCAGTACTGTGAAGAAACAACCCATAATCAGAAGTTCCCTGCAGATACCTGGAAATTCTTTTCACAACATGAAGGTGAGAAGTACGAGGCGCATGCATAAATTGAGAAACCGAATTAACAGCACAGGCAATATCAGGACGAGTCATAGTCAAATATTGTAATGCACCAATCATACTACGATAATCTGTGGGATCAACAAGAAGTTGACAGACATGGTAGTTGCACGTGCCAAATTAAATACCTAACTTAGCCTAATATAGGGTAAGAAAGGGTCGAATCCACGAGGCAGCAAGGATAAATCAAGGTTTGAAAGTGATTAAGCAAGCTAAGTCTATTTTAGTGGTTTTTGATTAAATTGATTAACTAAGAAAATGTGAACGAATTAGCTACGATTAAACTAAAGGAATGGGTTTAAACTATAATCGGAAGACACTAGGGGTATGGGAATCACTAGTTAACCATTAGCTAACCTATTTGTCAAGCCAAGGGGATTCATTAGGGCCAACTAAGGGACTAAGTCACTCATATGTTTTCTAATTACTCTCTCGAGCTAATTAGGAGGACTTAATCAACCAATTTTACCTATTCTCATAGTAAAATCAATCAATCAAGTATCTCCACAACTCATAGCGATTCAATTAAGGTCCTAGGAACCCAATCACCTATTCTCATGGTGAAGTCAACCTATTGACTAGCCTAAGGTCCATCAAAAGCTTCATCTCTCAATCCTTCACTTTTGATCCCCAAATCAAGTTCAAATGGTGATCAAGCAATTAAACAAGGCAAATAAATAAGCTAGACAACCTAATTTCACCGAAGTCTAACCCCAAGCTTGACTTTTAAGGTCAACTAATGATCACCTAGGTCATCCCCTTCCCCTAGCTAAAGAACTACTCTCTAGCCATGAAAAAGGTAAAATAAAAAGCTTCAAACAACATATGTGATTCAACAATGGTGAAAATCAACATAAATGAGCTAATCATCAACTAATCACTACTAATCAAATGCTAAAACAAAATAAAGCAAATAAAGAGAATAGTAAGAAGAAATACTCAAGATAGATGAAAATCAATTACCAAACTCCATTGAAATAGCTTCTAAAGCTTCAATTCACAATTCAAGATCTATTTTATCTCTCTAAACTCTACTTCTCTCTCTAAACTCAAAAATGGGTTTTTATACCCCAAAGTACTAAGGGCAAAACCATAAAATACAAAACCGAAACCGTTTTAAAAAACCGATACAAAACCGAAATCGACATATACAAAACCGAAACTGAAATACCAAATCTGGGCGACGGAGCGCCCGCTTCTTGCAAAATGGAGCGCCCGCTCCTGGAACGCTCCAGGGACGCTCCAAGCTACTGCTAGCTTCTCTTTGCTTCTTCACACACGGAGCGCCCGCTCCCCTGTTTGGAGCCTCTTCCATGCTTATCTAGGTTTAAAACACTCCAAGAAAATATTAGATTGGGGAGGGATGCACATGCAAATGAAATGATCTAAATGCAACTAAACTACATGCAAATGAACTAAAACTAAATGCTAAGTATGAGAATATGAGAAAGGATGAAAAAGGGAAAGAAAAGAAAACTATATGGCCTAAAATGCATCAAAATGACCTAAAGCTAAATGCAAATAAGTGAACCTAAAGTCCACTTATCATTCACCATCTAAGAGAGAGAGTGTGACACGAGAGACAATAGGAGTACGTACGGGTTTGACAGTATGAAGATGAAATTTATGAAGAAGATCAACGACATATTCGGTTTGAGACAACATCAAATCCTGAGGAGTACGTATGACTTGAATGCCTAAGAAATAATGCAAATCGCCTTAATCCTTCATAGCAAACTGAGCAGATAGAACATTGATAAAGTTCTAAAGCAAAGAGGAACTAATACCTGTAACAAAAATATCATCAACATATAGCAAGAGAATGATAACATGACCACTATTTCTGAGAGTGAACATGGAGGTGTCACAACTGCTGCACTTGAAACCAATAGAGAGTAGAAAGTTGCTGAAACGAGAGAACCAAGCTCGATGAGCTTGTTTCAAACCATAAACGGATTTTCGTAACCGACAAACATGATGAGGTTTAGAAGGATGTTCAAAACCAGGAGGTTGACTCATATAGACTTACTCATTGAGGAAACCATGAAGGAAAGCATTTTTAGCATCGAGTTGACGAATAGGCCATTTAAAAGTAGCAGCAATGGTTAGAACTAAGCGAACAGTAGTAGGCTTAATAGCAGGACTAAAGGTTTCAAAGTAGTCAATACCTGCCTGCTGATGATTACCAAAAATAACAAGTTTGGCCTTAAAACGCTCAACAGTTCCGTCAGAATTATATTTAATCTTATACACCCACTTACAACTAAGAGCGGTTCGATTGTAGTTGCGAGGCACAAGTTCCCATATATCGTTCTTAATTAATGCCGTATACTCATCACGCATGGCCTGTTGCCAACGAGAATCCTTAAACGCTTGTTTAAAATTAGACGTTTCAGACTCAACAACATCGGTTTTTAGGTTCATTAAAGTTCTAGTTGAAACAATACCATCTTTTAAACGAGTAGTCATTGTATGGACATTAGTGGGATCGACACACCTGGACGACTTACGAAGACGTCTAGGAGGAGTGACAATGGGAGACGAGGATGACACAATGGGGACATCAACTGGAGTAGCCAAAGGACGAGGAAGAGGAAGGGGAAGGGGAAGGGGAAGAGAGGAGCGGGTGACCCCGCTGTCACAGGCGAGGCTTGCGGGATGGCAACATCTGCATGGGCGCGGGGGCGGGCTGCGTGCTGCAAGTAGCGTGGGGGATGGGGGAGCACTCGGCTGCGGGCGCACGAAGGGAATCATGAGGGGAAGAGGGAACGAGTGCAAACACACGAGATGACTCAAGGGAACTTCATTAGACGACTGAAGCAAAGACGAACTCGACGAGGTTAAACCCGGAAGCAACTCTAAGTAGTCATTAGCAGAGGAGAGGTCAGACGTCGTACCAGACACAAGATACCTATAAGTAAATTTGCGTTCACTAAACAAAACATGACGACTAGTGTAAACTTTGCTAGAAAGAGGATCAAGACATCGATATCCCTTATAATGTGATGCATAGCCAAGAAAAACACACTTAATCGACCTACCCTGTATATTGATTTTAGGGTCCAAAAACAGAGAAAAACAGGCACAACCAAAACATTTTAGAAACTCATAGGAAGGAGGACGATGAAAAAGTTTGGCGAACGGGGATGACCCCTGCAATGCCGAACTCGGAATACGATTAATCGTGTAAACAGTCGTATAACATGCATCGACCCAATATCGGGTTGGCAACTCAGATTGAATAAGCATAGTACGTGCCATCTAAATAATGGTGCAATGTTTCCTTTCCGCAACACCATTCTGTGCTTGAGTTCTAGCACAAGATTTTCGAAAATAAATTCCCGAGTCACAGAAGTGTTGCAATAAAGGCGTGTTATCAAACTCACGTCAACCATGAATTTGGAAAATTTTAATTTTAGAATTAAACAAATTCTCAACAAGTTTCTGAAAAGCAAAGAAAGTCGAATAAACATCAGATTTCAGTTTAAGTGGATATAGCCAAGAAAAACGAGAATAATCATCAACAAAAACCATATAATACTGAAAAAATTGATTCAATTTAACAGGTGATTGCCAAAGGTCACTCTGTATCAAATATAAGGGATAGGGGGCACGGTGAGTCACAGACTCAAAAGGCAAAAGATGTATTTTTCCTACTTTGCAATGAACACAACCGTCATGAAGCTTAGAATTACATGAATCAAGTTTTGTGAACGTAAATTTCCTAAAACTCTGGAAGAGGTATGACCAAGGCGACAGTGCCAAACATCTCCAGACTCCTTGGTTGCAAGAAGAGCAGGAACAGACGATGCTGAGCAGACTTGTGAAGACTCTGAGCAAACTTGGGAAGTCGACTCTGACTCAAGAATGTGAGGCTGAAGAGGATAGACACCATCCCTACTGATTCCCCGCAACAGAACCGCCCCCGTGGTCTTGTCCTTAACACAATCAGAAGACTCGTCAAAACAAACTATACAAGAATTATCTTGACATAACTTCTTAACAGACATCAAATTATGTTTTAACTGAGGAACATGACACACCTTCGTGAGGCGAAGGGGGTGACTAGGGGAAGACAAAGTTAAATTTTCAAGTTTATTAATGGGAAGTTTTGTGCCATCACCAACAACAATAGAACTCGAACCAGTGTAAGGAAGAGCATTAGATAGCTTACCATCCTGTGAGGTCATATGGGATGCGGCTCCAGAATCTGGATACCAAAGAGAATCATTCGTTTCACCACCAACAGACAGTGCAACTAGGGCACGTGTGACACCATCAGGAGAAGAAGGCACAAAGTTATGATTGAAACGTTGAGGACAATAGGCTGCTTGGTGAACTGGATACCAACAAAGACCACAAGTATCGGAGGAAGGGGTATTGGCTAAATTGCCGCTAGAAGGATTACTTCCTGCTGAAGACAAATCATTAGCAATAGAGTTGGACAAGAATAATCAACATATGAAACATTATGAAAATTACCCATACCATTATTTCGGCCTGCATTGCCACGACCACCATGTCCTTCATTGCCGCGACCTCCATTGTTACCACGACCACCCTTGTTACGATTGTTTCGTTTCTTTTGTTTACCACCCCCTTGACCTTTAGAAGTCGAACCACCCCAAGTAGATGATTGAGACCCTGAAGATCCAGACTGAACAGCAACAAGAGTCTGATGAGTAGGAGACATCTCAGCATAAGCACACATAACTTTAATGCGTTGCTCATGGTGAAGGAGCTTAGGGCGAAGATCATCAAACGTCAAGGACGTTTGAAATTGTGACAAAATCATAACAAGGGCATCATAGTCACGATCTTGATCCAACGCAGTTAAGGTATACTGAATTTAATTATACTGAGAGACAGGACACTGAATAGCAGCTAAGGAATCAACAATAATCTTAATTTCACGTAAAAATACTTCCACAGACTATAGACTGCTGATCAGATTTCTTCATATGACTTAGTCTACCTTTCAACTCCATCGATCTAGCCATACTAGCTTGCAAGAAACGTGGCTGTAATCTATTCAAAATCTTAACAGCAATACGTAATTCATGCACATCCATCATAACATCACGAGAAATCGATGCATACAACCACAATTTAATTTGTTGATCAAGTCTCATATACTCATAAAAGTGTGGATTAGGCAAAGATTGACCTAGATTATCACTATAAGTAGGAGGAGGAACCGTAATTGTAACTTCGACAATACTAAGTAATTGATGCGTCGAAAGAAAACATGTCACCTGAGTTTTCCACATAAGATAATCTTCGGGAGTAGATAATTTGATGGAGACGAAACGAGTGATGTCTTGATTGGTCAAGGAGGCTGCGAGAGGCAGCGGTGGTGGAGAATATCCGTGGATGTTCATTAAATTCGATTGAGGGCTGCTAAGAGGGGAACCAAAAGGTAGCGGTGAAAACACATTGCCACTTAGGGATTGTGAAAATCCAGGCGGAAACATAGACGGGGAGCGGGCAGAGGAGGGGCTGCCACTGAACAGTAGAGGAGAAGCACCAAGAGATGCGTTCTATGGCGGCAGTGTGCCACAGGGACGTAGCCACGGTGGACGAGCCAATTGCGTCGCCTTGTTGTTGCGCTGCAAAAACTAAGGCAGCCTCGTCAAGAGATGTGCGTTGGGGCGCACACACAACAGTCGCTGGGCTGACGAGGGGACGCTGAAGAGGAGTGGTTGGCTGGTCGGTGGTGGGAAGTCCGGTTGAGAAGGCAGCAGACGTGGTGCTGGCCGGAAAACACTAACGAGTAGTTAGGGTTTTTAAAAAAAATAAAGAGAAAAACCGTGAAGGTTAAGAAAGCGCGCGGAAGAGGAAAAAATAATTCTTAAACCTAGGCTCGTGATGCCATGTACAAGTATTGAGAATGATTGACTAACCTATTTATGTTGCCTGGCACTTTATATATATAGAGGAATAAAACCGTCTCTGAATAATACAGACTAAGAGTCTAATTAATAAATAATAAATAACTACCCTAATAATTCGGACCCCAGCATCATCGAACTTGGAAAGAAGAAATTGTGATAATTACTAATACTTCCTCCATCTCCATCTAAGCTTTCTATTCTTTTTTTCAAAATCCAGTTTTAGAACATTTGACGAAATTATTACTTATATATTGAATAAATAGATTATATTGGATCCGCTTTATCCTAGCGAATAGAAGATGCTCAGCTCCGTGTTGGTTTGTTTTTATGCATAGATATTAAATATCATTTTTTTATATTTTTTTTTTGTTATTGTGCAATTAGAGATATTTCATGCAAAAGAGAAATGTGAAGTTTCAATAGGGATGGAGAAACTAAGAAAAAACGAGTAGTAATTAGTAAGGGCCCGTTCGATGTCAGTGCCAGCTCCAGTTTGTCGGTTTTATGATTTGAGTTGGTCTTATAAGAGCATCACCACTCATGAACAAAAAAACATATCATCCCTCTCTCTCTACCACTTTGTCAATCATGATCAATCAATTACTTATGTATTTAAAATTTTAAAAAATTCAAAAGTATATAAAAATATAGCAAAATGGGTGTCTATTTATAGATCTCAAGAAAATATAACCGTTGGTATTTTTTATAAATTTTTATAAATTTTTTTACTTTGTAAATTGGCATGTATTTTATTTTGAAGTTTTAAACAAAAAACTGTTGCCACATGTCACTGTGTGATTGGCCAGTTTTTATTTTTCTCATGAACTAGTTGATCACCATGTGATTTATTTCATGATTGATCATAATGCGATCTACATTCACTCATGAGTGTAGGCCACTTTTTTTTTGTTCATGCTTTATGATCTATTCTTATGATCAAATTGATCATGAGTGTAATTGCTCTAAGAAATTAAAATTAGGCAACTGCCGAGCCCAATAGAAAGAAGTGAATCAATCACCTTTTTGAATAAAGTGACGTATCTAAGTTAGTCTAATTTTAATATAAAGTTAGACCACCTCTTTTAATAACTTTTGTTATGATTTTGAGTCATAATTATACAAACAATATATAATATATTGTTCATACTAATATTAATGAGACTTATTTTAAAAACTGGCAACTAAAAATTACAAATTACTTGTTCTAGTTTTCATACTTGAATTTTTGATTTACAGAAAATCTGAAAATTGTAAATAAAAAGCGATAATAAAAGGGTTATGCAACTCTATATCTATATCAAAAATGCGAATTAACGAATAACAATTTTAAACAAGATGCTAATTAACCAAAACTATGACTGTTGTGTACTTGTGAATATAGCTTAATAACAATGCTAAAAATTTGACCAAAATCCGCCGTCAATCTTGGCCTTCCTTTAATTTTCTTCCATTTTTTCTTTTCTTCCCAACCTCCATGTGAACATTTCCCAAAACCAAGAAATCATAACTGTTCATAATTCTTTTTTTTCCCCATGGTTGGTTTTATTAGAAATTTTGGCTGAGACAAACTATTGTAGAAGTGTGAGATACTGAAATATCATTGGGGGAGAATAATTATTTAAGAGGTACATGTAAGTGAGCTCGGTTGGGAGGAAAGTATTTTCTTAGCAAATTATTTTTCTTACTTTGCTTTATACTATTACTCCCTTCGTAATGAATTGTAAGGAAGAAAAACTATAATTTTCTTAAGTTGGGAGGAAAGTATGATTTGGGCCAGAGTAAGACAGGACATATGGGTTGAAATTTTAATTTTTCCTCATCTAATAACAGAAAAAGCACTTTCTCTCTATCTACAAAGGAAAATGGGCTTAAATTTTTTTTGCTCCCTTTGTTTATACTAATGTCCCTATTCTACAAGGGAAGAGGAGGGAAACCAAAAATTAATATTTTAAAAAAAATACTAATTGGATAATTCACTGTATTTTGTTTTTACAGTTTGAAAAATAAACGGACAAATTAAACACGCTAAACAAACTATTGTACTTCTTATTGTCCCTTCCATATTCTTCTTATTTTCTCTCATACAATAACTGATATATTTATATACAAAATTTTACATAATTTCGTATGCATCGCGTGCATACAGAATTAGTTTGTAATGAGAAAGAAAAAATAATTCAAAATACTTTCTTTGTTTCTTATTTGCCCTATTTTCTAAATTTTATACTAATATTTGTAATAAGAATTATATTGAATAATAACATTATTATCCTTTTTAAGCAAAGTGTTGAGGATTATCCAACAAATTAGTTACCTTATTGATAAACATGACTCTTGTCACCTAAATGGGATTTGGATAATCTAGTTCTCAATCAAGTGAAATAATATGTTTCCGATTAAGCTATAAATGAAATCATTTTAGTTTTTGGGCTAGACCAGGAACATACTGTGTTTAAATCTATTACTATCTAAAAAATTAAATTCAGATTTTCAGTATGATTTTGCTTATCTATAATTAGAATTTTGTTTTCCTCAAAAATATGTATACCAAAAAATCTTATCTTGTGGTTCCTCGCCCTTTGCCATCCGTATCACCAGAGTATATACATAAGGTTATAGAATCACGAAATAAAATTAATTACATGTGATCAAGGGGATCAATTACACAATCATGCACCTAATAGAAACTAAACAAAGGAAATATACAACTAATCTATAGGATCAATACAACATATTCACAAAATAAGGACATTTATTTTCATAATCTCTCATTTTTGTGAAGATATCTTTTGCCCAATCAAACAAGTGATCATAAAATCTTTTTTTTTCCCAATTCATATCCATAATTTTCTATTATGAACATTAGCATTATCCAAGCGTGACATAGATGGCCCAAAAATAACCCATATGGCAAACTCACCTTTTCTTTCTCCCTCATATAGCCTAGCTTTTTGAGTCTTATATATAGCCCCCCAAACTATAGCACAAGCTTCCATTCTTACCTTTCATACTACACCACACTTCTACATCACCTTCTTTACTTTCTCTCATATATACTACTATAAATAGCCTTATATCAACCATTTTAAAATCTCAAATATATATTTATCATCCTCTTTTACTAATCAAAGACTAATTCATCAATACTACATTAGATTGTATCCATGTCTCACAAAGGAGAAAATGTCATGGTTTCTAATATGAAACTTGAGAAGTTGTTGTGCATGAAAGGCGGCAAGGATCAGACGAGCTATGCCAATAATTCTCAAGCCCAGGTTTACTATCTCATCATTTTCTTGATAAATCACAAGTATAACTCATGAATTAAGTAAATTTTGCTTGATAATGATGTATCATTTGTAGATCAAGTATGTTTATAGATGTTATTTCACGGGCTTGTTCGGCAATAACTTAATATCGGCTTGATTTATATCAGTGATTATTGACTTTCAAGGTGGTGATCAAATTAACTATTGTTGTTACTACCAATAGTTTTAAGTTTTGAATTATGAGGAGTTTTAGGTTTCTACCGTTATGAAACATAACCTTAATTAGTTTACAATTTGAATCATATCATAACTGATTCTTCATTGTTCTCCTATAATACATCAATTAGTCACGACTGAAATTCTTTGACAATTTAGTTGGAGACATTTAAGGAATATTTTGTTCAAAACATTTATGACTTTTTACCTCAATCAATATTTATTCCTACAACTTGTATAATTTGGTTTCTATACATATACTATATGCTAAAACATATAATTTCAACATGTATAGGCACAACATGCAAAATCAATGTTACACCTCTTAAAAGAGGCCCTAGACAGGGTGCAACTAGGACCACCAAGCATGCCCTTTGTGGTTGTGGACCTAGGGTGCTCTTGTGGTTCCAACACCATATACATCGTCGACGTGATCGTCAACCACATGGCGAAGCGTTACGAGGCCTCGGGGTACGAGCCACCCGAGTTCTCGGCCTTCTTCTCCGACCTCCCTTCCAATGACTTCAACACACTCTTCCAACTCCTCCCTGGCTACTACTCCTACGACGGCGAGGGAGGTGGTAGCATGGAGGAGTGCTTGGCTGCTGACAAGCATAGGTCCTACTTTGCTGCCGGAGTTCCTGGAACTTTCTACCGGCGTCTTTTTCCGGCAAGGTCTATTGATGTTTTCCATTCGGCGTTTTCACTGCACTGGCTATCTCAGGTAATTTCTAACAGCTCATTATTGTGGAGGAAGTTTTGTGCATGTTATATATATATTGATACTTTTGGGTGTATAAAATTTTGCGTGTGTGATTAGGCCGGATTAACATGCGATAGGTTTCAGCCTAGTAAGACATTTCATCTTACAAAACCTTTAAAAAATTATGCAAGATGTAAGTCTTATTCTAGTATTACTATTAGTGCATGTAAATTAAATTTGACACAGAAAATTATGTGCTCAAATTGATATATAAATGGGGGAAAAGGTGAGATAAAAGCAACCAAAATAGTTACTATTAATGAAACTGTAGCTTATAGATCAAGCTAAAAATGGAACCAATCTGGTATAAGGTGATGTCAATCTAATTAGATATAACAGTAGTTGGCTGCTTAGAATTTTTAGTAGTAGTGGCATAACGAAGAATAGATATTTTCTTTGATAAATATAAAGCCAGGTTCACTTTCCAATAATATCAATAATATCAAATTGAAAAATATTAATATATGAATTGGTTTTGCTAATGCATGCTCAAAAATATGACATAAAAGTTTTGTTTGTTTATAATCAGTTTATACCTTGTTTAACCGTCTTACATAACTATGATATATTTTTAAACAGGTAATGTTTGATCGAGATAGATTTAGTACTAAATAATTTTCTTATTGTCATATATGTAACGTTATATATGGCGTAAAAGAAAAGATACAAAATTTTGTTACTTTTTTTCCTAGACCAAAAATAGTCCAATTCAAATTACTAAGTATATATTTATGCAATGTAATATTAACAGATTCCAGAGAGTATATTAGATAAGAGGTCAAAGGCATACAACAAAGGAAGAATATTTATCCATGGAGCTAATGAGAACATAGCAAATGCTTATAAAAAGCAGTTCCAAACAGATTTGGCTGGATTCTTAAGGGCAAGGTCAGTAGAAATGAAGGAAGGTGGGTCCATGTTCCTTGTTTGCTTGGGTAGGACCTCTGTGGATCCCACAGACCAAGGTGGGGCCGGCCTCCTTTTTGGTACCCACTTTCAAGATGCATGGAATGATCTTGTCCAAGAGGTAACTCTCATGCTCCATTACCCCCTCTTGTTCCATTTCTATTGGGTCTTTTTGATTGGGGATGTGTAGATAAATTTTAACCATAACTAATCATCATAGTAAAGTATGATATGAGATTTTATTACATAGCTTTCATGATCATTTCTTTAAATATGAATACGTTTATAGTAGCGAAGGTTATCAATTATAATCTTTTCTTTCACGTTGTTGTATAAAATTATAGAATAAGCGGATCAATTTTTCATTGTCTCAACCCAAGCTTTTGCCTTCACTATCAATGATATAAGTTTATATCGTAAAAGAACATGCAACAAAAGCGAAGTATAAATTCGATTCTTGAATTTTCAAGGCCATGCCAAACTAAGAATCATGATTATATACATTTCCCTTGGCATAGAACAATATTGTACATCATCTTTTGTTACCTTTGTGAGCCAAATTGGAGAATGGCATTAGAATCATGCCCCCTCTAAAATTCTAAAAGAGCATGCGATATGGGATCAAAATGACAAACTCTTGCTTTTATTAGAATTTAAAGGTTCATTGTATGTCATCTAACCAATGATAACTAAGGTTGTTGGAAGCATTTTACAATCATGATTGATGTTCTTAGATCACATAGCTTTATAGTGTTTCAGCAAATGAATGCTCCAGTTCATCTTAGCATTTGTCTTCTGATCATATTGCAAGCCATGTCAACCATTGCATTCCCTATGATTAAATAATGGCATGTTTTTTTCTTCTTTTTTCAAGCTTTATGTAATTATGTTAAAGAACCCCAAAATTATTAGAGTTTAGGCGAATAGGCGGTGTACGTGAAAACAATCTATCTCTTTTAAAATGTGCAACAAGTATTGTGACCAGCCACATGTCATACACTAATATGATGCTGTTATACCTCTAAAATGAAATTCTCATTTTAGAGTTTTAAATACTGCGTATAAGAAGGCTTTCTTCCACAACCATCTACTTGAAATGTCATCGGTCAACCACCAAGTCACATATTGCATCAAAAAAATATGGTAAATCCTTTTACCTCAACAAAAAAATTTAAAAAGAAGGAGCGAATCCCTTTACTTAGGGCATTCTTTAATTATATCATTTCATTAACCTTCGAAATTGTGTAGTTTGTTGTTCCATCATACCACTAGAGAATTAAAGTATATGTTAGTTACTTTCAATACAATATTACTACGTACCATTTATTTCAACAAAACGTGTAATTCGCTTAAATATACAGGGTCTTATAACAAGTGAAAAACGTGATAGCTTCAACATTCCAGTCTATGCACCAAGCTTACAAGACTTCAGGGAAGTGGTAGAAGCCAATGGGTCATTTTCCATAAACAAGCTTGAAGTGTTTAGAGGTGGAAGCCCCTTGGTGGTGAGCCACCCCGACGACACGGACGAGGTCGGCCAAGCCTTTGCCAATAGCTGCCGGAGTGTTTGTGGTGTTCTCGTCGACGCTCATCTCGGTGATCAGCTCGGGAATGAGCTCTTTCTAAGGGTGGAAAACCGAGCAACAACTCATGCAAATGAACTCCTTGAGCAACTTCAGTTTTTCCACATTGTTGCTTCTCTCTCTGTTTGCTTAGACCAAAAATTAACTACTACTTCCAAAAACACCTAGCTAGCTTTATTTTAGGGGAAAAGTAGTATTAAGAAAAAGGTGGAAATTGAGGGGTTTAGGTAGCTTTTTCATCGACTTTTAGTTGAGTTGGTCATGTTTTATCCTTGTACGATCTTTTTATTTTCTTTACTTAAGTAAAAGAATATATGTTCATGTCAATTCTTGAGTTGTATTGTGTTGTTTCCATCAAATTTCATGGCGGGAGATGCTTGATTAGTTGCTTAGGAGGTGGAGAAAATTGTAAGCAATTTAAAGTTACTTGTCAAGGACCATGGTTTTTTTGATCGATTTATGAACAAGGAATGCAAAAATTTGGAAAAATAAGAAGAACGCAAACAAAAATTTGATGTGGTCTGGTCAATCTGACCTACGTCCACCCTAACGACTAGTTTGGTAGCCGATATTAAATGAGAGTAAGAGTAATATTATCATGCCGCATTTTTCATTTAAGTCTCTTATGCATTACCAATTTACCATGGTAGTGGAAACCCATCCTCAAACATGTGATTTTTTTCACAAATTTCCATTGACACTCGATAATGCCCCTATGTTAATGAATTTCTATAAAGAAAATACTTAACAAGTTTAGTAATAGACAAGCTGTCATGTATATCGACATCACATTTTGTATACGAATTGTATATGAGTTGATTATCATTACCGCCACTTATGACTATCTACTTAACGGATCATAAGAATGTGAAGTTTTTGCATTTGAATTTCAATGTAGAAAATAGATTTAAATGGAGGGGGAGGTAGAAGAGATAAGGCCTTGTTCTCGTCAACTGAACTTTGTTGAACTGAACTTATTTTTACTAAATTGAACTTATTGCTACTGAACTGAACTTATTTTTACTGAACTGAACTTATTATTACTGAACTAAACTTATTTTTACTGAATTAAACTTATTTTTACTAAATTCCTTAACAATTCATTAAAGATTGAAACTGACTTTTATTGAACTGAACTTATTTTTATTGGACTGAACTGAACTAAGTTTAACTGGACTGAACTTATTAGTTCTGTACTGACTAAACTTATTTTTACTGAAACTTATCATAATAAGTTGAGGAAAACAAGGCCTATGAGTGCTATTTCTTCACCTTAAACTGAACTTATTATGAACTTATTGGAACTTACTTAAGTTCATTTTATATGGTTTTGGAACTGCTTAGAGCTTATATGAACTTATTAAAATGACTTATTGGAACTTATATGAAGTTATTACACTTGAAACTTCTTTTTTTTTTAGTTGAAGAATTTTGTTGTGTGCTAAAAGCCTAAAATAGATCTATAATTTACTAATATACAAGAAGTTCCTTGTATACAAGGCTTATAAGCCCACAAGGCCCAACAAGTACATTCGGAACTTAACCACACAGAAACCTGAGTCCTGAGTAGTGCTCACTAACCTCATCCTCTTTCATGGACCATTAGTATATGCACATTTAGCAGCTCCATTTATATATTTAATTTTGGTTGGATGAAATTAAATTAAAAAAAATAGTGACACCAAATATAGTGAATTTGGAAATAAGTGTGTGAGCGAGAAGGAAGGTGAAACACAGTGTGTGTAAGAGAATGGAAACATGATCTGTTTCCGACGAGTCATAAGCGGTAACAAATCAGGGGTAATGGTTACCAGTTGAAAACGGATTTAATTGCTCATGCTTCACTCCAAACAGTTTCAAATGATTTCACTTAATTGCATCCATTTCCATGCTCTAATAATCCATTTCACTTATAGTCTATGGGTGTAAAAGAAGTTACTGAAAAGAAATTTTCCATTTTCCTCTATTTGATTGGTAAAGCCCGGACAACTTTCTCAAGAATGATAAACATTTTCCTTTCTAAAAGAAAAGAATGCCACAATTTTCTCCATATTGCTTACTCTTTCTCGTATTCAGTCCGTCCTCTTCCAACAATTTCGTTTTTCCCATCCTCCCAAACTGTTCTTGTGAGCAACCAAATAATGCAAACATGATTCTCATTCACATGACATATCCGGGGGTAAGACAAATTGCTCATGGACATATCCCATAACATTTACATCTCAATCCCTTTTAGAAAAAAGAAAAGAAAAGATGAAGCAACAAGAAACATCACCAGCCAAATAATCTCAGTAATAACGAAGGCTGCAGAAGGATTTGTCAGAAACTTGAGTGCTTCCCCGAGCTGTTTAACTGCAGCAAGTACCTAATCATATTCACATCCCAATGCTCCTACAGCACATCTTACTGCCTTGTGCTTCGGCAGGAGCCTCACATATACATTACTTTTTAATCAGGACGAAATGACACCTTCGTCAGTATCTTAAAAGAGGACCAAACAAGTGCAAGAGAACACCATAGATGTTTGTAACACTAGGCCTTGACTTAAAGTCCTTACCAAAGTTATGGTAATAGAGCAGCATGTCTTACCAACAAAATAATGTTCAATCCCTGTAGAACCTCAATAGCAATGCAACATGCTTTCGAAAAAAGAAAAAAATGTCTTTTCCATGTAAGTGTCTCCATAAGTTTTAAGTTTCTACGGTTCCCCTTCACCATTAATATGAATGCAAGAGACCTTGAACATAAGCAGATTTATAGTTATCTGGGAGACCGAAAAAGAAATCCACTTCCAAAGGATTAAGAGAAATCTTCCTTGAGATTATAATAACTTCATTAGAAGTTAATCCTTCAATTTTCATAACCTCCGATATGACATTCTTCCTTCTTTGAGCAGAATCAGATTCATGTTGAAAACAATCAGCAAGTCGTCCTATGTGCCCACTTGCCAATTCCATCACGTCACTAATTTTTCCAAGTTTGGTAGAGATTTCTTCCAAAACTTCAATAATTTCAGTCCTTGCCTTCGTTGTCATGCTAGCATAAGGGGTTGTTGATGATGAAGATTCCGTTGGTTTACTTAAAGGGACTGAACTAATCTCCTCGACATTAGGTTGATGACCTCCTTCTTCACCCCTCTCTTTTTCATCCACCTCATCAAGTACGTCAAACACATTTGTTGATTCATTCCCAACAACCCTATCATTGCCAAATATTTTTCCCAATTTGTCAAAATATGGGAAAGGTTTGTTCCTCAATCCTTTAGCATTTTTATGATTCTGCCATGACCATAAAAAAATTGGAAATTGTCATGCACAATGATGGTGGAAAACTATATACTAAAATAACAGTCAGTAATTTGAATCACTACCTTAATCCAATCATCCCAAACAGAGTCTGGACATGTAAAAAAAATTCCAGAGTCATCCCACTGAAATCCACTTGCACCAGAGCTACGAATCTCAACAATAGCATCATATTGCTTTATTGCTTTCTCAAAAGCTTCACTCTCGCCTGAATGTGAGGCTTGGCTTTCTTTTCAAACTTGGGTATCTTTCGTCTCAATAGAGATTCCAATACATCATAAGCACGATTACTTAAGTTACCATTGTCCATCTTCCAACTGACAGGATAAAAGAAATCACATATGGCACTGGCAAGGGCATGATCTTCATATTCTGACCATCGTGTTGAGTTGGTAGCATTATCACCTTTCCTTTTGATCCCTTGAGAGATAGATTCACTCGTGTCTACAACAGAGATATATCATGACAGAGAATATAACAATTAATAAAAGCTTAAGAATGATGCACCACAAGTTCCTCTTAGCCTATGTTACTTCGACACCCTCATTTGTAACAGAAGTCGAGTGTCGTATCGTGTCCTGTCCCACCCGACACTACACTACACTTGGATCACTTCTTTCTTAACTAAGAAACTTGACTTTTTTCTATAAAATGGCCGAGTCAGATACTTGGACACTCGTATCCGAGTAGACACTTAATCCGTATCTGAGTAACATAGCTCTTAGCAAAATTCATCTCAAAAGAATGCCAAGACTAAACCCTTAATATGTACTTGTTGATTAAACCCTGATGTTCTAAATTCTCAGATAAGAACTACAATTAGACCAACAAATATACAGCAGCAGTTCGATGACATTCAGAGGTTATAACATTACAGAAAACTCAAATTCTTAAAAGAGATATTCAGAGTGAGAGATACTCACTAGGAGAACTGATGGACTTGTTCTCATCATGCTTCACCGCCTTCAAGGCCATCTCTCGGCGGTTTTCCCAATATGTCACCGGCGCTGTAAGGTCACTCATATTTCTTACATTGTACCAAACAATGGAAAACTAATTTTGCAATTATATCTTACATCGAAACAATAAAGCATAAAAATCAATTTACAATGAAAATGTTTTACACCCAACCAAACAAAGCCTAGATGCTTCCACCAAAATGAGCAAACTTATGGTCAACCTTGAAACATAACTTCAAAAACACCTCCCGGACACCAACGCCAGCATAATCCGCCACCCAAGATAATCAATCATAAGCTATGTTACTTCGACACCCTCATTTGCCTCAAAAATCGAGTGTCGGACACGAAACTTAATCCGTGTCTGAGCAACATAGAACATAAGCATAAAACTTTCAATAAAATCTAAAACATACTTCATGTCACAACTTCCTCTTAGCAAAATTCATGTCAAAAGAATGCTAAGACTAAACCCTGAATATGTACTTGTTCATTAAACCCTGAATATGTACTTGTTGATTAAACCCTGAAGTGATAAATTCTGGGATAAGAACTACAATTAGACTAACAAGTAACAAACTATATACAGCAGCATTTCAATGACATTCAGAGGTTATAACATTACAGAAAACTCTTACGCTTCTCACTTATATTCGCATTTATGGCACGCGAAGTCATTCTAAAATCAGTAAATGAATCATTATTAGGGTTAGGGTTTCCGACATTTCCGCTATGCTGAGACTCCTCCAGCATCAAACCTTTGGGTAGAAATGGATTCACAGGCGTGTTGTTTTCATCGTCGTCAGAAGAAGAAGAAGATGAGAAGAGGTGAGAGAAAGTGAGATTGGAGAAGGTTGATTTGATAAGAGTTTGTGAGGGTTTATGATGCTGAGATTTAAGGTGGAGAGCTATAGACGCCATTAAAATGTGTTTCTTGTAGTGAAACAAGAGATAGGATTTCAAGGTACTTGTTAGTTCTTGCTATAATGGTGGATTCAAATCTTCGATGCTAAAGATGGGTAGCCATTGAAGCAGCAAGCAAAGTCCTTGAAGCTGCTCATTTCGACTGTTTTTTTTTATAAAAAAAATAGCGGGTGGCAACTGAATGCAATAAATCGAAGGTGCACCCTAGAGCACCTTTCTCATTGTGCTCCAGGTCAAAAACGCAAGAAATTGAATACAAAATGCAAGTTTGAAAGTGACAGTTGACATCCGATGTACATAAGGCAAAAATGGACGTACAAAGTGAATTTGAACAAGTTGATTTGACAGTTACTTTTTTCAAAAGTAAACCTCCTTTTTCTTCTTTCCCACTTCCCCACACTTACAACTCCATCATTTCATTTTCTCTCACATCTTTCTCCCTCATCTTTCTCTCTGACTTTCTCTTCCATCTTCCATCTTCCAAAACCTTCTCATCCTCCATTTTTACACCATTTTACACAAAAAACTATCATTTTTATTCACAATTTTCAACATTCTCAAGAACAAAAAAAATACCAAAGCCAAAAAAAAATCAAATATGGCTTGAGGTACAACAAAAACAACTTGAAAATGGATGTTAGAAAATAACTCGAACTACAAACAAAGAAGAAGGAGAACCGAGTAAGCCATTTTCATCTATGTATGTTTTATATTGTGTGAAGAATAGAAGGAATTTTATTTTTTGAAAACATATTTTGCATGTTGGTTGAAAAAAAAAATTTTGGTTTATTGCAAGGTCAATTCAAGAAGATGTTCCACTTGAAAAGTTTTTTAATTTAAAAAAGTGAAGAATAAAAAGACCAAATCTTCTGAATCTCAAAAAAACAAAAAACACGGGTATTTTTTTCTTTAATTGATGTTTGATGTACATTGGCAATCTTCACGTGAATTGATGTACATTTGAAATACATAACTATCATTTTGCGATATTCATTTTTTGATATACAATGATGATAATCTAATTCAACCTCTGTTCATTGAAGAATGATATATGTTCATTACTTGAGTTCAAGTGTTCATTGTACTTCTCCAACTTTGTTGTCATTTATTTTGTTGGGATCTTATTGTTCCCAAATATGCAAATTATCTTCTTGTACTTTGTTATATATACTTGATAATGTAAGCAACTTAATGTGCTCATTTCAGTTATCTTTTTGTACTCTGTTTATATACTTGTGTACATTACTTTTCATATACAATTAAAGGATATATGCATGTTTTATATTGTGTGAAGAATAGAAAGAATATTTTTTTTGAAAACATATTTTGCATGTTGGTTGAAGAAAAAAAATTGATTTTGATGTTCATTCATATATATAGGTGAGAATTGTGTGAAGAATAGAAGAATTTTTTTTTTTTGAAAACATATTTTGCATGTTGGTTGAAGAAAAAGAAATTGGTTTTGATGTTAATTCATATATATAGGTGAGATGATGAATTGATGTACATTGGCAATCTTCACATGAATTGATGTACATTTGAAATAAATTGATGTACATTTGAAATACAATGATGTACATAGCTATCATTTTGTGATATACAATGATGAAAATCCAATTCAATCTATGTTCATTGAAGAATGATATATGTTCATTACTTGAGTTCAAGTGTTCATTGTACTTCTTCAACTTTGTTGTCATTTATTTTGTTGGGATCTTATTGTTCCCAAATATGGGAATTATCTTCTTGTACTTTGTTATATAGACTTGATAATATAAGCAACTTAATGTGCTCATTTCAGTTATCTTCTTGTACTTTGTTATATATACTTGTGTACATTTACTTTCCACATACAATTAAAATATGCATATCTACATCATCATGAAGTTCTTGATCATTAAAAAGTTATTAGGTCTGCACTTGTGTTCATTAAATTACACATATGTACATTGGTTTATACTTAATATATTGTACATTGATTGATATTCTAATTTTCTTCTTCACCTAGTTTGAAAATCTAAAGTGAGTATTTTCTTTGTGAATTTTTCATTTATACACCATTCTTTGCATGGTTGTTCATTAATAAATTCCTGAACTGGGTCCTACAAGCATCACAAATTCCTTCAACTACTCACAAGTAATTAGTATGTCTTCTTATTTCTTTGTACATTAGTATATTCTTGTTATATAATACATATGCTTATATGTTCATTATCTATATCACCATATGTGTTGTTCATTTGTACAATGTCTATGTTATTGATTATGTACACTGCTAATCCTTACATGATCATTATATCTAACAATATGTACATACTCTCATAAAGGATTTCATAGCTTGTGACCAAGCCCAAGCATGGGAAAAAGAAAACCCCAGCCTCTCTAGAATAAGTGATATGTACACTAGATACTTGTTTTATGTACAACACAAATGTATATGTGTTCTTTACTTGTATGTTCACTTTCTTTGAGCATATGTACAATGACTGTTTCCCATATGTTCACTCTTTAAGTCTAAAACTACTATGTCTTTACCTACGTGTCCCATTACTAACTCAACAAACATTTACCCTCAATTTGATTGGATCAAACAGGTTAGGATACAATACTGCATTGACATTCTCAAGAGCAAAGTTAACAAGCGTGGAACATGGGTTGTGGAAAATGCCAAAAAGCGGGAGAAGGGAAAATGCCAAGAATCATGGATGAAATCAAGTTCTTTTTAGCAATATTTCACAATGTTCCTTTTTTATAATTAGCATTGATACTATGTATACAACAATTCCTAGAAATTTAGAATACTTTTGAATATCTACTGACTAATTAGAATCATAGTTCCTTTTGGGTTAACAAAAATATACATGTATTTCCTATATTGCAAATGTCCATTATATATCCAATTCACAATTACTTGACATGTGTACACTCAGGTGTGTATTTTGTACACTAATATATCAGCTTCTGTACAATTATACAGGTGTACACTATGTTTACTGATATGAACACTAAATTTATATATATGTACACTTTCTATTCTCATATATGTTCACTCACTTAGTCAATGGATACACTGTCTTAACCTACATGTTCACTTGACATTTAATATTTCCTATCCAAGTTGCACTAATTAACATTGATACCATGTTTCCAACAATGGTATCCCTATTTCTAGAAATTTAGAATACTTTTGTATAGTTACTGACTAATTAATCAATTTTCCTTTTGGGTTAACAAGAAAATATTCTTATATTCTATATCTTGCAAATGTCCATTATATATATATATATATATATATATATATATATATATATATATATATATATCCAAGCCTTATTATTTGACATATGTACACTCAGAGATGATCTTTTGTACACTTGCATGTAAGCAACTATACAATTACCAATGTTCACTCACTTTGTATATGTGTACAATATCATAATTTATTTATTCACTATTTGTATACACATGTACATTGTCTAAACTATATGTTCACCCATTAAGATTTTGGGCACACTAAGTTTTATCAAATGTCCTTGTATTCCCTATCTTGCAAATGTCCATTATATATCCACTAAGTTTTCTAAAAAATGTTCATTTTGTTGCATTCCCTAGCATTAATAATTAACATCACCTTCAATTGATAAAAAACAAATTTTGGTGTATTAGTCCAAGTACAACATGAATGTCCTACATGTATTACAAAACAATTAACTAATTATCTAAAAAGTACACCAAACAATGCAATATGCACAACCATCATGTATATTGATGTACACTTATTTGTTGAACCATCTTCTTCTCTTTCTCCATCATCAACTAAATCACTCATTTCATTAGAAGACATAACATTATCAATGGAAATTCCATCATTTCCAAATAAATCACCCATTTCAGGAACTAAAGTATATAAATACAAAAATAGAAAATAAAACAAATATCCACCTTTTGGGAATTTATGAGAAATAGAAAGAAATAAATGATGAAAAGAAATAAATGAAGAACAAATGAGAGAGAGAAAATGATTGTTGATAAATAAATGAGGAAGTATGTGGATTATGATGTGGACAATGAATTATGTAAATTATTTGATGTACACTAATATATTCAACAGTGTACATGAAATGTTTTTGCATATGCACGTACAATTCTCCATGTAAAAAGTGTGCATAACATAAAATTATAAAAGCAAAAAAAAGGCTCAAATTTATGACATATATTGAGAATGTTGAGATTTACATAATAAATCAGCAACCAAAATTAATGAGAGGTGGAAGAGAGATAAAATGAAAAATAGGAATAAATGAGGAAGAGAGTTAATAGGGAGAGAGAAAATGACTGTAAAGGAAATGAGAGAGAGAAATTGCTTTTGGTAAAAGCTGGCCCCACTTTTTGACTGATGTACAAACAAAGCAGTAAAAGCCAAAAATTGACAATTCTTTAAAGCAAGAAAACGGTGCCCGTTTTTCCTTGGAGCATGATTCTCTACATGCTCCCGTGTGCACTATCTTATTTGGGAACTGAATGAAGAGATGATGAGAGTGGGTAGTGGGCCTACCCTTGCCACGTCGATTTGAGTTAGGGGTGATAACGAGTCGAGTAGAGTCGGATCGAGTTTCTGAGTCGGTTTTATTGAGTTGAGTTAAGGCTAAACTTTGACCAATTTGAATGAGTTTTTAGTCGAGTTTGACTCGAATCAATTTAGAGTTATTTGCGAGTTTTCTAGTCGTCTTTACACCTCTAAGATATTGGATATAAAAATTGAATATTTCAACCCTTTATTATACCATTCAAGTTTTTCTTGAGTATTCGAGTCGAGTTTTGTGTATCCTGAGATTCTCGACCTGGTCTTATTAGCATCTCGAGTCAAGCTCGAATTTAATCTGAACTAACTCCAATCAAATGTTGATCGAGCTGTCTCGCTCGATTAATTAGCACTCCTATTTTGAACAAATGAAATCTTAAAATCGATGCAAAAGTTGATTTTTTATTATTATTATCATTAATAGTAAAGTACAAGTATTTTAACTAAGGGTACAAATCCAAGACCAAACTAAATTAACACCCATCTATCCCTCTTCCCTAAATGAGCCCCATGAGAACTGAATCCGGCCTTAGGTTGTGGATAGGCTGGTCTATCAAATCCACTCCCATATGATTCTCAACCCTATTTGAATTATATGTACCCAAAATAATTTAATCCAAAGGCTTAGACCCAAAACGGATGCAAATCAAATCTGAAAATAATCAGACCGACCCAAAGTGACTCGGCACGTAATTGGCCGAAACCACTAATGGTCACCTCTATGCACTACTTTGTCCCATAATATCAGTAAGTTATATTGATAAAATAATCTGTATTTTAAATAATAAACATTAAGACAAATTCAGTAACATATTACACACTGACATTCTAATATTATCTATAGTAGTTAAAAATTATGTTCAAAGTGTGTAAATAGTGCAAAAATCAAACTATATAATTTCTTGAAAAAATAAATGTATATAAAGTCAACGTCCTTTTTGGGCTTTTAAAATTCACCATTCGAAAATACCCCCTACATCTCTGAAAATTCACCTTTTTGTCCTGTACTTCTTATCTTATCTCGTATTATATGAGGATAACCGTAATATATTAGGAAGACAACTGTATGGGGTCTGCCCAGCAGACCTCCAGCTGGCAGCAGACCAGTGGTCCTTCCACTCCACGTCAGAGCACCAGGAGCAGAGCAGACCTCCTCAGGCAGACCGCTCCGGATATAACCTCTAGGCTGGAGTTTAATGAAGGCCTTGTTTCACCTTGGCCCACTTCCAAAGAAGCCCACTTACTTTGCTAGGTCAGTTACAAGTCCATGTCTCATATAAATACCCATGCCCATGCATAGGTAAGGTACGTTCAATCAAACACTCACAAAATACTTGCACTTGATACTCGTTTTCTCTCTACTAGAGATCTTGTGCTCAACTTGGACTGACTTAGGCATCGGAGAGGCGATCCTCGGAACCACCCCCGAGGTTTCTCCTTGTTTTGCAGGTAACCACCACCACGAAGGACGTTTGGGAGCCACGTTCCACCAAGTACCCACCACCACATACATTGTAGCTGTCTTGGACAGAAACAATTTGGCGCTAGAAGGAGGGGAAGAGTAGAAAAGCCCAATCTACAACTTCGCAATGGTGGTTCCAACCTCAGAAACACTCGGTTCCGACAGTTCAGGAGGAGAGAGCAACTCTCCACTGAGAGAAACATCCACGAGATCCACTAGAAGGGGTAGTGCTGCTACCACCAGGTCAGTAAGAAGGGAGAGCACTGCTACCCACACTCGAGAAACAAGGCAGACCCAGCAGCCAAGCAGCTTGGTGGTCATGCCCACACCTGAACAACTCTAAGCAGCCATCCACGTGCTGCAATCTGCCCAGCAGTTTATGCAAACTGTTGGAGGCCAACCTGCTCGAAAGAGGAGCAGAATCAGAACACATGGTTCCGTTCGAAGGCACCTGCAGCTGTCATCTGAAGAGGAGGCATCCGCAGCAAAACCCCTATGCAGGTACAACAAGACAAACATCACCCCCACCCCAACGTCAGAGTATGGCCTATCTAGCCGCTCTAAACCTGGATACATCAAGAGGGGTTGGCAGGAGGAAGAATGGGATACTGAGATGATGCAGGAGGAACATCCCAGCATGTTCGAGGAACTGACACCCACAGGGTATACAGCAGGCTCAAGCAGGAAGTCTGTCCACAGAGGAAACCCAGGAGGCGCAGCCCAGAATGTCCAGCCCCGGCATAGGATCAGGCGTAACTCAGGAGCTGAAGAGGCCCTGTCTACGCCTGGTGGCGGATCAGTCAGAAGGCATGTCAGCCAGAGATTGGGAACAATTCCAGAAGAGGGCTCTGGCGATAATGGAGCCCCCACAGATCTCAGAGGACTCATAGCCCACAGAGTCAACTCCAGACCCATTGTGGTATCACCAGCAGAGGAGATTAGGTCTCCTTCCAAATCTCCCTTCACACCTGAAATCATTGCGGCCAGAGTGTCAAAAGCGAAACTCCCACCGAATCTCCAGTTCGAAGGGGAGGGAGACCCAAAGGAGCATGTGGCAGCCTTTGAGACCCACATGGAACTAGGGAACTACAATGGGGCCACCTGGTGCAGACACTTCCCTGCCACTCTGGCAGGGATATCTCAGACCTGGTTCAAAACTATCCCCCAGGGAACGATTGCTAACTTTGATGAACTGAAGAAGAGATTCAAAGAGCACTTCGTCAGTGGAAGCAGGAGAAACAAGTCCACCCATGAGCTGCTATTGCTGAAGCAGACTCAGAATGAGAGCTTAGGGGATTTCATAGGGAGGTTCAACATAGAGCTGGTGCACATCCCAGAGCTGGAGCAGAAGCTCGCTCTGCACGCTCTGAGGAACGCCCTACCCCACACCAGTAAGTTCAGAGATGACCTTAAATGGGTCACCATGACAGAGCTCAGCGAAGCCGTGGCCCTGGCAGAAAAATACATAGCTGTCGAGGACTTCAACAAAGCCTCGACACCCGGAGCAGGAGCAGGCAGACCTGCCAGGCAAGATACCAGGCAGAATGAGCATCAGTTCATAGGAGGCAGACTGAACTTTGGAGGCCCCAGGCCCCATCAGAACAGAGGAAGAGAAAAGAAAATGGAAGCAGAGAGGGAGGTGGACCAGCTGAGGGCCTAGGAGAAGTATAACAACTACAGCAACCTCAGCATGCCAAGGGCTGAGATCTTTCTGACCAACAGAGATAAAAGCAAGTGGCACAGACCACCTCCAACCAAGAAGAGAAGCCTAGGCCCCAACATGGCAAAGTTCTGCGCTTTCCATGAGGTGCCAGGCCATAGTACCGAAGACTGCATAAGTCTGAAAAATGATCTAGAAAGCCTTATCAGAAGAGGCTACTTTAAGGAGTACCTAGCCTGGAATCAGGGGATCAAGGAGAAGGAGCAACAGAATGAAGGTCAGAAACTGCAGGACAAGCGGGTAGAGATCAAGGAAGGGAAAAAGAAGACGATATACGTCATATTTGGCAGTTCTAGTTCGATGGGGGGAGAGAGGGCTCATCTGAGGCAGCTCACCCACCCCAACCTCTACTCCATCGACCAAGCATAGTTGAGCCCAGATCTGCCAAACATGACTTTTACAGCAGAGGACTGCAAAGGCATCAGTTTTCCACATTCTGACCCTCTAGTGGTCACTCTAGAGATTAACAGCACAGATGTACGAAGAATACTGTTAGATGGCGGGAGCGCCGTGAATATCCTTTATAAGGATACCTTCGATAAAATGGAGTTGGACCGTTCAATGCTGAAACGAGGAGGAACTCCAATCGTCGGATTCACAGGGAACTCCATCATCCCAGAGGGGAAAATACATCTGACTGTAACCACAGAGGGGCAGAATAGGGTGAAAAGAACTATAGTGCAAGAGTTCCTGATAGTAGACCTCCCATCAACGTACAACGCTCTGATGGGAAGGAAGTTTATTGAGGCAGTACAGGGAATCCCGTCAACCCATCACCAGACCGTGCTTTTCCTAAGCAGCACTGGTGAGGTGGGCAGACTGAGGGGAGACCAGAGAGCAGCTAGGTCATGCAATCTGACCGCTCTGAAGAAGGATAAAAGACCTCCTCCTCCTGACCACTCTGGGTCCAGGAGAAAGAGGAGAAAGGAAAAGAAGGAAGGAAAGAAGAAAGAGGCTGAAGAAGCCAAGAAGGACCAGGCTTAAGAAGCCGGGAAGGAAAAAAAGGAAGGAAAGGCCGAAGAGGCCGAGGAAAAAAAGGAAGAATGTGTCGCTATCAGTGAGGCTGATGCTCGGCCGGAAGCAGAACATGAAGCAAATAAGCTTGAACCGGGGGAAGAGACCGAAGAGGTACTCTTGAGACCGGAAGAAGGCAGGACAGTCAGAATAGGTAAAGACCTGGATCTTGAAACCAGAGTCAACCTAATAAGTCTGCTGAAGGAGAATGCAGATGTGTCTCCTTCTCAGCAGCTGAGATGCCTGGGGTAGACCCCGCCACCATCAACCACAAGTTGAACACTGCTGCAGGGTACAGACCTGTAAAGCATAAGAGAAGGAACTACTCTGCGGAGAAAAATAAAGCCATCGAGGAAGAAGTTCAGAAGCTGCTCGAGGCAGGGTTCATAGAGCCCTGCAAGTATCCAGAATGGATGGCCAATGTGGTGATGGTGAAAAAGGCGAACGGGAGCTGGAGGATGTGTGTCGACTTCACAGACCTCAATAAGGCCTGCCCCAAGGACTGCAACCCCTTGCCAAGAATCGACCAGCTGGTAGACTCCACTAGTGGTCATGCTCTACTCAGCTTCATGGACGCATTCAGCGGATACCATCAGATCTTCATGGATCCTGCAGACAAAGAGAAGACGACATTTATCACCCCTATCGGGGTATTTTGCTATGTCATGATGCCCTCCGGGCTGAAGAATGCAGGCGCCACCTATCAAAGGCTGATGGATCAGGTCTTTGCAGGTCAGAGGGGAAGGAATCTGGAGGTGTATGTGGATGACGTCATCACCAAGAGCAAAACTGAGACTGACCATATAACAGACCTGAAGGAGACCTTCACCAACCTCCGCAAACATAGCATGAAACTGAATCCTAAAAAATGCGTGTTCGGAGTACGGTCAGGGAAATTTCTGGGCTATCTGGTCAGTGAAAGGGGGATCGACGCGAATCCCGACAAAGTGAAAGCAGCTATGGATCTGCCAGAGCCTAAAAGCATCAGAGACATCCAGAGGTTGACAGGCAGAATGACAGCCCTGTCCAGATTCATAGCTCATTCTGCAGAGAAAGCTCTCCCGTTCTTCAAGATATTGAAGGGGAACAAAGAGTTCAAGTGGGAAGCAGAGCAGAGGGAGGCATTCCAGAAGCTGAAATCACACCTCTCTGATATGCCAACACTGGCCAGACCCAAGACAAGGGAAGCTCTCTTCCTGTACATTGCTGTTACTGCTGCAACTGTGAGTGCAGTCCTGTTGAAAGAAGAGAACAAGAAGCAGCAGCTAGTGTACTTTGTGAGTCACACCCTCACAGGGGCAGAAACACGCTACCCATTGATAGAAAAGGCAGCCTACGCAGTAGTGCTGGCCACCAGAAAGCTGAGGCATATTTCGACGCACATCCTGTCACTTTGCTGACAAATATGCCTCTGGAAAAGGCAATGGAGAAGGTAGACAAATCAGGGAGAATCATGAACTGGGCCCTGAAGCTGACAGGGTTCGGCATCAAATTCTCCCCACGAACCGCCATAAAAGTTAAAGCTCTGGCAGATTTCCTAGCAGAGTGTGCCTATCAGGAAGCAGTTGGAGAGCCCAGAGCCTGGGAAGTCTTTACAGATGGGTCTGCAACCATCAATGGCTTTGGGGCAGGCGTGATCATCAGAACCTCGGAAGGGAAAATCATTGAATACGCCTTGAAATTCATGTTTTCAGCAACTAATAATGATCAGAGTACGAAGCGGCCATCGCTGGTCTGCAGCTCTGTCAGACTCTGGAAGCCAAGCACGTCCACCTCAAAATTGACTCTCAGTTGGTAAACAACCAAGTCAAGGGGGAGTATGAGACCAAGGAGCCGACAATGCAGAGCTACTTGGCCAGGATGAGGTCTCTGATTTCAAATTTTGAAAGCTTTAGAATTGAACAAGTGCCTAGAGCACAGAACGCCCAAGCAGATGCTCTGTCCAAATTAGAAAGCAGCAGTCTGCAGGAGCTGAACAGGTCTGTTCTGGTGGAAGTCAGACCCACCAGTGCAATCTGCGAGGATGCAGAACGAATTTTAGAGTTGGAGGATATGCCAGAGTGGATCAGGGAGATCGCTGAGTATAAACAGACTGGTAAACTACCAGAGGGAAAGATGAAAGCAAGAAAGTTGAAGCTGACAGCATGCAGATACTGTCTGATCGGGGACGAGCTATACAAGAAGTCTTTCTCTCTGCCCCTACTCAAATGCGTAGGGAGAGAGACGCAGACTACATACTGAGAGAGATCCACGAAGGTCTCTGCGGGCACCACATCGGGCCAAGAGCTCTGGCCCATTAATTTCTCAGAGCTGGTTATTATTGGCCCACAATGAAAGCTTACTCTAAGACTCTGGTGAAAAAGTGTGACAGCTGCCAGAAGTTCGCGCCAAACATCAAGCTGCCAACAAACGACCTCATGCCGATCTACAACCCCATCCCATTCGCCCAATGGGGGCTGGACATTCTGGGACCCTTTACAACGGCCCAATATCAGAAGAGATGGTTAATTGTGGGGGTAGACTACTTCACTAAGTGGATAGAAGCAGAAGCCCTATCCACTATCACAGAAGCAGCCATCAGAAAGTTCCTATGGCAGAGCATCATCACCAGATACGGGATTCCAAAGGCTTTCGTCTTCGATCACGGGAGACAGTTTGACAATATGCCCTTGTCAGAGTGGCTGGAGCAGTTTGGGATCAAATACGCTCTATCTTCAGTCTGCAACCTTCAGTGCAATGGTCAAGCCGAAGCCGCTAACAAGCAAATCCTGATAGGTCTGCAAAAGAAGCTGGAGGAGCAGAAAAGTAAATAATTAGAGGAGCTGCCCAACACTCTGTGGTCAATCAGAACCACAGTCAAAGAGTCAACTGGGCAGACCCCCTTCCATCTAGTGTATGGCTCTGAGGCTGTCATGCCTGTGGAGATTGGATCTGAAAGCCTGAGGATCAGCCTATTTGAGCCAGATCTGAATGATGAAGCTCTGAGAACAAATCTAGATCTGCTGGATGAACACAGAAATGAAGCTAGGTTGAGAATGGAAGCCTACAAAGCCAGGATCAGCAGATGCTATAACTGGAAAGTGAGGGCTAGGCCTTTGGAGGTAGGGGATCTGGTGCTCAGAAACGCAGCAGCTGTGCAGAAAGACAAAATACATGGAAAGTTGTCAGCTAAATGGGAAGGACCTTACCAGGTTAGTGAAGAGCTACACCCTGGAACCTACAGATTGAAAAGAATGGATGGGAGCGAACTGAAAAGCAACTGGAATGCCCGAATACTGAAAAAATACTTCGTGTAACCCAGATTGTATCAAAAACTCCTATGAATGAAAGGCCTTTGAGCCACCTTTTGCAAACTATACACTCTCCATTTCGCACGAAACCCCCATCCCCTTATCTATTCTCTATAAAAAAACAAAATGCCAATATCAGACAGACCATTAGCAGACTGAGGAAAAATACCACAGTCTGGCAAAAGAAAACAGGGTCTGAGTCAGACTGAAGGCTGAAGAGGCCCATCAGACACAAAAGATAACTATATAATGAAGAAAGGGAGCCATCCGTAAGGTCAACTCTGTCCAGAGCCCATGAGGACCGCAGAGTGATCGGATGCCGGCTCAACTTAGCGATGTCATAGACCTCTACCTCTAAACCTGCAGGGCCAAAGGCCTGAAAAGCAGCAAGGATAAGTCATAGACACCTAAGGTTAATGGGGACACCAGAGTTCTAAAGAACCAAACGTACCCCGACACGAAAATGATGGCAGAAGAAGTTAAAGGGCGAACCCCAAAACTCCCAGAACCATCATGACTTAGGGCGTCAAAATACCTCCTTTGCTCTGCTTATCGTTGGATTTTTGTCACGCATAAGGCAGAGCAGAAGAGTAAAGGGCCCTTAAGGTCGCAGCTCTGAGCAAATTTCACCCGCTACCGAGCCGAGTAAACGAGAACTCTCAGATATGCTATATGGTTGCACAGCAAACTCAGCATCAGAGCAGAATGCCCTTGGATCTGTAAGACATGCCGGGCAAAAAAGCAGCAGAGCACAAGCACTTAGCAAATATAAAAAGACTTAGCATGCGCAAGATAGAAGAGACAAAAGTCAACATAAGAATACAACTTGCATTTCCGAGGAATCATTGTATCTTACATGAAAGATCTGGCTATAAGCCATATCAGAATGCTACAGAATACTACAACAACGGCGGATACCTAACCAAAAGAAGGGAGCAAATACAGATGAAAAGGAAATGTTTGACTATTTAATTACAAATATTACAAGAGAAGTCAATTAGGGATATCATCAGAGGGAAATAACGGAGGACTGCAGTCAGTTCAGCACAGGCTCCCAGCTCATCCACCTCAACAGCTCAGACAGGAGTCACAAGAGGACTGAGGCGAAGCGTGAGATAGCCGCCCGAGTTCCCATTGTTTAGGAACAGAGCCGCCATCTCCCGCAGAGCTCCCATCAGCTTGTTGTTCTGAGCTCTCTCCCTCTGGAGGCAGAGAGTAGAGCAGCTCCAGGTCTCTGACCTCCTGGGTAGCAGGAGGTCGCATGTGCACCTCACTGGCGTAGGCCTCCTCGAAAGCATCCCAGTTGAAAGAGGGCTACAGATGCCAGAGGACTCTACGGACCGCAACTTTGCAATCCTCCCAGTACTTGTTCCCGAACGCCTCCTCCATCTGTGCAGCCCGGGCTGTCTCTTCAGCACGCAGCTGGGCCTCTTTCTGCCTCAGAGCCTCCTTAGCCTCCTTACCTCCCTCTCTGAAAGAAACTTGTAGAACTCTGCCCCTAGCTCATCCTCCCTCAGTCTCAGAGCCTCCTCAGCCTCCTTGGCCTGCTGAGCCAACTTAGCAGAGCAGCCTTCATGGTCAGCCTGCACAGCAGAGAGCTGACCCTTGAGCTGCTCTTGCTCCTTCAACACTGCCTGCAGCCTGGCCTCGGAGGTCTTCAGCTTGGTCTACGCCACCGAAGCGCGAGACAACGCCTCACTCAGCTGGGAAGAAAGCTTGGAGTGTTCGGCCGCGATAGCCTCTGCTTGCATCGCCATACCCTCCATGCGTTAGTTGGCAGTTCGCAGGGTGTCGCGCTCCACAATCAGAGCATCCCTCTCCTCCTCAGTTTCACGGCATGTAGACACAATCATAGAGTTCTGAGCTTTCAACTTAGCGTACTCTTGACTCTGCTGTGCTACCTGAGCCTTAAGCTGATGCAGTTCAGGGAGGTCTGCCTCATGTCTGCCCAGCCCTAAAGCATGGCAGAACTCCCCAATGAAGGCGCCAGCCCACGCAGCCTATATTCAAAGAAAGATAGATCAGATTGAACACAAAAATACCACAATCTGCCAAGGCAGAGAAGTTGAAGAACTTACCAAGGGAACGTCCTGGATGACGTAATCCCCAGAGAAGCGACTGGCCAGAAGCTTCAGCCACTCATTGGGGTCAGGGAAGGCCACGGACGTCTGCTCCTGCCCCTGAGCCTCTTGCTGGTCATCCGTCGATCCCCTCTGCAGAGAACCTGAGCCAAAGGAAAGACTAGTAAGTTCCACAAAAGGGAAAGGGCCGGAATTGAGGTCGGGTAAGGGGTACGCACCTTTGGTGACCTGCTCCTCCTCAACATCAATGATCTGAAGGGGGTCAGCAGGGAGTCGAACCTTTTTATGATGGGGAGCTCCTTCCTCACTCTGCCTCTCAAATGGTCTCTTCTGGGAATGCGAAGAGACCTCAGACTCAGCTACAGTCTTCTGAGCAACCTCTGCAGGAGACTTAAGTTGGCCCGCAGTTGGAACATAGGTCTGAAGAGCCTCAGCAAACTGCGCTTTCTTAGCCCGCAACTGCTGCTGAAGAAGACAAAAGGTAACAATGTCATCAGCAAAATAGGGCACAGATCGAATTGAAAATTGTAAGACAGAAGAAAAAAAGAAAGCACTAACCAAACGCGCCAACTGCTCAGGAGTAGGAGCAAGGACCTGCTTGAAACCTCTGGGAGGAGGAGGAGCAACCTTCCTTCAAGGAGGAGTAGGCTTCTGGGCAGGAGGAGTAGACTTCTGAACAGGGGGAGACACGACAGTCTCCACCACTGGGACAGAAGTGGCACTCTGCTGCTCCACCCTCTCATGTTGGAGAGGCTCCAACACCTCCCCCTGGCTGGTCTGAGCAGACGTAGGGATGGTCTGCCCACAAGGACCTATCAGATTAAAAGCAAGGCAGAACAGTCAAGAACTTTCAAGAAAAGTGAAAAAAGGGAAGAAAGAAAATTGTACGGGTCTGAAGAAGACACATACCTAACGGAATCTGGCCCTCAGTCTGGCCCTCTGTAGCCTGAGTTGTGACAGTCTGAGCAGTCTCTGCCTCAATCCTGTCAAACCCCGTCATGGCTTGGTGAGACTCCTGACCAGTTTCTTTTTCAGTCCTGTCGGACTCGGTCGTTGCTTGGTCAGGGTCATCCATGGGCACGTCCTCCACCACAGGTGGATCTGAAAATAAGCAGAACAGATGAGAAGTCTACAACAGAATGCACACAAGCAGAAAGAACAGATTGATGATCGTAAATAGTACCTGGTTGCACAGGAGGAAGCTGTTGCAAGGGTTCAACAACCAGAACCGTCCCTTGCAGAGTACTGGCTCCCTCCGCATCACCATCATCATCATCATCGTCGTCCTTCGGCAGGTTCACAGCACGCCGAGGACGTCGAATCTGCAAAGGAACAGCCGCCGCCTCCTCCTCATCACCAGACTCAATCTCGGTGATAGTGGCAGAAGCGCCAGTCGGCGGCCGAGACACCCCTGTATACCTATCCACAAGCTCCGGACGCTTGGTTCGGAGGGAAGGATGGTCCAGGGGAGTAGTGTTAATCTCCTTGATAAAATCAGGGACGGTGTAGGTCCTTGGATCCGATATCGGACGATACCGGCGACACACCGAAGACTCACTCAGACCCAGCTCCGAAGGGATGGCAGACCCCCAGACTCTCTGAAAATATCAGAAAGTTTATCAGCAATCACAAATCAGCTAACAGGCAAAAAATAAGGGAAAGGGGGCAGAGCGTATTTATGAGCTCAGGACCCACCCATAATCAAAGCGCGAGCTATCTTTCTGTTTGGAGCTGCAGAACAGCACAAAAAATGAGTGCCTTGGGGCACAGTAGAACGGAAAATAAAATGTACATGAAGAAGACTGGCAGAGCACTTACCGATAGTGTAGTCGGGTGACAGTTTGCCTATCCTCATGAAGGCATTCTGACACATCACATAGTGATGCGGAAGCCAATACTTGGGAAGAAACTGCTTCCCATCAGCAGCCTTGGATTTGGACTTGAAGTAGTAGTAGGCTACCCTCTCGTCCCAGTTCAGAACATGAGGGTCCTTCTGCTTCTGAAAGTCAGGCACCACAAGGCGCAGAGGAGCCCTTAATTGATAATGGTGCCCCGCTTCTATCGGTACTCTAACAAAGACGAAACTATCCCGCCAATCCTTCAGAGTGAGATCAACAGGATAGACCGTCAGATGGTTGGTTCGTATCGAACCTGTGAAGTAGCCATACTCCCCCCTGCCTCTGAAAGAAAAACAGACACTTGAAAAGGTTCATGGTCATGGGGAATTCCAGAGCTTCACAGACCCAAATGAACCCCAGAATCTTCTTCAAAGACTGGGGATTAACCTGGCAGAACGCCATCTTATACTCGCAGAGAACCCACTCCAGAAACCAATGGATTGGAAACCTAAGCCCAAACTCCAACTGCTTGAGATAAACGGCAGTGTACCCCTCTGGTACATCTGTCAAGCTCTGACCCTCCTTGGGAACTACCACCCAAGACCCACGAAGTGGCTTGATCTCCGCAACAATCTCAAGGTAATAAGCAGCATGCGCCCGTTTGAACGCATCTGCAGTTTTCTTCGCCAAGTAAGGCTTGCCCTTCCTGTCATAAAGGGCAGTGAGTCGCATCTCATAATCACTGTAGGCCCACTCGATTCTGGGCAGAGTAGGCTTGAACTTATAGTTGGGGGGAACATGTTGGTCTCAGGACCCAACAGCTTCCGGCGTAAGCCGTCCCAGGGATCAAAGATCTCCCATTCCTCTGGAACCACCTCGTCCTTACAACGAGGAAGATTCAACTTCAAAAACGGAGACTGGGTATCCATCGGGTAAGGCTCATCCGGTTCTGATGAAGAAGTAGACACCACGCCTTTTCCACGGGAGGCGGCACATTGAGAAGTAAACATTCTGCACAACACAAGTGGCAGAAGACAAAGCAATCAGACCTAAAGCCACAATACAAAGTAGTCTGGCACCTCAGACCTACATACTGAGCCACCAGACTGGGGGGCAAGGATATGTATGGTAGGTGAAGACCAGAGATAGCCAAGAAATAGGATATTTTCTTGCTTTTCCTGCAAAAAGATACATGCAAAGTAGTCTGGCGCCTCAAACCTACAGACTGAGCCACCAGACTGGGGGGCAAGGATATGTATGGTAGGTGAAGACGAGAGATAGCCAAGAAATAGGATATTTTCTTACAAATGATACAAGCAAAACAACGAAGGCATATCACAAAGATCCACAGCCCAGCAAATAAAGAGGATAACAGGGTAAACAAAGCAAACCCTAAAAATCCCACAGACAACAGCCAAGCAGATAGGCAGAGCAGAGCTCAGCTGAAGAAGCAGAGCAGAGCCTACCATCCAGAACAGCAGACTGGAAGTGAAACAACACCAAACAGATCTATGAAACAAGGAGATAAACAATCGCATATGAAGACCAAAGAAAAGAAAACCCTAATTTCCAAAACACAGGCAAATAAGTGTGTACAGAGGAAAAAAGGGGAGAAACCCATAAACACAGAGAAGATCACATCCAAACCATCCAAGAAGGAAAAATCAAGAGTAGATCTGGGAAAAGGAGTTTACCTGAATGGAGAACGGAAGACGCTGAGAAAAGAGAAGACGAAAACCACAAACGCAAAGTATCAACACTTCAAATTGAGTTTCAAACACAGCCAAATCCCAGGAAAATGAAGAACTTTCACTTAAAAACGGCTAGGGCGAGAGGAGATTTTTGGGAAGCAACAGGAAAATCTGTGGGCAAGAGGTTCGAAAGAGAAGAGAATGAAAAATTTCACAAAGGGTCGATTCAGCCTTGAAATAGGCAAAATTCATCCACTCAGCATTAATTTGCCATCATTACATTCCTTGGGAACCCAAAGAGTCACATCAATTCAATTCAATTCAAAATGAATTAATGACCCCTGCTCAACACCCCAACCAAATGGGCGGGAAAAATGGAAGCACTCTGGATTCTGTGAAGAGCAACTCCCAGAGAATCACGTATCAGTCTGCGAAGAGCAGAACGCCAGACCAAAAACAAACGTACCCAGCATATTGCAATCTGCAAATACTGGGTCCTGGGGGCAAATTGTATGGGGTCTGCCCAGCAGACCACTGGTCCTTCCACTCCACGTCAGAGCACCAGGAGCAGAGCAGACCTCCTCAGGCAGACCGCTCCGGATATAACCTCTAGGCTGGAGTTTAATGAAGGCCTTGTTTCACCTTGGCCCACTTCCAAAGAAGCCCACTTACTTTGCTAGGTCAGTTACAAGTCCATGTCTCATATAAATACTCATGCCCATGCATGGGTAAGGTACGTTCAATCAAACACTCACAAAATACTTGCACTTGATACTCGTTTTCTCTCTACTAGAGATCTTGTGCTCAACTTGGACTGACTTAGGCATCGGAGAGGCGATCCTCGGAACCACCCCTGAGGTTTCTCCTTGTTTTGCAGGTAACTACCACCACGAAGGACGTTTGGGAGCCACGTTCCACCAAGTACCCACCACCACATACACTGTAGCTGTCTTGGACAGAAAAAACAACAATAACTTATCATGATCGGTCTAAGTAACCTGCACCAACTTCCACATCATGAAGCTTCTGTATTTCAACTTTAATAGAGGAAAAAGATTAAGACAAACTATTAAAAGGGAGAAGAAAGAAGAGACTTGGTATTCTCTTGTATGCTAAGAGTAACACTCCATCCAATCTTTCTTTACCTAAAAACATAGTCTTTATTCTACTAATATACTCCCTCTGTTTCTTTTTGTTTGTCTCATTTACTATAGCTCCAAATGTCAAGGAGAGTGATGTCATAAACATGTAGGTAGGGACAACAACTAAAAAGTTTACTTATTTTATAGTAAATTGGTGATTAAAGTAGGTGAGAGAAGATTATGAGGTACATATGGGACCAAAAAGAGATAAAGTAGGGGTATATGAGTAATACCATTTTTCCATATAAGTAAAGATGAAAAAGTAGGACAAATAAAAAGAAACAGACAAAAATGAAAAGTAGGACAAACAAAAAGAAACGAAGGGAGTATTACACTTTGACTAATTTACTTATTTATCCATAAAAAACATAATTACGTGGAATTTTATTTGTGTCTCAATATATATTTTCAATATACTATGATAACCGTCAAAGTTATATGTTGACAAGTGTAAAAGTCAAACTATATAGATTAGATAATAATAATATAGGAAGTGAGAGTATAAAAGACCGATTTATAAAACCACAAGGCCATACAAGTAATGGGATCATCGAATTCAAGACCAAACCGAGCAACCCATAAAAACAAACTCCCTTGAACTGCCAGTCGAGCCTTTTCACTCAATGAAACAAGTGAAACAACCCATATGATTTTGGTCAAACTAAGACCGAAAATGATCTTACCTCTCAAATCCACAAGGAAGCGAATGTTGAAAAACAAAATCACCACATGATAAGACCGCAAAGTTTAGCATAAATGCACGGGTTATGGCAAATACATTGTTATAATAACAACTCAATAGAAATCACAATATATGAGCAGAATGTAACAATAATGGCATTTTAATCAAAAGAAAAAATCTCAACGAAAAGCCAAGACTAGAAACAAAGATACTGGCTCCTTCTGGGGTACAACTACAAGGGGCATATATTTTCTGGGGTAAAACAAGAACGATTAGGGTTTGAAGTAAACAAGACTCGAGCTGAAATTACCAGATTTGGCATTGTGTTAAATTCAATATTCATCAAAAGTGATGCAATCACTAATAATTTGTCAAAATATTTTATCTTCTTAATACAGATTTCAACACAATTTAGATTAGCTAAAGTTGATAGGATGCTTTTCATGTAGCAAAACAACAAAGCCTTATTCCCCAAGAAGATTTGAGATCGGCTAACATTAACCACCATCTACAAGCGTCGGAGAAAAGTGATGGCATCGACAAATGACAAAAAATTAAAAATAAAATGCTTTTACATATAGCATGGAATAAAAGGTGCTTTGATTCCGAAGGTGAAACAACTAATAGTCATCATGCCCACATATATCATTCTGAAACACAAAAGAGTACAGCTGAAGTACTTGATTGTGGATAAATGTGGAGCTCAAAAAATGAACTATGTTGCATTTTTTTTCTTCCAAATGATGGAAATAAAATAGTTTGTCATTGAGAGAAATAAAGTAAACAACAACTCAATGCATGCAATTCTGAGATTGGTATGTCCCTTGCATGTACTTCTGGCAAATAATTAGCATTGTCTGATACAATAGTCAGAATGGTTTTACAGGAAAGGCAATAGCAATATAATTGTGCGTGTCTATGTGCCTATAGACAGGATATAAAACAGAGAAATGATGCACCCCTGATAATTGGGCAACTATAGATCTCATGACAGTTCCTGCAATCTCAAACCCCAACCACTTGAATGTAAACAGAGAACACCCTTCGAAAGCAAACATGATTTTCATTCACATCATGTATATTGGATAAGACAATTGCTAATTGACAATCCAGTAACATTTACATCTCAAACCATTTTTAAAAAACGATGAAGCAACAAGGAACACCATTACATCACAGCCAAATCATCTCAATTTTGTCGAATGCCTGACCTATTGACCTGCAGAAGGATTTGTCAGAAACTCAAGTGCTTTCCTGAGATGTTCAACTGCAACAGGTACCTCATCAAATGCCAATGCTCCTACAGCAAATCTTGCAGCCTTATGTGCTTCAGCGATCTTCTCGGCTGGGGGCTGGTAGTTGCTATCATAATGGTACGTCTGAGCATTAGTTGGAGTCTGAACACTGGTTGGAATATCTTGCACATTCCCATTTCTGCTGCTTGAACTATACAGAGGAGCTGATGCATAGTTAGTTACTGATGGGCTAGACTGGTGAGGATACGGAGCATCAGAACCTTGATAATAAGATGGATGATGTGAGGGGACAGCTGGGAGACTACTTTCTGAAAAACTTGGATATGACTGAAAGTTAGGCAAAGAATGGGGTCCTGGAATGTCTTGAGGATGATAATTTTGTGGGGCCTGTGGTACATGATGAGGTTCTTGCGGATAAGTTTGACTTTGATATGGTTGAGGATAAGTAGGATTCTCTGGCCTTCCGGAACTATGACCAGATTGGTAGTCATGTGAAGGATAATCGGCTGTATGGGGAGAATAATCAACACTCTGGGAAGGATAGTTGCCACTCGGAAAAGATGGAGGTGAGGGTGAGATATCAGCCGAAGACTGTCTCTTCAAACCATCTGGGAATTGAGTTGAGGGCATTCGGAACAATTCTGGGCTTGGATTGATATCATGCCCTGTCTCCCTTGGTTCAACACCCTGCAAAATGCAGCTACTAAGATTTTTGCCTCAAAATCTTACACAAAATTTAAAAACATCACTGTTGTAACTAAAATAAATAATTTCATGGGAAGGGTATAAGACCAGCATTACATGGGTCGGGGTGTTGGGCAATTAGGAAAGGTCATCTTGGGAAAAAGCGGGTAGCAATAGGAATAATGCATGTGTTGAAATGGATGCATAGGAAAATCTTTAAGGGAGAGAAATAGAAGACAAGGGAGGCCAAAGCAAGAAGTATCTATATTTGTATTAAAAGTATGGACACAAGTTCCAGTGCGCCACTTGTCATGCGATATCACCATCCCTTCTTTCAATAACATTCTATACACATCATTCTCAGATATTAGAATATTACAAACATTATCAATGTGAAGATTCAAAGTCATAACCTCAAGTTGGGAGAAATAGTACTAAACCAACACTTTTATCAAAATAAATGATGATACATTGATTTTTCATGGAAATTGACAGGATTCCAAATTTTCCTAAGTACTCCCTCCGTTCCCATTTGATGTTTTCATTTGGAATCTTGGGAAAAACCAATGCAAAGTGAGGTGGATCAGTGGATGAGAAGTTTCTTAATTTTATAATGTATAAAGTGTACTTTGATACCTTTTTGCTTTTGAAAAAGTAAGAGACAAAGAAAAGTGGGTGATCGGAAAATAAATGATTCTAAAGTGGGTCATGTGTAAGACAAAAGGTAAAAAAAAAGTGTAGTAAACATTTGGTTGTTGTAGAGTAAGATGGAGAAATAAATATTTTCAAAACAGAAAAGATTCAAAGTAAGAAGATCTTTTAGAAACATCTTAAAAAGGAAAATGGGAACATCAAATGAGTATGCTCTCAGACACCTCATTTACAATAAGGTTGTTGTAGAGTAAGATGGAGAAATAAATATTTTCAAAACAGAAAAGATTCAAAGTAAGAAGATCTTTTAGAAACATCTTAAAAAAGGAAAATGGGAACATCAAATGAGTATGCTCTCAGACACCTCATTTACAATAAGGTTCCGGATTTTCCTAAGTATAAAGGAATACTCTCGAACACCTCATTTACAATAAGGTTCCGGATTTTCCTAAGTATCGTGTTGTTGCAACTATATGGAAACACATTAATACACATATACGTATCCAGTTAAAGCAACTCTAACAGTTTTTAATAGCATGTGATCATTTTAAACTCAAAAAAAAAACATTAAATGCTTCAAAGGCCAAATTTTCTATCTGCATGAATATGTGATCACTCTACCTTGAACTCAGATATGTTGTTATAAGCATATTCCATCGATTAACAAACGGTTTACAATTCCTAAGCACAAAACAAGTATTCGGCTCTATATCATATCAGCAAGCACTAGATCCCATCTTTAAGCTTGTATACCTTGGTCCAAAATTTTGGCTGATCGGTATGAAACTGCTAGATAATTTGTAGATCTAATACTTTCCAAAGACCAAGAAACGAAATGGAAAATATTAGACACTCATCCAAAGGGAGAAAGTAAGCAAAAAAAATTCTTTCAACAAAATACTTGGTTTCCACCACAACAATCCTGTAAGTGTCTATATCTAAGGATGTTGTAAGGATTTAGAAGAACAGTGGAAGATTACAAAAACTGCCTGCATTCCTTTAAGGTCATTGCAACTAATTACCTGATTTAAATCCTTAATCCTGATTCCTATGCTTAGGACATACATCGAAATAATAGGAGGTACTAATTCTTCCTCAGCCCAAGGGGTGATTAGTTAGGGAGATAGGTCCCTTCTTCACCAAAATACTAGCTTCTTCTCATTCTACTCTACATCCACCAATCAGAAACGAAAAAGAAAGCATCTTTACCATCACAACTGGATGTCAAGATCAAGAGCCTTCATAAGAATCCTTAGCTAACACATACGGAGGCACAATGGAATACTACCTCGGTATTTTTACTTGTACCATAATGACTTTTGACGTTATTCATTAATATACTTCACTTTCACTTTCTTGCATTACATACACGTAAGGGGAAAAAATATTCAAGTGGTATCTTAATAGATTTGTCTTGGCATTTATTTTCAATTTACTATTTTTTGTAATTTTTATAATATTGAAGATATCAATGCTCAAAGTTGTGTGTTGGCAAATGTCCTTGGGTTCCACTAGAAAAGAGAGGAAGTAGGTGATGAATCACAAGTTGGGATCTTACGAATTCGTTGGATGGAGCACTTGATGGAGTGGATGAATCTTGTTCTCCACCAGGAGGACCTGGAACAGGCTTTCTTCCTTCTTTTAGAGCCTTTCTTATATCAGCAGCTTTCCATACTGCATACTTCTGCTTTTGCTCAAGCTGTTTAGGGAGAAATGAGGTCATTTAATACAGCGTGAAGAAAATATTCATTAACATTGCACTATGGTATTCTCCAGTTATTATAATGACGACCCCACAGGAAAGGATTATCAGATGAAAGAACAGCGATATCACAAATAAGAAACTTACATCAGGCGGAAGTTCTCCATATTGATTTAGTATTTCAAAGAAGATGCTCGCAGCATAAAAAGTTTTTGCAGTACTTCTGCATCGGATCAAAATATTAGCATTTGGCACAAGTTCCAACATGATCTTAATCCATAATATTTTGAAATGTTTCCTTCTATCAACAAGGGTTGGACCATGGGAACCATCAGACAAGCTTAACATATGGAAATACATTCTCTTCACCTGAGCCCTTTTTTTTGAAGGTAGAGTAAATCAAAAGGAAGAAGGCAAGCATCCAAATTTTCTTAAAAAAAGCAAGAAAGAACTCAAAGAATAGCAAACCGGTCTTCCAGTATAAAGAAACACTGAGCTTTCTTGACCCCAATTTTGACCAAAACATTTGTAGTTAACCCTCAAATGCCAGTAAATATTCCTTCATTGTAACTTGTAGATGTTCAGCAATTCAGACAGTCCAAATAAATTCATTGAATAGGTGAACTAAGCATGACTAGCATAAGTTTAGTATACTTCCAAGCGCTTAATTTCACTAGACATCTGGTTTCTAAAGATTCTATTATTTTTCTCCAATCATATCACCACAGGATTACCCACCCTTTGCTTTCTGAAACTCACACAGGAAACCTGTATGTGGTCCAGAACAAAAGCAAGAAAAACACATTTCTTCCATGAATCCAATCAAATTCGTTGTAGTAAGAATATTGTGAGCCAAGGTGAAAGAGCAAATGACCTCCCTTCCTACTTCTTTGTCTTGTCAGATAATAAAGATAAAAGAGACCGCGTATTTTCTATTTCTACATTGTTTCTTCCTTACTTTCTTCCATTTCTGGGGTTTCGTAATGGATGACCCTCGAAACCATAATCTCTTTGTTCTGCACCACATGGCTATAGTTATTTCCCCACCTCGGATCCCCCTGCCTCAGCAAGATGCATGTTTCACACACTGGAATATTATTGGTTTTTAAGACCTGCAGCTTATATCTAGTATTGTGTTTTTCCCGGCTAACAACGCAAATAGAAGGCTGCTATCACTGTCACCTTAGATCTTCTAAAGCAGAGGTCAAAGAGTCCATTGGTTAGGCTTTTTTCTATGCTTATGTAACAAAAAACACAGTGATGTGGGATTTCGCTAGATTTGTCTCATCATATTTTTTCAACTTTCAAGATACCAACTTTTTTATAATTTCTACTTATCGATGATTAGAGATATTAAGGCTTAAAATGTTGCATTGGAAAATGTGAAAAAAACAAAGTACTGCATCCATTGGAAGTATCATATGAAAAACTTCTTGAAATTATCAATCTTATATTATACTCCCTCCGTAACAAAAAAAACGCAACGTTTGGGTTCGACACGGACTCCTAGGCAAAATTTGGTAATTGTGATTTAGTTTGGTTATTAAGTGGAAAGGAGGAGAGAGAATGGTTGACTAATGGGCCACCACCCCACCACCCCACCACCATCTTCACCAAACCCACCACCATCTTCACCACACCCACCAAATCAACCACCTGCCCACCACTGCCATCACCACCATCTTCACCACACCACCAAACCTACCACACCAACAACCACTATCTACCGCCGAACACCACACCCGCCGCCACTATTCACCGCCGCATTGCAAACCTGCACGGCTGCACCAACCACGTTCACCGCCACCACCCGGAAACCCCAAATTCAACCCCAAAACCCAAACTTTAACCCAGAATTTCGAGTAACAACGAATCCACAACAACAACAAATTCACAACAATAAACAAAAAATCCACATCAACAACATAGATTCGAACAACAACAAATCCTAATCTAAAACCCAGAATTTCGAGCTCCAAGACCCACAGATTCGAACCCCAAAACCCAAAATTTCGAAAACCTAGAGTTTAAAAACAACAAAGATCCATAAACATACCCGCAAGATCGAGTTTCTCTGACCTAGAAATAAATTTGGGGATTTTCGATTTTGGGGGTTTTAGATTTAGGGTTTTCGATTTTGGGGGATTTTATAGTTGGGGGTGTTCGATGTTGGCTGTTTTGGACATTAGAGGTGGAGATTTGGCCGGAAAAGTCGTCGGCGGTGGAAATGCGGTTAAAGACGGTGGTGGTTGGGGGTTCATCGGTGGTGGATTGGTGGTTCGTCGGTGGTGGGTTGGTGGTGGTCGGTGGGTCGGTGGTGGTCGGTGGGTTGTCGGCGGTGGAGATGAGGGTTAAGAACAAAATGGTGGTGGGATTGTGAATGGTGGTGATTATAAATTTTAATTAGGGAGGATTATTAATTTTAATAATGTTAGGTTTTATTTGGTAAGCTGAATTAAGTTATGTATAATTATGTTTAATTGGGGCTATTTTGGTCATTTTGCACAAAAAAACATACTATAATAGGAAAGTTTGCAAATGTTGCATTTTTTTTGTTACAGCCTAAAATGGCAAATGTTGCATTTTTTTTGTTACGGAGGGAGTATAATAATTAGGAAAATTTGTCAAGAATAAGTTAACCTTTGCGTTGACCGCTTCTAACAAGTCTACCTTCGTTTATTCCAGTAGCAAGTAAACCTTGTATATGATTTTGCTTTTAACAAGTCAAAACCGGCTACACCTTTTATTAACCTTTTCAACCGGTTAAAATAACATGTGTCACTCTTCTATTAGAGAATTATAATTTAAATTTTATATTTCAAAAAATAAAATAAAAAACAAAAACTCTCCCTCCCATTCCCTCTCCCCACGCCAGACCACCATGACAACCAACTTCCTCCGCTGCATTCTCACCACAACTCTCCACCCCACCACCCTCTCCCCACCACATCCTCTCTGCCACTTCTCAACTCCACCACCCCCACTCCCACAACCCCACTTCCCCAAATCCCAAACCCCCTCAGAACACCAATTCCAAACATAGATCTACTTGGCACTTCCTCAAACCTGGTTTCACCGAACAGACGTCAACCACGCACGAGACTACATGAGATGGGTGATGGTCTAACTCCATTGATTGCAAATGCCAACTGTGAGAATACCTAGTCTAGAGTAATTGACGGCGAAGAACATCACTCATCTGATACTTTGATCCATTAATATATTATCACCCACTCTTAAATTTGTGAACAAAAAAAGTGACAAAAAAAATTCATCTTCTTCTCTGCGTCCTCCCCAGTTTTCTGCAACCTTCAAACTCCCCCCTCCATATTCAATATGTGCATCCTTCAAATTGCCATTAGTAATTAATTCTCATGCCTCCTTTTTCAATAAAAATCTCCAAAACAAATTAAAACAAGGTCAATTTTTCTCTCTTAGAATTTCTTTGTAAAAGAACAAAATCCACTCGGATCTGCAACTTTTAATTACTACTCCTTTAGTTCTTTGATTGAATTCGATCCTTGATTCATTAAAACAATTAATTATTTTAAATTAATGAGAATAGGACACGTGGCTAGGTGCCTTACACTAGCAAGTGAACACTAGGTATCCGGTAAAAAAACTTGTTAAAAGCAAAATCATATACAAGGTTTACTTGCTACTGGAATAAACGAAGGTAGACTTGTTAAAAGCGGTCAACGCAAAGGTTGACTTATTCTTGACAAATTTTCCTAATAATTAATCAGATTCAAAAGATCTTTTAATCTTAAAATTTTCTATCGAATTGTTTTTTTTTCCTTTCAATTTAATTCAAGAATCGTTCTTATTATTTGCTAGAAAATAGAATAGACAATACCTATAATCGTAAATTCCAATCATTTGCTAGAAAATAGAATATGTAATACATTTAAGGCAAATTTGTCAAAAACAACCTTTTAAATACGCTTTTTCCCGAGAAACAACCTTTTATTTTTTTTTTGCGAGAAACAACCTTGTATTTTATTTTTGCGAGAAACAACCTTGTATATTTTTTTTTTCCAAGAAACAACCTTGTATAATTATTTTTTTGCGAAAACACACCTTATAACTCTTTTCCGGCGTTGACCACAAGTTTCCGGCCTTGACCAAGTCAAACTTGCGTGGAAGAGAAAGAACTTTTTGGGTTTTAAAAAAATGGGATTTATATAATGGGGAACAAAGGAGAGAAAAAGAGTGTGGAAATAAGAAAGAAGGAGTGCAAATAGCAAATTTGACTTGGTCAACGCCGAAAACTTGTGGTCAACGCCGGAAAAGAGTGATAAGGTGTGTTCTCGCAAAAAAAAAATTATACAAGGTTGTTTCTCGCAAAAAAAAAATATACAAGGTTGTTTCTCGCAAAAAAAAATTTAAAAGGTTGTTTCTCGCAAAAAAGTGTATTTAAAAGGTTGTTTCTGACAAATCTTCCTACATTTAATCATTCATTTATCTAAGAGCACAACATGAGTCTACATCACTTTCAGAAGTGTGAGTAGGTGTGAGTACTGAGTGTTGAGTAGTGAGTAGTGAGTAGTGAGTAGTAATTGAAGTTAGGAAAAAAAACCAGTAGGTCAGCACAAGTCGTTTTTTAATTTTAAAGCATAATAAAAAGAGTTAAAAGAACATAGAAAGTTAGAAACCACAATAGCCGAGACGTAATTCACCTAAAGCATGTAACAGATAAGACTTTTGCGAGTCGCAACTACTTACGAGCTGATAAACGAATAGGGGAGCCCAAAAGGCAATAACCACAGAAATCCCGCAATTAACCATTTGCTCTATATATTAATAAATTAAACATACATGTCAGCTCGTCCAGCTCGATCTTGCTTGTCAGCCTTTGCAAACACGTTTAAAGCAAATCCTTCTAAGTGCATGTGATCATCAGGTGACAAGGTCAAAGACTTCTTATCCTGAAAAACATGCATAAAAATAAGCACAAGCCATCACCAAACTAAGCAGCTATATGACAACATCCTTGCAAGAAACTGTGAGAGTTCAGAAAATTCTTCCTTTCCATTTTCAAAATTCTATTAGGCATCCTCTAATTCTTGAGATCACCAAGCACGGGACAATTTAACTTCTTTAAGCACCAAGGAACAAAGGCTTACATATGAGGGGAACGGTACTTCTATAGATGTTATTCTTGACAGGGGAATTTACCTAATGCCAAGATACAGAATAGGACAACATCTTTACAAAGCGTTATTTCAGAATGCATCTGCAGTTTCATATAGCTCAAAGGATATTATTAGAACCTGTTCGTTTCAACTCAAATAATGTGATGTCGTCTGAATATATTAAAATTGTGGTCTGCCCTAGTCTTATTTCAAGCTTCCGGGTCTAATTTGAACTGTTTTAGTCTTCCTCGGCTCCTAGTAAAAAAAATCTGTCATAGGTTATCGGATTAGTGTTTCTTCTAGTTTCTGGTCTGAAATCATGTGAATCATATGATTTGGATACGAATAAGTAAATATGTGATAAATTTTATGGTTAATCAATAAAACAAGTTTAAGGGGAAAGGAAAAAAGGCTTAAACATTTTCTTTTTCAAGGACACAACATAATTTTCTTCATTGTAAATGTCACAGCAAATCTATAGATATGGAAGCACTTAGCAATTAGCACCATGAAGTCCAAATATCCCTCCAAGCTAAAAAGCAAGCCTGAGGTGGTGATGCACACACTGTGAATGCATGTCGACCTTCAAAGTAATCTACTATCTCTGTTCTTTTAAGTTGGTTGTAGTTATTATTTGCAACGCCGATTATGGCGAATGGTGAGAGCTAGTGTTGTGTAGTGTGTGGTAGAGTAAGAAATAGTGGAGGAGAGGTAGTTCTATGTAGTAGAGTAAGTAGAACAGTGATGGAGAAAAGTAGTTGTATGTGGTACAGTAAGGAAAGATGGAGAAGAGAGATACTATTGGGGTAAAGTAAGAAAAAGAAGATAAGAACATACTTTATCAATGAAACGAAAGGAGAAAGTGAGATAAAGTGGGGTAGGTTAGAGTAAAATAATAATAAACCATTGCCAAAAAAGCGTGAACTTGAAAAACTTAAAAGAAACGGTCTAAAACGGAAAGTGTAACCAACTTCAAAAGAACATAGGGGGTACTAAGGAAGAAGGACATATCATCACATTATAGGATTTATAGCTTGTATTTCTTGTCAAAAAGTGCCTTTTAAAAAAATATGGCCGAAGTAGGGTATGTAAAGAGTGCAAAAGTTGAAGAGTTGCAACTTTTTAAAAATGGAGGGAGTACTTTCTGAGACCCAAAATCATATTTTTGGCACCTTTTTTCATGGTCCAGCACTCCAGCGATAAAGTCAACATTGAGAGCATTTTCGCACCTAGTTTCCAAATCTTCTTTTGGTTTTTCAAAAAATTAGAAAGAGCTGAAATTTCTCAGCAATAACAAACAAGCCCTAATGTATCCACTTTCTTAATCAATTTACAGACTGTACCCCTAATGCAAGTCAGATATAGTATATCTGGTTTCAGGACACCCAAGTCTTCAAAGCCTGTAAGAGACTTTACAGTGAGAAAATGATATATGGTGACTGTTCGACGTGGCCCAACTAATTACCTTTGAACCAATCAAAATTTTCATTCTTGCAATCGATTCCCCCAAAAACCATCAAGTTCTGAGGGGTTTGCCAAATTGACATGATGCAACTACTGTGTAGGATATATTCTACAATCATAAACCCTAGACCTTCCAGGCTTGCACATATATTGATTGATCCGAAATCTTGGAATTGCCATGACAAGGTTGCATTATCCCTTCTTGTTATTGAGGGTTTCCATGTGTGATGTGTCCGGATACATAGAGCATAATCCCACATATTGTAGGACTAAGTGGGTAAAAAAAATTTAGATCACTCATTGCAGTCACCGACTTCAAGACAAAAATTGTAATCTATAGATATATGTCACCATTGCACAATCCTAGAATTTGTGTGCTATTGTCCATCCCAATGAGACCAATGTGACACATGTAATCTCTAAAGATCTTTACAATAATGAGCTCTTTTTTACTCAACAAGTGAGTATTATTTGTTCATTCATAAACAATCATAACCTATGTTACTCCGACATCTTCATTTACCTCAAAGATCGGGTGTCATGTCGTGTCCGACACGACACTTCACTTGGATACTTCATTTTAAACTAAAAACATGACTTTTTTCTACAAAATAGCCGAGTCGGACACTTGGACACCCGTATCCGAGCAGACACTCAATCCGTGTCTGAGCAACATAGATCATAACACAAAGCCTAGCTTAGCCTACTTATTACATTACAAAGTATAGAAATTTAGCTCGACAGCCGAGCAAACAGTCACACAATTTGCACTCGAACAACAAGAGCCAATAATTTGTTCAAATGCAGAGTACAAATGCATTCTCCCCACTAATTTCTGACAGACAATCAATTTCAAAGAGGGGTCAGCGCAACAGCTTAAATGCCTACTAGCTACTACTAGACCACATCAACACACAGTTTCTACTCTTCAGAAAGGATCATCTCTTTAAACCTCCCACAAGACACTCAAACTAAACTGCGTGAGTTTTAGGCCCTCGTGCAAAAGTTTATGATCCAGAATCAAATCCACATTGCCACACTCTTCCAAATACAGTATCTTTCAACATCACCAAGTGAACTCCTCCATTGAAACGCTCGCCTGTCGCAAAGCCCCAAAATTCCAAAGATGATATCTCAATCACACACCTTTCATTTTGAAAATTTTCAACAATCCAGCCAGACACATCATAACATACAGGTGTACTATCTAACAGAACATTTGTTTATTCCTAAACCATTTTCCATAACAAAACCTAACATAGTCATACATTTTTGGTAGGGTGTAAAACGTTTTCAATTGAAAATGGTTTTACATAGGAAAATTCATTTTTATGAAGGTTTTCCGTTGTTTGTTTGCATGTAAATGATTTTCCATTTTAAGCGTTTTTCTTGTTTGGTTGAACTGAAAATCAATCACTTCAATTGTGATGGAAAATGTTTTTCTTCCACTTGTGATGGAAAATGTTTTCCTCCCAATTTTGGGGGAAAATATTTTCAATGAGTCGGAAAATAGTTTTTCAACCCATGTTTTACATTTTAATGTTTCACCCCAAACCAAACCAAACAATGTAAAACAGGAAAAACAGTTTTCAAGAAAAACGTTTTCCACCCTACCAAACGGACCCTTCATAACCTAACTTTCAGCAACTCAAGCAACATGATCAAACACTTGAAATTTCAAAATTCTCAACAAGTACAACAAAAATATCAAAAAAGAAGAAATAGTGTAGGACCTTTTCAAGCTGTTTCATGAGAGAAACGAGGAGAGAGCTAGTAGTTTTAGTACGCTCACTTTGAGGAATCTTCAATCCTCGTTCCATCGCATACAATCGACCTATCCAATCAAATTAAGCAAAATTAACATGTAAATTAGGGATTTTGACAAAGGATGAGAGAAATGAAGGTGATCAAATCAAAAGTTAGATAAAAAAAGAGAAGAAAGAAGATACAGTAATAAGCGATGAGAGGTTCGTGCTTTTGGAGTTCATCGGCGCGTTGAAGATAGGGAAGTAACTGTTTCGCAGGTTCATTGTCGCTCGCCATAGATGAGCTTGATTAGTCTCAGGGAAGACGATGGGAGGAGAGAGAGAGAGAAAGTGCCAAAGAATGTAAAATTTGAAAGCGTCGGGTTTTCTTTTTTCCAACTTTGGGAAGTTTCTTCGTGGATGAAACATATTTGGTGTTGCCACTCGGGGTGGGCAATCTCTGGTCGGACCGGAGATATAATAGAACCGGACCGATAGGAGTTAGGACCGAACCTATTTATCCGATTTTGTAAATGGGGGTGAGCCCGGCCAGGTACAAGACCGGATATATATAGAGTAGTTTTCTTTTTGAAAGATACGTGAAAAGTATAGGGATTTTTCTATTAAGGGTAATTCCTAAAGTGTACTAAAGTTACTAGATAGCTAAGATATCGATCCATTGGGTCAGAGTTTGGATACGAGGTCCATATATAAGGAGGTAGAAGGGTTCTCGGCTTGATTCATGATATACCTGGATGATAGTTTTTAGTTGTTCTGAAGTTGGTCATGAGGTTGAGATATATCATTTATTAGAAATTGAACACTCCAAAGTGTGCAATATTGTCTTGGACGGATATTGATGATGTCTAAAATATAGTATAAAGTTTGAGCTCTAAGTAGATTATTCCTAAAAACGGTTACTTTAATAACTAAAGAATCATACATTGTAATAGCAATTCGTGCTATTAATGGATCACATTTGAACTGGACAGGTTAGAAACTTATAATAGTTGGCGTCACATAGATTGTATAGGCTTTATTTTCGGTGGGGGTTTCATTTCCAGTGAGGTCGTGAAGTTGAGGAAAAGGGGGAGAGGCATTGGAGCAGAGGAGAGATAGAAGGTGGAGCGGAGCAGAGGTGGACGTAGAGAAGAAGACGAGGAATCTTGTAGGTTGGGTTGTTAGTTGTTACAACACAACGATTTAGCCGTTACATCTAAGATTCTCCATGGAATAAAAGGGAGGATAGATGGGAAAAAAGTAAATAGAAAGAAAATCATGTTTTCCCTTTGTTTTGAAAGGAAAACGGTTTACACTTTTACGAAGACTATTTTCCATTATTAGGAAAATTATTTTCTAACCCGTTACAATTATACAATCCAAACAAATGAAAATAGGAAAAACACTTTTTTTACAACTCGCTTCTGCCCTACGAAACATTCTCAAGGGAAGAAACTCTAATTTTTCAAGCGACACAAAAACTAAATAGTTATTGATGGGGTAACTCCGATTAACATATCTATTTCTACATATATTTTCATACTATCAACTTTCTAACAAAAATCTAGATACATTATTGAAAATATTAATAGTCAAAGTTATGTGTCTACTGTCACTCATACAAGAGCAAATGTTGCTACTAATACACCGAGGAAGTAAACTATAGGCTATAGAGCGTAGGACTCAGTTATGCAACACTAAGAACTTAAGAAAAATAGAACAGCATGAATCAGTAAGCTTCTTGACGACAATATAACACACAAGACAGTTCCCACTACCCAGTATATACTAAGTACTCTCATTACACCTTACTGTTCATAACCATCCTACAACAACAAACTAAAACTACACTATGACAACAAAAGACCTACAGATTTCTTTCTAGTTTTTTACTATTATGGAGTGGCAGGAATGGTCTCCGAAGTAGAGATGTGGGAGGATGCATCATCTTTTGATATGGCAACATAGTTCACCGGAGCCGCTGGCCTGATCTTACCCTCTTTTGATGACCGTGTTCCATTTTGATGAGAGTTTAAAGAGAGTCGGCGATTAGGAGTCCCATTGGAGCCTCCATTTGCACGCGGTCCTTTCTTGTTTGCACTACCGGGTCTAGCAGGGCTTGGCCTTGAGCTGAAAGCAGTGTCCTGGTCTGTGCTCATCTGGTCAAGATACTTCTTTTGGTCCTGCAGAGTCGGCACAGAGAAGTAATGATTGCTTTTAAGAATGGAGAGTGAAGTCTTGACATCTTATTTTCTAAAACTGACAATAGAAAACAAGAATCTACTTTCTAAGTTTAGCCAAAAACTTATTCTTAGTTTTTCATAAAGGATGGAACTTTCAAACTTGCAATGATAACAAAAACTACCCCTGATCAGACCCTGAAAAATAGCGTACTACAGGACACATAGATATGTAAAGGACAGAACGGATTTCCTCATTATATAGTAATGTATTCTCTATAATTGTGCTCACATGGTGATACATGCTTAGGAAGCCATGCTTCCTTGAGAAAATGCCTCTATACGACTATAACCCTCCTACTTCCAAGGGAATGAAAATGAGAGTTGTAAGAGACTTGGTATGCTTTTATTTCTTTCCTCCTCCAAGTTGTTTGATTTAGAAAGTAAAAATTTCTCCCCCGCCTTTCCCAGTTTCCACCATTTCGCTTCAAATCAAGACAAAGAGGGTACATGGACATTATACATGACCACAGGTCTTGCAGGAAGAAGTTTTACTTAAGGTTGTAAAGCTTACCCTCAACCTCCGTTTCTCCTCCTCTCTTTCATGCCTGAGCATGGCATATTCATCCAGCATAGCAAGCAAGGGGACTCCGTCATAAGCAAATGTTATGCCCCGCTCCTCTTCCCATGCACGAGTTTTGGCAACTAGAGTTTCAACCAACGCTGCAAGGCACAAAAGTTAGTTACTTCATTATTCAACATGTTCAAGCAATCAACTTTGTGAATAACCATTTGCAGCCAGCTTAGTATTTCATCAAATATCATACGAACCTGGTATCTTGTTCACCATGATTCTGGCTTTCTCTGCCCGCTTAAGATTTAAGTGAGCGCCTCTGCTAGCATTATATCTGTTGTCATCCTGTAACAGTGAGAGAGATTGAAGGTTAGAATTCAATGCATGTGGACGCTCTGCTTATGACAAAGGCAAAATGGCCACACTACAACACGTCTTTTACATGGGTAAAAATGAAGAGTTGGAAAATGAGAAAAGGAGTAATAGAAAGCTTCCATTTTAACAAAAAGGTCCTAATGATTGTATGAGTCAACTTGCCAGAAGGTACTGTGCACCCAATCTAGTGCAGAACCAATATCTAGTTTTTCCAGCACATATCTTCCACAGTTGCACTCCCCCCCCAACCACGCACACACACATACAAAAAGATGGAAGATTACCCGGTTATAGTCTTCAAGCCAACTCTCTTCTTCACAAGCTGACATCCATTTTTCAACCCTGTCCAGTATCTCCTTTCTGCTAAGAGTCTCTTCTTTGGCCTTCAAGATCTGGCTATCCATATCAGCAATCAACTCCGTGGGCTCTACATTTCCAGCATCAATAATTGCCAAAATCTTTTCGCGAGCAGCTTCTGTATCAATTTCTATATGTGCACGAGCATATATTTCCTCGAGTTCACCCTGCTTCTTGAAGGCGATTTCCTTCATCCGGCTAAATTTTAGCTGATCAAGCCTCTCAACTTCAACCTCAGCCTAACCGCAGAAAGTGCAAACAGAACAAAAGTAAAATGTCAGTAGCAAGCATAATCTAATTCCTAATGGCAGCTTACTTGAAATTGCCCAAAAGTACCTGCTCAATTAAGTCTAGAGCTAGAGCTCCTGGAATAGTCACTTCATCCACTGAGGCTGATATGTTGCATGTAACATGATCAAACAACTGTCGCTCGTCTTCAGGTGTATCCATTAAATTCCAAAGGTCAATCAATTGATTAGCCAACTCTTGAAGCTGCAGGAAAGACACTCTGTTAGACTTATAATGCTATTCTTACATGAGTTACAGCATCGGAAACCAGCCTCAGGTCTTCCATAGAAGAAGCTAGATAGGTTACATGATCATTGATTTTTTTTGTTAATCCCAGCTTTACATGATAAGGAGTTACACAACACTGGAATTACTTACTAAGACACAATTCATAAAATCTTAAAAGATACAGAGGAGAGACATCATTTACAAAACAATGAATGTAGTATGTAAATAAATTAGATGAATGTTGCTAGGCCTGTCAAACTGTCAAACATATTAGTCAGGTCAATTTGGTTCTATTCAGGTTAGATTTCAGGTCACTTGGGTCAACTCCGTTTTTCGGCTACTTTTGGGATATACTTTTGTAAAGCATCTATTTTTTGCCGGAGCTTAATGCTTCTTATTAGTTTGATCAACAGTTTACCTTCTGAAGCCTCTGCTTCTTGTCCTCTTTTAGAACAACAACTGTCTCAGCGAGCTTTGACAATGTTTCGTTGCTAATGCTTTTTGACTGCACACCAGTAGAATCATTCAAGCTTGTATGAACTTCCGTCACGGTGCTGTAGAAGTCCATACCAAGGACAGAGCAAAGATCATGCACAGTGCTCACAAATTCCAAGACCTTGTGTAACCTTTCACTCTGTCACATCAAAAAAAAAAAAGTTGATTGCAATTACTATCACAGAATATACTATATTTTGAAGCACGGGAAAGTCTGGACGAGGTTTCCTCGCTTCCGAAACCCCAGAATTGATGTGCTGATGAAGCCCGGAAATGGTCAGAACCCTGGAGTCTCCTTTTTACGAAATCCCATTCATTCCCGTGCAACACAGTATATTATTACCAGAGACTATTCACAACTAAAATTTACCTTCTCTTTCTGAAGCTCTTGAAGTTGAGCATGATATTCCTCTAACTTCTTCAGGGATAAATCAGACTCGTCAACCACTGGTGCTTCATCATTCAAGTTCAACTTCCCAGCAATTTCTCCACAGATTTGCTGAATTTGTGTCTGTACATCAGAAAACTCTCTCAGCCTCTGCTCTTTTTGAGTACACAACTTCTCCAATGTCGGTGCAACAGCTGCAAGTTGTTCCTTAATTGTTCCGGAGGTTTTCTCAGGCTGTTAAAGACCAAGGCGAAGAACTGTTTAATTGACTACTTATATCTCACTAGTCACAAACAAAAAATCGAGTATTTTCGCCATTAAAGATCTAGAATTGAGCTAAAGTAGAACAAACCATTCCAACAACACTTTTATCTCCGAGAGCTGATAGGAGGGTAGAAAGTTCAACATTAGCATCAGCCAAGGTCTGAAGAAGTTGAGCTCTTGATTTAACAGCCAAGTCAACCTTCCTTTTGTAGACATCTAAACATTCCTGCTCTATCTGAAGAAGCATCTTGTCCCTGTCCTCATCGCTTTCACCAACTTCATCCCATATTCGCTATACCCCCATAAAATTATAACAATCAGAACAATGCTAAAATGTTCAAAACACTATCACCTCTAAGATTACTTTGGCCAATTACCTGTAACTGCTGCAACAGAGACCCACAAGTGATGTCTCCTAAGAGCGGATTTTCTACATCTGTTACCGCCATTGACGATGGAGCCTATTCTGGACCTGCATTGAACCCCAAAAAGTTTCAACTTCTCCATTTGCAAAAAAATACCCATACTAGGAGATCAACTCCCTCACTAACAGCAACCCCCGAAAAAAAATTCAAAACCCCCCTAAGATGATCAAAACAACACATGCAATTATGAAAACATTAGTTATCTCTATAGCAAATGATCATTAAAAACCAACAAATACATGTATCACGTCCGTTTCTCACCCATCCATATACCATGTAACAACCATATTAATCCAAGAAACAACAAATGACTCGAAGACGATATCCGAGAGAGAATACATATGATGATCACCAACAACTATGAAAGCAACAAAATTGCAAAGGCTCCATTGCTGACAAGGTAAAATGTGACAGATCAGCTACAATTATCTTCAGGTACAAAATAGTAATTATTAGGTCAATCTAGTACTAAGGTTGCAACTTAGCAAACATTATCCACAAAATTAACAACTTTGGCATCACTCACCCACAAAAAAGAAAACCAACATTATGATAATGATAATAACATCAAACCCTTAATAATTAATTTAAAGATAATGATAACATAATAGGTAGAAAGAAACATGCTTTAATATGCCAAATGAGCAAATATTCATTTCTTGCACAAAACAAACAAGCAACAGATTCAGGATCTAAAACCCACTAGCTAACTGAAAACAAATGAAAGAGATCATTAGCCAGTCCTTTACGCTTTTAAGTTAAGTGCCGAGTTCGGCGGGAATAGTCACTGCTACCGGTTGTGGATACCCACATAATGAATAATCAAGATCTTTTAGCTGCAGCTTAATAAGTAGATTATAAACATCATTCAAGAAATATAAAGCAAATTAAAGAAAACCCAGATCTTTATAGAAACAAAGTAAAAAACCCAGATGAAATAAGCTAAAAAGAAGGCACATTGAGCATAAATGAGAATGTGAAAGAAGAAAAAGAGGAAGAAAAAGCTTACCCAGATCGTATGTAGTTGATAGATGTTTAGGGTTTATAAGAGAGGGTTTAGATCTGAAAGTATATTGGTCGTATCGAGGAGAGAGAGAGTGAGAAGTGAAGAGAGAGAGAAGAAGAAGTGAAGAGAGTGTGAAGTGAAGACTGTAGTGAAGAAGAGGACGAAGAAGATGATGAAGAAGAGGAGAGAGAGGGAGAAAATCGTGAGAGATAAGTGTTGTGGGACCTACTTTTGGACCCCATTCTCTCTCCATCCCCATATGATTGTCTGAAAAGTTTTTGTTTTTGTTTTTCCTTTTTTTTAAAATTTCTTGTAAGAAAAAACCAACAAAAGGGTCTAAATGATCTTGTTGATAAAATATTAAATTAAAAATATTATTTCCTCCGTATTAAATTAGATGCTACATTTTTTTGCGGACTATAATACATTTTTTTGATGTGAGAGTGATAAAGAGGAAAAGCCATGTGATGGGAAAGAGATAGAGAGAAGAAAAAATCAAATAAAAAAGTATAGTACTCCCACAAATAAAGAAAATCCTCTCTCCCCTCTCCTTGCCTTTCTCTACAAGCAGCTTCTTCAAAGGCTCGCCGACGATCTGAGCTTTAAAGCTCCTTGAAGATCGTCGGCGAGCCAACCCCGTTCCAAGCTTCCCCTTCCGGCCTCCTTCAACCGCCCCGGGTACGATCACCGGCCATCCCCCGCCCCCAACCCCTGGCCGATCTGATCTACTCAGAGTGGGAAACGCTTGAAGGTTTGTATAAACCCCTCCTAAACCCGCCGGTGCTCCGGCGAGGCTTTGATTTACTGTTGTTTTTTGTTGTTTTTCTGTGTTTGTGTTTTATTGTGGTGTGTGCCTAAGTGGGGTGCTTCTAAGAGGAATCTCCCCTGCCCAGTGGTTGTTCTTCACAAAGGTGTTGGCGTTTTGAGGATCTTGGGCTAGCTCTACCGCCTCCAACGTGTTACCGCTCAAAGGGTGGTGTGAGGTAAAGGTAGTGTTAGGGTTTCGTAGATCCTCAACTTTAAATTGCTCTGTCGCTGTTGTTTTAACCTCAACTTCAGTGGTTAACTCTAACGCCGCCGTCTTGGGGAATCCGTTTAAAGACCCTTGCCGGTAAAGGTGAAGTTAGAGTTAAGGTTTATTGAAAGTTGAGGGTGTTCTTTTCTGTCTCCCTTTGGTTCAACCCTGGATGGATCTGCTCAGATTACCCTCTGCCCCCTTGGTTGGTATGGTTCTTTCGTTGATCGGATCTGATGCGGGAACGCAACCGACGCCAATTGCTCTCCTACAACCAACTGATTTCAACCCGGTTCTACTACAAAACAACATGAGATCGTTAGACCCCCTTGTAATAGTAAGCTGCAACAGACATCGAAGCACGAGACGAAGGCTTTCACCGAGTGTCCAATCTACTCAATGATCGTGGTTTTGGCATATTAGGACTAAGTTTATTTCAGTCTGTTTTGTATCTGATTATGTTGGTTTCTGTTGTAATTTTCTTATGAATCACTGAATGAATCTAGCCTTCCTTCAAAAAAAAAAGAAGTGTAGTACTCCCTCCGTTTCCTAAAAATCGTTACACTTGCAAAAACACAAGAACCAAGGAAGTGGGGTATTAAAGCATGACAATGATAGAAAAAAGTAACAGAAGGGAGAATAAAAAATAAAAAATTAACTTTAGGAGAGTATAAAGAATAAAAAATTGGTGGGGCCATATATCCCAAAATGGTAAAAGTAAAGTGTAACAATTTTAGTGAAACGTATTAAAAAGGAAAGCGTAATAATTATTGAGAAACGGAGGGAGTATCTAATAAGAAATTTCCTTATTGAAAAGCGTAGCAACTAAAAGAAAACGGGGGAAGTATTACATTTTTTTAAGGAGAAGATGTTCGGACTTGTTTGGATTCTAATGAATCAGAGATTTCGAGAAAGGGGAATAATAAGGAAAATCCTATAGTCAAAGTGTCCTTTGTGGGGATTGAACCCTCAATCCCAAAGTTGGAAGGTTCTCTCCTTTCCACTAAATCAAGTCTTGCTTGGTAAAAATATTATTAAATGATACTTCCTCCGTTTCGCAATACTCGCAACGTTTCTTGTTTGCACACTATCCAATGCAATACTTTGAACCTTAATATCTCTAATTATTGATAAGTAAAAATTATAAAAAGTTGATATTATGATAGTATGCACTAAGTCGAATCAAATAAGACCCCACTTGACTATGTTTTTTCTTATACACTTATAAAAAAATATAACATAAGATAGGTTCATGCATAGTGGCTACTATTTTTATGTTGCGAGTATTGCGAAATGGAGGAAGTATTATTTTGCATGATGTTGGTTAGATAGTATTTTTTATATACCTGGATGTATCATAGTGCATACAAAACTATTTTTTGTAAATATAAAAGTCCAAACAAGCAATAAACAAAATAATAGTTTTGGTTGTAGCATGTCAGGTACATGACATACTTGGGGCCGGGTGTTCAATAAAAGTTGTATGTTGGTATGTATCTTACTAAATATATTTTGGTTGAGATTCAAAAACATGGTCAGTTGTTTGGTTGAAAAAAAATGGTCCAATAAAAGGAAGTGTTAGCATATAGACAATGAGAACAAGAGGAAACCGGATATTCACCACTCCAAGGCACGGAAACTACGCTTTCCTATCAGTTTTATTTCGCCCCTCTAGGATCACCGGGTTTACACGAAATAACTAATGAGATACAATGGAGTAAACAATTCACTTCTATGATCTTAGAAGTGAATCCTTAAGAACTTGTGTTTGATGTGTTTATGAAGAACACTTAAGAAAGTTAATCAGAAATTCTTAAGCAAGCAATTTTGGTTGTGTTGAGGATGGAGATCACCTCCTCCTTTTATAATCACACATGCAAGGGCCCTCACTAAGGACCTTTAATAGGCTCCTTAATAAGGCCCTTAATTCAGAGAATAAAGCCAGCCATTAACAACGTAATAACCATGCATAACCGAGCAAAAACGCTTCAACGGATATAAACGGACATATCGTGAAATGAAGCGTCACAGAACAGTGCCCAGTCGCGACTCGCGAAACCAAGTCGCGACTCGCGACCACGGGTCGCGGCCCGCGAGCTGCCCTGCTTCCTCTTTTCTCTTGTTTTCCGGAATTAAATCCTACAACTCCTTTAAATTCCCACATATGTGATTTATCCAAACCCATTACCCTTACAAATGTTCCAACAAGAAGTAGAACTCATAGAAATTTCCACTACCCGCAAAACATAGGAAGTTGCTTATCTAGTCCTCTAGGTAAGTTGACATTTTGACAGGAGTTACTTCCTCATTGTTAACCGAACAACTTTGAAAATTATTATGTATTTAGTTAAGTAATTCAATTCTCGTATACTTCCTATTTCTATGTTAATCAAACGATCACTAAAACCTTAATAAAACGATCACTAAAAATTTATTAATATTTAGAGAAAATATATTGAAGGCTAATAACATCCGAAGATGTTCGTAGCAAGATTCTTCTTGTAATGGAATTATGTGGAAGTATTATGGATATATTTGTGGTGTTTACTGATTTAGACACTGTTCCCTTGCTAAATGACAGTCTTTGCCCTTATCGTTATGGTCTATGGACGATCAATGGAGCACCGTCCATGGGGCATGGTTTGCGTACTCTTCTATGTTGATTTTTGAATTCAACAAACTTCTACCAATAATGCCCAGCCTACCTACCATATTCATTAGTAGATGTTGAATTGGTGAACAAGTCTTTTTTAGTACGTTGCTCTATAGTACAATTCAAAATATAACAATAAATTCAGGGTATGACATGAGTATTTTTTTTTAAAAATGAACTTAAACGATTTTATCAGCATTTTACATTGTGTGATTTCATAGATGTAAGGTACTTTCTTTGTCCCATGAATTTTGTACCATAGTACTCAAAAGGCTTTTATATTGTCTAAATGAAACAAATCCATCGGAATAGAGGGGGTAATTTGGTATATTTTTCTGAACAACTTGAAGTCGGACTAAACTCAAACACAATCAATATACTTGGCCAATTCGAAAGTTTTAAACATTAAATTGAGTGACTATAAGTAAAATACTAGACGACTTTATAGTCATTTAGCAGTCAAACCTATTTTTCTTAATAATTCTTGAGAACTTTATTCCAATGATGGAATCAAATTTATCAAGATTTTTTATAAAGTCTACAGACAAGGTAATGATAGTCATTTTGAAAATTGATTTCATGACTTAGAGTGGTACTATCAATGCTCATCGAGTCATCGTGCTTCTAAGAATATTGTATTGGTCATCCACGGATTCATAACTTGGGGTGCAGTCTGTGCACTTGATTCTCAACTTATTAGAACATCAATGGTCAAGTTAAGTTGTTTGTTGCTTACTTTGCCAAGTCATATTTTGCAACTACATTAAAGCTACCACTTTTTCATGGTGAGGTACAATTTATGTAGTTTGAATAGTCTCACACATCAAAAATATCTAACCACAATTCTGTTTTACTTTAATACACAAAGAATAATTTTATTATAAAATTACTATGTTTCCAGTTTTATATGTTTCAACACTTGAGCTATATTGTCCAATAGTAAGCTAGTTACTTGAGCTTGTACATATTTTGCAAGCTACTCATTTTTCACATCATTGTTGATGCTCTTTATCCATAGTGGTCGTTTGGCACTTGATTCCCAAGTATATTGATTGTTTTAAGGGATTTTATTGCACTATCCATATCAACAAGGTGCATCTTCTTTTCAATGGGCTCGTATACTAAGATTGTCCATATTTAAGGGTACTTGGCTAAAAGATGAGTGACCTCATGAGAAGTTTCCCATGATGTAAAGTTAAGGGCAAAGTAAGCCGACAAGACTTGTGTTGATTTGTAGGGACAATACTTATTGGTCTTTAGCGATTCATATTCAATTCGGCGACTACTCAGTTTATAAGGGATCGGGGTGCTTATAGCAATAAGGGTCAATAAAGCTTAATTAACAGCTATAATAGGTTTTAGTAGATTCAAGCTAAGTTAAATTCAAATTAAAGCCAATAAGTTATAGGATTAGGTCAAGAACCTTATAGGTTAAATGAGTTATGCATGCATTAGCACATATGTACAAGCCGGAATATAGATGGACCTTTTTTAGGTGTACATTAATATCTAAATTTGCCATTATTTCTCCCTTAGAATTTTGTTAGAGTATATGATATATTTGCTTTTTTATATATAGGTAGTTGTACTACGATTCTAAAGTAATCTTAAACTATGATGATTATATTTGCTTTTATATGGGGGTACTATAATAAAAAAACACTTTCAAATAAATATATATACATGTATTATTTTAACACTCTTTTTGAAGTTAATAGAGCTCAAAAGAACAAAGACATCTAGCATTCAGCGACACAGAACGTAATGAGACGTTGGATTAATTCAAATAGAAGGGCTAATGATAATATAATTTACTATAATAGATATCAAAATGTATGTCAAGTCTTGTATAGATTGTACTTAGTAATTTAATTATACTATGAAATTTGAAAATAAAAGCAAAGACATTAATTTAATTTGTGAATGTTATTTAACCAAGAATACACTGAATGACAAGTTTGTTCATACAACATCCTTCCAAATTTATCTTTATTGTTATGTGTATGTATGTCATGTTTATCCTAAAGTAAATAGTACATCTTAAATCGGATATCAAATCAAAAACATTTGGTTACTTCAAGTTTGAGCTGACGGGTACTTTTGCACTCCACTCAAGAATCAAGATACACCTACACGGCTACACCAGTTGTTTTTCACTAAGCAATTTGCATGTTCAGCTCAACTTAGCAAAGTTGAACAATTACTTATGATATTTCCGAAAATATAATTTTAAGTTCGATCTATTATCCATTCATCTTGAGTGCAAGAGGATATTTGGACCATAATGTTCTAAAAGGTTGCATTTAGGTTGAGCCACATCTGAAGAAATGATCCAAGTAATTTAGTTAGGCTACATTTTAGATGGAAAGGTTAAAGGAAGAAAATATGGAGGCTAGTTGTGCAGTATGAACATAGAATGTATTACTTCTTATTTTTGTTTTGGCAATTTTCATACATGGCTCCCCACATTATTTGGTATTCTTATAAATTTTAAACTTTTATAAAATATTTTGAGCTTTGACGCAATATATATGCCTACCTTAATTTACCTCCTTTCTACCCTTTATATCAGATCGTCCATAATTATAGGGTAAATTAAATTTCGAGTTGCAAAATATGAAAAGCTCAAAATTTTGGGGCAAATTTTTTAAATTGGGTCATATCTCATATGTTAACAAGTCAAGTATAAGTCAATTGTGCTATAATTATTAAGACAAAGTCCGAGTTGCACTTAATTTCAACTCTTTGTCTATCAAATTTCTACTTCATCCTTTTTGACAAACAAGGTTGTTGTTTAGTAGTTAGAGACGATGACAATTGACATTAGAGTTTGCTACATTTGACCAGCTTAGTGTTGGTCCTTTGACTGACAATATTTTCACTTTTGGCGCAGCTGCAAAATAATAGTAAATATTTTCATCAAATAAAAAACTTTGTAGAATATCATTGAGACATGAGAAAAGACAATATACACAGGCTACAGCTAAGATAAAATAATACTAATAAATTGAAAAAGTGAGCACAGGGATGACATGCATGCAGATGATATCAAGTTATCAACCAATCTTCACGAGTAGACAACCTTAAAAAGTTACTTAATGGGTCACCATTATTAATTAACACTTACAAACATGCATCTTTCTTTTATGTAACTATACCTATTTTGGCTATTTACTTGAACATTGCAAAATAATCAAGGTAAATCTAATAGCATAACATATTTACTTGAACATAGTATTGTATATGTTCTTTCTCATAAATGTGAGATTAGGTTAGTTAGACAAATATTATAGCCAACGTTTTCACTATAGAAGATAAAATAATTATACATTGTTATTAGCTTTTTTATAAACATTCGGGCGTTTTTTAAGAGCTCTCTCACTTATTAGAAAATGAAGTTAAAATTTTATAAGTGATACTCGAAATCACTGATAGTGTACGTGATCTCAAAGTAAAGATTTAGAAATGAAGGGATTATTATTTCTAACCACATTAATGTAAAGTAGGAGTAGTTTAGTGGATGTACTAACTTTTTTGTTCCTTTCTTGCATGAGTGATTTTGGTAAGCTGTTTAATAAATCTATGACCACTTTGATTGTTTGTTTAGCTTTTTCACTAATAATTATATAATATACAAGTGTTACTTTAAGCTATGCTTTCTTTGATGCAATATGTGGAGTATTGTCTCGAGACCCCAAGGAATATTTTAGTATTATATTAATGCATTGCCTCCACTATTTATAAGGGTCTAGAAGAATTATAACTACTTAAGTACTTATATGAAGTACTTCTTTCACGTTAATAATCCATACACTACTCTGAGTTTAACACTATTTAGTATTTACACTTTTTATTTTGATCATTGTTTATAATTTGTGTATAAAGATTATGATATGAGATCTTGTTAGATTTATTTTATATATATTTTTAAGTTATTAATTTTTTATACGTTTCACTTATCAATAATCATAAATATTAGGCTCAAAATGTTATTAATTGCACTGCAAATATAAAGCAATTCCATGTATTAGAGAATAATGGATGAAGCATGTAGGGGTGTGCACCCAAAATTGGATCAGATCGGAAACGTTTAAATCGGAACCGAAATCACAACTTTTTGTGGACAGAAGTCCAAAGACTGGATCGGTCCGAAAAATTACGGTCTGATCCGGTTGTAGACCGGTTTCTATGTTTATTCAATTTGTATGAAATATTTTTTCTAATTTTTAACCATATTCATCTACTTATAGCATACTTTTAAATCTATATTCATTTTGAAATATATCAAAGTGACTAGTGACACATAAAAATAAAAGTTTTGGGCCATTTCACTATTGTTTATTAACCCAAAAAAAGTTAAGAGTAGAATTATGGGTTTGCGATCCTTACCGGAAATATCATGTTTTGGAACAGAAAAGAATCGTTATTTTTAAAGACCAATCCGGACATGAATTTTACGGGTTCCATTCTGATCCGATTTCGATCCAAATTCCAGTGTAGATGGGTCCGATGCACACCACTAGAAGTATAAAGTAGGGTTTCTTATCGATGTTGTGCTACTATAGATTACGTGGATGTTAGTTAGCTTAATAAGTAAAAATTTAAAAGGTATTTATTTTTAGGTTCAAATACCTATTTACGTATTAGCTAAGAGTAGTTCTTATGACATTTTTATACAATAAAAAAGACATACATGTTAAATGTATACAATGAAACAAGGGGAAATCGAATATTCACCACTCCAAGGCACGGAAACTACGCTTTCCTATTAGTTTTATTTCGCCCCTTTAGGATCACCGGGTTTACACGAAACAACTAATGAGATACAATGGAGTAACAATTCACTTCTATGATCTTAGAAGAGAATCCTTAAGAACTTGTGTTTGATGTGTTTATGAAGAACACTTAAGAAAGTTAATCAGAAATTCTTAAGCAAGCAATCTTGGTTGTGTCAAGGATGGAGCTCACCTCCTCCTTTTATAGTCACACATGCAAGGGCCCTCATTAAGGACCTTTAATAGGCTCCTTAATAAGGCCCTTAAATCAGAGAATAAATCAGTCATTTAACCATGCAATTAACCATGAAAAACTGACCAAAACGCTTCAACGGACATAAACGGATACATCGCAAACTGAAGCGTCACGGGGCAGTACCCACTCGCGACAACTGGTCGCGGCCCGCGAGCTGGCCTGCCCCCCTTTTCTCTTTGTTTTCCGGAATTAAATCCTACAACTCCTTTTAATTCCCCCATATGTGATTTATCCAAACCCATTACCCTTACAAATGTTCCAAAAATCCTCCTCCAATTTGTAGGGTAATGTTGAACGGTTTACCTCATGCAAAATCATAAACAAACATGCTCATGCATCATAGAAATATCTAACGATTGAATTTCCACTAGTATATGTAAACTTAACAACAATTAAGATTGAGATGATAGACTAAGCTTTGAATCATTCAACCACTACAAATTATTGAAGTTACAAATACACATAAGCACAAAAACTAATGTTCTTTAAAACCTCCGACACCTTAGTAGCCATGGTGTCCATATCCATTCATGAGCGTTCCAAGTCAAGCCTAGACTTGTTGAAGCAGCCAAACCCCTAGCTCATATAGGTAAATCTTTTCGCACATGCTCCTGCAATTGAGCACTTTATCAAAGATCTATTAAAAAATTTTAAATTCAACCTCCTTTACATTGCAGTACCAAGCACTAACCTTGGGATGTATTTCACACAAGTGCTTCCAACCTTTAAAGAAAAGTACTATCCTCATTGAATTTGAGATCTAACGTTGTATTAGACATCAAATTGAGTTTTCCTTAGTTAAAGGTTGATCAATAGGCTTAAGACCCATCCCTTTGTTCATTTTGTTCACTAGTTCCCTTGACAACGGTTTTGTAAACGTATCCGCCAAGTTTACACTAGACCGAACAAAATCAATGGTTATACAACCATTCCTTATCATTTCACGTACATAGCTATGTCTAACCCCAATGTGCCTTGACTTGCCATTGTAGACTTCACTATACGCTTTGGCTATTGTGGATGCACTATCACAATGGATAGCTAGAGGAGACATAGGTTTGACCCATAAGTCAACCTCACTCAACACATTCCTTAGCCATTCCGCTTCTTGACAACAAGAAGCTAATGCGATGAATTTCGATGCCATAGTGGAATCGGTAATACATGTTTTCTTCTTAGATGCCCATGAGACGGCACCTCCTCCAAGAAGAAACACCCATCCACTTGTGGAAGAATAATCTTCCTTATTGGATATCCAACTAGCATCCGAGTACCCTTCAATGATTGAAGGTTCTCCCGTATAAGTTAAACCATAATCTTTGGTTTTGTTCAAATACCTTAGTACTCTTCTCAAAGCTTGCCAATGTATCATACTAGGTTTACTAGTATACCGGCTTAGCTTGCCAATAGCAAATGCTATATCCGACCGAGTGCTAGTCATAGCATACATCAAGCTTCCAACCAAGCTTGCATACTCCAATTGAGCAATAGGAGTACCACTACCCGGAACCAAGTGAATACTAGGATCCACTGGAGTAGCAAAATGAGACGAGTTTGACTCATTGTACCTCTTTACCACTTTCTCAATGTAATGAGCTTGTGATAAAGAAATAGTACATTTACCTCTCATTATTCTAATACCAAGAATAACATCCGCTTGACCAAAGTCTTTCATTGAGAAGCTACTTGAGAGAAAAGCTTTAGTATTTTCCACTTGTTCCAAATCAGTCCCAAAGATGAGCATATCATCTACATATAAGCAAATTATAACTCCTTTACCGTTATTATCAAATTTGCTGTATACACATTTATCGGACTGATTTATTTTAAATCCATTAGCCAAGAATACATCATCAAAATTTTGATGTCATTGCTTTGGTACTTGCTTAAGTCCATACAAAGATCTAATCAACTTGCAAACCTTAGACTCTTGACCTTTGACCACAAATCCTTCGGGTTGATTCATGTATACTTCCTCCTTCAATTCACCATTAAGGAATGTCGTTTTAACATCTATTTGGTGAATTACAAGACCATGAATCGCCGATAAAGCTATCAATAGTCTAATGGTAGCAATTCTTGTTACCGGAGCATAAGTGTCAAAGTAATCGATACCATATTTTTGCCTAAAACCTTGGACCACTAACCGGGCCTTGTGTTTTAATATGGTTCCATCGATCTTCCGTTTTCTTTCGAAAATCCATTTACAACCTAAGGGTTTGCAACCGGGAGGTAAATTAGCTAAAACCCATGTATTATTCCCCATTATTGAATCCATTTCATCATTCACGGCCTCTTTCCAAAAGGCGGAATCATGAGACTTTATAGCCTCATCAAAGGTCCTAGGATCCTCCTCCATATTGTAACAATATGAAAATTGAGTCACAATTGACTCCCTTGACCCTTCAACTAAATAAAGTTGAAAATCCGGTCCAAAAGATTTCTCTTTTCTAATTCTTTTACTTTTCCTAATTTCCGGTGTTGTGGTTTCATGATCATCATTGATGTCACCCACAACCTTGGAACTAGTACTAGGTACCATATCCTTTGGTCTAGGAATCGAAGAGAAACGAGTCTCATCAAATATTGCATCTCTTGACTCTATCACGGTGTGAATAGAGACAAAATCATTATGTTCAATGACATAAAACCTATAGGCTTTGCTATTTTCCGCATAGGCTATAAAAATGCAATCAATTCCTCTTTCACCTAACGTTTTACGTTTAGGTTCCGTCAATTTGACAACCGCCCTAAATCCCATACCTTAAGGTAATTGAGATTAGGCTTTTTCTTTGACCAAAGTTCATATGGGGTAATCTTGTTCCTTTTATTAGGAACTCTATTCAAAATATAGCATGCCGTTAAAATAGCATCACCCCAAAAATCGTCACTAAGACCCGAATTAGAAAGCATGGTATTAACCATTTCTTTTAAAGTCCTAGTTTTCCTTTCCGTCACACCATTACTTTGAAGTGAGTGTGGTGCGGTAGTTTCATGGATTATTCCAATGGAATTAAAATAACAAGGATTATAGTATTCACCACCCCTATCCGTTCGAAGTCTTTTAACTTTTTCACTAAGTTGAAGTTCCACTTCGGTCTTATAGATCTTAAACTTTTCAAGTGCTTCATCTTTTGAGAATAATAAATAAATGTAACAATACCTTGAAAAATCATCAATAAAAGTTACAACATATTTTTTATTTCCCAAAGATGGTGAACTATGAAAGTCACACAAGTCACTATGCACCAATTCTAGCAATACCGATTGTCTTGTCACACTAGGAAAAGGATTCTTTGTAATTTTGTTTAACATACATGTCTTGCACTTCTCTAAATTCAAATCAAAGGAAGGTATTAAACCTAACTTAGACATGTCATATAATCTACGATAGTTCACATGACATAACCGATTGTGCCATAGAGAAGAAACATCAAGCATGTAAATAGAACTAGCAATTTTATTATCAATGCTAAACTTAAACATTCCATTACAAAAATAACCTTGACCAACATAAATACCACTCTTAGACACTATAAATTTATCGGATTCAAACACAACTTTAAAACCAAACTTATTCGAAAGTCCTCCCAACACAAGATTTTTCCTAACTTCCGGAACATAAACAACATCCCGGAGAGTTAGAGTCTTTCCCGAGGTTAACAACAATTCTACTTGGCCAATTCCCTTAGCCTTGACCGTAGAATCATTCCCCATGTACAAAATTGGACCATCATCCAATTCCTTCAAAGACTTGAAATGGTGCCTATTATTGCACACATGTCGAGAAGCTCCCGAATCAATCCACCAAGAATCATCAACCTGCACAACATTAATTTCAGAAATCATTGCAATAAAATTCATTTCTTCAACTATGTTTTCATGTGCAACCATACCTTGGTTTTGACAAACACTAGGTTGATCTATCTTTGTCGTCTTCTTTTTCTTCCAAGACGGACAATCCCTCTTCAAATGAGGACCATTGCACACCCAACAAGTAAGAGTTTTCCTCTTCTTGTTTGCAACATTGGTTTTAGATTGAGCATTGGATTTCTTGGTCCCATTAGACCCACCAACCTCTACCATATTAACGGTAGACTTAGGAGCACTAGAAATTGTGTCCTTAACCCCATGTTGAGCCCGGATCCCTTGTTCAATACGAAGATGAGTTCCTAATTGCTCCATGGAAAGATCCTCCTTCTTATGTTTCAAAGTATGTATAGTGTCTTTCCAAGAAGATGGTAGTTTATCAATAATGGAAGCAACGACAATTGCTTCATCCATTACCATACCATGTGACCTTATTTGATTGAAAATGTGATGAACTTCGTGAAATTGCTCCATTATAGGCCTTTCATTAGTCATTTTAAACATATTAAAATTACTAACAAGAAACTTCTTACTTGAAGCATCTTCCGAGATGTATTTGGCCTCTAGAGAATCCCAAAGCTCCTTTGCACTCTCCACATTTTGGTAAAGATCAAACAAGGCATCCGAAAGTGCGTTGAGAATATGACCACGACAAATGTAGTCATCATTCTCCCACTTTGTTCGCCTCCTCGTAGTCTCCAAAGGTTCCTCAACCCTTTCTTCCGGAAAAGCCGGAATTGGTGTTGTAAGCACATACACCACATTGAGAGTCGTTAAGAGGAAATGAATCTTCTTTTGCCAACGACGAAAACCCACACCCTCAAACTTATCCAATTTGTGCAAGTTCAAAGTGAGGTCCTTGAGTGATGAAGCCATATCGGTAAGAAAATAAAACTAATAGATTGTTAAATGTATACAATGAAACAAGGGGAAACCGGATATTCACCACTCCAAGGCACGGAAACTACGCTTTCCTCTTAGTTTTATTTCGTCCCTCTACGATCACCGGGTTTACACGAAACAACTAATGAGATACAATGGAGTAACAATTCACTTCTATGATCTTAGAAGTGAATCCTTAAGAACTTGTGTTTGATGTGTTTATGAAGAACACAACCAAGATTGCTTGCTTAAGAATTTCTGATTAACTTTCTTAAGTGTTCTTCATAAACACATCAAACACAAGTTCTTAAGGATTCTCTTCTAAGATCATAGAAGTGAATTGTTACTCCATTGTATCTCATTAGTTGTTTCGTGTAAACCCGGTGATCCTAGAGGGGCGAAATAAAACTAATAGGAAAGCGTAGTTTCCGTGCCTTGGAGTGGTGAATATCCGGTTTCCCCTTGTTTCATTGTATACATTTAACAATACATGCATAGTATCTATCTTTAAAAAAAACTTTACGTACAACAAAAAAATTGCATAGTGTTTAACTTTGATGGCACATGAAAATAGCCTTGGTTTATCCATAAATTTAATGAAAACTTCTATAATTAATGAAAACTTCTCAAAATTATTTGGCAAACGCTGGAGTAATTTTTCTTACTAGCCAAAAGAAGTTTCATACTTCACGAAAATCAATGGGCAACGATTGACTACTTTCTCAAGCTTATAAATTTTTTCAATGTGGAACAACTTATATATGAGAGATGGGTTCACATACAAGTACTTTTAGCATCTCAAAAGCATAAAATGGTAAATTTATGAGTCAAAAGAAGTAGTATTTGCTATCATTTCCATAAAATGAATCCATCGACATCTTAATGGAACTAAAATTCTCTTTAGACGAGCTTAAAAATACTTCTCTAGATAATGATATTGTGAATCGACCATGGAATTAGCCATTGATGTTTGGTGACGTTGATAATGCATATGTCGTCCCTTCGACGGTCAGATGTTTGAGCCCAAAAAATAGCTCCTTCGATGTCTTCTTGAAGTGCCAAAGCATCCGTGGATAAGATCCCTAAATTGGAGCCAGCATTGTTTTTGCAACCGCCAATATGTAATGTACCATGAAAAAAAGTTCATACACAATTGTCCTTCTCTTCTTTACCTGTAACATTACAGATTTTACGTTGTTCTTATTAATTTTGATCAATTTTTTTTACTAATAGAAATATAAATGGGAAATATACTCTATAAGATATTTTTACATCTACGGAAATGAATATTTTTAAAATATCAATTTTGTACAATAAATAATTAAACAATCTCTACATTTTAAGAGAAAGGATGAGGATAACCAAAAAGAAAAAAGAATATCCTAAATGCTTTATCAATTAAATAATTAACTTCTTCACTTATTAAACTTTCAAATACTTTTGCATGAATCGTGTATATATAAAACCATTATTATTAATAATATTGAACTACTCCACACATTAATAATCACAAAAATTAAAAAGATAAAATATTTATTCATCTACCCACTAAAAACCGAAAAACAGGAAGCATGTATACTTATTTGGTTTTAGAAATGGATAGAATTATAGAATCCTCAAGCATGGGCCACATGAGACATGACATGCACCCTTCCGAGGGTCAGACGGACCCTTGCTTAATTAATTCGAGAAGAATAATTTTCTTAGCCCATAATCTCAAGAACCTGAATCTGCCAGTTGGATTTTTTTTTTAAATACTGAGATACAAAAGAAAAGAGTTGGTTTACTATAAGACGGTCTTATGTTAAGCTTAACCTCAGACCAGCCTAATAAGCCTTAGATAAGCTCATGACGCGCGCCACATACGAAGCAGCCCAGCTAAATTGATTTATTTAATTTTTCAACCCAAAACCTTAATTTTTTGCGTTTTTTAACTTTTCGCTCTAAAACCTTAACTTTTGCGTAAAAATCCGTAACTAATATCATATGTGGAATCGATACCCTTCACTCCGTTAACCCTATTAGTTATGGATTTTTATGCAAAAGTTAAAGTTTAAGGTTGAAAAGTTAAAAAACGCAAAAGTTAAGGTTTTAGGTTGAAAAGTTAAAAAATCAATTTTTCTGGGCTCCTTAGCGCGTGGCACGCATAATTGGACTTTTAATTGACTTATTGGGCTGGTCTTACATTAAGCTTAATGTAAGACCGTCTTTTATAAGACTTTGCCAAAAGAAAAACAAAGGTTTTTTTTTTCTTTCAAAGGTATATCCTAAGTTATTTAATAGTTTCGAATAAATCCGTCAACATTAAAGTTGTGTTGGTTGATTTGATATCCTACCTTGGAGATGTTGTCACCAACTCAAAATTTTTTATCTGAAATTATATCTAAAACAAAGATGCGTAGTACAATATTAACTCCGGTGACAAGAGTATCAATGCTCCACGAAGATTGAAAATGCCTTTAGTAGTTGATGAAAACTTGATTATCTACTTCAATAACGCAGTTCTTGACTTACATATTTCAGGCTTGGATAATACTCCCTCCGTTTCACATAAATGGTTATACTTCTTGTTTTCATGCGTGCCAATACAAACTCTTGAGCGTTAATATCTCAAGTTGTGTATTTGTAAAAGTTATAAAAATTAGATATTAATTAAATACGAAGTACATATTAAGATGAATCCAACAAGATTCCACATGGCTATAATTTTTATTAGATACAAATCACAAACGACGGTCAAAGTGAACTTTGTGAATAGTGTTTACCATGCAAATGTAACATTCTTTGTGAAACGGAGGGATTATCATTCGATTCTTGACTTAATGCAATATCTCTAGCAATAAGATGAGTTATATGACCCAATAATTGGAAAAAGATGAGTTATATGACCCAATTTGAAAAATGCAATACCGCCAAATATCAGCCCTTCCCACGGCCAGATCCCAGCTCCTCTCACTGCTAAATTAATTGTCCCTTCAACCGCTTCCTTCCCGATTTTGCTTTACGAACAAGTGTTTGTCGCCGCCACCTGTTGGCACCATTTGTTGATGCGATGTCGCTGCCGCCTTGCTTTACAACCACAAGCAGTGGTCCATCGTTTTCAACTGCCCTATCGTTTGTTTCGCCTTATCGATGGCCCTCGAGAGGCCGTACAAGGAGATAAACCCTTCTCATGTTGTCTCGAAATCCCAGACCTTGGTCGGTGTTGCACCGTTTTCCACCGCCAACGACCCAATTGTACTGAATTGCTTCTTCTGGGAAGCTTGCTCTATTTTACTATTTTTTTTACGTACATTAGTTTAAGTTTACTTTAGTTGTAATTTTTTTAGGTTTCTTTTGTTTTACTTGTTAGTTTTTAACTTTATGTTTTACTCCCTCTGTCCCAATTTATTTGTTACATGTTGACTTTGAGCACTATTCACGTTGCCACATTGACTGTTTTGAGTTTATTTACGTATCGAAAAACATATTCATGTGGGATCTTATTTGATGTGTCTTAATGTGTACTTTTCAAGTATATAATTTTGCCATTTTTCTATATTGAATTTGAGTTATTAGTTTTTAAAATCGTATCTTGGAAATTGCGAAAAAGTTAAGGTAGCAAATAAAATGGGACGGAGGGATATCAGGTATGTGCTTAGTTTTCTCACTTTTTTCAATCCCTGAGATAAAGATCAGAGACTTGAGCTGATTCCTTGTATCTCTGATAGGCTAAAGTCGTATCACCTATTCAAAGATAATTCCTACAGTCCTCTAACAATGGTAGTCAATGGAAGCAGGGTCGAATCCGCAGGGAGAAAGTGTTTCTATGTTAATATTCAACCAACTAACTACTTCAGATGAAATCAGAGAAGATTAACTGAACTAATAATTACACTAAGGAAAGCGAGTTTTAAACTGAGGATTTAACTATGGAATAAAAGTCTAGGGTATTAGTTCAGTCCACCATGCTTATACCAATCAAATAAGGTCAACTACTATCAAAACCTAAGTCAAGGGTCGAGAGATTAGAGCATGTGCTGAGCTATGATTAAGTCTCAACGCTCATAGTTCAACATACGCCGCTTGTTCACTAACGTAATCAGAACTACTGATGTGTCCTAGGCCTCTAATCGTAAGACGGGTCTGTGCAAACAATTATTAACCACAAGTAATCAATGAAATTGGCCACTAACATTAATCACTAATCAAGAACAAACCACACTACAATCACTCTAATCAAGCTCTAGAAATCGATAGAAATCTAAACAACAATCATGGTATAAACATGGCTTCCCTATCTAACACCCTAGAAAGAGAACTACTCAGACATGATCAAATTGACAATAACAAAACTAATCAGAAACCCTAACAATTGCATCATGAACTAATTGAATAATCAACAACTACACTAGAACAATTAATAAATAATAGCAAAGCAATAAGAGAGAAGATTACCAATTTGACAAAAAGCAATAACTTTAATTGAATTGAACCAAGGTTTGATCTCCTCTACAATGAAAACTAACTCTAAAAGCTCTCTAAGTGTTTAAGATAATAAAAGGTACATGTAAAAATAACCTAAAAAGTATTTATAGTCTTCTAGGAAAACAATAAGATAGGATGGAAAAGACGCAAAATCGCGTCCTCCGTGTCTTCCACCCTATCGGCACAGGACCGCCCGATCGGGCCTGGGAACAATCTTCCAGCACCAACAAAAACACATACACCCGATGAGATCGGGTGACGACCACCTGATCGGGGCCGCAACATTTGCACCCGATCGGGCAAGACTGGCCGATGTCATCGGGCAAAGCTTCGCTCCAGCAGCTCCAAAACCAGTAAAATCTCTAAGTGAAGGTCCACCCGATGGGATCGGGCAGGAAATCTGAAGATTTTGGTGTAGAAGATCGAACCCGCCCGACCCGATCAGGCGATGGTTGCCCGACCCGATCGGGCAGAGCCCTCTTTGGCAGATTCATACTTGGCTTCAGACGCGAAGTCTCTTTAACAATTCTCCTTCAAAAGGGGCTCGAATACAATCTCAAGACCTCCTACATGCCTCATAACTTTCCGCTACAGTGTGGTGGTCAAAATGCCAAGTGAATAGGAAGTTTTTCCTAAAACCTGCAAAACGTTATAAAACAGACAAACCACAACTATATCGAAATAGTTAGCATAAATGGCTCCTAAGAGCGTCAATACCGCACAATTTAGCTTGTAAATGAAGGGAAAAACTCTATATGAAATCATTATATCAATCTCCTTAAAAATATTCCCTCTGTTTTTATTTAATATGGACATTTGTACTTTTCACGTTTGCCAATGCATATATTTGAGAACGAATATCTCATTGCACATGAGTAAAAATTATGAAAAGTTGATATTATAAATCTACGTATTAAGATGAATCAAACAAGATCCCACATGACTATGTTTTTTCTCATATATAGATAACACAAGGTGGTCAAAGTATAGATTGTAAATAGTAACAAATGTCAGAGTGTCCCTATTAAATAAAACGGAGGGAGTATGACCCAATTTGAAGGTTGTACTTAGGTTCAACAATTGGAGAGTATGCGTTATACACCCGGGTGTACCATGAGCATGGTACACCAATACCATGAGCATAGTACACTCAACTTTATTTGAGCAAAAATAGTTTTGGTTGAACAATACTCATGGTATACCCAGGTGCATAATAAATTGTTTCAACAATCAGGTTGCTTATTTTGAAGGGTGTTATAGAAGGCATAAATATTATGGTAATTAGTCTTTATTCGAGCCATGAGAGGAATATCGTTAAAAATAGATTATTGTATTTAATTCATGGCTAACTTTTTTTTCGAAGGTAAAATTAATTCAATAAAAGAGTCATACGACATCTACAATATAAATTAAAACTAACAAATATAAAACAATTTGGTACAAATAAAATTCTGATTTGACAAAATCACGATCGTTGTAGATAAGATCTGACACTAATGAATACTCTCCTTTACATCGCTGTTTCATACAACCTTTCACGAGGGGTCTTCCGATTCATTGTAGTCTTGAAATTAAATTGAATCTGATAGAATTGTTTGTAGATGTAGAGCTGACCTCTGCCGCGACACCGCACAAATCTTCATCAACAAATTATTTTTTGCAAAATTAAAGAATATCACCAAAACTCTCACAAGGAGAGAGATAAAACCTTATATATGGGGTAGATAAAACCCGATAATTGGAAGAAGAATTCTCAAATTGAGAGAGAATGAATTTTTATTCACCATGAAATTAGAAAACTAATAGAAAGTAAGGAAAATAGGGGCTAACTTTTCCCAAACATATAACAAATATGTTATAATTGTGAAAATGATAATAATGTTTTTGGCACCTTTTTTTTAAACGAATATTTTTGAAATATATCATATCCTTGAAATTAAAATATACTTGTAGGTATTGTAACAATTATTTTTCTAAATTGTAACGAATACTTTTTAAAACGAATATTTCTGAAAATAACGATTATTTTTAAGTAACAATTTTTTAACGAATATTTTTGGAAGAAATCATATCCTTAGAAACAATCGAATTTTTGTAGGTATATGGTAACAACTTCTTTCTATATTTCATTTAAAACATTTGAATAATAAAGGAATAATTTCGAGGAATTTTTTTTTTAATGCGGACATAACTTGGGTCAATGTCATTATTGGGTTTTGAAAAATAAAAACAAAAAAATGATAACAAACCATCCCTCACTTCATACTAACTTCAATAAATTCCAAATTGGTAGCAATCTATATATAACATTAAAGCAAAATGGTTTTCGCCACGTGTCGTCACTAGATTAATCCAAAGCAAACCTTGATCCCTCAAGCATCCTAGCATTTATAGAAGCCAAGTGTCAGCCACAAATTTTTTTGCTTTTTTTAAAATGCATTATACTAATTAAAATACATACGTGTCAAATTGGTGTTATTTTGCATTTTTTAATTGTATTTCCGTGTAATTAGCCTTTGATTCCTTAATTAAAGGAATAAAATATTCCAAAAATAAGTCCCTTTATCTTTTCCTAAATTAGCGTTTGACTCTTATTATCTTCCTAAATATTAGCTAATTAAGTGTGGCTTATTTTCAGTATGAATGACCCATTTAATTCGGTTGATTGCTTTAATTAAAATCTCTTCAAAAAAATAAAATTCAAATCCCTAATCTATTCCTAGATTAGTGGACTTACAAAAATCACGTATGGGTTGATTGCTTTAATTAAGGAATAAATTTGTTTTTTCATTATATTCCTAAATAAAAGTGCCATAAAAGCATCATATTCCTAAATAAAAGTGCCATAAAAGAATTAAAAGATTTAATTTAGTTGATTGCTTTAAGAATTACCCACTTAAACTATTCCTAAATTAGTGGACTTTTCAAAACCGCGTATGGGTTGATTGCATTCATAATATTTAAACTATATAGATTTTAATTATTATTCCATATAATTATAATATCAATAAATATTACTTGCCGAAATTAACATTCCTATATTATTTTCGGACACAATATTTATCATATAAATTCAATAAATTTTAACCTTTGATTCAAACATTCACCACAACATTGTCTCAAGAATTCAATTTTCCATTATTTTCTCTTCAAGTTTATGGCAACCACACTAAACATCATGATCCCAGAAGTTGTTCGGATCAACTCTTTGACACTTGAATCTTCATCATCTACTATTTTAGTTAGGCTAATAAGGCTTTGGGAAGAACAATTGCTATCGAATTTAGTGGAGATCCGTACCGTAGAAATGATTTTGGTTGATGAGAATGTAACGTTTATAGTGTCTATTTATTTGTAAATAATATAAATGTATCAATTATTATTATTTTTTTGTACTTTTAGTAACGATTTTTTTCTTTGAATTTTGTAGGGAGAGAAGATTGGAAGCTCTTTACCTAAGGAGCTAATACTTATATTAGGTCATTTGCTTAAAGAAGGGCAAATTAATAGGATTCGGAATTTTACTATTCGTGAGCAAGACGATGGTGTCAAACCAACTACATCCGTTTATAGAATAATCTTCAACGAGTCAACCGTTGTTGAGAACATGAAATCTGGGGATTTGCCCTATTATGGATTCTTCTTTTATTCATATCCCCTTATGCTTTCAAGTGATTTCGAGACATCTTATTTACTAGGTATAGATTTGTTATTTTGCAATATAAATTATCATCTAATAATTTATCTAGGTTGAAGTTGAACTAAAAAGTTTAATGTTAATTTATCTAGGTTGAAGTTTAATGTTACAATTTTAATATATTTGATTTTATTTGAAGGTACACTCGCATGGATTGTTATCTCAAAGGACAGTATGTTGAAATATTATATAACTATATGGTTAATAGGCATCCATTGAACGACCTCTATATAATTCTCCAAGGTTGCAAAATTTCTTACAACCACAAAGGTAAGTAAAATGTACTTTTGAAAGTAGTTTTAATTCAATTCGACTATAAAAAATCAGATATAAGGGACTGATTGAAATAAATGAGTTCGAAAATTATATAGATAATGTTATAGACCTTTTTTTATTCATACTCATAAAAGAATATTGTTTTAAAGTGATCTAAGTAACTATTTTTTTTGATCTGTGCCTATATTAAATTACTGTATATAATAGTTTGATTATAATGTTTAGTATAATTTCATCTACTAAAAGTATTTGTTTCATAAATTATCATAAGTAAAATATAGATGCATATTTTATGTGTTTTTAACACTATTTGATGGAACATATATACTTAATATAATATAGACTTAAAGTTCATATATTATACACGTAAAAAGTAGTTTAGTGAAATTTGATATTAAAAGTACATTACTTTAAAAAGTAGTTTAGTGAAATTTGATATCAATGATTTTGTTATAAGAGCACGAAGATTTTACACCATATATGGAATTATATTAAAAAGAATTGCAAATAAAAGTAGCCTTCATTGATTAGTCTATATACACTTTTACTCCATAAATTAATATCTTGTAAATATTCTTAACAACATCATAACCATTTAAATTTTGACAACTCATTATTTAAAATATTGGATAGCCTTTAAAAAAAGATTTTTAGGTGCCATAAACGGTAGATTCTAAATTATAGGAAATCTTTTTCCATTCTCCTTAATTTTCGATTAAAAGTAGCCTTCATTGATTAGTCTATACACGCTTTTACTCTATAAATTAATATCCTGTAAATATTCTTAACAACATCATAACCATTTTAATTGTGACAACTCATTATTTATAATATTTATAGCCTGTAAAAAGATATTTAGGTGCCATAAACCGTAGAACCTAAATTATAGGAAATATTTTTCCATTCTCCTTAATTTTCGATTAAAAGTAGCCTTCAATGATTAGTCTATACACGCTTTTACTCTATAAATTAATATCCTGTAAATATTCTTAACAACATCATAACCATTTTAATTTTGACAACTCATTATTTATAATATTTATAGCCTGTAAAAAAAGATTTTTAGGTGCCATAAACCGTAGAACCTAAATTATAGGAAATATTTTTCCATTCTCCTTAATTTTCGATTGTGTAACTTTACAGTAAACGTATCTTAATTCTATATAAATGTTAATGCAAAATTGCAGTTAATATAAAAGATATAATAAAATCTTCCCAATGTGAATCGTCATTTTAAATAGGTGTGAAGTTATATTGCCAACTTTCCTCCTTTTGTGAATTTTAATTAAATAATTAAATATAATTAACTATTTCTAATAACTATTATCGATTTATTTTATTCATACTCATAGAAGAATATTGTTTAAAAGTGATCCAAGTAACTACTTTTTTTCATCTGTGCTTATATTAAATTATTGCACATAATAGTTTGATTATAATGTTTAGTATAATTTCATCTACTAAAAGTATTTGTTTCATAAATTATCATAAGTAAAATATAGATGCATATTTTTTGAGTTTTAAACACTATTTGATGGAACATATATACTTAATATAATATAGACTTAAAGTTCATATATTATACACGTAAAAAGTAGTTTAGTGAAATTTGATATTTGATGTACTTTACTTTATTAAATGTTCCATATAATTAATGTATTTTATTAGTACGAAAATTATATAGATAATTGTAAGTGGGATTGGGAAATATTATAGAGTGTAATATAATAATTTTATACAATTTAATTTTCATACGATCTAATTTTTATGAGTATGAACCAAATACTTTTTTGATGGACTCATATATCTTGCCTACCTTTTCAACTACTTTTTAAGTATATAGATCAAATCATATTATTTTATCTAATACTATCTTTGTTATATATAGGTGCAAAGTATGTGACAAATGTTAGATTTGCCACTCAATTGCTCATTGACTGTCAAATCAATGAGTTCCACTCACAAGATGGAAGAAATGATTTTATTGCCCGTCCAGTGGGTATTAAAAGTGTTTCCAACATAGATTGTTCAGAAATCTGTTGTCTACGCAAAGCTATTGAAATGCACAAGGTTATTTTGTCAGATTCATTATGTTTGTACCACAGTTCTTAAATTGATTTATATTATTGATTTTTTTTTGCCCTCTTGGATGATAATTATGACACCATATTTTTCGTGTTTTTAAATGTAGGATGTAGAAGTTATTTGTTTGGTGAACATAGATGACATGGACGAGAATTTCGGCTATTACTACGAAGGGTGCATTAGGTGTGGTGTTAAGGTGGTTAAAGAGGATGAAAATATGGTTTGTCCGATAGACAGATATGTTATGAAGAAAACTCAACCTAAGTAAGTGTCACATCCATTACCTGTTATTAAATAACCAATAATCCATCTCAAAAACTGATTAATTTTTATTTTGGACAAACAATAGATTTAGGGTGACGATAAACGTATCTGATGATACAGACAAAGCAATTTTCGTTCTTTATGATAAGGCTGTTCAAGGATTGCTTAAGAAGACTGCTCAGGATTACCTTGATGCGCAAGAACTGGTATGACACGTATAATTAGCCTATAGATTCATTATATTATAAACAAAAATTTTTAATAGTTGATATATATGAGATGCCTAAAGAGTTGACTTTCTATATCATTTTCTTAGGAAGGTGATATTTATGAGATGCCTAAAGAGTTGACTTTGTTGAAGAACAAGTTGTTTCTTTTTAAGGCGGAATTCTTAGCAATGAATAAATTGACAAAAAAAAAGCTGAATTTATGGTTTCAAGTTTGACCAATGATGAAGTATCTATTGATTTATGGATGCGACATTACAAAACCATTTTGGTAAGTTTCAAAGTTATGTTTTATAAATTCATAATGGTTCTCTATTAATAAGTGTTTTATTAGTATTAGCTGAAATATAATATAGCTTACTTATTATTATATATTTTTATTTAATATTTTTAAATGTGTTATAAATATGTGTAGGATGCTAAACAAGCAAAGGTAGATATCATGGACAATCTTCGTGTTAAATCAGTACGGAAACGTGTTCTTGAAGACAAATCTGAAAATGAAGATGCAACTGGAATAAAGGATGAGAAGGTGACCAAAAAAACTGCATTGTTGAATAATCAGTTTTAATATGTCGTATATTTAATATTTCATTTCTAATAAGGGGGATTCTAGATTTGGTATTTTTCCGGATATTTGAGATACTTTTTGGTGCATTTCAATGTTTTTTTGGGAGACAAATATTGGTTATCACTCTATATATCATCTTATTGGGTTTTTTTAATTTCTATTATTTATGTTAGTCATTTTACTGTCGGATTTCTTTTTAATTGACCTGTTAAATAAAAAGTCGAGGTAGTGGTGTTATTGAAGTATATAAATTCGAATGAATTGCATTTGACCTTTCCACGTTAATATACAATTTAAGCCTATTTGAAATATAGTTTTTATATTGAAGTATACATACTTCATAAGAAATTATATACAAAAATTTAAGAATGTATTTCAAAAGTAAAGAATCCCTTTATTTACCATTTTTAATGGAACGGGAATTAATATATAATGTATAATATCGTACTAGATGTCAAATTGAAATCAAATAAAGAATTTCTTTTATTTGCCATTTATACTGGAATGGGAATTAATATATAATGTATTATATCTTCCTAGATGTCAAAATGAAATCAAATATTTACCTTATTTATTTTTTATGATGGATATTTGACATTTTCGAAAATATCATTGAAAATATAGTATAATATTACTCACCCCAAGTTCAAAAGTTTCTTACTTATAATAGAATAGATTGGTAATCATAAATTATAAGCTATCAACTTACATCAAAGTCATGAAATGATGAAATCAACCATTTTACTGACCGAAAGAGAATCTATGTAATTAATTATACTGTTACTCAACGTAATGAAATCATGCATTTTTTTATGAATTTTCCAAAGTTCTATTATTACCTCTATTATTTTCCATATTTTAAGGAAAATTACGTTTAAATATAAAACGATGAATTATATTATTTTCGGAAAATAATGCCTTAAATTAACTCTTTACGTTTTCATGAAATCAACCTTTGTGTGCATAACCAATCAAATGTTCCATAAAAATAGGGATCATACTTTTTTATATTTAAACGTAAATATACTATCACGATTTAGAGATAGTACTAAAATAAAATCTTCTTAAATTTAGGGAATGTGTTGGCTAATTATGTAAATTGTTACTGGTATCCAAATCATATTGTTTTCACTTTATAATTTGACTTTTCCTAAATGTCTACTACCTTTAATTGATAAGTCAAAGATATGTTAACCCTGTTATTATTACCTAAATGACAGATTAGGTTAATCTTAATAAAAATAACATAAATGGATTATATTTGATGACCATATTTATAGTTATTACCTAATACGAAGTATATATGTTTTAGCAATACTATCAGATGTGAATTATATTATTTTTGGAAAATAATCCCTTAAATTAAGGTATTCGTTTTCATGAAATCAACCTTTGTGTGCATAACAAATCAAATGTTCCATAAATATAGGGATCATATTTTTGTAAATCCATAATTAAATATACTATCACGTTTTACAGACATTACTAAAATCAAATCTTCTTAAATTTAGGGAATGTGTTGGCTAATTATGTAAATTGTTATTGGTATCCAAATCATATTGTCATGATATTTATTCCAATTAAACGAGTACCCTATTTAGCATTAAAATCGAATAAATCATTTCTGATAGTATGTCTATTTGTTAAAACCAATACCTTTATCATTTCCTAAATTAATGTAGATATTATTGCTATTTTGCTAATTGTTAGTAGGGTATATTGTATAAATAGGACAATTGAATTTCACTTCTAGCAACAGTATAATAAATTTACCAAACACTAATCTAAGTTATATCAAAATAACAAGCAATGGATCGTCAATGCCAAATGATCAATGTCAGTGACATTACAAAAGGGAATTTTTTTGCAGCATTAGGGTTCGAATAGTACGAGTTTGGGAAAGGAATGACAAAACAACCCCTTCAGAGTAAATTCTATTGAAATGGTCTTAGTTGACAAAAATGTAAGTACAACTTTAGTTACCATTACATTAATTTCTACTTATTTAAAAATAGATTGTTTATCTAAACGGTTTTTAATTAATTTTAGGGTGACAGGATTCAAGCTTATTGTCGTAAGAATTTGATCAATGCATTCAAGACCATGATTGTTGAGGGAGAATTTCGAGAAATATCCAAATTTCTTATTCTCGAGAGCACTGGACTGGAGCAAATAACAAGACATAGTTGCAAGATTTCGTTTAACTACAACTACCATTAAGAAGTTTGAAGATAATTCCATTCCTCTATATGGTTTCGATTTTAATTATGCAAATTGGAAAATGTAGGAAAATTTCCCAGTAGTTCTGCCGTAAGCAAAATAGGTTAGAAACCCAATCCATTGATAATATTAATAAAAATTTCACAATATTAACCTATTTTGACAAATGTTAGAAACCCAAACCGTGGAATCTATATTGATTATTGGTTCAATAATATTAAGAAAATTGGTTTACTTTAAGATTATAGATAATTTGTCAACAATAGTTTAAGATTATATCCAAGTCCAACAATAACATTAATGGGTTTTTCGGAAAATTATGTTGATTTTTAAACAATTATATAAAATGACGATTGAGGCTTGAGATATAGCAATTTTCGTTTTCAGATTTTTTATATGTTGAAAGGCGAGTTTTTTAAATTCATAACAATAATATCTATCATACAAGGCCAGAATTTTCAACAATGATTTGTCAATTTTCAATTATTTCTGTTAATTTTTCAACAACTGAATCAAATATTCAGATTATGAAAGGATTTGAATGAGATAGAAAGCTATTACCTTTAAAATGATGTAAACTATTGAATTTGATTTCGGAAATCTGATGGAGACCGTTTTAGCATATCATTTTTCCACAATGGAATATGAGATGAAGGTCAAGAAGGAGATGAAGAAAAATATAACGTAATTCGATTTATCTTGAAGCTTTCCAAGGAGATCTTGCCCAAATGAAGGTAGTTCATCAATGGAGATAGTGAAAATTGGGGAGGGACATGCGTGAGGGAGGAAGGAGAAAAGCCATACGTTTCTATGTGGCCAGCCCACGTGTTGGGTTAGTTTATGGGCCTAATTTAATAAACTGGAATTCTAATGTATGTGCGGTTATGACCTTTTTAAGATGAAAAACCGATTAAGATTAATAATTAATGTATCTATAAGATATTATAAGCCAATTCGTTTAAATTTAATGATAATTAAGTTTACATTATTTTCGGCTTTTCACATTAATATTATTAGCTATATAAATATAACAAATTGATTATAATAATTCACTTACTTTCGTCACATAAAACTACATTAAATAGATTACGTTGTTTGAGATATTATTTCACGAAATCAAAACCAAGCTTTTTAACTCTTACCCATCCTTATTTTTTGGAAAAATTGTCAAGAATAAGTCAACCTTTGCGTTGACCGCTTCTAACAAGTCAACCTAAAGATATTCCAATAACAAGTAAACCTTGTATCCACTTTTGCTTTTAATAAGTCAAAACCGGCTATCACCTCTTGTTAACCTCTTTAACAGGTTAAATTGACACATGTCACTATGGGATATTTTTAATTTTAATTTTATATTTAAAAATTTAAAAAACATAAATTAAAAAAACTTTTCTTCTTCAAAAACCTGCTCTCAACCTCCACTCATTTTCTCTTTCATAAAACTCCATGAAAATCTAAAATCCTTACTTTCTCTCTCCTCTTTAGAATCAATGATGTTGTCTATCTCTTTAACCTCTCATTCTCTTCAATTTTACTTTTCTAGAATCAGCCGTTCTCAAAGCTCTAAATCATAACCAAAAAACTACCGTGAAAAAAATCAACAAACTAGAAACACAACTCAACCCCCGTCGGCCGCCGTAATACAATCAGACGAGATGGAGGCGTTGTTCATTTTTGGAGTTACAAAAATTGAGAAAGAAATGTAGCGTGGGATGGTCATTTTCATTTTCGAAGTGATCGATTTCTTGCAGTTCTAGATCTTCCATCTCCATAACTGACGGTGGGGATGAGTTGAACTCGATAGGCTCCTGATTCTGCTAACTGCTAACGAGTTGAAAAACTCAGCTCACTCACTTAGAACAACAACTCAGCACATAATAATGTTGGTGAAAACTAAGGCATTCGTTTGCATTACCATAACGTAGTTTAGGATGTTGAACGTTGTACGATTAAGCAATAAGTTTTCTTGAATCATGGAGAGAGCATAGGCTTTGTTAATCTTATTAAAAAGTGTTGTAGTCTACTACTGAACCTACATCTATAATAAAGGAATATAGGATGTAACTTAGTGAGGTCAGTTAATTGAACGAAGCATCTGGGAATATTTATGATTCATTTTTATTTTATTTGAATATCTATAATATTTTCAAAACTAATGGCTTGTTTTTGGAAAGAATTTAGCAAGAATAACAATTCCAATGAGCGGGGGAGGATGAAGGGGAGGGAGAGAGAGAATCAGTGTCAAATTTGGAATTGGAGAACGAAGGCTGCGTGTAGGGAGGAGGAGGAGAAGGTGGTGGTGGGGTGGAGAGACCTTCATGGTCTATGGGAGGGAAGATGAAGAGATGATGGTCATTGGGTAATGGTGGTGACTGATGAGGAGTGATTTCAGAGGTCAAAAAGTCAAAAGGAAAAGGTGAATTAAGACCTCGGTTTACAGGTTGAGCAGGTTGTGGGTAATAAAACTTGTTAAAAATAAAGTGGCTACAAGGTTTACTTGTTATTGGAATATCTTTAGGTTAACTTGTTAGAAGCGGTCAACGCAAATGTTGACTTATTCTTGGCAATTTTTCCTATTTTGTTAGAGTTTGTGTTACCAGTTTTAAATTATGAAACTTTGTTTCCAATTCATTAACCTTAACCTTTGTTTATATTTTCGTAAATGAAATGAAATGAAATGAATTGAATTTCTTATTATTTAATTAATGGACAAACTAATACAATCTTGTCAAACTTAAATTAAGTTGCGTTGTTTATATTTTCCAAAATCAAAAATTTATTATTTCTTATTAAATTTACAGAAGATAATTTTAATAATATTGATATTATTTACTTGAATCATTAATAATATATTTGGCCCACTTTACTTCCCCGTGCATTTTTGCACGGGTCACAAAAACTAGTACATTAATATTGAAAAAAGATACTAAGTATTTGATCTTGCATTTATAGTATACAATGACTTATATAGTGAATCAAATCAAGTAATTTTCCTTTCCACCAACCTCAGTCAACAAAGATACCAACCTCTAATTTATAAATATTAATGGGAGTTTTTGGTAACATTGTTTCGCTACAATTTTTATTATACATCTGGGTATATCATAAGTATTGTACACTCTGAGCATGATACACCCGGGTATATGATGCATAATCTCTTGTTTTAGCTGATGGAATCAACTTGTATAAACAAAATTAAAGGAAAAAAATAGAAAACGAGAACATATTATTAAGACACTTAAAAGGAAACGAAATCTATACTATAGTATGGAGTGGAGAGAGTATAATAGTGGGTCAAAAACTAATGGGTTTGAGGTATGAAGTTTATAAAGATAATTTTCACAATCCCATATGACACCGTGAGTACGAACAATATAAATCTTATTATCTGAAACTGTACAGATTAAACGTGTGAACACACTGTAGCATGCCACATTTATATGTCATTCCATGTCACACACTGACACAGTGTCACTGTATATCTTACATGTCAATTATACTTTTGAAGCTCCAAAAATACATGCGACGGTATTTGATTTCTTGACCAATTATTTTAACTGTCATTACTCTACTACCAAACAACAACCCTATTAGTTAAAAAAAGTCCAATCGTTAGTAAAATTTATAAAATAAAGAAGTGGGTTAATCTCCTAATTACAACATTTTATTACCCTTTTAAATTGTGCAGGTTATTACTAGGAAAAATTGCGAGAAACCACATTTTAAAACCACGATTTTGCGAGAGCCACTTTTTTAAAATAATTTTGCGAAAAGAAACCTAAAACAAAAATGTTTGTGGGACGGGAAACTCGGGCATTAACTTCTAGATGTATAGTTTGAAATATATAAAGAGAGAGAAAATAATTTGAGTGTGCTGATATCAATTTTTAAGTGCAGGTAAATGCCTGAGAATTTAAAATAAGTCAACGCTGGATCTTTGCCTCGAGATTACTTTTCACAAACAAAATTTTATTTTAAGTTTCTTTTCGCAAAAGTTGTTTTAAAAGATGGTTTTTCCCAAAATTGTGGTTTTAGAAAGTGGTTTCTGACAATTTTTCCTTATTGTTAGAGTATCCACACTCATGAGCAAATTGATCATAAGAATTGTTTATGAGACATGAACAAAAAAAATAGCCCTACTCTCATGAGTAAAAATAGATCACATTGTGATCAATCATGAAATAGATCACATTGTGATCAACTAGCTCATGAGAAAAGAAAAAACTGGCCCAATCACACAGTGACATGTGGCGTCAGTTTTTTGTTTAAAACTTCAAAATAAAATATCTGAAAATCTACTAAGTAAAAAAATATAAAAAAATACCAATGGTTATATTTTGTTGAGATCTATAAATAGACACCCACTTTATTATACTTTTGATTTTTTTTTAACTTTCAAGTACATAAGTAATTGTTTGATCATGAGTGGGGTGCATTTGATTAAATTGATCATGAAACATGATAAAAAATTTAAGGTGAGTGAGAAAGTGGTAGAGAGAGGGATGATGTGTTTTTTTTGTTCATGATTGGTGATGCTCTTATGTTACATCATTTAAATCTAATTTCATCAAGTTATTTTTTGTATCAACAATTAGATTAATATTGTATCAACAATTAAATTAATATTGAATAGTCCAATAAAATGTAATAATAAATTTTTCCAAAACATCACCTAAAAGGCTAAATAAAAAAACAGTTTCATTTTAAAGGCGAGGAGAATGCACCTTAAAATGGGTTTGTCTTATAAAAGACTGCCCACCTTTAAATTAAATTTAGGCAATAGCCCACCATCAATATTAAGGAGAGAACAAACCGTCTTTTCAAAATTACTTGTTTAATCCATTTCGTGGTATGTTCAATTCATTTAATAATCATAATATTTAATTTATTAAGTGATTAACTAATCTATTTAATGTCTAGTTTTATTCATTTGGTAAGTCTGATGAGTTTTTTAAAAAAAATTATTTGTTGTATTTTAAGACTTAAAGTGAAATAAGGAAAGGAGAAAAGAAGGAACGACTAAATTAGTGCGAAATGTCCAAAAATAATACTTCCTCCGTTTTTTTACTCGCACCATTTCTATCTTTCACATTATTCACACATGTCCACTTAAATCAATATTGTGACTTATATGTAAGAAAAAATATAGTCATATGAGATCTTGTTAGATTCGTCTCAATGTATAGATTATTAAAATCTAATTTGCATAATTTTTATTGTGTATAATTAAAAATATTTAACATCTAAATTATGTATTGGATTGCGTAAACTGGTTCAATGGTGCAAGTATTAAAAAAATGGAGGAAGTATTGAATTAGTGTAGGATAGAATAAACTTGTTAATAGAATATATGGTATATAGACTGAAGCCAGTCTAATTTTATGTTTAAATTAGACATTTTTTTTTTTGATAATTTGTGCGGTGTTTGAAGTAACTGAAAGACACATTATCCACCTGTGGTTGAGAGCCAACAAAGAGTGTTATACTGTTATGATCCTACAACGTGCCATGCATACAAGACTGCGGGACCCAAATAACTCAAAAACACAAATTTGATCTTCACCAATTTCATTAAATCATCTGATCAATTTTCTTCCTGAAGATCAGAGAAAGCTCGTACTCATTTCGGTACTTTTTCTTTCATTTCTCTTATATTAATGAGCCACTTTTGTATATTTGCTATATCACAAACTCACAATGTTTTCGCTAATTTTATAATGTTTGCGATTTTGTAATGTAGGAGAGATATGTAATCAGTGATTCATTTTTACTAATGGTTTGTATTAACCGGTTAAATTCACCTCAATATGTATGATTTGACGTATATTTATGTATTCTTCCTTATAAATAGTACGTCGTTTTCTGGGGTTCTGGATTATCTGATTATGATTTACTTTTTTCGTTAGTTTTTTTTTTGCCTTTTTTTACGAAAATGGGCTTTGCCTTTGTATGATTTGACGTATATATGTGTCCTGAAGCTATTTGAGGAAATGCTTCTGAGCTGTAAAACTGTAGTGACAAATTGACAACTACTAAAATGCGTTCTCTTCACATAAACTTTTCTGAACTGAACTTAAGTTTTGCGATAGTTTTGAGGTATTTTGATCGGATTGACATATGTTATGAAACGTTTTTTGATGTCAACCAAAGTACTAATTTGTGGTAGACTAAGTAGAAATACAAAAAACCAAGCAAGGTTTGGTCTACTAGTTAGAAGAGAGCCTTTCGATCTTGAGGTTGAGGGTTCAATCCCCACTAGAGGTATTTTGAGAGTAGAATTTCCCTTATTATTCTCTCTCTCAAAGTGTGGGGGTCAAAAACACTTTTTCTTACCATAAAAAAGAAAAAGAAAGTTGAACACAAAAAAGTTACTCCCTCTGTCCATATTTCTATGCTACAATGGGTTTAGCACAAGTTTTAATGTTTGGTTGAGTAGGGTGAATGAAAAACGTAAGATGTTAGGACAAACTATTTTTGTGTGAGACTTAAGTAATGGGAATACATAAAAATGAAGTAATGGACCAATGGTGTATTTTTAGGCATCCCTAAAGGAAACCTGGTGCATAGAAAAAAAGGACGGAGGGAGTAGAATCCAACTGAGGAGAGGGTAAAACCTAATATGTGGGTGGAAAAATTTCCATGAAGGAGGATATTTTGTTGTGAGGATTCACTTGAAAACCAATAATGAAAGAGAAAATTGGGGTTTACATTGCTTTAAAAGGTTGTTTTTTTTTGGTGTTTGCACCCGGTTCACCCGTCGGGCTACATCCGGATCAGGGCCAAGTTCGGGGTGGTTAAGTTCCATTCCTCTCACAAGGGTGTTTGGGGTTTACATTGCTCTAAAAGGTTGTGGTAGCCCCTAAACTGAGGTTTCGAGAGGGAGAAATGAAAAAAGAAAGATGTGTGACTAAATGCGAGAGCACTTGTTCTATGATGCATATTAATGGTTCATAAAGGGCGAAAGTGGGGAAATCACCCTTAAGTTTAATCGAAGATGAGTTTAGGCCCTCAACTTATATCGAATACTCACAATTTCACCAAGTGAATATCTGAGGGTGCTTACAATGCGGATTGTAATAGCCATAAGGCTAATTTGGTTACTTTTGACAACTTTTTTTTTTGGTAAGGAGAAGTGACTCGGGTCCTATTGGGCTAGGCACTTGAGAGGTAGGGGGCCCCAAATGCGTGGGATTTGATCCCATGACTTGGAAGTCATGAGGCCAAACTCTTACCACTAGACCAAGCCAAGCTTGGTAAACTTACTTTTGACAACTTGGCTAATGATATTTGAATAGTTCCCGTTTGCACCAAAAAAAAAATATGTAAGGGGGCATATATGATATACTTTATATAGCTCTTGGGTTGAAAAACATAAGGGCAGTGAATATGTTGTTACATTGTATTTATCGGTAAAATAAAAAACTGTCATCTTGTAACATGGTTGGAGTTGCAACGAGTATGGTGATACTAAAATATTTTATGCGTTATTAATCATAGCATAGAGGAGAGGGAAAAGTTGATTGTGTCCACAAACTGGAAAGATATTAACTGTGCATGGGTTCAATATCTATCACCATGAGTGACATATAGATTAGAGAGAGAAGGGAAGGAAACAAGTATGAACCCATGATCTTAACTTGTATTATTATGTAAATTGAAAATATCACGATGACTTATATGAATGATCATTGCTCTGAGAAATGGAGTTACCTGAGAAACTATCCCACATGGCCTCATAGTAGTCAGATATCAAGGGGATACATTATTACAACGTTAGAGAATGAAGCCTTTTAGTTTTTCTGATTTGCTGAAAATCACATTGGTAGACCGATTATGAGATTATAGTCATAGCAGAGGAGCATAAGGAAACAAGATGTGTGCAGAAAGGGATACATATATCTTTGATCTTGCAAGAAGCTTGGATTGGATGGGAGTGCGCTCAAATTGGGTGCGTTGACATGTTATACATCACTCGTACTTTGCTAATATGATGTGCATCACACGCAACTTGTTTAAAGATCAAGCACGCATGTTGAAACTCAATAATGTTAAGTTTTATGTTTGTGAGGCTTCCCTACACAGTTTGTCCTATATTTGTAATTATAGAACCATGTTATACGTTGTATAAAGTGATCAACTCAAACCTCCTTTTAAGGGTATCATAGAAACATCCACTCTGAATTTGATGGGAAGATCCGCAACCTCCTCATTTTGGCAGCTATTCATGCAGTAGTTTTGTTGAATGAAAATCCTAGTATACCAAAATTTTGCATTAGCTAGTTACTTAAATTTCGGAAATAGAGACTTGATACAGCTCATGATAACTTATCCGACATGCATCAATAGTTCAATTTTTTAAGTGTATTTATACAAATCTAGAAAAGAAGACTGATGGTCGGATTGATGACTATATTGCAAAAATATATAAGAAAGACATTTGTAAGAGTGATGCAAGGAGGATAGCTACCGCACGTCCGTGTCCCGTAAAGCATTTGAATGGCCCTGAATAGTTTCCTGAACACAAACTACATACTTGTAAAGTAATGGTCTTTTGACTCTTATGTTTCCAGGAATGTATCTATCAATGTGCGATGCAGTATTGGTAGACTAATAGTAATTGTGAATTCCCAGGAGTCGTGCTCGCCTATAAGAGTTACTTTGAAGAAAAGGAAAGTAAGAGATGCCGGGGGATCGTAGTCCTGGTCCATCAACACCCAGGGTTCGGCATCGTAGACGATCTAGTGAGGTTAGTTTTTATGTTTTACTTTGAGATATGTCTACATGTCTCTGGCCTTCAATTTAAATTTGTAATTGTGCTAGTGCTTATGTTTGTACTCCTTTTACATGTACGATTGGCATCTTCATGTCCTTCATCTGTCTTTGGTTTATCACCTTCGTATATCTGAGTTGCGCAACTCGTGTCTTTGGTTTGTCATCTCACTATATATGAGTTGCGCAACTGGTGAAGGCAATTGATTTTGTCTCTTGACATAAAACAAGAATTTGTGGCTTACATAGTGTGTGAAGTTAAAGATAGCCTCTTTGTGGACTTCTCGTAATCTCGTACAGAATGGAGATGGCTTTCTGAAATTTGTTCTTTATTTTACAGAATGTTACTTGCCTTATTGATATATTTCCTGTGTTCTTCTTTACTCACCTTGGACACACTTTTTAAAGAAATGGCAAAAGTCTAATTGGTCCCCTCTGCCATGTGAAAAAGTAGATACGTGAGGGGGAAAACTTGCTAAAAGTGGATATGTAGGGAGTAATAGTAAAGTTTCGTTTATGGGAAATGCAGAACGGAGGAAGTATACAATGATTTTTTGGGTTATGCAGGAAATTTGGTTTTCATTGGTTTATGCCTTTATTGAAGGGTTCTTCGAACTGCCAACTGATGCTATAGGAAACTTTCTGAGCATCTTGACTGTTGTCTTACATGTTGCTACCTATCTCTCTTAGGAAACTGTTATTCTTGATCTTCTTTTTAGAAATAATTTTTGTTCTTCAGTTTCAGGTCCCTTCAGACTTGAGCAGACATAGTGGCAACAATTTGCTTGTTCATGATAAAAACAAGTATCAGTCTATGTTGGTCCGTGCATATTCATCCCTTTGGATGGTTGCACTCGCTTCACTTGTAGTATATCTCGGCCATCTTTACATTTTTGCCATGGTGGTAATCGTACAAATTTTTATGGTCAGCGAGCTTTTTTCCTTGAGCAGAAGAGCTCATGAAGATAAGCGGCTTCCAGGGTTTAGGCTTTTAAACTGGTAACTTTTAAATGTCATATCTGACATGTCAACTCGACTTCTAATTTTTGGTGACCTACTGAGAGTCTGTGACAGTGGCAAATCGATGTTTTACTTTTATTAAATGTCTCAGGCACTTCTTCTTTACAGCAATGCTCTTTGTGTATGGCCGGATACTCAACCGACAGCTTGTCCATACTGTGACTTCAGATAAAGTTTCCTATAAGCTTCTTAGTGGTCTTATCAAATACCAGATGGTTATCTGTTATTTCCTGTATATTGCAGGTTGTTTTTCTTTGAGGCTTCTGCGAGTAATTTGACATCAAGGCAGATATGTTCAATTTGTATCCTTATATTTTTATTGAATGCCTGATTCTGGTTTTTATGCATGGACAATTAGGTTTCATATGGTTCATTCTCACACTAAAGAAGAAGATGTACAAGTACCAGTTTGGCCAATATGCATGGACACACATGATTCTCATAGTGGTCTTCGTTCAATCCTCCTTTATCGCAGCTAATATATTTGAAGGGATATTGTGGTACTTACTGTCTTTTAACGACATCTTGTGATGGTAGTCCTTAATTTTTTAGATCAGAAGCCAATAATTATGGATGTTGTACTCGTCATTGATTTAATTGCAAGTTCTGATAATTTCGACAGCTTATTGACTTTCTTCTCTGTACTCTCCACCTTTTTCATTTTCTGATCATCTTTGTAAGACCTGATAGTTTTGAGGTTCATGCCTTTTGCAGGACATAGTCATATGTTGACATTAATTTCGATCATTTTCAAATATTTTTCCATTAGGTTCATGATAGATCAAGTTTCATTTTATATTTAAGGTCTCAAAACTCAATGCACTCTTTTGTTTCGTGGATGTATGTTTATGTCACTTGTATGAGTTTTATAACTGCATTCAACACAGGAAACTTTTTTCTTTTTGGCAAATCAACATAATTACTCAGCTTAACATCTATCTAAAGATATCTTGCTCAAGTAGTCATGTAGCTTTACTAGTTGAACCAAGATAATTGTTTTGATGCTCCCTGCAGCTGGGGTGTACTCTATTTGATCAAACTTGGAGGTGCTAAACTGCAAAATTTCATAGCAAAGGAGTTAAACAAAATATCTTTGGAGCATAGTGTCCTCAATAGGATATATACACATATAAACATGCATAATGGTCTTAGATTTATTCATAGCTTGCTATACATAAAACTACGGATATGGTCGCGCTCACGCATCATGTTAGATCAGTCCAAAATTGAAGGTGTGATAACCGATTTAGTACATTTTTAACTGCCTTCAGTGAATACCAGTTTTGACTCTTGACTTAGTCATGGCATGCTTTTGTATATCAATCTAACTCCCGATTTAGGAGGTGGGATATGATGATGCCTTATTGGCAGTGGTGGATCGGAGAGTGAAGCATAAACAGGAAGAATCATCATTGATTTCGTATAATTTATATGTCAATAACAGACCTGCTTTAAGTTAGATAGGAGCTATATAATTGTTTTTGCCCTTTGTACAGTATGGCTGTGCTTCTCTTATTTCTTATTGCTGAATGTATTATTGGTCCAGTATTTTTCTAAGTCAGTCGTTAACAAGGCTATTTTTTAGGTTCCTACTCCCTGCAACCCTCATAGCTGTCAATGATGTTGCCGCTTATATCTTTGGGTTCTTTTTTGGGAAAACTCCATTAATAAAACTCTCTCCCAAGAAAACCTGGGAGGGTTTCATTGGAGCATCAGTTACAACACTGATTGCAGCATTTGTGGTGAGTTTCAAGTAACCATGTTGAATTTACATCAGTTGTGAGCATATGGTATATTATTGTACTCCAACCTGCACCCGTCTTGCTTTTTACTCGGTTTTGGGGTTGTGCAGCTTGCAAACATACTGGGTCAATACCAATGGATGACATGTCCTAGAAAGGTAAATGTTTATAACATATTAAAGAATTGAACAACTGCCTTTTACAATCATAGAAGTTTTGGTTCTAATCATAAGAACATGCAGGATTTGTCTAATAGTTGGCTTCATTGTGATCCTGGCCTGCTTTTCAAGCCTGAGTATCATGCTTTACCACAATGGGTTGCTCGATGGGTGAGTATTCGTGGAGCCTCTCTTGGTTGATGATGCACATCACATACGTCATGGAGTACTTGTTTATGAAGTTAGGATGCTACAACTTTACGTGATTAAATGCATACTGTGTTAAATGGAGAGGAATAATAGTGTGTACTGTGTACAAGTGAAAAGTTGCCCGACTTCAAGTTCAATTTTGCAATTTAATTAAGTGATTTAGAATTATGAGTATATTAACGGACATAACCTTCATCTAACGCAAAGAAAAAAGTGAATAAGAAAAGAAGGAAAAATGGTTCCAATAGTCTAAAGAATGTATTTAGTCTGCAAAAACATGCTTCTTAAGGAAGTATTAAGTTAAAGCTTCTTTGAATCATTCTGTCCGATGCTATAGTGCACCAATTTTCTAGATTGTCTTTTAACACATCTATGCATGACATGGCAGTTTCATCGCAACGACATCGGTATTTTGCCAGTACAGTGGCATGCCTTGTGTATGGGATTGTTTGCATCAATAATAGCACCATTTGGAGGCTTTTTTGCCAGTGGGTTCAAGAGAGCATTAAAAATAAAGGTAAAGCTCCTTGTTGTTGAAGGCTCGGTCACATGATCTATAAGCTATTCTGTTTTGCTTGTCTTTCATTCCTGGGTGTTAGGCATTGGCTGTGGAGCACGCTATCGTAATAACAGCACTTGATGAAGCTTCATTAATCTCACACACGAGCAAGTCTCAAATTGGTAGCTCAATTACCGATGCATTAATATAAACCGCTACCTAATAAGTTAGCGGTTGGCTTCAATGCACTACTAACTGAGTTGGCGGATTTCAGCCTTTTTCTCGCAGAATTGATAAATTCAATCAATCTCTGTTTTCAACTAACTTGTTTGCAGTGAACAGTTTCTTGTGTGTGATTATAGCTATTTCTAATTACTGATTTTTAAATATTTCCTCCTTTCATTGTAGGATTTTGGAGATAGTATTCCTGGACATGGAGGATTTACTGATAGAATGGATTGCCAGGTACAGACATTTCTAAGCATGCCCTCAAATGTGAAGTTTAAAGTGTCAATCACTTTTTTTTAAGATGTCCTAGTCACTTTGTGCTCATTACTATCATCAATACTGCTGATAAACTTACTAAAACCAAGATAGCAGTATCCTTCAGAGGAAAGTGGGTATAAATAATATATACTCCAAGATTGAAGAAATATTACTAAAACCAAGATAGCAGTATCCTTCAGAGGAAAGTGTACAAGAAATGTTTATGATGCAAAAGCAACAATTAAATTTACTTTAAGGTTCGTAATTTCAGTCCATCAGCCACCACCAGGACTGAAATTCAGTGGCTGAACTCTAGCCAAGTGGGTGTGGGTACTAGCGCGATATCGACTAACACAATTCTCCGCAGCGGAACTTTTAATCCTTAACTGTGACATGCAAAAAGGGAATGTCAAATTGGCATTTTGGGTATACGGGAGGGTAACTTTTTCTGTGAACTTCTCACCTCCCAACCTTCTTTCTGTAAAGAACCCATCACTTTTCTCAAAATTACCAATGCCATTGTGATATGCAACTATTTGCTTGTCACAGTTTAGGATTTAGGAAGCCTCATTCTTCACATGCAACCATCCAATCTAAAACAAAGTTTGATGTGCAAATAGCATACTCGTAAAAGGAACAAACAAGAAGACTTGAGTTGTATTCCAATAATGATAAGTTAGGCTTTACAACCGTACATTATAGTTCCTATTACCTCGATTGCACATTGCACCCAGGATTTGTCCTGTGATGGCACCTGAGACTTTTTATATTTGGAGGCCCTGATAATAGTTCAGGCTATATGTGCTCAGCAGAATTTATCACATAATCCTAATTATTGGTGGTCTTTACTATCTTTCCCAAATTAGAGGTGTCAAATGTGTCGTGTCGTGTCGTGTCATGTTCGTGTTTGGTTCCGTGTTCATTTTGTGTTGTTAATAAAATTTATCAAGTATGTTAAGCATAAAATAATTGAATAATAGGACAAATTGATCTAAATGGGTCGTGTTCGTGTTTTCTCTCGGTAAATTTGTATTGGTGTCGTGTCGGTTTCGGTCGTGTTGTCGTGTCGTGTCAGAGACTGACAGCTCTACCAACTATAAGGGGTACCTTCCCAAAATGATTGTAAGTGGCTGTTAACTTCTTTCCATGGCTATTTTTGTTTGTTAACTTTGTTTTTCAATTATTTTTTACTTTGCAGATGGTGATGGGCGTTTTTGCATACATATATCATCAGTCCTTTGTTGTCTACAGAGACCTTTCTGTTGAGACAGTTATGGATCAGGTAAAGCTTCAGAACAACCTGCTATGGTGAAATTTGACTCTTAGCATATGTATATGGGTTTTAGTTGCTTCTTATCATAGCCTCCTGAAAACATGTTCCAAATTGACTTTCACGTTTGCCAACGCTCAACTGTCATCACCAATATCTTTATTTACCTATTGGTTTATATAGATAGAAAGTTGATAATTTGATATTTTACATTGAGACAAATCCAACAACATTTTACATATTAACAAATATTTTTATTGGTTAAAGAGAAGGTCAAACAGGGATATGTGAATATTGCTAAAACCAAACTGGAACAAACTACTAGGGAATATTGGTGGAAAGTATTTATCTTCCAAATTTATGGCGAGGTCGGTTATGACGGTGAACGTTTTCCTTTTTGTGGTTTAGATACTGAACAACCTCAGTTTCGAGGAGCAACAGTCTCTTTACATGAGGCTCGGACAGATTTTCTATGAGCGGCAATTCAATCCATGACTGGGACAGCATCATTCAAGCTTGAGCTTTTGGTGTCTGTTGGTGTTTGGCCCTACTAATGTCATATTTGACATAGCAAGGTGTTCACCCTTTGTGGCGCAGAAGTAGTTTAGTTGAGTTGCTTGGATGGTTGAGGCATCTAAAGAGGAGGGGGATTTTGTGGATTGCTTTTAATAGCATATTTTCTTTGCAATTATTCACTCCAAAAGAGTTATTTTTTCTTGCTGAATCACTAATGATACTAACTTAGTTCTCTGTCAACCTCTAACAACCAGTTTTCAGGAGATGATCTAGTACCATTAGAGGAATTAACATTCATGTATCACCTAATTTTTGTGTACATATCAAATGGTGTAAGGCCTTGTTCTTTTAGACTTCTTTCATAGGTTTTCATTTCAGTTCATATGAATAAGTTCGCTTCGTTTCAGGGTTCTGATGCTCTTTTTTAAGTTTTTGTTTCCTTGTCTTCTTTGCTACTCCATTTGTATGTAACTGTGTTTACTACTATTGAACTAAATCTACTAGTTAATCATTCAAATACTTTTTATAACCTATTGACAACTTGAGGAATTAAAAAACTGTTTTTGCAAAGAAAGAGGCAAAATGGAGAGGAGTTGTGTAAACAAGAGAGAGGAATTGGTCTGAAGCACACGGCAAGTGTAGTTATCAAATAAATCTATTGACAACTTGAGAGATATTATTTCTTAAAACTGTTTTGCAAGAAAAAACAGCAAAACGGAGTAGAAGTTCACCACTGAACAAGAAGAGAGGAATTGGTATGACGCCCACAACAAGGGGATCTACCAGATTTATCTCTATTGTTCAGTGGAACATTCCCACTCTTGCAATCATGTATGCGACTACTGCCTGTTTTCTTTTCGGCATAAATAAGTTGGACTGAATTGAAAGGAATAGTTAAATGTGAGGGTAGAAGTATTGTCCAGAGATGAACTGAGCCAAGTTGAACTCTACGAACTTAAAATAAGCGGGAAGAAGAGTAACCAAGTTAACTTATCTTTTCTCACTTCTCACTTCTCACTTGATCATTTGATTTACTCAGTATATTGATTATACATGTGGTTTCATTTAGTTTATGTTCTTCCAAGGACAAAGACTATTAAACACAAGCATATAATATAATATGGTTTGTCTGAGACTTTTAAAAGTTTGGAATATATCAAAATAAATTAGCATGAGACAATGTCACCCAAGGCCAAGACTTATACACAGTTATCAAATTAATATCGAACAGGATTAGAATCTTAGGTTCTTTTTTAGTTTTGTGCTCCTTTCTGCTCTTTATCAAACATTTCCTCTTGATCAGAATGTAGTATACTTCCGTTCTACCATAATAAGAAAATTTAGTTTGAAGAAAGACAGCAACTCAAATTGAGATAAGAAGCAACTTTCTATATTCTAATATACAGCAAAAATGGTACTCCAGACGTAAATCGTCAAATTACATAAATTTTTAAGTAACAATGACACATTAATATCTCTATATCTCTGATCTGAGTTGCACCATGGCGTAAAATAACGCAACTTTCAGAATGTCAAAAATGACGGCGACACTACCCTAATGTGTATACACCATTCATAAATGCCGAGCATCTGAAGTAACCTAAATGAACAGCAAACAGGCTATGTTACCAGTTCAGCGGGTAATAAATTGGACTTCAGCATGTTCTCGCAGCCATTCCAGCACTTTTGCTCCCTCCAGAACCTCTTGAACCTTAATAATTCAATATGTAATTGATGACATTGTTAGGAAGGAAACAAGTAAGGTAAGATATGTTAATTTGGAGGGGAGAAGTGTGAACCTGTTCTTTGATACGTTCTTCATCGTAATCTTGCTCGTGTTTTTTAAATTCTGCAATGGAGTTTTCTACCTCTTTCACCACTTCATCAGTTGATACCTGCATTCATTATCATCAGCAAGTAGTGTGGTTTTACTAAATTTTACAAAATTCAAATTATTTTTACTGATTAAAAATATAAAAATTAACAGCAATTTTTTGCTGATTCTCAAGTGTTTATACTCGTATGAAGTTAGTTACAACTGATTTTTATTGTCTAGAATAAATAAAGTTTTAAAAAGTTCAAGGGAACAACAATTAGGCCATATAAACTGAGGGAACAAGGGAAATTCTGGTGGATTACTTTGACAAAAGAAGGAACCATTAGAAGAAAATGGTTAGTATAAAACCACTAGAAGACCTTTACCTGCAGATTCTCTCGTTTAAAAATATCTCCTACTGCCAGGTTCTGTTTTATCACCTCGATTATATTTTCCTTCTCGAGTTCAATGTAATCACTTACTGTCTTTGAATTTGTTAACGATGCCAACTGCTCGTCACTCAACTTCATTTGTGCCTGTTAACCAAACGCAAACATGAGAAAGAAAGCAGTGTAGCAGGAACCACATGACAGACGGACCAATTTGCAGAAAGCCTATAAGCTACCTACGACACAGTGATATGCTCCCTCCATTACTTGCCCCTCAAAAAACAATGCTCCCTCCGACAGAATTTTGTTGTCATGATATCCCAGCCTCTCAAATGACGAATATGCTATGATTTACAAAGATAATCTTTATGATTGTTGAATTATTTCTATTCCTTCCCTTCTTCACTTCTTTATATTCCAATTGAGTGACTTCCTCTTCACATGCTTTAAGTAAGGGTTTATCAGGAAATGTAGTCATCACTATTTTAGGACACGTGAAAACTGTTTCTAGACATCCTAAAGTAGTATATGTGATGTGGCTATTGATTCCGTTTAGAGGAGGTGTCACCTTCTAACTATTCTTTATTTATTTTTTGGTATTTAATGGCTCTCTTTGTCTCTCAAATTCCAAAATCCTTAGGACTGAGACTAGCTTGGTAGCATGTTAAAGTAAGCAACTGAGCAAGCAAGCTCTCAGATAATGGTTCATGTCTAATGTAATCTTGTTTGATCTAAGCACTTACAGTTGAGTTGTAATATCCTCTCCAATGACACATTCTGGAGTTAGTAAGTTACGGGTTTGCAGGATATAGTTAGTGCTGACCTGAACTTGCAGAAGCTTTGCTCCATACATCTGCCTACCTTCTTCTTCAAACAAGGACTGAGGAATATCAACTTCGACCATCTGTAATTAATAAAATATTCCAGATTAGAAGCTCTGACATCATGATGTAAGATTAGTACAACGCATTTAGGTATATTTGTCCAGTTGTATATCAATTGTAGTGAAGCTAATGAGAGCACTTAATAGTAGAGAAACACCTTACGAAGCTGGTCTAGAATCGCATTATCTGTTGCTTGTTCCTTGGCAGTTTGCTCCAGCTCTCTACATTTCTGCAATAATGCCTCCTTGACCTACGGAAATGTAACAAATGTTAATAAAGTTTAGAACACTAAAGTTTAACATAATCCCCTTTCTAAGCCAAGCACAAACTCCATCCATATCTTACTACTTGCAACACTTTGACTTTGGCAATATATGCACATTTACCATTTTCCACACAACTGTGTTTATTTTTATTGTCGGTAAAATAAATGCATGTTTTCTACTTTCTATAACATTTATTGATAGATAACTGGAGATATTAACTATTGAGGTTGCGTACTGAGCGTGAAAGCGAAATTTGTTGCAAGTATAATGAAACGAGGATATATATCTTTGAGATTCGCCAATCTCTGGCATTTCATTATGGGTGTACTTAGGAGCACTCTAGGGTCTCCTGACCAAGTAAAGATATACCCTGGATCAAACACCTGAACCTGGCATCTGAAACAGCTTACCTCCTAAAGTTGAACATCCTGGCTGGAGCTGTTCAGCAAGAGAATCATCCAATGGCGGCAGATCTCTGTAAAACAGTTCTTTACAGTCTACCTGTAAATTGAAAGTTTTTGATAACATATTAACATATCTATTAACTAGGCATTAGGAGATTACGTCATAATCGAAGAGCAGCAACTCGGTAATGGGAAGAACAACACTTACCAGGAATAGAGCTTGCACTCCGCGGAGATTCTCTTGTTTCCAAGACTCAGAAACACAAGTGAAAGGATTTGCTCACTCGGTCGGATTCCGACAACGAATCAAGGAAACGAGGTGTCAACATTTTCTCCGTCTTCCGTGTCAAAGCAAGTTCAAGAAGATAGAGATCAATAAGTAAGAAATGTTGCATGATTTCCTTTAGCAATCTAGCTAGCTGGAGGTATACTTCACAAAAATCACGAGATTCAAGCATGCAAATGTTGAATTTAGCACACGAATGTGGAGTTCATATGCATTATATGAAAGATCATATGGAATAAAGTCTCAAGCATAAGCTGGCTCAAAGTAGAACACCCAAGGATACAAGACAAAAACAGACACCCGGCAATAGTATGCAAAAACCACTATGAAACATACAAAATGCCAAACCCAATAATTTGTTTTGATAAGGCATCATGTTTTCAATGTTGAACTTTGACCACTAATACCTCTTGAAGTATATTGATATAATTCACTTTTTCGATCCATTTTATTTGCAACACAAAGGAAAGCGTTGCAAACAAATATTGCGCAATGTGGTTACCAGCATCAACATTCAAAGATTGACCACAAATCTATGGTGCCTCACAAAAGGAATCTAAGGTCATACCAGAGCGAACAGGTTTACTTAAAACAGGGGACAGAGTTAAATTACGCAAATGTGGTTACCAGCACTAATGATTCAGGAAGTAGAAATTTTATTCGATTAAGGGTGAAGATGGGCATTAATTCAAGATCGCATCTGGTGTCCCAAGCGTGCCTAGTGAACGCAAATAGTTCTGATTTATAGGTAGCCTCACTTGTAGTCATCAAGATGAAAATTCTTGAAAAGAATAGAGATAAGCAATGAACTGTATGAAATGACAAGAATGGTTAGATCTCTGAAACGGATATATAAAATAGAAAAAGGAAAGGAGACAGAATTCTCCAAGTCACTTGGAAGTTGCGTTTAAAAATTGGCAAAAACCATGCAGTAGTTGTGTGTTCAGCCTGAGTACTTTTCAGAATATTTGATGCTTTTACCAGGCACGTTAAAATGCAACCGAAAATAGAATAAGTCAATTACTGAATCGTGTTTTATTGTCTGTATAGATGAGCTTGTATTTTTAAGTACGACACAACGGATTAGTGAGATTCTTCATAATTTAGTACTCAGTAAGAAAGCGGACAAGTATCAGAAACAAAACCTTTGCTTTCAGAATGGAATCCTCTTGAGAGTCTTTTTCCACCTTCTTCAATTGTTGCTGTCGATATATCAATCACCACAACATCACCAACTCATAAGGCTAGCCTCGTAGAGTATGAGAAGACCTTGAATTATCGCCTATTTTTTTAGCCGGCGAATTCAGGCTTTTGGGTGTACGAGGATCAGGACTAGAGGAAAGTACATTTCTTAGTAAAAATGAGTTCACTGAATGTTGCATGATGAAGCATAGCCCTCTTCTATATATTGGAATTAAAAAAGAAACGCATATGCAGGATTTAGGAAGATCTTGATCGAAGCAGAAAAACAAGAATCAGTAACCTACTTTAACTTTTGGTTGGCTTTCAAAATAATCCTTCCATCCAGTTATGTTTCTTGTTTCGAAAAAACTCCATCTCATTTAGTTCATAACACTCTGGGACTCAAATTGAGTTTGTTTTGTTACTAGCCCATCTTGCAAGATACCGGAAACAGGAATTATACCCATTTTACAGAAAAGTAGAAAAGACTATAATGAATTCCTTATCTTACATTCCAATAAACAAAGAATGGCAGGTGCATTAACCATCTTTTCCTATTATACAATAACCAAAAGACCTTGTCGATGCCAACTCAATTTTTCAATGGTTTCAGATGATGATTCATGTTAGCTGACGCCAAATCATTTGGAAAAAAGGCTTTGTAGTTGTACTTGTAGTAGTTGTTGTTTGATCGATGCTTATGATACTCAAAACTTTATCCTATACTGGGAACATAAGTACAAATCTGACTAACTTAATGGAACGGAGGTTATACATTTGTTTAATGCAAATTCCAGAGGCTGCTAAAATGTAAAGTAAATAATAAATCTCATCTTTATTTAATTTTTAGGTCATAGAGGATTAATTGACCATGCATGTATGATGACCAAATTGTATAACAACGTGAATGATTGAGTTATGATATCCTGATTCGAGCATATCAATATGCACACAATTTTTTTTTTGGACGAATTACTAATTCCATATTAGTAAATACTTTAGTAGAGATGCTTGCTTAAACTGAAGTTACCTGAAGTCCTCTATCAGAGACTATTCTCATTGGACCTAATGTCTTATGGCGACGTCTTAGCTCTGCTCGCAGGCTACCTCAGCAAGTTATTTCATTATCTATTTCAAATTATCTTTAAGTTCTTGTATCCATTCTCAGGAGTCCATCTCACTCCAGGTAAAACATCAAACTACAACATCAAACCTGTAAGGAAGGAATAAATAATTAAAAACAAGATACAAGAGACAAAACCAAATACATAAACTCAACCATAGATTTAATCAAGATGTTCCACGTTAAGGCCATCAAGATGGCCCCGCAGCTTCAGGAGATACATGAAGTGTTAAACATACTTATTGCCTCCAGCATGGACTTGTAAACAACTAAGTCAGAAAAGTCCCATGCTTACACCATTAATGTTCCACACTTCCACCAGTACATTTTCAAGCTATAGACACAATTGTACAATATTCAGATGACAAATGCTTCAGGTGCCGCTTGCAATGAGTATCTAATCTGCAATAATTTGCGTATACATACCGATCATGGTAATTGGTAAATGTTATATCAAAATTGCATTTGAACACAACAGATAATACTTCAGACTTCAGAGGATGCCCTGACTACAGCAATATACCACTTACTTCAAAGAGTCTGATGTATCGTATGTCTCCTCCATCTCAGCAAACGTAGTAGTAATTTTAACGAGCCTTGCAAAGCGATTCCATTTACCTTTTTCACAATGACCAGCAACAAAAAAATCAGAGATGGAAAGTTGCAGTAGCATGAAGGACTATCATCACAAGAAAGTATTATGATGAGATTAAACTAGGAATATTAGAAAATCTACAACCTCAAAAAAATTGAGAAATGAAGGCATTAGGCATATATCAAGAAAGTAATAACTTTGGCGGCAAGTTATACCGATGACAAGGCATGAGGAAGGGTCCTTTTCAGTATAGACTCAATAACAGCCCTATGAACATTTTGCTTCCTGGTATACTTGAAGAATACTATCAGGAACTTGCTTTCCAGGACGAAATCCAGAACCTAAAAACAATAAAACGATATGATTAGGAGCAATCACCAGAGGTAAATACTATCAAGTTTTCACGGTTTTCAGCAACTTGTGTTTTCAGCAGAAGCTCACTCACTCACTCACGCTCTCCCTCATCATATGGAGTAAAATTTAATCCAGCTATGAGCTACGACTTTGAGGAAATTTTAATTTTGGGAAGTAAAAGAGTGGAGAGCAAGCACCTTTGCCTGCTTTGCAACCTCTCGCATAACTGTCTTATAAACAATCATCACATACTGCTGGTGGTATAGTCACACTCAACTTAACCTGCAATGATATGGGGAAAAAGTGAATAGAGGAGAACAAATCAATTGGAAAGAAATCGTGAAAATTCATTAGGATTCCATGCTAAGTTCAACTCAAAAGCCAACATTCATATGAAAAAATATGTAAGAATTTAATTTTAAAAGAAAGTCACATTTTTCTAAGGCAAATATCCTTTTTAAAAATAAAAAACCAAGTACACCTCAGTTCCTTTCTAATCTAAACACTATGTACTTTTACAATATTCATACACTACACTTTGACCAAGGTTTGTGATCTACCCGTATAGGTAAGCATTGTCACACAGGTCTTGTTTGACGGATCTCAACGTGTATGTTCAAAACATCAACTTTCCATAAAAATTTTCTCAAACTTATAAATAAGGGCGTGAAAATTGTATAGATTAAAAAAACACGGGGAATAGCTAAACAGTCTAATAAGTTCCATTTAAAGATGAATCAAATAATCGAATACCACAAAAAAATAGTGCAAAATTCGAGGAAAAAAGCAACATTCATTACATTTTCTGATTACAAAAGAAACCAATAAAGTATAAAGTATTCAACTTTAAAAGATAACACGGAATAGATTGGAAGACACAAGTTTATAAGCATAACAAAGATGACCCATTTCTCAGTTCTAACGAAATTCAGCTCATTGAGCAACACCCATTAGCACCCATCTATAAGACCAAAACCATTTGAATATCCAGGGAAATTTAGAATTCAACTTTAGAAGATAACACAAAATAGATTAAAAATACACAAATTTTAGGTACAACAAAGATGACACATTTCAATTCTAACGAAATTCAGCTCATTAAGCAACACCCACATGAAAATTCATCTATAAGCGCATAACCATCTAATATCCTAGGAACTTTAGAAGATAACACAAATATAATACCCCATCACAAATTTTAGGCATAACAAAGATGACCCATTTCAACTCCCAACGAAATTCAGC